>JARGCV010000172.1:15160000-15825000 GCA_034064705.1 Bothrops alternatus | reverse complement strand
TGCAGACTGCCCGGGGCCCCGCCGACTCCTGGTAGCCAAAGCAGCGGAAGCGCTGGGCCTCTGAGCCCGCTGGCGGCTTCTCGGGAGGGAGGCTCTCCTGCCTGGCTCCGGCCTTGGCCTTCCCGCCCTCCTCAGGCTCAATGGCATGAGGGTTCAGGGCTGCTCTCCACCCACTGACTCCTGACCTTGGCAAGTTCATCTTCTGGGCCAAGTAAGCTGAGCTTCCCCACGGCACCTATTCAGTTCCTCTCCTTCTCGGCCACATCTGGCGAGGATCTTCACGACGCTGACTGCTTCCCTGTGGACAACCAATAGCCAGCACGCAAACAAAGCAGCTTTCCAGCTCCCTTTCCATGACCCATCGAAGAAGAGTCCAAAGGAAAGATGAAGCAATTCCCACCGGAAGGAGAAAGGCCTCTGAGAGGCTCTCCTTGATCAATTCACTTAAATATGAGCCAGCAGTGTGCTGCAGATGCCAAAAAAGCCAACACAGTGCTGGGCTGCATTAACAAGAGGGATAGAATCAAGATCACACAAAGTATTAATATCACTCAACAATGCCTTGGTAGGGCCACACTTGGAATACTGCATCTAGTTTTGGTCACCGCGATGTAAAAAAGATGCTGAGACTCTAAAAAGAGTACAGAGAAGAGCAACAAAGATGATTAGGGGACTGGAGGCTAAAACATATAAGGAACGGTGGCTGGAATTGGGTATGTCTAGTTTAATGAAGAGAAGGACGAGGGGGGGCATGAGAGCAGTGTTCCAATATCTCAGGGGCTCCCCCAAAGAACAGGGAGTCAAGCTATTTTCCAAAGCACCTGAAGGCAGGACAAGAAGCAAGGGGTGGAAACTAATCAAAGACAGAAGCAACCTAGAACTAAGGAGAAACTTCCTGACAGTTAGAACAATTAACCAGTGGAACCACCTGCCTCCAGAAGTTCTGAATGCTCCAACGCTGGAAGTTTTTAAGAAGAGACTGGACAGCCATTTGTCTGAAATGGCATAGGGTTTCCTGCCTGAGCAGGGGGTTGGACTAGATGACCTCCAAGGTCCCTTCCAACTTTACTATTATTATTATTATTATTATTATTATTATTATTATTATTATTATTATTATTATTATTATTATTATTATTATTATTATTATTATTATATGACCTCCAAGGTCCATTCCAACTTATGATGATGATGATGATGATTGGAAAGCAAACCACTGCCAGGATGTTTTCTTTCAACAGCAGGCAACAGAATTTCATTTTTAATGTGGGTCAGTGTGCTCATAGTAAAAAAAAAAAAAGTGATAATAAAGATGATCTTATCTCACTGTTCTCACGGCTGTGGCTTTTCCTGCTCTCTCCCCAAGTCTTTCCCACGTTAGCATTTGCACAAACCCCTGGCCAGCCACAAACTCCCAGGTCCCACCCAGCACAAGAAGGACCCCCCTTCCTACCATCACCGACGTGGCAAAAGGGAGGCTGGGAGGGCCACGAGAGTCCAGTGTTTCTCAACCTTGACAATTTTAAGGCATGTGGACTTCAACTCCCAGAATTCCACAGCCAGCTTTGCTGGCTGTGGAATTCTGGGAATTGAAGTCCACATGCCTTAAAATTGTCAAGGTTGAGAAACACTGGGCTAGCCGAAGCTCCCTCTTCACCTCCCGCTTACGGAGCGTCCTGGATCCCGGCAGGCGGGCAATGAGATCCAGAGTAGATCCCCAGACTGGAGATGAATCCGCCAGGTGGGGCTCTCTCTTCCTCCCTCCCTCCCTGCCTGCCTGCCCAGGTCTCCCCCCTCCCTTCCCCTCCCCCCTATTTTAGGCATAACCCAACTCACCACTTTTCCCCCAGTTTTCCCAGGAAAGGAGGGGGGGGGAAATGCGCCTCGCTTCCTCTCTGTTTTGGTCTGGGAAAGCACAGCTGCCACTCACTCCCGTTGCTCGGTTCCCGCCGCGATGCCCCGCCTCCTCCGCGAGCTTCGGACTGCGGGAGGGAGGGAGGAAGGGAAAGGTGTTTTTCTCCTAGAGAGGCAACACTTCGGCCGTTCCTTCTCCCTTCCTGCTCCCCCTTTAAATAGTTTGCGGCGGGAGGCAGCTACGGTACTCGCGCATGCTCCGTCCGTCCATCAGAACAGAGCTGGGGAAGGGGACTTGGGGGTCTTTTAGCGAAACCCCCGCGCAAGCAGGAGAGTCTATACGCGGGGGGGGGGGTCCTTGGGGATCATTCCAGAGCAGGGAGCGGTTTTTTTTCTTAATAATAGTAATAATAGTAAAGTTGGAAGGGACCTTGGAGGTCATCTAGTCCAACCCCCTGCTCCAGGCAGGAAACCCTATACCATTTCGGACAAATGACTGTCCAGTCTCTTCTTAAAAACTTCCGGTGTTGGAGCATTCACCGCTTCTGGAGGGCAGGTTGTTCCACTGGTTAATTGTTCTCACTGTCAGGAAGTTTCTCCTTAGTTCTAGGTTGCTTGATTAGTTTCCACCCATTGCTTCTTGTCCTGCCTTCAGGCGCATTGGAGAATAGCTTGACTCCCTCTTCTTTGGGGCAGCCCCTGAGATATTGGAACACAACTAATCATGTCCCCGCTCGTCCTTCTCTTCATTAAACTACTAGACATACCCATTCCAGCAACTGTTCCTTTTATGCTTTAGCCTCCAGTCCCCTAATCATCTTTGTTGCTCTTCTCTGTACTCTTTCTACCCTCTCCTCCTTTCCTCTCCTCTTTCCTCCTGCCTTCTCTTTCTTCCTTTCTTCTCCCTTCTTCACCTCCTCTTCTCTCAAGTGTGCAAAGCGCCATTTACTGCTCATTTAAGCAAGGAGCTCCCGTCTCAAAATGTTTACTTTCAACAGAGAAGCTGAAAAGCTAAAAAGCTATTGCTAAGCTATTTTATTTAACAACATTTAACCTTTTTTAATTGACTAGTGGAACAACTTGCCTTCAGAAGTAGGAGCTTCCCCACTGGAGGTTTTTATGAGGAGATTGGACACCCATTTGTCTGAAATAGTATAGGGTTTTCTGTCTGAGCAGTGGGTTGGCCTAGAAGATCTCCAATGTTCCTTCCAACTCCTATTCTATTCTATTCTATTCTATTCTATTCCAATTTTTTCAGGGGCAGTTTTACCTCTTGCTTGGATTAAATACGCACAATTCTCTAGGTGAACATATAACATGCTCCATGTTGTCTTAAATGCATTGGACAGTCCAAGTATACAGTTCTGCATCCAAAACCCCTGACATCATGTGACTATGTATGGATTAATCAGCAGCAGCATCCTTTTCTCCTGTGTTTAGTACAACAAGATTTTACTTTCTTCGTTTACTTTCTACATTAAAGAGTTAAGTTTTATTAAACTAAGTCAGGAATATACAAAGCTTCAAATGCCCACATCAGTATGAAAGTCAGACATAGGTGGTGAAAGTCATCTATGACACAAATCTTTTATTACATTCCGGCACATGCCTGCTTTATTTTTTTAAATTTATGCAGCCACCCATCTCACTGGTGTGGGTCTGAGCAGCTTACAAGTATAAAACAGCAAAAAACAAACATATAAATAAAAACAATTCAAGCAACAAATTGCAAACATAAAAGCACAGAATGAGGCCAACCACACTTCACAACGCAGTCACCGTGCAGGATCTTCACACCAATGTCCGCAGGGACTTCTTAAAGGCCAACAAGGTTGGGGCCAATGTGACATGGGGGTGCAATAGCAATAGCACTTAGATTTAGGCACCACTTCACAATGCTTTACAGCCCTCTCTAACCAGTTTACAGAGTCAGCTTCTTGCCCCCAACAATCTGGGTCCTCATTTTACTGACCTCGGAAGGATGGAAGGCTGAATCAACCTGGAGCCGGTCAGGATCGAACTGCCAAACTGCTGGCAGTCAGCAGAGTTAGCCTGCAATACCGCATTCTAACCACTGTACCATCACGGCAATGATATTCTATGCCAGTGGTTCTCAACCTTTTTCAGGTTGAGACCCCACTTGCGCCGCCCATGCGCGGCGCGACCCCGAGATGGGCCAATCCGCGCATGCGTGGCATGTGCGCGACGGCCCGATCCGTGCATGCGCGGCGCGCGCGCGTGGGAAAAAAACAAAAAACAAAATGGCGGACCGCAACGGGCCGATCCGTGCATGTGCGGCACGCGCGCGACAGCCCGAACTGCGCATGCGCGGCACATGTACGACCAAAAAACCCAAAAAAACCAAAATGGCGGACCTCGACGGGCCGATTTGTGCATGCGCGGCGCGCGCGCGACGGCCTGAACTGTGCATGCGCAGCGCACGCACGACGGAAAAAAAAACAACAAAATGGCGGACCGCGGTGTCCGGTGAGCCATGCGAAACGGTTGTTCGACCCCAAATGGGGTTGCGACCCATAGGTTGAGAACCGCTGTTCTATGCATTGCTTTGAATTTTATCTCTAACAATTCAAGGTGTGGACTTTGATTGCAGTTGCACGTAGTCCTTGATTTATGACCACAATTGGGATCGGAACCTCTGCACTAAGTGAAGCAGTCCTTAAGTCTCACCCACTTTTGCAACATTTTTGCGATGGTTATTAAGCAAATCCAGCTTCTCCCATTGACTTTGCTTGTTGAAAGTCAGCTCTGGGAAGGCTGTACATGGCAATCATGTGACCGAAGGTTGTTCCAATTGTATACAGACATGTCAGTTGCCAAGCACCTCCATTTTGATCACATGACCATGGACTTAAGTGCAAGAACACTCATTTGTAAATCTTTTTTTTTTCAGTGCTGTTGATCATTCAATGGACGATTGTTAAGTTCGAGGACTGCCTAGTTTCCTATTTTGACCTTAATCATTATTTTTTTCAAAGTGCAGAAGGCAGATCGTATTTAAATTTTGGTCTTGGAAACAATTTACGGATTTTAAAATGCATAAAGAGTATGCCAAGCAGTTAACGATATCACACAGAGTCTTGGTTAAATCCAGGAGTAGGCAACCTTGGCTCTTTTATGACTCGTGGACTTCACCTCCCAGAATTAGATCGTTGAACAAATCAATCCAGAGTTCTCACTCAAGACACAACCACCAGGCTCAAATTATCCTACTTTGGACGCCTTATGCAAAGTCCTAGCTCTTTGGAGAAGGCTGTAGTGCAGCGGTTCTCAACCTTTTTCAGGCTGAGACCCCACTTGGGCCGCCCATGCGTGGCGCAACCCCGACCCGCGCCGTGCATGCGCGGCATGACGGCCCGAACCGCACATGCGTGGCGCGAGAGCTCGACCCGCGCATGCGCGGCACGCCGATCCACACATGAGCGGCATGCACGCGATGTCACGAACCGCGCATGCGCGGCACGACGGCCCGAACCGCGCATGTGCGGCGCGCGTGCGACGGCCCGAACAGCACATGTGCGGCACGATGGCCCGATCTGCACATGCATGGCACGCCGATCCGCGCATGCGCGGCGTGCGCTCGATGTCCCAAACCACGCATGCGCAGCGCGACAGCCCGATCCACGCATGTGCGGCGCGCGTGCGATGGCCCAAACAGCGCATGCGTGGCGCGACGGGCCGATCCGCGCATGCCAGCGTGTGCGACAGCCCGAATCGCGCATGCACAGCGCGATGGGCCAAACAGGAAAAAAAATGGCCGACCCAAAAAAAAAATGGCCGACCAAAAAAAAAAAGTGGTGGGCCTGCATCGCGCATGCGGGGCGGCCCGCATCGCAAAGGGGAAAAAAATGGTCGACCCCCCCAAAAAAAGGCCCACCAAAAAAAAAATGGCGGACTGCGGTGTTTGGCGACCCCCATGAAACGGTCGTTCGACCCCAAATGGGGTCGCGACCCACAGGTGGAGAACCGCTGCTTTAGTGCTAGGAAAAGTGGAAGGAAAATGAAAAAGAGGATGATCAGCACCAAGAGAGATAGATTGGTTATTTGCATTCTTTTAGAGCAGAGATCAGCCCCGACTGCTCTTTAGAAGGCCAGATCCTGAAGTTGAAACTCAAATACTTTGTCCACCTAATCAGAGAAGGGCCTAATGCTGGGAAAGATGGAGGGCAACAGAAGAAGGGGATGACAAAGAATGAGGTGGCTGGATGGAGTCACTGAAGCAGTAGGCGTGAGCTTAAATGGACTCCAGAAGATGGTAGAGAGCAAGAAGGCCTGGAGAAACGTTGTCCATGGGGTCACAATGGGTCAGACATGACTTCGCAATTAACAACAAGAGCAGAGGTCCCCAATCTTTTGGGCAACAGTGACCGGTGCCGTGGAAAAAGGTGATGTGGTTTTGTGTACTGCCTGCATCCCGTGGATGGGGCTTTGCTTGTTTCTGCGGCCCAGTTGTTGGCATGCTACGGACTGGTGCCAGTCCATGGACTGGGGGTTGGGGACCCCTGTTTTAGAGAGCCGTTGAGGCCACTTGGAAGTTTGTCTGTGTCCTCACCTGAGTGTGCAAATGGGTTGAGGACACAGATAAACCTCCAGGTGGCCTCAACGACACTAAAAGAATGCAAGTGACCAGCTGTCTGCAAGGAGTATAAATCCTTCCTTTCCCTATCATCCAGTCAGAGCTGAAGAAGCTTCTTGGATGAGAAGCGAAACATCTTCAAAGAAAAACAAGAAAGTCCAGTTGCCTCCCGAAAAAGCATCTTTGGGACAACCATGACCTAGATGACTGAGAATCTCCACAGACGACCAGAATGGCTGTCTCTTTCTTACTTGTGCTCCCATGAGAATAGTTTCCCTTTTTTCGTATTTGTTGTCATTATGACAGATGTTCTCATGACATCTCCATTAGTGCAACCCCAACCCCCAAACCTATGTTTAAGCCTTACCTATCTGGGATTTAGCTTATGAACATTCCTCACAACACTTAAGCATGCAATATACATCATCCCTTATGTAGAAAAAGCTCAGGTTATATTGAACATAGTGGTCCTTTTGTTTTGACAAATGAACATTTTCCCCCACTGTATTAAACTTTAGGACCTGAACAGCAACTAGGCCCTTGAGTATTGCCTGACACATTCACCAATGAATTTTAAAAATAGGAAAATAAACATAAATGCCAAGGAGGGGCTTCCGTACAAGGAGAAGCAGTGCATAAAAGTGTTAAGTCACACATGTTCACTTAATTAACTTTAAGATGTTTGGAGTCCAGCTCCCAGAATTCCCCAGAAAACATAGCTTGGCTAATTCCGGGAGCTGGAATCCAGACATCTTAAAGTTGATAAGATTGAGAAATACTAACCTAGAGCAGAGGCCTCCAACTTTTGGGGCACCAGGGACGGGTTCCGAGGAGAGAGGTTTTTCCGCGGACCAGGGTGTGTGTGATTTTTGTGTGGCCTGCATCTCACGGATGGGACTTTGCTTGTTTGTGCGGCCCATTGCTGGCATGCTGCAGCCTGGTACTGGTCCACGGACTGGGGTTTGGGGACCCCTGACCTAGCTGAAGTGACCAAGAGACATTTTTAAACCATAGGAGTTAAATTAGTGAGTTTCTTCAATGTAACTCTTCAAAGGAAGCCGAGAGCACCTAGACCAGTGGTGGCAAACCTATGGTACGTGTGCCAGAGGCGGCACTCAGAACCCTCTCTGTGGGCATGCGTGCCGTGTCCCAGAGATGGCAAGGGACTGGCCCCTGCCACCCTGGCCCCGCCCACCCAGTCTGCCATTACCACTGCGGCCACACCTACCCGGCACCCGGTGATGAATAAGTGGATTTTGGATTGCAGTTTGGGCACTGGGTCTCTAAAAGGTTTGCCATCACTGACCTAGATTCATGATAGTTTTCGTTTCCTAGAAATATATTGATACCCTGCCTTCTTGTGTGCACTTCTGCTTCACATTGCCTCTTGGAATTTCCTGATGAGAACTGATACAGGGCTGAGACAAAAACTCTTATTCCATGAAAAATATGGTTCCTTGCTCTGCAAATTTTTGGTAAATAATTGCTGGATTTAGGACATGACCGCCTTTGTCCCATTCTGATCACGGCAAGAATGAGGGTGAAGATTCGTTCTCCGAGCTTGTGGGTTGTTTTCCGAACGTTTCGTTACCAGGCTAGGTAACATCCTCAGCGGTGTTTAGGGGACGTGTGTGTCAGCGCTCTACTGTTTATAAGGGCTTCAGGTGTGGGTGTGCCAAGTGAGGGTCTTCTGATGGGTCTTGTGATGGGTCAGATCTTGTGATGGGTCACACAAGCCCCTCCCCACCAGCAGTTCTCCGACGAATGATCCTAACCTGATATAATCTCCCATCACAAGACCCTTCACAAGACTCACACCTGACCCATCACAAGACCCTCATTTGACACTGACATCCCCTAAATGCCGCTGAATGCCACCACGGCATATAAATACTGGAGATTGAAGGTTCATTCTCCAAGCTTGTGGGTTGGCTTCTGAACGTTTCATTACCAGGCTAGGTAAGATCTTTAGGGGATGTTGGTGTCAGTGTTTTTCTGCTTATAAGGGCTTCAGGTGTGGGTGTGTCAAGTGAGGGTCTTGTGAACACTGGAGAACACTGGCATCCTCTAAAGCAGCGGTTCTCAACCTATTTCAGGTTGCAACCCCGACTTGCACCGCACGTGCGCGGCGCGACGGCCCGCATCGCACATGCGTGACACGCGTGTGACGGCCCGCATCGTGCATGCGCGGTGCTGCCCCCTGCGCCGGCCGAAGGGAAAAGGGGGGGAAAATGGCGGACTGCGGTGTTTGGCGACCCCCGCAAAATGGTCGTTCGACCCCAAATGGGGTCGCGACCCATAGGTTGAGAACCGCTGCTCTAAATTCCACTGAAGAAGATTGTCAAGGTCATTATGATTTAGTAGCTGACCGGCAGAAGTGATATATATAGAGAGAATGAGTCAACAGAGTATTCTGGGGGTAGTATCCCTTTAAGAGACTGTCTGAAGGAAATGGCAGTTGGAATCTTTAGCTCACTTCAACCGTTTGAATATAACTGACTATCTTGTATTCTGTATGCTCCCTGAATGTTGTTGTTTCATATTGTATATTAAACCACAGTTCTTCAGATGTTTATGCCCCTGTGTTATCACAAGAACAAAATTAGAAAAAGGCTGCAATAATTTATATTTTTTAAACAACAAAGATGTTACCTAGCCTGGTAACGAAACGTTCGGAAACCAACCCACAAGCTCGGAGAACGAACCTTCACCCTCATCCTACAGATACTCGCCACTATTGCAAATGGCTAAGCATTTTCTCCTCTTCAAAATTCTTTTGCCTCAAACCGTTTCTGATCCATTTTCCACCCTCCAAATATTCAGCGGTTTCTCCCCCTGCGTGAATCCTCTGGTGTCGAATAAGTAGCGTACTAGAAAAAAAGTGCTTCCCGCACTCCAGACATCTGAATGGTTTCTCCCCAGCGTGACGCCTCTGGTGCTTATTAAGAAGCGAGCTCTCGCTAAAGCCTTTGCCACACTCTGGGCACTTAAAAGGTTTCTCCCCTGTGTGGGTCCGTTCGTGTCTAATCAGGAGGGTGCTCCAGGTGAAGCTCTTTCCACACTCCGTGCACGTGAAAGGCTTGTCTCCAGTGTGGGTCCTCACGTGAGAAATAAGGATGGAGTTGTGACTAAAACTTTTGCCGCACTCCTGGCATTTGAAAGGTTTCTCCCCGGTGTGAATCCTTTTGTGGGAGGTGAGGTGGATGTGCTGACGGAAGCTCCTTCCGCACTCTGGGCATTTAAATGGCTTCTCGCCCGTGTGGATTCTTCGGTGGGAGGTGAGGTGGATGTGCTGACGGAACCTCTTTCCGCACTCCAGGCACTTAAAGGGTTTCTGTCCCGTATGCATGCCTTGATGTGCCGTGAGGATCCCGCTCTGGCTAAAGCATTTCCCACACTCCTGGCACTTAAAGGGCTTCTCGCCGGTGTGAATCCGCCGATGCGCCGTAAGGCTTCTGCTCTGACTGAAGCATTTCCCGCACTCTGGGCATTTGTAGGGTTTCTCCCCCGTGTGGCTTATCTGATGCCTAAGAAGATTGGTGCTGTCGATGAAGCTCTTGTGACACTCCAGGCATTTGTAGGGCTTCTCCCCGGTGTGGATTCTTTTATGTCGAATAAGTTCGGAACTGCGGCTAAAACTCTTCTCGCATTCCGGACATTTAAACGGCTTCTCCCCTGTGTGAGTTCTTTCGTGTCGAACCAGTTCGGAGCTGTGGCTGAAGTTCTTTTCGCACAAGAGGCATTTAAACGGTTTCTCTCCCGTGTGGGTCCTTTCGTGCCGAATCAGGTGCGAACTCTGGCTGAAGCTCTTCCCGCACTCTCGGCACTGAAACGGCTTCTCCCCCGTGTGGGTTCTTTTATGAGAAGTCAGGTGTATGTGCTGGCGGAAACTCTTCCCACACTCCGGGCACTGGAACGGTTTCTCTCCCGTGTGAATTCTCTTGTGAGAGGTGAGGTGTATCAGCTGGCGAAACCCCTTCCCACACTCCAGGCACGGGAAGGGCTTCTGCCCAGCGTGCATCGCTTGGTGTGCCGTGAGAATGCCACTTTGACTGAAGCACTTCCCGCACTCTAAACATTTATAGGGTTTCTCTCCGGTGTGGCTTCTCTGATGGGAAGCGAGAACGCCGCTGTTCCCGAAACACTTTCCACACTCCATACATTTGTAAGGTTTCTCTCCCGTGTGGGTCCTTTGATGGGAAGTAAGGTTTCTGCTTTGACTGAAGCTCTTTCCACACTCGGGGCATTCATAGGGTTTCTCTCCGGTGTGAACTCTTTTATGCCGAATCAGTTCGGAGCTCCTGTTAAATCTCTTCCCACATTCGAGACATTTAAACGTCTTCTCTCCAGGGTGGATTTTCCAGTGCATGTTCGTATCTGATGTTTCATCCCAACTTTCTGCGTAGGAAGAAGGCTCGTGGTTTTTACCTTTCGGAATATTTGGACGGACGGAAATTTCATGGAAACCAATGTCCAAATTAGCAAAAGATTCCTTTCTTCCACCAATTAGGTTTCTTTTTTCCTTCATTCCCCCTGAATTTCCAAAATTTTCTTCTACGTCTTGGCACACGTAACTGTCCTCCAACGCAGGTTGTGACACCCCTCTAACATTTCTTCTGATCCACACCTGCTCATCTGAAATTAAGAGAAATTATGGAAGTCAAAGTCCAGTTGAGGAATGAGCACCATCAGTTACTGAAACCAGATAACTAACTCTATATGCTGCCTGGAAAAAAGATTTAAAGAAAACAATATCCTATCCAATTAATTAATATAGACATGTGTTAACATTTGCTCAGCAAAAACTCCATCTCAGCTTCTGGCCTGATTCGTTTCCTTGAAAGCATATGCTCTCAAACAATTTCTCTACAAACAACCCAGTTGTTCTACCGATGCCCTGGTTCCTGGACATGAAATTGGCTCAACCACTTGAAGGATGTGGGGAGCTGCACAAGAAAATTTGAGAGTGTAAAGAAAGATGTAGCAGCCAATTTGGCCTAGTGGTTAAGGCACAAGGCTCGAATGTGGGAGAATATGAGTTCATGTCCCGCCTTCGCCATGAAAGCCACCCGGATGACTTTGGGCCAGTCACCCTCTCTCAAGCCAACCCACCTCACAAATTGTTGTTGTGGGGAAAATAGGAGGCAGTTTGCTGCCTTGATTTATTAGTAAAAAGGCAGGATACAAATAAGTAAAAAGAGATAGATAGATAGATAGATAGATAGATAGATAGATAGATAGATAGATAGATAGATAGATAGATAGATAGATAGATAATAGAACATAGGTAGGTAGGTAGGTAGACAGATAATCACCCACTTCAATCAAGGTGCCAGCACAGTGTATATCCATTGTAAAAAAAAGCAAACATTTTCTCCTTTCCAGAGTACTACAACCAGAGGTCACCCAATGAAATTGAATCTTGAGAGAATCATTACAAACAACCAGAAATATTTTTTTTAACACAACATATAATTCAACTTTGAATTCAACAATTCAAATCTGCTACCACAAAATGTGCTGTGGTGCTGCCTATCCAGTTGTCTGGCTTCAAACAAGAGGCGAGCCAATTGATGGAAGCCATGGGAATCCATGACTATTAGTTGTGATGACAGTGTGACTGTAGGCCATATGCTGGGAGACCAATGGGCTTCCTTGTGCAATTGGTTGTGTGAGAATAGATTGCCAGACCTAGATAAGCTAAAAGTCTGATCCAGCATGTTCTTATTATATTATGGTTGTTTTTCTTGTCCCTCTGGCATTGCTATCCTTTTTTTTCTCCTGCTTTCTCTCTCCCACTCAGAATGCTTACGTTCCTCAGCCACATTCTGGAAGGGCATACGGTTGTAGGTCCTTCCAGCTGAAGCTACGTGACTTTCCTGTGATACAAGGCCTTCTTTTTGGAATTTGTCCACTGCAGAAGCTTCCATGTTCCTGTAATTTTTGGAAACATAAAAAGAAAGTGAATTGGGCATCTGGAATGAAGAGATCACTCACTAAGCAATATGTCTGAAAAGAAATCAAAAGAATCTGCAAATAAGGTGTATGGAGAGAATAATTAAAAAAAATCAGGCTTGTCCTTAGAAAAGCTACAGTTATTTAATCAAGATGGATCATAATTGGCAAGCATTTATCCATGCAGTCCTAAGGAATTAAGATGGATGTGATGACACCTTTTTTTATTAAAAACTGGTTAAGTTTGACTCCCAGTGATTTAACAGACACTTTGATATATCTTGAATGCATATATACCCAGAAGGTGGATAGACATTGAATAAATCCACATGCAGTTATATTGGCAACAACACACAGAATTTTGCCCTTGACTTTTTCCCCAGATGTTTTTGGATTTTCTACGGTAGTAGTCCATCTCACAGATCTGAATTTTTTTGGTGATCTCCTGTCAAAGTACCAAAAAGAACCAACCCTGTTTGGCCCTTTGAACTAAGCTAGATGCCCATATGTCAGCAACTTCTAAAAGCCCCTTTCCCCCCTTCAGGCAGGCTTTCAAACAAAATCTGGGCACCCCTGACTCTAATTGAATAGAATAACAAGAGTTGGAAGGGACCTTGGAGGTCTTCTAGTCCAACCCCCTGCCCAGGAAGGAAACCCTATCTACCATTTCAGACAAAGGTTTGTCCAGTCTCTTCTTAAGAACTTCCAGCATTGGAGTACCCACAATTTCTGGAGGCAAGCTGTTCCACTAATTGTTCTGACTGCCAGGAAATTTCTCCTTAAGTTCTAGGTTGCTCCTCTCCTTAGTTTCCATCCGTTGCTTCTTGTCCTGCCCTCAGGTGCTTTGGAGAATGACTTGACTCCCTCTTCATTGTGGCGCCCCCTGAGATATTGGAACAGTGTTCTCATTTCACCCGACAATCCTTCTTTTTGTTAAACTAGGTCAGTGATGGCGAACCTTTTAGAGTCCGAGTGCCCAAACTGCAACCCAAAACCCACTTATGCATCGTCGGGTGTCGGGTGGGTGTGGCCCATTGGTTGGGCGTGGCCCATTGGGTGGGCATGGCCCATTGGGTAGGCATGGCCCATTGGGTGGGCATGGCTGCAGTGGTAACGGCAGATTGGGTGGGACTAAAAAGTTCAATCAATCAATTCCAACTTTGCAAGATCTTTTTTTTTCCCCACGAGAAGTTAAAATTGACTGATTTATTGAACCTTTTTTTTTTTTGCACACGGCGGCGGAGGCCTGAAGTGAAAAGGTTTTATAAAACCTAGCTGAAGGCCTAGGACTGGGGCGACGGCACGCGTGCCCACAGACGAGGGCTCTGAGTGCCGCCTCTGGCACCCGTGCCATATTTCATACATTTTGCCAACTCTCCGCATGCTGCATTGGTTGCCTATTGGTCTCCGAGCGCAATTCAAAGTGTTGGTTATTACCTATAACCAGGACACTTGGACCAGGACACTTACGGGACCGTCTTCTGCCACATATTTCCCTTTGACCGGTGAGAGCGCACAGGGTCGGCCTCCTCCAGGTCCCGTCAGCGAAACAATGTCGTCTGGCGGGCCCTAGGGGGAGGGCCTTCTCTGTTGTGGCGCCCACCCTCTGGAACCAACTGCCCCCTGAAGTCCGCGCTTCTCCCACCCTCCCGGCCTTTCAAAAGAATCTTAAAACCTATCTCTGCCGGCAGGCCTGGGGATGATTGTGGATTGTTGTGTGAATGATGAATGTGTATTGGTTTTTATTTTTAATGTCCTTTTTTAATTTGGACTTAGATTGTGAATATTGTTTTATATATGTTGCAAGCCGCTCCGAGTCTTCGGAGAGGAGCGGCATATAAGTCCAAATAAAATAAATAAATAAATAAATAAATAGGTTCGCCACCACTGAACTAGACATACCCAATTCCAACAACAGTCCTTTACTGTATATGTTTTAGCCTCCAGCCACCTAATCATCTTTGTTTTTCTTCTCTTGCACCCTAATGTAAAAGGTTTATGAGCTCAGCTGCAGTCTTGAAAGCAAACATTTTGGGCTGACTCTGGGGGGGGGAGGGGATGCAAATTCCTCCTTCATTTTTAAAAGGTGCAAAGCCCAGCCTGCATCTTGCTAGGAAAATCCCTAGTCAGACACCTAGAGTAACTTTGCATTAAAGGAGGAGGAGCGTGGGATGTATTTATTGCAAAAGGCGTGGACTCTTCCCCCCCCTTCGCCTCCTTGCCTTTTCTTGCTCACCCTTCTCTGGGCTGGCTGGACTTGTCCATTGCAAGCTCCCTCCTGCCTTCCCTTCTCCAGCCAAGCCCAATGTCCCCGCAACTTACCAGCTACGGGGACAGGTGCGCTTCTGAATGCTACTCTCCAGAATGCTCAGCTTCCATAGAAAAGCAAAGCCGGGGTGGGGGTGGGGGTGAGTGGGGGGGGGGAAGGAGGAGGGTACAGCCGGAAATGGCTTTTCCCTGTCTCTCCCCCCCCCAAATGCCTTTCTAGGACTCTTCGTTTACTCTCTTTAACCCTTGGAGAAGAGCTAGCAACAAAGCAACGGAGGAAGAGGGGGGGTCAGGTTGGACATGGTGGGGGCGCGCAAGGTTTTATTAAAGCAGCGATTTTTTCCCCCTTTGCCGACGAAGAAACTCCGCCCGTCCCCGCGCGCGCCACAAACGAAACCTAAATAAAAAAAAACAAAACAAACCCTAAATGAAATTCTGTAGCCTGAAAATTCGGGAGCTGGAAAAGGGATTTGCCAGTGAGCATCTCTGCTGTATTTCCCGCACGAAAAAGGGGAAGGACTGAATTTGCGTATTGTACAATGCAATCTAGCGATTGGCAAGACGAGATGGAATAGGATAGGATAAGGATAGAACAGAAATAGAATGGGATGGAGTGGAGTGGAGTAGAATGATAGAAATAGGATAGAATAGAAATAGGATAGAAATATATAATAGAAATAGAATAGAACAGAATAGAATAGAATAAAACAATAGAAACAGAATAAAATGGAATAGAATTAGTGTAGAATTAGACTACACTATACTACACTAGACTAGATTAGTCTAGAATAGAATAGAATAGAATAGAATAGAATAGAATAGAATAGAATAGAATAGAATAGAATAGAATAGAATAGAATAGAACAACATGGGATGGAGCGGAATAGAATAGAGTGGAATAGATTAGAGGAGTGGAATGGAATGGAATAGAATAGAAAAGAATAGAGAAAGGATAGAAGTAAGAATGGAATGGAAGAATGGAATAGAAATAGAATAGAGAATAAAATGGAATAGAATAGAATTAGACTAGAATAGAATAGAAACAGAATAAGAATAGAATAAACATAGAATAGAGTAGAATAAGAATAGAATATAGAATAGAATAAAATATAATAGCTTTATTGGCCAAATGTGACTGGACACACAGGGAATATCTCTTTGGGGTATAAGCTGTCACTGTACATATAAGCAACAAAGTAATATAATCATGAGTTATAAGCCTAATTGACTTCAGTGGGGCTCTATCCTGTAATAAGAGATAAAAGGCGTCATTGGATTCTAACCAGCCCTTTGGGGACTACGGGAAGTATATAAATGTTATAACTGTGTTATAAATACTGTAAAGGGAATCATACGTTAATTGACTTAGTCAGGTCTCCACAAAGTTACTGATTTACAGCCTCTGAAATCCTTGAAACTTACTCAAGCATAAGAATCAATTAAACACTTATTTCAAATTGTAAATACACACAAGCAAACACCCAAAACTCAGCACAATGTAAACACAATTATAACACTCACAATTCAAATGAAGAGACTTAGTCCACGTCACTTGTTTTTAATTAACCCCTTCTCTGGGGTCAACATGTACACACACCCATGCCCCTCACCCTAGAATTGGCACTTAGGACACTTCCACACACCCAGGACAAGCTCCCCTTATAAAACAATGTCTCTGTCCCTCATTTTAATTTAATTTAATTTAATTTTCGGACTTATATGCCGCTCCTCTCCGAAGACTCAGAGCGGCTTACAACATAAACAAAACAGTACTTCAAAACTAAGTCCAAATCTAAAAATCATTAAAAATAAAACCCCAGATGCATTCATCATTCACTCAACATTCCACATTCAACCCCAGGCCTGCGGACAAAGATAGGTCTTAAGATTCCTCCGGAAGGCCGGGAGAGTGGGGGAAGCGCGGACTTCAGGAGGCAGTTGGTTCCAGAGGGTGGGCGCCACAACAGAGAAGGCCCTCCCACTAGGACCCGCCATTGTTTCGCTGACAGGACCCGAAGGAGGCCGACCCTGTGCGCTCTCACCGGTCGAAGGGAAGTATGTGGCAGAAGACGGTCCCGTAAGTATCCTGGTCCCGTAAGTATTTTCTTGGCAGCTGCTCCCCAAAGGCAAATCTCTTTGCTGTGGGGAATAAATCTCCTTTCCTCACAGCTGTCTGGATTTCATTTTACTTATCCCTGCCTGCGTAACCACGGCTCGAGTTGGAAGTTGAAATTATTTTTCTGACAGGGCCTTCATTTCTAAAGTAATGTCAATTGTGCAGTTGGCATTTCCAGAAAAAGGAATTCCTGGGACATGATTTCACCGAGTATAATACTTTACAGAAAAATTACATTGGCACAGAAGAAGCGAAACCAGCTCTGGTTTTCCCGCTTGAAGGCTTGCGTAGTTAGTAATACTTCTTCTTGTTATGGAAATAGCCCACTTCTCCATCGAGCACCTGCGTTAATCACCTTGGCATTCTTTCAGGCTCTTCTCATCCAAGAAGCCTGGAATACAAGCCTGGAAGCACAATGGATAGGATAGGATAGGATAGGATAGGATAGGATAGGATAGGATAGGATAGGACAGGACAGGACAGGACAGGACAAGACAGAATAGAGTAGGAATAGAAGAATAGAAAGTAGAGTAGAAATAGAATAGAACAGAACAGAATAGAATAGAATAATGGAAGGGACCTTGGAGGTCATCTAGTTCAACCCCCTGCTCAGGCAGGAAACCCTGTACGATTTCAGACAAATGGTTATCCAGTCTCTTCTTAAAAACTTCCAGTGTTGGAGCATTCACAGCTTCTGGAGGTAGGTTGTTCCACTGATTAATTGTTGAGCCAAATGCCAAAGAACCGTGGTTAGAATGCAGTATTGCAGACTAATTCTGTTGACTGCCAATGGTTTCATCCTACTTCCTCTTACAGCAAATGAATGGAATGGATAAGAGGGATGGGATGGAATAGAACAGAACAGAATAGAATAACACAGTTGGAAGGTACCTTGGAGGTCTTCTAGTCCAACCCCCTGCTCAGGCAGGAAACCCTATGCCATTTCAAGAGAAATGGTTATCCAGTCTCTTCTTAAAAACTTCCAGTGTTGGAGCATTCACTGCTTCTGGAGGCAGGTTGTTCCACTGATTAATTGTTCTAGCTGTCAGAAAATTTCTCTTTAGTTCTAGGTTGCTTCTCTCCTTGATTAGTTTCCATCTATTGCTTCTTGTCTTGCCTTCAGGTGCTTTGGAGAATAGATTGATCCCCCTCTTCTTTGTGGCAACCCCTGAGATATTGGAACACTGATATCATGTCACCCCTCCTCCTTCTCTTCAATAAACTAGACATCCCCAATTCCAGCAACCATTTTTTATATGTTTTAGCCTCCAGGCCCTCTAATCATATTTGTTGCCCTTCTGTGCACTCTTTCTGGAGTCTCAACATCTTTTTTACATCATGGTGACCAAAACTGGATGCACTATTCCAAGTGTGGCCTTAACCAGGCATTGTAAAATGGTATTAACACTTCACATGATCTTGATTCTATCCCTCTGTTAATGCAAGCTAGAACTGTGTCAGCTGTTTTGGCAGCTGCAGCACACGGCTGGCTCCTATTTAAGTGATTGTCCACTAGGGCTCCGAGGTCCCTCTCACAGTTACTGCTATTGAGCAAGGTACTCCCCTATACTACACCTGTACATTTGGTTTTTCTTGCCTAAATGTAGAGCCTTACTTTTTTTCACCATTGAATTTCATTTTGTTAAGTCTGTCAAGATCCTTCTGTATCTTAAGCCTATCTTAAGATAGGCAAGGTATGATAAATGCTGAGTGAAGAATGCTTACAAGTATAAAATGATTGTATTAAGTTGAGTTGCACTCAACCTGATTTTTTCCTTTGTTTCCTCTGTATACATTTACAAATATATACTTAATAAAAAAAATTAAAAAGCAAAAAAAAAAAGAATGCAAACAAGTTAAGTTAAAATGTTTACTTATTTTTACTTAGTTATGCAATGTACGGAGGGCTAGCAGGAAGGGATAAGCAGGAGACTCAGCCTGCGCTGCTTATGTTGCACCTTCCCACCTCTTAGGGGTTAAAGTAAAAGAGGCGAAACGGCTAGAGAGGCCAAGAGGAAGGAAAGAGATGGGGGGAAAACAGCCCTTTCCTGTCCTGTCCCTCCTCCTTACCTCCCCCCTGGGCAAAGGGGTCTTTGTTTTGGGATGCCTGGTGAGTTCCTGCCTGGGAAGGGATGGAGGCTACCTGGGGTGAGTGGGGTCAGGTGGTGGCAGTGGGGAGGGGGCCAGCTATGGAGGTAGGTCCCACACCTGCGGAGGGATGGAGACCCCCCAGGAGGGAACTGTTGGGGGATTCAGAGACGACCAAAAGACACCCCCATCCCGCCATCCACCCACCTTTCCATCTCATTCAAAGATGATTAGGGGACTGGAGGCTAAAACATATAAGGAAAGGTTGATGGAACTGGGTATGTCTAGTTTAACGAAGAGAAGGACGAAGGGGGACATGATAGCAGTGTTCCAGTATCTCAGGGGCTGCCACAAAGAAGAGGGAGTCAAGCTATTCTCCAAAGCCCCTGAAGGCAGGACAAGAAGCAACGGATAGAAACTAATCAAGGAGAGAAGCAACCTAGAACTAAGGAGAAACTTCCTGACAGTGAGAACAATTAACCAGTGGAACAACCTGCCTCCAGAAACGGTGAATGCTCCAACACTGAAAGTTTTTAAGAAGAGACTGGACAGCCATTTTTCCGAAATGGTATAGGGTTTCCTGCCTGAGCAGGGGACTGGACTGGATGACCTCCAAGGTCCCTTCCAACTTTACTTTTATTATTATTATTATTATTATTATTATTATTATTATTATTATTATTACTATTACTATTACTATTATTACTATTATTACTATTATTACTATTATTATTATAAATTGAATCTTGAGAGAATTATAACAAACAACCAGAAATATTTTTTTTTTAACACAACACATAATTCAACTTTGAATTCAACAATTCAAATTTGCTACCACAAAATGTGCTGTGGTGCTGCCTATCCAGTTGTCTGGCTTCAAACAAGAGGCGAGCCAATTTATGGAAGCCATGGGAATCCATGACCATTAGTTGTGATGACAGTGTGACTACCTCTGTAGGCCATATGCTGGGAGACCAATGGGCTTCCTTGTGCAATTGGTTGTATGAGAATAGATTGCCAGACTAGATAAGCGGTGAATGCTCCAACACTGGAAGTTTTTAAGAAGAGACTGGAGAGCCATTTGTCCGAAATGGTGTAGGGTTTTCTGCCTGAGCAGTGGGTTGGACTAAATGACCTCCAAGGCCCCTTCCAACTTTATTATTATTACTATTAACTTATTCTACAAAGTACTAGAAGGCAGGACAAGAAACAAGGGATGGAAACTAATCAAGGAGAGGAACAACCTGGAATTAAGGAGAAACTTCCTAACAGTGAGGACAATCAACCAGTGGAAAGGGTTACTGAACTGAGAATTCCCTCAACCAAATTAATTGGGCCTTTTCTAGGCTGGTACCCTCCAAATAGGCCTAAGTACAGATAGTCATCTTACAACCATAATTGAGCCCAAACCCTTGGTTGCTCAGCAAGACGGATGTTAAGTGAGTTGCAACTTTTCTTGCCACTATTGTCAGGTGAACCACTGCAGTTGTTCAGCTAGTAAATGAATGTAGCTTCCCCCATTAACTTTGCTTGTCAGAAGGTTGCGAAAAGGGGATCAGATAAGAACATAAGAACATAAGAAGAGCCATGCTGAATCAGGCCAAAGTCCATCGAGTCCAGCATTCTGTGTCACACAGTGGCCCACCAATTGTACATGGGGATCTTGAGCAGAAAGAGAAGGCAAAACCCTCCCTTTCCCTTGACCCCCAACAAATGAGACTCAAGGGAATCCTGCCTGCCTCAGCCAACATAGAGGCGGCACACGGACATCCGTTTTAATAACCACCGATGACCCCCCGGGACACTGCAACTGTCATAAATATGAACCAAAATGTCTGAATTTTGATCACGGGACCACGGGGATGCCGCAGTGTTTTGTAAGTGTGAAAAACGGTCATAAGTCACTTTTTTCCGGTGCTGTGGTAACTTTGAACAGTCACTAAATGAACTGTCGTAAGTCAAGGACTACCTGTACGGTAGTCTGAGATTTGCTGTTCATCGTATCTGGAAAGCCCAAAGTTGGGAAAAGTAGGTTTATTATGGTTTTGTTCTCCATTGTTACAGGTACGACGGTCTCTACAGTACCTTCATTTGGCCTTTGAGGTTGAAAGTTTCTTTAGGAGGAGATGCTGCAGTTACCAGCTGGGATTGCTTACCAGAAGTAGAGTAGAGTGGTAGAGTAGAGTAGAGTAGAATACAGTAGAGTAGAGTACAGAACTGAATTGGAAGGGACCTGCTCAGGCAGGAAACTCTATACCATTTCAGACAAATGGCTATCCAGTCTCTTCTTAAAAACTTCCAATGTGGGAGCATTCACCGCTTGAGGTCTGGATGGGTGCCAACAGGCTCAGACTCAATCCCGACAAGACGGAGTGGCTATGGGTTCTACCTCCCAAGGACAATTCCAACTGTCCGTCCATTACCCCGGGGGGGAGAAGTTTTGTCCCCCTCGGAGAGGGTTCGCAACTTGGGTGTCCTGCTCGATCCACAGCTTAGTCTAGAACATCATTTTTCGGCTGTGGCGAGGAGGGCATTTGCCCAGGTTCGCCTGGTGCGCCAGTTGCGGCCCTATTTGGACCGGAAGTCACTCCTCACAGTCACCCATGCCCTTGTCACCTCGAGATTCGACTACTGTAATGCTCTCTACATGGGGCAACCGTTGAAGAATGTCCGGAGACTGCAGGTAGTCCAGAATGCGGCCGCGCGAGCCGTCTTGGGTCTCCCAAGACATGCTCATATCACTCCAGCTCTCCGTGAGCTGCACTGGCTACAAATTGGTCTCCGAACACAATTCAAAGTGTTGATTATGACCTATAAAGCCCTTTATGGCAATGGGCCAGGTTACTTGCGGGACCGTCTTCTGCCTCATGAATCCCAGCGACCGGTTAGGGCACATAGGGTTGGCCTCCTACGAGTCCCGTTTATTAGGCAATGCCATCTGGTGGGGCCTAGGGCAAGAGCCTTCTCCGTTGCTGCCCCAGCCCTCTGGAACCAGCTTCCCTCAGAGGTTCGTACTGCTCCCTCCCTCCTAGTTTTCCGGAAACCGTTGAAGACTCATTTATGCCGACAGGCTTGGGGCGTATGAACTATACTCTGCCCCTGGGCCTAGGAATGTCCCTCCATCAGTGACTGTGTACTGATTGTGATTGTATGCTGTATGAATGTGTTTTGGATCGAATGAACGTGTTTTGGATAGGATGGTTGATTTTTATTGTAATTTAATTTTTTATTGTATTATTGCTGTAAGCCGCCCTGGGTCCTAGGAGAAGGGTGGCATAGAAATCTAATAAAAGTTAAAGTTAAAGTTCTGGAGGCAGGCGGTTCCACTGGCTAATTGTTCTAATTGTCAGAAAATTTCTCCTTAGTTCCAGGTTGCTTCTCTCCTTGATTAGTTTCCATCCGTTGCTCCTTGTCCTGCCTTCAGGTGCTTTGGAGAATAGCTTGACTCCCTCTTCTTTGGGGCAGTCCCTGAGATATTGGAACACTGCTATCATGTCCCCCCTCATCCTTCTCTTCATTAAACTAGACCAGGGGTGTCAAACTCAATTTCACTGAGGGCCGCATCAGCATTGCGGTTGCCCTTGGGGGGGGGCCGGGTGGATGTGGCCAGAGTGGGTGTGGCCTACTGGGTGGGCGTGGCCAGTTCTATATCATTCGCATCAAGGGTGCCTGGGCAGGAGTGGGACAGATCTGAGGTTCTCTGGCAGAAGGGGGTGGGACCGGGGCAAGTGCCAAGGAATGGTCCACCAGGCAAGTGCCAAGATGGCCACCACAAAATTTTACAAGGCCAAGGCAGCGGGGGCCATTCCCTCACTGTTTCCAGGATGGCTTTGCGGGCCACATGAAACCACTTCGCAGGCCGCATCCGGCCCCCGGGCCTTGTGTTTGACATGTCTGGACTAGACATATCAAATTCCAGCAACCATTCCTCATGTGTTTTAGCCTCCAGTCCCCTGATCATCTTTGTTCCTCTTTTCTGCACTCTTTCTAGAGTCTCAACATCTTCTTTACATCGTGGTGACCAGAATTGGACGCAGATCCTTTACTGCTTTGAGAATGTGCTACGCTTTGGTTTGTTATAGCTTCAGAGCCTGTTTCCCTTAGCAAGGGAAAAGGTTGCCTCCTTGCTCCTGATGGGAGCTACCCAGGAACAGTTGAAAAATGGAGGAAAACCTGACTGCTCCAGAAGCAAAAAAGAACTCCGCTGTTCTCCATGCTGGGAGCCAGGCGGTGCTCGGGGCTGCTAAGAAGATGCCAGGGGAGTTCAATCACACCGTGGATGCCCGATGCCTCCACTTCCGGCAGTTCCGCTACCAGCAGGTCTGGGGACCCCGAGAAGTGTGCAATCACCTCCGTCATCTTTGTTTCCTGTGGCTCAAGCCAGAGCGGCATACAAAGAATGAGATCCTAGATCTGGTGATCCTGGAGCAGTTCCTGGCTGTCCTGCCCCCCGAGATGGAGAACTGGGTTAGAGAATGTGGGCCGGAGACCAGTTCTCAAGCAGTGGCCCTGGCTGAAGGATTCCTGCTGAGTAAGGCCGAAGAAAAGACTCGGGAAGAGCAGCAGGTCAGTATCCTGGTCCAGGTGCAATAGAAATACAAATACAAATGTAGAATAGAATAGAATAAGAATAGAGTAGAGTAGAGTAGAGTAAGTAGAGTAGGAGTAGAATAAAATAAGAATGTAGAATAGAGTAGAATCGAATAACATAAGAATAGAGTAGAACAGAACAGAACAGAACAATACAATAAGAATAGAGTACAATAAAATAAAATAAGATTGTAGAGTAGAATAGAATAAAATAAGAATAGGGTAGAACAGAACAGAATAGAATAAGAATAGAGTAGAATAAAATAAGGATGTATAGAATAGAATAAAATAAGAATAGAGTAGAACAGAATAGAACAATAGAATAGAATAAAATAAGAATGTAGAGTAGAATAGAATAAAATAAGAATAGAGTAGAACAGAACAGAATAGAATAAGAATAGAGTAGAATAAAATAAGGATGTATAGAATAGAATAAAATAAAATAAGAATAGAGTAGAACAGAACAGAATAGAACAATAGAATAGAATAGAGTAGAATAAAATAAGAATGTAGAGTAGAATAAAATAAGAATAGAGTAGAACAGAATAGAATAGAATAGAATAGAGTAGAATAGAGTAGAATAAAATAAGCACAGAATAGAACAGAACAATAGAATAGAATAGAGTAGAGTAGAATAAAATAAGAATGTAGAGTAGAATAGAATAAAATAAGAATAGAGTAGAACAGAACAGAATAGAACAATAGAATAGAATAGAGTAGAATAAAATAAGAATGTAGAGTAGAATAAAATAAGAATAGAGTAGAACAGAATAGAATAGAATAGAGTAGAATAGAGTAGAATAAAATAAGCACAGAATAGAACAGAACAATAGAATAGAATAGAGTAGAATAGAATAAAATAAGAATAGAGTAGAACAGAACAGAATAGAATAAGAATAGAGTACAGTAGAATAGAGTAGAATAAAATAAGAATGTAGAGTAGAGTAGAATAGAATAGAATAAAATAAAATAAGAATAGAGTAGAACAGAACAGAAGAATAGAATAGAATAGAACAGAACAGAATAGAATAGAATAGAATAGAATATGAAATAAAATATGGAAAATAGAATAGAATAGAAGATGGAATGAAATAGGAATAGAATAGAATAGAATAGAATAGAAATTAGAATAGAATAGAATCGAATAGAATAGAAATTAGAATAGAATAGAATAGAAATTAGAATAGAATAGAATAGAAATTAGAATAGAATAGAATAGAATAGAAATTAGAATAGAATAGAATAGAATAGAAATTAGAATAGAATAGAATAGAATAGAAATTAGAATAGAATAGAATAGAATGGAATGGAATGGAATAGAATAGAATAGAATAGAATAGAATAGAATAGAATAGAATAGAACAGAATAGAATAGAATAGAATAGAATATGAAATAAAATATGGAAAATAGAATAGAATAGAAGATGGAATGAAATAGGAATAGAATAGAATAGAATAGAAATTAGAATAGAATAGAATAGAATAGAATAGAATAGAATAGAAGGGATCTTGGAGGTCTTCCAGTTCAACATAAGACCCCTTTTTTTTTGGTGCTGTCGTAACTTCCAGTGGTCACTAAACAAATGGTTGTAAGTCGAGGACTACCTGTAGTTGGAAAGAGCAAATAACCACAATCCTTAGAAAAGCATTGTGGTCCATCACAGTCCCTTTCTCCTCCTGGGAACCTTCTACTCTTCTGTTCCAGGAAGAGGGACACTGTGCAAAGGTGGCCAGCGAGGTGGGCAAAGCCTCTTTGAGCATCAGACCCGGAACGTTTTTCAAGTGGATTGTGGAGGAGGAGGAGGAGGAGCCGAAGCAGATCGATTCCCAGCGGGGTAAGGCCCGCCCTGGCAGATTTCTTCTCAGTTTCCTTTTCTTGACCCTCCTCTGAAATCTGGGAAGATTTATTATAATTTGCAGTCTTTTACAGTTGCACTGTGTCAACAGAGACTCCTGTTTGAATCACTTCTTTTTGCTAACTGGATGTATAACCCGGGGCTAGGGAACCTTGGCTATCTTATGACTCCTGGACTTCATCTCCCAGAATTCCTGAGCCAGCCTGGCTCAGCTTGGAAACCTCTCCCTTTCCCCTCAGCATGGCTGGCTCAGGAGTTCTGGGAGTTGAAGTCCACCAGTCATAAAGCGGCCTAGGCCTAGACCAGGGGTAGGCAGCCTTGGCTCTTTTATGATTCGTGGACTTCAACTCCCAGAATTCCTGAGCCAGCATGGCTCAGCTTGGAAACCTCTCCCTTTCCCCTCAGCATGGCTGGCTCAGGAATTCTGGGAGTTGAAGTCCATGACTCATAAAGCGGCCTAGGCCTAGGCCAGGGGTAGGGAACCTTGGCTCTCTTATGACTCGTGGACTTCAACTCCCAGAATTCCTGAGCCAGCATGGCTGAGCTTGGAAACCTCTCCCTTTCCCCTCAGCATGGCTGGCTCAGGAGTTCTGGGAGTTGAAGTCCACCAGTCATAAAGCGGCCTAGGCCTAGACCAGGGGTAGGCAGCCTTGGCTCTTTTATGACTCGTGGACTTAATCTCCCAGAATTCCTGAGCCAGCATGGCTCAGCTTGGAAACCTCTCCCTTTCCCCTCAGCGTGGCTGGCTCAGGGATTCTGGGAGTTGAAGTCCATGACTCATAAAGCGGCCTAGGCCTAGGCCAGGGGTAGGGAACCTTGGCTCTCTTATGACTCGTGGACTTCAACTCCCAGAATTCCTGAGCCAGCATGGCTGAGCTTGGAAACCTCTCCCTTTCCCCTCAGCATGGCTGGCTCAGGAATTCTGGGAGGTGAAGTCCACGAGTTATAAAGCAGCCCAAGCTAGGTCAGAGGTAGGCAACCTTGGCTCTTTTATGACTCGTGGACTTCATCTCCCAGAATTCCTGAGCCAGCATGGCTCAGCTTGGAAACCTCTCCCTTTCCCCTCAGCATGGCTGGCTCAGGGATTCTGGGAGTTGAAGTCCATGACTCATAAAGCGGCCTAGGCCTAGGCCAGGGGTAGGCAGCCTTGGCTCTTTTATGACTCGTGGACTTCATCTCCCAGAATTCCTGAGCCATCATGGCTCAGCTTGGAAACCTCTCCCTTTCCCCTCAGCGTGGCTGGCTCAGGGATTCTGGGAGTTGAAGTCCATGACTCATAAAGCGGCCTAGGCCTAGGCCAGGGGTAGGGAACCTTGGCTCTCTTATGACTCGTGGACTTCAACTCCCAGAATTCCTGAGCCAGCATGGCTGAGCTTGGAAACCTCTCCCTTTCCCCTCAGCATGGCTGGCTCAGGAATTCTGGGAGGTGAAGTCCACGAGTTATAAAGCGGCCCAAGCTAGGTCAGAGGTAGGCAACCTTGGCTCTTTTATGACTCGTGGACTTCATCTCCCAGAATTCCTGAGCCAGCATGGCTCAGCTTGGAAACCTCTCCCTTTCCCCTCAGCATGGCTGGCTCAGGGATTCTGGGAGTTGAAGTCCATGACTCATAAAGCGGCCTAGGCCTAGGCCAGGGGTAGGCAGCCTTGGCTCTTTTATGACTCGTGGACTTCATCTCCCAGAATTCCTGAGCCAGCATGGCTGAGCTTGGAAACCTCTCCCTTTCCCCTCAGCATGGCTGGCTCAGGAATTCTGGGAGTTGAAGTCCACGAGTTATAAAGCGGCCCAAGCTAGGTCAGAGGTAGGCAACCTTGGCTCTTTTATGACTCGTGGACTTCATCTCCCAGAATTCCTGAGCCAGCATGGCTCAGGTTGGAAACCTCTCCCTTTCCCCTCAGCATGGCTGGCTCAGGGATTCTGGGAGTTGAAGCCCACGAGTCATAAAAGAGCCGAGGTTGCCTACCCCTGGTATAACCTTTCTTAGTCCCAAAGGACTTGTGGCAGCCTACAACAAACCAACACATAAAACAAGATGAATATTAAAAACAAGAATTAATTGTGAAAGACAAGCCAAGGTTAAAAAAAAAAAAAAAGAAACTCAAGGTTGGCTACTGTCAGTCAGCGGGGACTGAAAGCACATTTGAATAAAACGGATTTAAATTGTTTATGGAAAAGAGATAAGACTGTCTCAAGGATGGTTGAAAGACCTCAGCAGGAGATATGCAGTTGCTGTTTATACATTTCCTAAGGGCTGTCATAGGAAAATGATGCTCTAGGACAGCGGTTCTCAACCTTTTCCGGGGCTCGACCCCAGCCCGCATCGCGCATGCGTGGCATGACGGGGCGCATCGTGCATGCACGGCGTGACGGGGTACATCGCGCATGCGCGGTGCGACAAGGCACATCGCGCATGCGCGGCGCGATGGGACGCATCGCGCATGCGCGGCGGCCCGCATCGCAAAGGGGAAAAAAATGGCCGACCAAAAAAAAAAAAGCTGACCCAAAAAAAAAATAAATGGCGGGCCTGCATCGCGCATGCGCGGCACGACGGCCCGCATGGCAAAGGGGAAAAAAATGGCCGACCCCCCAAAAAATGGCTGACCCCAAAAAAAATGGCGGGCCTGCATCGCGCATGCGCGGCGCGACGGCCCGCATAGCAAAGGGGAAAAAAATGGCCGACCCAAAAAAAATGGCCTACCAAAAAAAATGGCCGACCCAAAAAAAATGGCCGACCCCCCCCCAAAAAATGGCCGACCAAAAAATAAAAATAGAAAAATGGCGGACTGCGGTGTTTGGCGACCCCCGTGAAATGGTCGTTCGACCCCAAATGGGGTCGCGACCCACAGGTTGAGAACCGCTGCTCTAGGATTTGATACATGGGTGGAGATTTTAGGATGCTGGATTTTAGCATTTGGAGAAAATCCCTTTTGTGTCCCTCACAGATGAAGGAATGACGCCAATGGTGCAGTCGTGGTTGCACTCATGTGGAAATGGAATAGAAACAGTTCTTGAAGAACCACTTCAGGTAGGAGAATAGCTGCTGAATAGATAAGCAAGGCCTTGAAGGCCTCACCTTTCTAGAATCAAGGTCATGAGAAGTTTGAATACCGCTTTACAAGGTCTTGGTAAGGCCACACTTGGAATACTGCATCCAGTTTTGGTCACCACGATGTAAAAAAGATGTTGAGACTCTAGAAAGAGTGCAGAAAAGAGCAACAAAGATGATCAAGGGACTGGAGGCTCAAACATATAAGGAACGGTTGCTGGAATTGGGTAGGTCTAGTTTAATGAAGAGAAGGACAAGGGGGGACATGATAGCAGTGTTCCAATATCTCAGGGGCTGCCCCAAAGAAGATGGAGTCAAGCTCTTCTCCAAGGCACCTGAAGGCAGGACAAGAAGCAACGGATGGAAACTAATCAAGGAAAGAAGCAACCTAAAACTAAGGAGAAACTTCCTGACAGTTAGAACAATTAACCAGTGGAACTCCTTGCCTCCAGAAGCGGTGAATGGTCCAATACTGGAAGTTTTTAAGAAGAGACTGGACAGCCATTTGTCCGAAATGGTGTAGGGTTTCCTGCCTGAGCAGGGGGTTGGACTACATGACCTCCAAGGTCCCTTCCAACTTTACTACTACTACTACTACTACTACTACTACTACTACTACTACTACTACTACTACTACTACTATTATTATTATTATTATTATTATTATAGTTTGGTGGGACCAGATACTAGGAAAATCTCAGTTTGCTTTATGAACATCGGAAGAACTCTGAAGCTGGGTCAGAATCACTCTAGGCTAGCACTCTGTTTCTCTTAGGATGCCTTTTGGATGCTCCAGAACAGGAGAAGAAGACAACAGCCCTCTCTTGATTCTGCATACACCGCTGATCTGTTTCTGAATGTTTGTTGAAAAGCTGTTCAGCATTTTTGTCTGCTATAATTTGAAAAATAAGAGCTTGGCCTTGGTGGATCAGGCAAGACTCATAATTGTCTGCTATTTTCCTTCTCACCGGGGCCAACGGGATGCTTTTGGGGTGTCGCCCACAAGCACAGGGAGACTTCTTTCACCATTATTTTATTCAATGGTGAAAAAAGTAAAGTTCTATATTTAGGCAAGAAAAACCAAATGCACAGGTACAGTAGAGATGGTACCTGGCTCAATAGTACGGTAGTAACTGTGAGAGGGATCTTGAGTCCCAGTGGACAATCACTTAAATATGATCCAGCAGTGTGCTGCAGCAGCCAAAAAGAGCAAACACAGTTCTAGCTTGCATTAACAGAGGGATAGAATCAAGATCACGCGAAGTGTTAATACCACTTTACAATGCCTTGGTGAGACCACACTTGGAATACTGCATCCAGTTTTGGTCACAATGCTGTAAAAAAGATGCTGAGACTCTAGAAAGAGTTGAGACTCTAGAGAAGAGCAATAAAGATGATCAGGGGACTGGAGGTTAAAACATATAAAAACGGTTACTGGAATTAGGTATGTCTAGTTTAATGGACTAGAGGTGACATGATAGTCGTGTTCCAATATCTCAGGGGCTGCCCCAAAGAAGAGGGAGTCAAGCTATTTTCCAAAGCGCCTGAAGGCAGGACAAGAAGCAACGGATGGATACTAATCAAGGAGAGAAGCAACCTAGAACTAAGGAGAAACTTCCTGACAGTTAGAATAATTAATCGGTGGAACAACCTGCCCTCCAAAAGTTGTGAATGCTCCAACATTGGAAGTTTTTAAGAAGAGATTGGACAACCATTTGTCTGAAATGATATAGGGTTTCCTGCCTAAGCAGGGGGTTGGACTAGAAGACCTCCAAGGTCACTTCCAACTCTGTTACTCTACTCTACTCTACTCTACTCTACTCTACTCTACTCTACTCTACTCTACTCTACTCTACTCTACTCTACTCTACTCTACTCTACTCTACTCTACTCTATTTTCTCCCTCTCTTGCTGTTATTCCCCTCTTAGTGCTATATGAAACCTTAGGCCCTGAGATACTGGAACTCTGCTATCATGTCACCCTTATCATGTCACTTTTCCTGGAATGGTCCCATCTGACCTCCTGTTTCTGACTTTACTGATCTAGCCTTCAGAGCCAGTGTGCTTATATGGCTGAGGATGGGCTGAAACAGACAGACCCCCCCTCCCCACTTAGGGTCAACGGAAAGAAATGTTGGGCATTTCTTGCAGGCAGAAATTCTTTATCCTCCTGTTCCTGAAAATAGACTTTAAAAGAATTCATGTCCTTCCCTTTTGCCCTTCAGGATCTGGTGACTTTTGAGGACGTGGCAATCTACTTCACTGATGAGGAGTGGGCACTGCTGGATCTAGACCAACAAGCTCTCCATGTGGAAATGATGGAGGAGAACTGTGGAAATTTGGCTTTCCTGGGTAAATTTTGTTCCTTGGTGGTGCTTTGATGGGGCAGATGGACAAGGAGAGAAGTGTTAGTCGTAGGAAAGTTTTCATTGGAGATCCCAACATTCAGCAGCATCCGTGGATGAAGGAGGGGAGGGGTATTGCAAGAGAGTCAGGCTGATGAAAGCAGAGTTGCAATGCGACCCCATCCCTTCTCTTCATATGAATGCTATCGCTTGCTCACCTAATGAAAAAAAGTAAGGCTCTACATTTAGGCAAGGAAAAACCAAATGCACAGGTACAGTATAGGTGGCACCTGGCTCAATAACAGTTAACTGTGAGAGGGACCTTGGAGTCCTAGTGGACAATCACCTAAATATGAGCCAGGAGTGTGCTGCAGCTGCCAAAAAAGCCAACACAGTGCTAGGCTGCATTAACAGAGGGATAGAATCAAGATCACGTGAAGTATTAATATCACTTTACAATGCCTTGGTAAGGCCACACTTGGAATACGGCATCCAGTTTCGGTCACCACAATGTAAAAAAGATGCTGAGACTCTGTAAAGAGTGCAGAGAAGAGCAACAAAGATGATCAGGGGGCTGGAGGCTAAATCATACAAAGAAGGGTTGCAGGAATTCTATTCTATCCTTTTTCTATTCTGTTCTATTCTATTTCTATTCTATTCTATTCTATTCTATTCTATTCTATTCTATTCTGTATTTTCTCCTATTCTATTCTATTCTATTCTATTCTATTCTATTCTATTCTATTCTATTCTATTCTATTCTATTCTATTCTATTCTATTCTATTCTATTCTATTCTATTCTATTCTTCATCCTATCCTATTCTATTCTATTCTATTCCTTATTCTGTAATTCTATTCTATTCTATTCCTTATTCTGTAATTCTATTCTATTCTATTCCTATTTCATCCCTATTCTATTCTATTCTATTCAATTCTATTCTATTCTAATTCTATTCTATTCTATCCTTTTTCTACTCTACTCTACCCTACCCTACCCTACTCTATTTTATTCTAATGTCATGCTGGTATTGTTCGTCATTCCAACAACAGTGGCAATATCTTGCAGACCCCACTGTGGAGAGATCCGTTCTGAATCTCTTACACCTGGAATCTGGAATTAAGCTAGGAAGCATATGAAACGAGTCCCCAACACTTTAAACTCCATCCTAGTTTGAGCATTGTTTCTCAACTTTTAAGTCGTGTGGACTTCCATTCCCAGAAATCCCCAATTACGAAAATGGAGTTTATGGCTGTATGATGACACTCCACACCCCCCCCGTTTTTAAAAGATTTTTAACATTTTATTAGATCAGTGGTTCTCAACCTTTTTCAGGCCGAGACCCCACCTGCGCCGCCCATGCGTGGCGCGGCGCGACCCCGACCTGCACCGCACATGTGCGACACGACGGCCCGCATCGCGCATGCGCGGCGCGTGGTGTGACGGGCCGAACCGCGCATGCCCGGCGCGACGGGCCAAGCTGCACATGCGCGGTGCGCGCACGCGGGCTGAACCGCGCATGCGCGGCGCACGCACGACGGCCAAGGGGAAATGGGGAAAAAAATGGTGGACTGCGGTGGTTGGCGACCCCCGTGAAACGGTCGTTCGACCCCAAATGGGGTCGCGACCCACAGGTTGAGAACCGCTGTATTAGATTATAAAGTAAAACACAAAAATACAAAAACAAACAGGAGGACACAGTGGGGAGGGAAAAGGGAAAGAAAAATGAGAAGGAAAAAAGAAAAGAAAAGAAAGGGCATTGAACTTCTGATTCCCTCCGTTGCAGTGGAATAAAGCACGAACGTCGAACTTCCACTTTCTACTTTTCCGTAGTAGTGTAAACTAGCCATTTCCAAAACAACAAATGTCATCTAATCAGTAAAACCCAAAATCAAAGTTTCGTTGTTTTTCCCCACACTCCACCCCTTTTTAACACCCGTTTTCTGTTTGTTTCAGCTGGGAACAGCTGGGAGGCCAAAACGGAGGGAGAAATCCATGGGCTGTTTTTTGAGAAAGCTGCGGATAAGGAAGAGGAGAAGCAGCGCCAGAAGATGGAAGAGCAAGAAAAAAGGATGCCTCCATCCCCTGTTTTTCAGGATACTGTGGCCTGTGAATTCCCAGCCCTAGAAACCGCATGTCAGGGGGGGAAAAGCAGCAAGTGCCTGGCATGCGGGGAAAGCTTCAGCTGCGTGTTGAGCCTCGACGCTCATTTGAAAACTCACAAAGAGGAGAAACCCTTTAAATGTCCCGACTGCGGGAAAAGTTTCCCGCAAAGGAAAGGCCTCATTAGGCACGAGAGGATTCACACGGGGGAGAAGCCCTACACCTGCCTAGAGTGTGGGAAGAGCTTCTGTCAGAGCGCGGCGCTTATCACCCACCAGCGCATTCACACCGGGGAGAAGCCGTACACTTGTCCGGAGTGTGGAAAGAGCTTCTGCCAGAAGACCACGCTGGTCCGCCACCAGCGCATCCACACGGGCGAGAAGCCCTACGCCTGCGGGGAATGCGGGAAAAGTTTCAGCCATCGCTCGCAACTGACGTCCCATCGGAGAGTCCACACGGGGGAGAAACCGTACACATGTTCGGAATGCGGGAAGAGTTTCAGCCAGAACACCAACTTGACGTTGCACCAACGAACTCACACTGGGGAGAAACCCTTTCGGTGCCTGGAGTGTGGAAGGAGCTTTAGCCACAGCTCGACTCTAATGGCCCATCAGAGAATTCACACGGGAGAGAAGCCATTCACCTGCCTGGACTGCGGGCAGAGTTTTGCCCAAAATGCCAGCCTTATTTTCCACCAAAGAACCCACACGGGGGAAAAACCGTACATGTGTCCGGAATGCGGTAAAGGTTTCAGCACCAGCACGAGCCTGACGTCTCATCGCCGGATTCACACGGGCGAGAAGCCCTATATTTGTGCCGTGTGCGGGAAGAGCTTCTGTACGAGCACGAATCTTGTCACCCATCAGAGGATCCACACCGGGGAAAAGCCCTTCAAATGCTCCGAGTGTGGGGAAAGCTTCCGCAAGAAAGCCCACCTCCTGCGCCACCACCTCACGCACACCGGGGAGAAGCCGTACAAGTGCGTGGAGTGCGGAAAGGCCTTTAGCGAGAAAAGAAACCTTAATTCACATCAAAGGATCCACTCTGAGTATTGGAGCGAGGATCCTCGCAGCAGTGGTTGGGGTCTTCCTTCTCTAAATTCAGATTGTCCCCCCGTTTTGCAGGACCCTGGTTCTTTCCAGAGCCATTTGCGGCACGATTCTAATCCGGAAGGCAAGTTGGAGTGCTTTACCATATTTCTCAGTGAATAGAGGACAATCTCTCAAGTCCTTTGTTGTTGTTGTTGTTGCAACTCAGAAAAGAAGATAGGTGAAAACGATAATTTAATATTCAATTTAATTTAATATTCACATTTATATGCCGCCCTTCTCCGGAGACCCAGGGCGGCTCACAACAGGATACAACAACAATTTTAAAATTAACCACACTCATACCACATACAAATACAATCAATTCACAGCCGCTGATGGCGGGACACTCTTAGGGCTGAGGGGCAGAGCACAGCTCATACGCCCCAAGCCTGTCGGCATAGATGTGTCTTCAGCAGTTTCCGGAAAGCTAGGAGGGAGGGAGCAGTATGAACCTCTGAGGGAAGCTGGTTCCAGAGGGCTGGGGCAGCAACGGAGAAGGCCCTAGCCCTAGGCCCCGCCAGATGACATTGCCTAACAGACGGGACCCGTAGGAGGCCAACCCTATGCGCCCTGACCGGTCGCTGGGATTCATGAGGCAGAAGACGGTCCCGCAAGTATCCTGGTCCATTGCCATAACCTCACGAATCAAGCAAATCGACTACTAATAAAACAAAAGGAGCACAACTAGAAGGCCAGTTTAAATGTCAAATAATCAAATAGGCTGAAGTTTTTGTTTCTAAAAATGGATCGTGTGAATTTCTCTGGATTCCTATCCAGCTGGCCAGTGCAGGTCCCAGAAAATACAGTTTTAACACTACAGTAAAATGTAGCACAATACATTCAAATCCGGGCTGTCCTTGACCTGTAAACCATTCATTTAGAGACCATTGAAAGTTACAATGGCACTGAAAAAAGTCATTTATCAGTCCTCGCCCTTAGTGGCACTGAAGGATCCCCGGTCACACGGTCAAAATTTAGGTCCTTGGCAACTGCATGTACAATATTCACCAAGGTTTACAGCAACTCAGGATCATGTGATCAGCATTTGCCACTTTTCTAGCCAGCTCCTCACATATAAAGTCAACGGGGGAAAGCCAGATTTGCTTAATGACTGTACGATTCACTTAACAACGGCAGTGATTTCCTGAACCATGGCAAAAAAAAGTTGATAAAATCAGCTTCGACTCCCTTAAGAAGTGCTTTGCTTAGAAATGATAACCCTGGTTCCAATTGCAAATAGAATAGAATAGAATAGAATTAGAATAAACAGAGTTGGAAGGGACCTTGGAGGTCATCTAGTCCAACCCCCTGCTCAGGCAGGAAACCCTATACCATTTTGGACAAATGTTTATCCAGTCTTTTCTTAAAAAATTCCAGTGTTGGAGCATTCACCGCTTCTGGAGGCAGGTTGTTCTACTGATTAATTGTTCTAACTGTCAGGAAGTTTCTCCTTAGTTCTAGGTTGCTTCTCTCCTTGATTAGTTTCCATCCATTGCTTCTTGTCTTGCCTTCAGGCACTTTGGAGAATAGCTTGACTCCCTCTTCTTTGGGGCAGCCCCTGAGATATTGGAACACTGCTGTCATGTCCCCCCTTGTCCTTCTCTTCCTTAAACTAGACATACCCAATTCCAGCAACCGTTCCTCATATGTTTCAGCCTCCAGTCCCCAAACCATCTTTGTTGCTCTTCTCTGTACTCTTTCTAGAGTCTCAACATCTTTTTTATATCATGGTGACCAAAACTGGACACAGTATTCCGAGTGTGGCCTTATCAAGGAGTTATAAAGTGGTATTAATACGCTTCACGTGACCTTGATTCTATCCCTCTGTTAATGCAGCCTAGCACTGTGTTGGCCTTTTTGGCAGCTGCACCACACTACTGGCTCATATCTAAGTGATGGTCCACTAGGACTCCAAGATCCCTCTCACAGTTACTACTATTGAGCAAGGTATCCCCTATACTATACTGTACATTTGGTTTTTCTTGCCTAAATGTAGAACCTTTCTTTTTTCACCATTGAAAGTTGTAAGTCGAGGACTATGTACAATTGAATAGTTGGCTGCAAGGAAGAACTGAGCTCTCATATTTGATCCGAGGTAAGTGTGGCTGCTCCAGACCATCATTATTTTAAAGAAATAAAATCTGGCGGGGCCTAGGGCTAGGGCCTTCTCCGTTGCTGCCCCAGCCCTCTGGAACCAGCTTCCCTCAGAGGTTCGTACTGCTTCCTCCCTCCTAGCTTTCCGGAAAGTGCTGAAGACACATCTATGCCGACAGGCTTGGGTCATATGTGCTCTGCCCCTCGGCCCTAAGAGCGTCCCGCCATCAGCGGCTGCAAATTGATTGTGTTTGTATGTGGTATGAGTGTGGTTAATTTTTAAAATTGTTGTTGTATCCTGTTGTGAGCCACCCTGGGTCTTCCGAGAAGGGCGGCATATAAATGTGAATATTAAATTAAATTAAATTGAAAACGAAGCCTCTGTTTAGAGAGGAATTACAGTTGGGATTAGCAAACATCCGGGTTCCAGCCAACAACTCAGGTTGGGCAGGGTTTATTTTATTATTTATTTAGAAAATTTATAGTGCCGCCTACTTGCATGTGGTGACTCAAGGCGGCTGACACGGATATAAAAGCCTCCTATATTAAAAAAATAAAAAATTATAATAAGAAAAATAATAAAATAATATCCCCCCAGGCCCTCCCCACCCCAGCAACAACACACATTCATACTAGCCATTTAATGGGCTCGTTCCTGCTCTGGGTTCCCCAGGCCCGCTGGCAGAACCAGGCCTTCAGCGCCTTCCGAACGAGTGTCAGGGTGGGGGCCAGTCTAATCTCTCGGGGGATGATGTTCCAGGGGGAGAAAGCCACCACGGAGGAGACCCTTCTTCTGGGTCCCACCAGATGTATCACCTTAGGGGACGGGACCTGCAACATTCCTTGCCTTCCCGCTCTAGTGGGTTGGGTAGATGTGACTGGCAAGAGACAGTCCCTCAGATAACCTGGTTAATTGCACCCGGAAGCAAATTGGCAACCAATGCAGTTCCTGCAGGAGAGGTGACATGTGCACACCGAAGTCCGCACAAAACCATGCGGGCTGCTGCATTTTGCACCACACTGGAGCTTCTGGATGCTCTCCTGGGGCAGCCTCATGTAAAATGCGTTGCAGTAGTCAAGACAGGAGGTGACTAAGGCATGAGTGACCGTGAGTAGGGATTGTTGGTCCAGGAAAGGGCATAATTGGGTTCCTGGCCCAATTCACTTTAATTTTAAAAGTTAAAATGAATGAGAATCTTGGGGAGGCTTCAAAGCTACAGCCCAACTTTTGTCATCAACCACATTTATCAAAATGCTTCTGAATACAATCAGTATCATATAGGGATATTTGAGCTCTGTCCGTGAATCAAAAGGTGAAAATAAAGAAGGATTGCAGACAGCAAGCTTGAGCGTTAATTACATTTTGGGCAGTTCTCCACTCCCCTGGTTTCCGCTGTTCTGTGATGATGCCTGCAAATGCTCCAGAAATATTCTCACCAGCATCAGAACATTGCCCACCCTCTATTCTTAAAAACTCCTTTTAAAATTTACCTGGTGATAGGTATTGTAGGAAATCAGCACCCCCCCCCCGAGAAGGAAATATTTTGGGGGGTATTAAAAAAAAAAGACAGAATATTATATTTTCCCATAGAAATAATGGAGCAAAATCTTAGGCAGAAACTGAGCAGGCTGGCTTTTAGAAATGCAGATTTGATAATCCTATGCAGAAAGACTGGGCGACCTATTCATAAGCAAAATGCCAGAGTCCACACAGAAGGCTGGAGCTGAGGGGATTAGAAAAACAAAGACTCCAAGACCTCCACATGACCTTTAGGACATAATAGGATTAACCGGCCACCATTAGAATACCAAAAGGGTGCACTCAAGCTCAGGTCAAACTACACTGCACAGCAACAGGAACAACCTCAAATACAAAGCCCAAGAAGGTATAACAACCCACCCATTCTCAACTCCATTTTGTCAGCCACCCCAGAACCATGCTGTGTCACTGAAGTTTCTGGCAACTAAATAAACAAGAACCTTCTTTCCTAAGCAGCCTCTATTTTATTTCCAGCATCTTAGCCTCCCTTTCAGTTATGCCCAGCTTGGAACTGGACCTGATGATTTTTGTTTCCACAGTATTATGAATATTATTTTATCTGGGGCCCTCATTAGTTGAAATTCATCACAGTTGGCGAGGTGGCATGAGAAATCAAGCATGGGATAGAAAATGTGGATAGAGAAAAATTCTTTTCTCTATCACACAATACCAGGACAAGGGGGCACTCCCTAAAGCTTATAGCTAAGAAAGTGAGGACAAATAAAGGGAAATATTTCTTCACCCAGAGGGTCGTTGATTTATGGTATTCACTTCCTGAAGGGGTCGTGACAGCTGTCAACCTTGACAGCTTCAAGGCAGGGCTAGATAGATTCATGGATGCCAAGTGTATTGGTGGTTATTAAAACGGATGTCCATGTGCCGCCTCTATGTTGGTTGAGGCAGGCAGGATTCCCTTGAGTACCATTTGTTTGGGGGTCAAGGGAAAGGGAGGGTTTTGCCTTCTCTTTCTGCTCAAGATCCCCATGTACATTTGGTGGGCCACTGTGAGACACAGAATGCTGGACTCGATGGGCTTTGGCCTGATTCAGCATGGCTCTTCTTATGTTCTTATGTTCTTAAATCCTTCAAATTACAGGTACAAAACCCCTTATTTTTTTTTAAAAAAATTAAAAGTTGAAAATATGGCAAGCCATATGAAATTTCACCATTTTCAGATTTTGAAAGACCTTCAAAAACCGCACAGATTTAGATGATTATTGTAAATTGGGTGATGCTATCTTTATTGAGGCCATCTGGAGGTTTAGGTGTGTCCTCAAGGTCACCTGAGTGTGGAAATGGGATGAGCACACAGCTAAGCCTCTCAGTAGCCTCAACTCTCTAAAAAAAAAAATGCAAATGACCAGCTGTCTGCAAGGAATATAAATCCTTGCATTCCCCACCGTCCAGAAAAACAAAGTCCAGTTGCCTCGTGAAAAAGCAACTTTGCCATGGATGTTCCTTAGCAGAGTGATGTCGGACCAGTTTCTCCTTCTCAACCCCAGAGCCAAGATAGGATACTGGGGAAGGGGTTGGACAGGACAAGGGAAAACTACTAGGTTTCTGGATTTATTTATTTATTTTATTTATTTATTTACTTAAACTTTAATGCCGCCCTTCTCCTAGGACCCAGGGCGGCTTACAAAAGCAATACAATAAAATTATACAATAAAATCAATCACATTCATACAGCATACAAGCACAGTCAACTCACAGTCGCTGATGGAGGGACATTCCTAGGCCCAGGGGCAGAGTACAGTTCATACGCCCCAAGCCTGTCGGCATAAATGCGTCTTCAACAGTTTCCGGAAAGCTAGGAGGGAGGAAGCAGTATGAACCTCTGAGGGAAGCTGGTTCCAGAGGGCTGGGGCAGCAACGGAGAAGGCCCTAACCCTAGGTCCTGACAGATGACATTGCCTAACAGACGGGACCCGTAGGAGGCCAACCCTATGTGCCCTAACCGGTCGCTGGGATTCATGAGGCAGAAGACGGTCCCGCAAGTATCCTGGTCCATTGCCATTTGATATGGAACATGCATATGGATATGGAAGAAATGTGCAGATGTTTTGGCTCTGGTGAGCAACATCATTTAGTTGGTCAAATCCTCATTCAAGGACAAGTGCTCTTCTCCCAGTCCTAATGTGAGGCAGTAGAGCTGGAATAGGAGCAGGTGGATCCAGCTCCTGTTCCCCCACTTCAGCCCTTTGGGGGATTCTGGGCCACTCCTTCTCTGTCAACCCAGCCTGCTCCAAAAAACTGCTATAGGAAAGAAGAGAGAACAACACAACTAGACAACTTTCAATTAGATAAGCTGGCTTGCAGATGGTTTAGCATTCCATTTCTCAAAATCGACACCTTTAACATGTGTGGACTTCTACTCCAGAATTCCCCCCCCATGAAGTGGTTTCATGTGGCCTGCGGAGCCATCCTAGAAACAGTGAGGGAATGGCCCCCGTTGCCTTGGCCCCGGCCGGCCGGGACCCAATGTACAATTTTGTGGTGGCCATCCATGCTGAAACGCATTCAGTCTTTGCTCCACAAGGCTGTCTTCACAAAGGGTGACATCTCCCCAGCGCACGCCCAGGACATGAGGGCCTTGTGTTTCACATGCCTGGTCTAGATCTTCAAAAGCTTTAAGACACGTGGACTTGAAATGGCATAGGGCAGTGATGGCGAACCTTTTGGAGACTTGAGTGCCCAAACTGCAACCCAAAACCCACTTATGTATCGTTGGGTGCTGGGTGGGCGTGGCCAATTGGGTGGGCGTGGCTGCGGTGGTAACGACAGACTGGGTGGGATTAAAAAGTTCAATCAATCAATTCCAACTTTGTGAGAACTTTTTTTTCCCCCTGTGAGTTGATTGATTGAACCTTTTTTTTTTCCCCGCACAGCAGCCGAGGCCTAAAGCGAAAAGGTTTTATAAAACCCAACTGAAGACCTAGGACTGGGGCATTATTATTATTCCCAGGATCCTCCAGTTGAGTAGGCTGGTTGAGGAACTCTGGGCAGCTGAAGTCCATAGTCTTAAAGTGACCGAGGTTGGAAAAAAACCCACTCATCTAGATATCCCAAAGCTTGACAAAGGTGTGAAAAACTAATATTAATATTAGCAGTAATAGTAATAGTAATAGTAATAATAATAGTAATAATAAATATACAAGTAATAAACAAAGTGGAAAAGGGAGAGGTAAACCCATTTCCAAGCAAAACTGCACAGATGCCTACTGGTAAGGGCCAGGAGTCAAACACCAGCCCTGCATGGATTTCCCAGAACCAGTTCAAAGACTCAAGGGTTAAAACCATAGAGTTAGCTTCTTCTAGAAAGAAGCAGGAGCGGAGCTTTCCGATAAGGCAGGGGTTCTCAACCTTGGCAACTTTAAGACTTGTGGACTTCAACTCCCAGAATTCCTCAGCCAGGAGTTGAAGTCCACAAGTCTTAAAGTTGCCAAGGTTGAGAACCCCTGCGGTAAGGGGTGGTAATAGTACTAATAATAATAATAATAATAATAATAATAATAATAATAATAATAATAGTAATAAATATACTAGTAATAAACAAAGTTGAAAAGGGAGAGGTAAACCCATTTCCAAGCAAAACTGCACAGATGCCTACTGGTAAGGGCCAGGAGTCGAACACCAGCCTTGCATGGATTTCCCAGAACCAGTTCAAAGGCTCAAGGGTTAAAACCATAGAGTTAGCTTCTAGAAAGAAGCAGGAGCGGAGCATTTCCGGTAAGGGGTGGTAATAGTAATAATAATAATAATAATAATAATAATAATAATAATAATAATAATAATAATAATAATAATATAGTAGTAATAAACAAAGTGGAAAAGGGAGAGGTAAACCCATTTCCAAGAAAAACTGCACAGATGCCTACTGGTAACGGCCAGGAGTCGAACACCAGCCCCGCATGGATTTCCCAGAACCAGTTCAAAGACTCAAGGGTTAAAACCATAGAGTTAGGATTTCTAGAAAGGAGAAGCAGGAGCGGAGCATTTCCGGTAAAGAGTGGGGTTTGATTTTCAATTTCTCTACAAGGAAAATTGCACAGATGCCTGCTGCTAACCGCCAGGAGTCGAACACCAGCCCCGCATGGATTTCCCAGAACCAGTTCAAAGACTCAAGGGTTAAAACCAACAGAGTTACGATTCCTAGAAGGGAAAAGCAGGAGCGGAGCATTTCCGGTAAGGGGCGGGGGTTTGATTTTGAATTTCCCTGCCGCTGGAGAAAAAGGAGGAGGCGGAAGAAGGGGGTCAAACAGAGGAAGCTGAACTGGATGGTGGGGATCTTTCCGCAGCGCTGGGACAGCGTAAGTCGCCAGAAATCGCCCCCGCTTTTCTAGAGGAAAATTAGGGGAGGGGGGCTCCTGGCTGCGGTGGCAGCGCTTTATCCCAGTCACTCTAGACGGGGGGGGGAACGACTATGGCCCCTTTATGACTCGTGGACTTCAACTCCCAGAATTCCTGAGCCAGCCATGGCTACCTGGAGCCCCTTTATGATTTGAGGACTTCAACTCCCAGAATTCCTGAGCCAGCCATGGTTGGCTCAGGAATTCTGGGAGTTGAAGTCCACAAGTCATAAAAGGGCCATAGTTTCCCCACCTCTTCTCTTCTAGACTGAGTAGGACATTTTAGCAACATATCCCCAACTTTCTTCCTCTTTTTCAAAGGCAGCAGTGCAACTTTTTTTTTTCTGGCCGGGTGCTGGGGGGGGGAGGGTATTTTAGAGGTTTGGGGGACTTGCATTTCCAAAATGGATTTCTCTCCTTTTATTATTTTTTTATTAATTAATTAATTAATTAATTAATTAATTATTTTGACTTATATGCCGCCCTTCTCCTCAGACTCAGGGCGGCTCACAGCAAATAATACAAGTACAAAATATAAATCAGCTAAAATGGTAGTATACAATATAAAAAACTATAAAACTATACCCACTCATACAACATACAGTCCCAATCAGAGGCCCAGGGGCAGAGCGCAGCTCACACGCCCCAAGCCTGTCTGCATAGATGTGTTTTTAAGAGTTTTCGGAAAGCTAGGAGGGAGGGAGCAGTACGAACCTCTGAGGGAAGTTGGTTCCAGAGGGGTGGGGCAGCAACAGCCCTAACCCTAGGTCCCGCCAAACGGCACTGTCTAACAGACGGGACCCGTAGGAGGCCAACCCTATGCGCCCTAACCGGTCGCTGGGATTCATGGGGCAGAAGACGGTCCTGCAAGTAAAGCCCATTGCCATATAGGGCTTTATGGGTTATAACCAACACTTTGAATTGTGTTCGGAGACCAATTTGTAGCCAGTGCAGCTCACGGAGGGCTGGAGTGATATGAACATGTCTTGGGAGACCCAAGACGGCTCGCGTGGCCGCATTCTGAACTACTTGAAGTCTCCGGACATTCTTCAAAGGTTGCCCCATGCAGAGAGCATTACAGTAGTCGAATCTCGAGGTGACAAGGGCATGGGTGACTGTGAGCAGTGACTCCCGATCCAAATAGGGCCGCAACTGACGCACCAGGCGAACCTGAGCGAATGCCCCCCTCGCCACAGCCGAAAGATGGTATTCTAAACTTAGCTGTGGATCGAGGAGGACACCCAAGTTGCGAACCCTCTCCGACGGGGATAAAACTTCCCCACCCAGAGTGATGGATGGACAGATGGAATTGTCCTTGGGAGGCAGAACCCATAGCCACTCCGTCTTGTCGGGATTGAGTCTGAGCCTGTTGGCACCCATCCAGACCCCAACAGCCTCCAGGCACCGGTTCATCACTTCCAAAATTTCCAAAATGGATTTCTCTCCTTTTCTTCTCCCGTTGAATCCAGCATCTCTTGATCAGAGCAACTTTTTGACTACAGCAGCCAAACTCCAACGTATACAGGTAGTCCTTGACTTACAACCACAATTGTGCCCAAAATTTCCGTTGCTATGGGAAACATTTGTCAAGTGAGTTTTGCCCACTGTTACGACCTTTCTTGCCCCCCGCTGTTAAGTGAAACACCACCGTTAAGTTAGTGACATGTTTGTTAAGGGAATCTGGTTTCCCCATTGACTTTGCTTGTCAAAAGGTGGCAGAAGAGGATCACATGGCACACACACACACACACACACACACACACACACACCCTGAGGCACTGCAACCATCATAACTAGTTGCCAATTCAGTTGCCAAGCATCTGAATTTTGATCCCGTGACCATGGGGATGCTGCAAACGGTCGTTAAGTGTGAAAAACGGCCATAAGTCGCTTTTTTACAATGCCATTGTAACTTCGAACAGTCACTAAATGAACTGTTGTAAGTCGAGGACGACCTATAATTAGGACTGCAGGAAAAACCATTTCAACCAGCCTGCCCTCTAGAGGACCTGTATATTGCATGGGTCAGAAGGCGGGCTGAGAAAATACCTACGGACCCCTCACATCCTGCACATAAACCGTTTCAACTCCTCCCCTCAGGACACCACTAACAGGGCATTGCATGCCAAGACAGCTAGACATGGGGACATGTCTACTGAGATTCTCAGTCATCCAGGTAGGGTTGTCCCAAAGGTGCTTTTTTGTTTTCAAGAGGCAACTGGACTTTCTTGTTTTTTCTACAAAGAACCATTTGTGCAACACAAACTCATCTCCAACAACCTGCGTCTGTCTTCAACAGTGAAGGGATTCAGGACAGAAAAACATCCTGCAGCCAAATAAGACTCCACACCCATTTGCACGGGCCATCACGCGGAAGCTGTGCCCATCCCAGCTCCGGCAGGGGGGAAAACTCATCATACGCCGTGACACGTCACGTGACGCGGCGAGTTTGACATCCCTGCTCTAAAAGAATGCAAGTGACATTGCTGTCTGCAAGAAATATAAATCTTTTCACTCCCCGCACTCTAGTCAGAGCTGAAGAAGCTTCTTGGATGAGAAGTTGAAATTTCTTCAAAGAAAAAACAAAGTCCTGTTGCCTCCTTAAAAAAAAAGCATCTTTGAGACACAGACAGTTTTTTCCCTCGTGCAATCACTCTGCTGAACACTTAATCCTCACAGTGCTGTCTAATGTCCAAGTATATTTACACCTATGTTGTATGGCTGTAGTGTTAATATTATCTTTCTTACCTTCTTTTCTCTTATTGGCATCATTATTATGTTTATTATTACTCTGCTGCTTTGCGTGTACACACCGAGAGCTTCTGCACCAGAGGCAAATTCCTTGTGTATCCCAAAGGTGCTTTTTCGCAAGGCAACTGGACTTCCTTGTTGTTCTTTGAAGATGTTTCACTTCTCATCCAAGATCTTCCAAGTCTTCGAAGAAAAACAAGAAAGCCCAGTTCCCAAAACCACCTTTTGGATAACTGTGACCTGGATGACGGAGAATCTCCATAGACTTCCTTGTGTATCTAATCACACTTGGCCAAATAAACTATTCTGTTCTTAAGATGAGTGGACTTCAATTCCCGGGATTCTCCAGCCAGAATGCTGGATGAGAAACTGGGAGTTGAAGTTCACGTTTCTTAAAAGTGATCTAGGTTTAAGCCACTGATCTAGATATCCCAGATATTTTAAAAAATAAATGTGAAGAAAGAAGTGATAAAATCATTTATACAGGAAATTGCATGAGCCCCTGCTGATAATACTGGTGGCGGAATGCTGGGAGTTGAAGTCCACTCACCTTAAAATTGTTGAAGATGAGAAACACTTGATTTAATCCCTAGGTCATTTTCACAGAGGCTTCATCTGGAGGGCTAGCTTGAAAAAGTCAGGGGTAGTTTTGAACATCCATGTATTCTGCTTGCCTGGAAAAGAAATGCTTTGGAAGATAGTGAGTCTTGCATTGCTTCAGCTCAACTGTGCTGAAAATGTTAAACCTGGTTATGCTAAAGGAAAATCTCCACTTGGGGTGGGGTTGCAATCTGTTAGGGGAGTCCTTATGCAGGGGTGCAGAATTTGGATGATTTCCACTGGGAGGGGGGAAATAATCCTGGATGGGTCAGGAACAAACCGATGCATTGTTCCAATTTGCTCGTTTTTTTTTAAATTTCCTGGTGGTCTCCTGTCTAAACATTAATCAAAGCCAACCCTGCTTAGCTTTTGAGATTGCCCAAAGTGGATTGAGTAATAGCTCAAGTGTCCCCCATCTAGTGGACAGTGGAGAGTCCCTAAATTGGATTGCAGCTATCCCTTTCCTGTGGTTGTGTACTGCAGCACATTGCACCATGTAGTCCTAACTAAAACATAACTCTCATTGAAGGAAACTGGACTTACTTGTAAATAGATCCGCAGAACTGTTAAGAGTAGAGCTGTGGTAGAAATGTAAATGTCTCTGTAGCAGTTTCCAACAGTGGGAATCCTAAGAAAGCAAGTAACTCCTCCATTTGCCCTCCAGAGATGGGTATTTAAGGTAGACTCCTTTTTAACACAGAGGCTCCATTAGTCAATATATTGCTATTGTTATGTCTGCCCAGTGGGGAGAAAAAGTAGGAATTAGAATGTAAAGATTAAATAACAGAAAAAGATCTGCTTTTCTTTCCGTTAACCTTTAGTGACGCTTCATAATGGAGAGGAAGCATACAGGCAAATAAAATAATTTTATTTTGCTTAATTACTTACTAGCCACTTGACCTTTCTTAATTACTTATTGGCCACTTAACTATCAGGTCATGCAAGCAGGGTATAAATAAACCACAATGTGGACAGCTGAAACCTACTAAGCCCCAAAGTGATCACATTGTGGCTTAATGTATTTTTGGCTTTTTTTTTTTTTTTTTTTTGGCAGGAAGCTGCTCATCACACATCCCATTAGGAAACTTCAGGCGTCTTCAAATACTTTCCACCACCACAACCAGCAGTGCAATCTGGCAGATTTTGCTACAGAGCCGCCATCTTTGTGAGACCAGCAGGCAGGGATGAAGATGGAAGCAACAAACTCAGCCATGGCGGCTGAGAGGTTGCAGAGAGTGGGGAGGGTCCCTTCCATCGTCCAGACCGAGAGCATCTGGGAGGGTCTGCGAAGGATGGCAGTCCACCCTCAGGTGAAAGAGGAACCAGGTGAAGGCCTCCTTCCTCAGTGTGAGGCCCAGTGGCATGGCTGCGTCACGATAGTCGGGGCTCCTCCTTGCCCTTGGGAGGTTGCCCCTACTGTGCCCAAGGAGCCGTGGCCGTGGGACAATGCTGAGGCCTTCCTTGGCTCCTTCGAGCAGGTGGCCCAGGCCTGCCAGTGGCCCACAGAGGAGTGGGCATCCAGGTTGCTGCCCGCCCTCCGGGGAGAAGCCGAGCAAGCTTATCGCTGGCTGTCAAGGCCACACCAAGAGGATTATGAGAAAGTAAAGGTGGCCATCTTGCGTGGGGACATCCTGAACCGGGAGAAGCAACGCCAACGTTTCCGGCATTTCTGCTACCAGGAGGCTGAGGGTCCGCGGGGGGCATATAGCCGGTTGCAGGTGCTTTGCCATGAGTGGCTGAAGGTGGAGAGGCTCTCCAAGGAGCAGATTCTGGAGACCCTAGTGCTGGAGCAGCTGCTGGACACCCTGCCCCAGGAACTGCAGAATTGGGTGAGGGAGCGAGACCCCGAGAACTGCTCCCAGGCGGTGAGTCTGGCGGAGGAATACCTGAACGTGCAGCGAAACACCAAGACAGAGGAACAACAGGTGAGGGTGTGACCTCATGGTGCTCATGGTTTGACCTGAATCGACAGAGATTATTCCAAGATTAGAAAGAGATCTGAGGGATAGAATCAAGGTCACGTGAAGTGTATTAATACACTTGGTAAGGCCACACTAGCAATACTGCATCCAGTTTTGATCACGACAATGTAAAAGTGATGTTGAGAATCTAGACAGTGCAGAGAAGAGCAACAAAGATGATTAGGGAGCTGAAGGCTAAAACATATAAGGAACGGTTGCTGGAATTGGGTATGTCTAGTTTAATGAAGAGAAGGATGAGGGGGGACATGATAGCCACGTTCCAATATCTCAGGGGTTGCCACAAAGAAGAGGGAATCAAGCTATTCTCCAAGGCGCCTGAAAGCAGGACAAGAAGCAACCGGTGGAAACTCATCAAGGAGAGAAGCAACTAGAACGAAGGAGAAATTTCCTGTCAGAACAATTAATCAGTGGAACGACCTGCCTCCAAAAGTTGTGAGTTATGAGGTTAGCTGAGGTGAATGATGGCCAACATCTCCAAGTCTTCTTTAACAAGACTGTTGAATGGGGAATAGTTACAAGAATTTAGGCAACTGATCTGTAGCAGTTCCAATTTCAAACCTAATTAGCCCCAGAAAGTTAGTCTCTGGGCACTTCCACATAGATCCACGTGGGCCAAATGGAATACTTGTAGTTCTCCACTTACAACAGTTCATTTAGTGACCATTTGAAGTTACAACGACCCTGAAAAAAGTGACTCATCCCCATTTTCCACACTTAACCACCACTGCTGCATCCCCATGGTGTGTGATCAAAGTTCAGACGTTTGGCAACTGACTTGTATTTATGGCAGTTGCAGTGTCCCGGAGTCATGTGACCCCCTTTTGCGACTTTCTGACAAGAAAAGTTCAAGGGGAAAGCCAGATTCACTTCACAACCGTGTTACTCATTTAACAACTGAAGTGATTCACTTCGCAACCGTGGCAAGAAAGGTCGTAAAATGGGGCGAAACTGACCCAACAGAGCCACAGAAATTTTGGCTCCGTTGTGGTCCTAAGACGAGGACTACCTTAGTTATTTATTATATATCCATTTACCTCAGTGTTTCTCAACCTTGACAGTTTTAAGGCATGTGGACTTCAACTCCCAGAATTCCACAGCCAGCAATGCTGGCTGTGGAATTCTGGGAGTTGAAGTCCACGTGCCTTAAAATTGTCAAGGCTGAGAAACACTGATTAACTCACGATAATCTGCAACTTTGGCTGGAGCCCCACGAAGGCTTACCGTAGCCATTGTTGAGCCATGTGTTCTCCATAGAAGACAGTCCTCCTCCCCCCCCCCAGGAAAAGATGGCGGCTCAGTTCTTGACTTATGCCTGTCAGTTTGGTCGATGCCCTGGGACACGTGTTCTGACCACGGTCTCTCTTTGCTGCAGGCAGTGGTGGTCTCGTATTGTTCCCTGGGGATCCAGCCTCCGTCGGAGCTTGAAGAGAGACAGGGGTGCCCACAAGTCAAGGCAGAAGAAGAGGCTGAGGCGCAGATGGTCGGTAAGCAGGGAGACCTTCTCCTTCTTTGGAGCCGTCGCTGGACACAGCCCGAGATGCTCCCCTTCCCATCTGCAACCTGGTTGGAGATGAGTGTCTGAGCTGGAAGGAGGGCTTATGGACACTCCTCATTAGCTCCTTCTTTGAATGGTACAACAGTTCAGGTTGATCTCTCTCTCTCTCTCTCTTCCCTTGAGGTTCTTCTGAAGTACTAGGACAGCGGTTCTCAACCTTTTCCAGTCCGCGACCCTGACCTGCACCGCGCATGCGTGACGCGATGGCCTCACCACGCATGCGTGGCGCGTGCACAATGGCCTACATCGTGCATGCGCGGTGCGACGGCCCGCATCGCGCATGTGCAGTGCTACCCCTGCGCATGTGCGGTGCTGCCCCCTGCGCCGGCCGAGGGGAAAAGGGGGAAAAAAATGGCGGACTGCGGTGTTTGGCGACCCCCGTGAAATGGTTGTTCGACCCCAAATGGAGTCGCGACCCACAGGTTGAGAACCGCTGTGCTAGGAGATAGTAGCTTCCTGTGGTTTGGGGTCCTGACTGATGGATTAAGCCAGGGGTCCCCAATCCCTGGGCCGTGGACTAGCACCAATCTGCGCCACAATAGAAGTCGGGCCCCACAAATGAGCAAAGCCCCATCCACGCCTGCGCAAGATGCAGGCAGCATGTGAAACCACATACTCTCTGGTCCTCGGGAGAGGGGGAACCTCTCCACGGAACCGGTCCCTGCCACCCAAAAGGGTGGGGGAGGGGCGCGTGCGCTGAATTAAGCTATAGTGAGACATCCTCTTTTAAGTCTGCTGTCTGACAACGGACCCAGTACATAATTCGTTGCATCAGAGTATTATGTTATGGTTCCGGCTAATGAAACACTTCAAAGAACTTCCAGGCATTGATTTCCCTAAAAGTCTTTTATTGCTTCAAAATGTCGGCACAGGCGTAACGAAGTTTTATGCTAAGATCTAAGTTCTCTTCCTCTGAGCAGTTTTATTATCAGCATGTTCCCTCCCTAAATTAGCTGCCATATGTCACATTATCCAATTAGTGTGAAGGTCAAAGGTTTCCTTCCTCTTTCTTTCCCTGCGCTTTGCCCCCACCCCCTTCTGCTCTGTATTAACCCCAAAAATACCAGACAGTTCTGCATATTGTCAAAGCAAGAATATACAATATTTGCAGCGTTGACATATTAATTCTAGCAGGACCACTTGTTTTGCAGCTGCCTGACGTTAAACAGTGACTTACAACGGGTCCTCCCCCTTATGACCCATCACGGCCATCTGTGAGGTCTTGTGATCGCAAATCAGATGCTCGGCCACTGGCATGTGTTCAGGAATGGCCGCCAAGTCCCAGGATCACGTCAACTCCATTTTAGGACCTTCCCAGATAGCTTCCAAACAAGTAAAGTCAATTGGGGAAGCTGGATTTCTTTAACAAGGTCATAAAACCAACAGTTACATTACTGAATGACAGACGTTCAGAGGAGGCATGCTGCAGGCCTCATCAGCCAGGCTATTCCAGTTGGTGGGGTCCAGGAGGAGAGCCTTCTCGGCCATGGTGCCTGCCCTTTGGAACATTTTGCCCTCTCCCCTTCTCTCCCCCCCCCCACTCCCAGGCAAGGCCAGCTCCAGCCCTCCTTACCTTCCACAGTAGCTCAAAGCTGTGCCAATTGGCCTGGCGCTCCAACGTAGAGGTTTCATACTGGGTGGTGGTGGTTGATAGATTAACAAAAGGTCCCACCCCCTCCCTTTCTTATCATACTCCCTCCCTCCCTCCCTGTCTTTTTAGCTAGGTTGGTTTTTTTTTTAATAGTATCGTTTTTATATTATTAGTTTTTGTACAGTTTCATCTTTTTAATATTGCAAGCTGACCAGAATAACTATCTGGTAAGATGGGGCGGCTAATAAATTTTATGAATAAAGTTCTAGTTGCAGTTAAAGACAACTAGTTAAAGAGGACTCCCTGTGTAGGAGATTGCAAGGTGGTGCTCATGCCCTCCTAGCATCTTGATGATGATGATGATTAGAATAGAATAGAATAGAATAGAATAGAATAGAATAGAATAGAATAGAATAGAATAGAATCTTTATGGAGAATAGGATGGAATGGAATAGATTAGAATCTTTATCGAGAATAGAATAGAATACAATAGAGTAGGGTAGAATAGAATAGAATAGAATAGAGAACAGAGAACAGAGAATAGAGTAGGAATAGAAGAACAGAATAGAATAACAGAGTTTGAAGGGACCTTGGAGGTCATCTAGTCCAACCCCCTGCTCAAGCAGGAAACCCTATACTGGTAATGGCGAACCTTTTAGAGACTGAGTGCCCAAACTGTAACCCAAAACCCACTTATGTATCGTCGGGTGCCGGGTGGGCGTGGCCCATTGGGTGGGCGTGGCCCATTGGGTGGGCGTGGCCCATTGGGTGGGCGTGGCCCATTGGGTGGGCGTGGCCCATTGGGTGGGCGCGGCTGCGGTGGTAACAGCAGACTGGGTGGGACTAAAAAGTTCAATCAATTCCAACTTTGCGAGATCTTTTGTTTTCCACGAGAAGTTGAAATTGATTGAACCTTTTTTTTTTTTTTGCACATGGCGGCGGAGGCCTAAAGCGAAAAGGTTTTATAAAACCCAGCTGAAGGCCTAGGACTGGGGCGACGACGCGCGTGCCCACAGAGACGGCTCTGCGTGCCACCTGTGGCACACGTGCCATAGGTTTGCCAGCACGGCCCTATAACATTTCAGACAAATGGTTGTCCAGTTGATTTATTTTCATTCTTGTTCACCTGTTACATGTGCACAGGTATAATATGTGTATATGTGTGAATCGAAAGTCGGTTGAAGTCTCCATTGGTAGCCGAACCTTGCAAATGTTATGTGGCTATTCTGCAAGCAGGCACTGTTTTCGCAACCCTGTAAGGGGCTCTGATTTTTAAGGAGATTCCACATGGCTGGAAGACTTAACCTGCTCACAGAACAAGATGGCGCTGCCATGAGGCAGCCTGTGTAAGAAAGCTGAGCCTCCACTGTACCAGCCATAACTTTGAAACTGGGTTGTAAGATCTGTCGTAAATTAAAACGATTGCTAAGTGGCCAGTCATAAGTTAAGTCAGCGGTTCTCAACCTTTTCCAGTCCGCGACCCCGACCTGCACTGCGCATGCGTGGCGCGACCCCGACCTGCACCGCGCATACGTGGCGCGACGGCCTCACCGTGCATGCGCGGCGCGTGCGCGACGGCCTACATCGCGCATGCGCGGTGCGACGGCCCGCATCGTGCATGCACGGTGCTACCCCTGCGCATGCGCGGTGCTGCCCCCTGCGCCGGCCGATGGGAAAAGGGGGGAAAAATGGCGGACTGCGGTGTTTGGCGACCCCCGTGAAATGGTTGTTCGACCCCAAATGGGGTCGCGATCCACAGGTTGAGAACCCCTGAGTTAAGTTCTACCTTGGGTGGCTAGATCATGGTGATTAGATAGCATATGTAGTGATGTTAGTGTACATCCAGCTAAAACCAGGAGACCCTGAGTTCTAATCCTGCCTTAGGCACGAAGCCAGTTGGGTGTCCTCGGGGCCAGTCCCACCTTCCCAGCCCTAGGATGCATAGAAAACTTGGCAGGAAATTGCCAAAGGGGACAATCCTGGCTCGAAAGCACATGCAACCCCGCCCCCCTCCATTTTGATCTCCTAACATTTCTCATTGTGTTAGCAGAGAAATGGTGTTCGGTCATAGTGGAAGAGGAAAAATACACCACGGAAGATGCAGGCCAAGGGGATCCGTCTGTCCTGTCTGAAGGAAATGCTGAACAGGCCATCTCCTCAAGTAATGAACAGGAAAACTCCTCCAGGGATCACAATCAGAGAAACAGGAGGCCGTCCGCTGAGGAAGTGGGGATTCGCCAACCCAATAAGAGACAGCGAAGCTCTAATGTCTTTGGGAAAATCTCTAGCCCAAGCCGTGTCCTCAACCAGAGGGCCCTTGCCGGAGGGAAAACCCAGAACAAGTGTTTGATTTGCGGAAAATCCTTCCTCTGCAGTTCGGATCTCATCGCTCACCGGCGAACCCACACGGGGGAGAGGCCTCACGAATGCCCCGACTGCCGGAAACGGTTCAAGACAGGCTCTGACCTCAACCGTCACCGGCGGATTCACACGCAGGAGAAACTGTACAAGTGTGAGATTTGTGGCAAGGGTTTCTTCCAAAAATGGGATCTCATCATTCATCACCGAAGCCACACCGGCGAGAGACCCTACAAATGCATGTATTGCGGGAAACAGTTCAGCTGTAGCTCTGACCGCATCCGGCACCAGAGGATCCACACGGGAGAGAAGCCCCACGTCTGCCTGGACTGCGGGAAAAAGTTCATTCAGAAGTTCCACCTCAGCAGACACCGCAGAATTCATCTGAGAAAGACATCCTACAAGCAGACAGAAGACAGGCAGAAAGTTTCGGCGTGAGCCGATGGCTTCACCCATCGCAGGAAAATCCACTTGGAGAGAGGACTGACAACGGCCAATAAATTTGCAGGATCCAATCTGGGTCACACCGGGACATAGATCGTATCCTGCAACTTCATCCTGGGACATGTAGGTTCACCTTCATTCGTGAGAAATAAATTTACATGTCTGACTGCCCTTTCCCTTCCCATGGCTCCGTCCTTGTCATCTCTGTCAAATTTCCTTGTTCAGTTTCCTTAATGTGTCATCCCCTGCTTTCAGGATCTGTTTTTGTCACGTAGCGTTTGGGGTTCTCTCACTTCTGCAGGTACTAGAACAGACATGTCAAACACAAGGCCCGGGAGCCAGATGCAGCCCGCAAAGTGGTTTCATGTGGCCCACGAAGCCATCCTGGAAACAGTGAGGGAACGGCCCCCGCTGCCTTGGCCCTGGCCCAGGCCGGCCGGGAGCCAATGTACAATTTTGTGGTGGCCATCTATGCTGAAACGCATTCAGTCTTAGCTCCACAAGGCCGTCTGGAAATAGCAAGGAACCAGCCCCTGCCGCGTCGGCCACGCCCCCTGGGTGCATGCTGGGGAGGTGTCACCCTTTGTGAGGAATGAAGAAATGGACCATGCCTTGGCGCTTGCCCCGGTCCCACCCCTTTCTGCCAGAGACCCTCAGATCTGTCCCACTCCTGCCCAAGCCCCCACAGGCACCCTTGAGGCGAACGATGTAGAGCTGGCCATGCCCACCCAGTAGGTCACACCCACTCCATCCACGCCCACCCAGTAGGCTGCACCCACCCTGGCCACACACCCCCGCCTCCCCCCCTCGAGGGCAACCACAATGCTGATGCGGCCCTCAATGAAATTGAGTGTGACACCCCTGTGCTAGAAAGTGGCTGTTGTGCTTGAAGACAAGAAAAGCGTGTCGCAGCTGGTGTCCCCAAGGTGCTTGTTTAGGAGGCAACTGGACTTTCTTGTTTTCTTTTGAAGACATTTTGCTTCTCATCCAAGAAGCTTCTTCAGCTCTGACTGGATGGTGGGGAAATGGAAAGATTTATACTCCTTGCAGACAGCTGGTCGTCTGCCTTCTTTCAGAGAGTCATTGAGGCCACTGGGAGGTTTGTCTGTGTCCTCAGGGTCACCTGAGTGGTGCAAATGGGTGTGGGACCTCCTTGGCTGCAGGATGTTTTCTGATCTGGGTCCCCTCACTGTTGAAGACAGGCGCAGGCTGTTGGGGATGAGTCCGTGGTTGTCTGCCTCTCCAACTGAAGCTCAAATGGTTCCTGCAGTCTGCAATGACCTTCTGGAAATCTGTTCAGGTCAAAGGAAACAGGGAAGTCCAATTGCCTCTTGAAAAAAGCAGCTTTGGGAGAAGCACGGCCTGGATGACTGAGAAACTCCATAGACCAGGCGGGTCAGACTTGCGATGTCACGTGACGTCGCGCAACGTTATCGGGCCGGTTCCACCATTGCCGGCAATGGGGTGGGCATGGCTTCGGCCCGCGGGCCCGGCAGTTTGACACCCCTGCCATAGAGACAGACACAGCTGGTGGCCTCTGGAGGAAAGGGAAAGACAAAATAATAATAATAAAATGCTTAAGGTGGTGATGAGTAGAAAAGGCATAGCAGTTCAATTGGTGCCCTGGTGGTGCAGTAGTTCGAATGCAGTATCGTAGGATAACTCACTGCTCACTGTCAGGAGATTGATTCTGACCGGCTCAAGGTTGACTCCGCCTTCTATCCTTCCGAGGTCTGTAAAATGAGGACCCAGATTGTTGGGGGCCATAGGCTGTATATAAATCTAAGTGCTGTTGCTATTGTCTTCGTTAGACTAGACCAGGGGTAGGCAACCTTGGCTCTTTTATGATTCGTGGACTTCAACTCCCAGAATTCCTCAGCCCGCATGGCTCAGCTTGGAAACCTCTCCCTTTCCCCTCAGCATGGCTGGCTCAGGAGTTCTGGGAGTTGAAGTCCACCAGTCATAAAGCGGCCTAGGCCTAGACCAGGGGTAGGCAACCTTGGCTCTTTTATGATTCGTGGACTTCAACTCCCAGAATTCCTGAGCCAGCATGGCTCAGCTTGGAAACCTCTCCCTTTCCCCTCAGCATGGCTGGCTCAGGAATTCTGGGAGTTGAAGTCCACCAGTCATAAAGCGGCCTAGGCCTAGACCACGGGTAGGCAACCTTGGCTCTTTTATGATTCGTGGACTTCAACTCCCAGAATTCCTCAGCCCGCATGGCTCAGCTTGGAAACCTCTCCCTTTCCCCTCAGCATGGCTGGCTCAGGAATTCTGGGAGTTGAAGTCCACCAGTCATAAAGCGGCCTAGGCCTAGACCAGGGGTAGGCAACCTTGGCTCTTTTATGACTCGTGGACTTCAACTCCCAGAATTCCTGAGCCAGCATGGCTCAGCTTGGAAACCTCTCCCTTTCCCCTCAGCATGGCTGGCTCAGGAATTCTGGGAGTTGAAGTCCACCAGTCATAAAGCGGCCTAGGCCTAGACCAGGGGTAGGCAACCTTGGCTCTTTTATGATTCGTGGACTTCAACTCCCAGAATTCCTCAGCCCGCATGGCTCAGCTTGGAAACCTCTCCCTTTCCCCTCAGCATGGCTGGCTCAGGAATTCTGGGAGTTGAAGTCCACCAGTCATAAAGCGGCCTAGGCCTAGACCAGGGGTAGGCAACCTTGGCTCTTTTATGATTTGTGGACTTCAACTCCCAGAATTCCTGAGCCAGCATGGCTCAGCTTGGAAACCTCTCCCTTTCCCCTCAGCATGGCTGGCTCAGGAATTCTGGGAGTTGAAGTCCACGAATCATAAAAGGGCCAAGGTTGCCTACTCCTGGACTAGACATATCTAGTTCCCTCAATCGTTCATCATAGAGTTTAGCCTCCAGTCCCCTGATCATCTTTGTTGCTCTTCTCCACACTCTTTCTAAGAGCCTCAATATCTTCTTTGTATCATGTTGACCAGAACTGGATGCAGTATTCCAAATATGGTCTGCAGTATAAAGTGCTACTATCACCTCAGTGATCTTGATACTATCCCTCTGGGACTGCAGTAGCTTTTTTGGAAGCTGCAGCACACTGCCCACATACACATAAGTGGTTGTCTCCTACGACACCTAAATCCCTCTCACAATTGCTGCCATTGAGCCAGGTACCATCTATTCTATACTTGTACATTGAGGTTTTTCTGACTCCAGCTCCTTCCGTCAAACACACACACACAAAATGCACCCAAAGAGTTTGAACAAAACTGTTTTAGCTAAGAAACATAAGAAATAATGCCATGGTGGTGCAGTGGTTAGAATGCAGTATTGAAAGCTAATCGATCCTCACTGGCTCAAGGTTGACTCACCCTTCCATCCTTCCGAGGTTGGTAAAATGAGGACCCAGATTGTTGGGGGCAACAGGCTGACTGTAAACCGCTTAAGAGGGTGTAAAGCACTGTGAAGCAGTATATAAGTGTAAGTGCTATTGCTATTTTTAGTCAGAAGCAGGGACTCAGGTGGTGGCAAAACAAAGCCTTGATAGTGGGTGATTATAAGAATGTCAGGTAAAACACCTGCGTGACACAGGATTGATACTGCTAAGAGGCAAAGTATCTGGTGTATGGTTAAATACCCCTCAGATTCAAGGTCCTTTATAAATGAGAGGAAAAGGGGCTTCTGTAATGGATTTGGGAAAATCTCCATGGTCTGTCCGGGAAGACGTTAACTCTGAAATGTAGCCTCCACAAACATCAAGGAACCTATGTATTTATTTATTTGACTTATATGCCACCCTTCTCCCCAGACTCAGGGAGGCTCACAACAGAATACAAGTACAAAGATATATAAATCATTTAAAATGATACAATATAAAACTATAAAACTATACCCACTCATACAACATACAATCCCAATCAAAGGCCCAGGGGCAGAGCGCAGGTCACATGCCCCAGACCTGTCTGCATAGATGTGTTTTTAAAAGTTTTCGGAAAGCTAGGAGGGAGGGAGCAGTACGAACCTCTGAGGGAAGTTGGTTCCAGAGGGCTGGGGCAGCAACAGAGAAGGCCCTAACCCTAGGTCCCGCCAAACGGCACTGTCTAACAGACGGGACCCGTAGGAGGCCAACCCTATGTGCCCTAACCGGTCGCTGGGATTCGTAGGGCAGAAGACGGTCCCGCAAGTATCCTGGCCCATTGCCATATAGGGCTTTATAGGTCATAACCAACACTTTGAATTGTGTTCGGAGACCAATTGGTAGCCAGTGCAGCTCACGAAGGGCTGGAGTAACATGAGCATGTCTTGGGAGACCCAAGACAGCTTGCGCAGCCGCATTCTGAACCACCTGGAGTCTCTGGACATTCTTCAAAGGTTGCCCCATGTAGAGAGCATTACAGTAGTCGAATGTTGAGGTGACAAGGGCATGAGTGACTGTGAGGATTGACTCCCGGTCCAAATAGGGCCGCAACTGACGCACCAGGCGAACCTGGGCGAATGCCCCCCTCACCACAGCAAAAAAATGGTTTTCTAAACTTAGCTGTGGATCGAGGAGGACAATTAACAATGCCTTTAATGTTTTCTGGTTCATCATACAATTCGCTCAGGACAAAAGCTATACAGATGTTTTCATGGCAAAAAAAAGGGGGTTGTGGTCATAGAATCCTGGTCTGTGTGTTCTCCAGCTCAAAACTGTTTGGAAGGATACTCAGTTGACCCTCAAAAAATTAGGATCTATCCTATGGGACGAAAAAGGACAATGGGGCTTTTATAAAAGGAAGCTGGACTCTCGGGTGACCACATGGAGACCTGCATGCAGGGGTTTTTGGCAATATGATGGAAATGGTTTACTAATGCCTTCTGGAACGTTCTTTTCAATTTCCCCTTCTAGCTACAGCTTTGGGATTCCCTTGTGGTCTCCCATCCTTGCCCTAACCATCCCGAACCTGCTTAGCTTATGTGACCACACAAGGTTAGCCAGATGCTGGTACTTAACAATGTTCACTTGTTTTTTAAAGGGTTGTTTGACTTCTATAGGAATCCCCCAGAAAAACAAGAGCATGTATCAAAAGGAAGGACCCTATTGTGGGTTGTAGGGAATATAGAGAGAGTGAGGTTGCCAGAGTTCAGTTTTTCTTGTGCAGATGTTTTGGTGCCCAGCTAGATGACATCGTCAGTTCTAAGTCCAAACTCCAAAGAACAGATAGGTGTAAAAAAGGTACTATAGGAAGAATCCAGAGAAAGAAATATTTTGCGAAATATTAAAAAGGCAGAATATATTTTCCCAAAGGCTTTTAAAGGCAGAAACCAACTCCCCCCCCAGTCTCTCTGCCCCACAGTTTCTAGAGGCAAGCTGTTCCACGGGTTAATTGTCCTCCCTGTTAGGAAGTTTTTCCTTAATTCCAGGTTGCTTCTCTCTTTGATTAGTTTCCATGCATTGTTTCTTCTCTTGCCCTCTGGTGTTTTGGAAAATAAATTGACCCCACCCCCTCTTCTTTGCGGCAGTCCCTCAAATACTGGAATAATTGTTGTCATGTCCCCCCCCAGTCCTGAAATAATCCTGAAAAAGGAGAAAAGGAAGGAAGACAACTGGGTGGGGGGCACTTCCAGCCCGTCCCGCTCCTCCGATTCTCTACAAGCAGTGCTCCATGCAATCTCATTTCCCTTCCTGCCCTCCTTGCAGGCCAATCGCCACCCCTGCAATACACACAGACTTCTCCACCCTCCTTCCAATGCACCGGGAGGGGATGCTCACCAGACTGCAAAGAGCAAATAAAGCGCAGAAGCATTTTGCTCCCCCTGAAAAAAAAAAAAAGATAATTTCAGGGTTAGCTGGAAAGGATGCAGGAGACAAGTCGGGAAGGAGGCGCGGAGGGAAGGGTCTTTGCCTTGGAGGACTCTCCCTTTACTCCCATTCTTTTCCTCTCTAGGAATCTCCTCTGATGCATTTCACCTTTCCGAAGCCAAGAAGGCCACTTTTAGCAAGCTCTTCGCTAGTGGAGCTTGTTACATTTAATGCAGTGTTTCTTAATTTTTACCCCTTCCTACATTGAAAGATTGTGGAAGATCCCAACAGAGCTTTTACTAGTATGACTTATACTGTACTTATCAATATTTAGAATAGAGTAGAGTAGAGTAGAGTAGAATAGAATAGAATAGAATAGGAATAGAATAGAATAGAATAGAATAAGGAATAGAATAGAATAAGGAATAGAATAGAATAGAATAGAATATGGGATAGAATATGGGATAGAATAGAATAGGAATAGAATAGAATAGAATAAGGAATAGAATAGAATAGAATAGAATAAGGGAATAGAATAGAATAGAAGAATAGAATAAAGGAATAGAATAGAATAGAATAAAGGAATAGAATAGAATAGAATAAAGGAATAGAATAGAATAGAAGAATAGAATAGAATAGAGGAATAGAATAAGGAATAGAATAGAATAAAGGAATAGAAAGGAATAGAATAGAATAGAATAGAATAGAGGAATAGAATAAGGAATAGAATAGAATAAAGGAATAGAATAAGGAATAGAATAGAATAGAAGAATAGAGTAGAATAGAATAAAGGAATAGAATAAGGAATAGAATGGAATAGAATAGAATAAGGAATAGAATAAGGAATAGAATAGAATAGAATAAAGGAATAGAATAAGGAATAGAATAGAGGAATAGAATAAGGAATAGAATAGAATAGAATAAGGAATAGAATAGAATAGAATAAAGGAATAGAATAAAGGAATAGAATAAGGAATAGAATAGAATAAGGAATAGAATAGAATAGAATAAGGAATAGAATAAGGAATAGAATAGAACAGAACAGAATAGAATAAAGGAATAGAATAGAATAGAAGATGGAATGAAATAGGAATAGAATAGAATAGAAATTAGAATGAATAGAACAGGACAGAATAGAATAGGAATTAAAATGAATAGAATAGAAATTAAAATAAATAGAACAGGACAGAACAAAATAGAATAGGAATTAGAATAGAATGAATAGAACAGAATAGAATAGGAATTAGAATGAATGGAATGGAACAGAATGGAATGGAATGGAACAGAATAGAATAGAATTTAGAATAGTCAGTTCTAACTGTCAGGAAATTTCTCTTTAGTTCTAGGTTGCTTCTCTCCTTGATTAGTCTCCATCCATTGCTTCTTGTCCTACCCTCTGGTCCTTTGGAGAATAGCTTGATTCCCTCTTCTTTGTTGCAACCCCTGAGATATTGAAACACTGAACATTTATTGTAGGTAGTCCTCACTTAAGAACGGTAATTGGGACTGGAAACCCAGGTGCTAAGCAATGTGGCTGCAAAACGCAACGTTACATGATTGTTACATCCCAAATCAAAAGTATGGACTCCAATTCCCAAACGTCTATGGAGATTCTCAACCATCCAGATCCTAGTTGTCCCCAAAGTGCTTTTTCAAAAGGCAAGCTGGATTTTCTTTGCTTTTTTCCTTGAAGAGGTTTCACTTCTCACCCGAGAAGCTTCTTCACTTCTTCGAAGAAGTTTCTTGGATGAACAGAACTGAAGAAGCTTCTAGGATGAGAAGCAAAACATCTCCAAGGAAAAGCAAAGTCCAGCTTGCCTTTTGGAAAAAAAGCACCTTTGGTTCAGTTCCCAGAATTCCACAGACAGCGAGGTTGAGAAACACTGTCCGAGAGGAAAGAGAGCACAGGTTGTCCTCGACTTAATTGACCACAACTGAGCCCAACATTTCTGTTGCTAAGTGAGAGACATTTGTTAAGTGAGTTTCTCCCCCACCCCGTTTTACAGTCTTTCTTGTCCTGGTTGTTAAGTGAATAAATTAGTAACACGGTTGTTAGATGAATCTGGGCTCCCCCCATTGACTTTGCTTGCCAGAAAGTCGCCAAGGGGATCATGTGACCCCGGGATACTGCAACCGTCATAAATAGGAATAAGTTTATTTATTTATTTATTTATTTATTTGGGTTTGTATGCCGCTCCTCTCCGGGGACTCGGAGCGACTAACAACATATATATAACAAAGAATTAAGTTGCCAAGCGTCCGAATTTTGTTCACATGACCCGGGGAGGCTGCGACAGTCTGAAGAGTGAAAAACAGTCATCAGTCACTGTTTTTCAGTCCTGTTGTAACTTTGATTGGCCAGTAAACGAACCGTTGCAAATCAAGGACTTTCTGTATATATACATCCAATCAATTCATTCAATACTGCATCCAGTTTTGGACACCACGATGTAAAAAAGATGTTGAGACTCTAGAAAGCGTACAGAGGAGAACAACAAAGATGATTAGAGGACTGGAAGCTGAAACATATAAGGAACGGCTGCTGGGATTGGGTATATCCAGTTTAACGAAGAGAAGGACGGGATGTGTGTGTATGTGTGACATGATAGCAATCTTCCAATATCTCAGGGGCTGCTACAAAGAAGAGGCAGTCAAGCTATTCTCCAAAACACCTGAAGGCAGGACAAGAAGCAACGGATGGAAACTAATCAAGGAGAGAAGCAACCTAGAACTAAAGAGAAACTTCCTGACAGTTAGAACAATTAACCAGTGGAACAACCTGCCTCCAGAAGCGGTGAATGCTCCAACACTGGAAGTTTTTAAGAAGAGACTGGACAGCCATTTGTCTAAAATGGTGTAGGGTTTCCTGCCTGAGCAGGGGGTTGGACTAGACGACCTCCAAGATCCCTTCCAACTTTATCATCATCATTATTATTATTGTGGATCATTGCAGCCAGCCAGATGTTCAGACTGGATTTGGCATTTTGTCTACCTATCAAGTCCTTACCAAGGACCTGGGATAGGCAGATGTGGATGTTTGATGTTATTGCAGATATCCTCGCAGGATGGAAGCAGTTCCTAGTAAGGCCGCCTTTTGCAATTGACTAATGGTGCTTGTTGTTGTTGTTATTATTATTATTTTCCATGAAAGGCTCCTCCTGGAATATCTTTGCTCTTGCAAATGTGGGAATATCTTTTTTTTAAAGCATTCCCAATAAGAGATTAAATAAATAAATAAAGCCAACACTACAATAAAGAACCCCAGAAGCAGATTCTGGCTTGCTGCTCCTCGGTCTCGAAAGGGTTAAGCAGGTTCCTAGAGCGGCAGAAGGAGGGTCGTCCAAGGACGGCCCCTCTTCCCGTCTATTTCCATTTCCTGGCAGCTCTTGCTGCCGCGGCGTCTCGATATCCCCCCGAGGGGAGCCGGGAAGAACCCGAAGAGGAGAAGAAATGCGGGGACAGGGCGAGAGAGGCTTCCCCGAGAACAGCGCCGGTTTCCGGTCCTTTCCCAGCTTCCACTTCCGGTCGGTCTGGTCCTCCGATCGAGCTCGACTCGCGATGGAGTTTTTTTCATGGCAGCGGTAGAAAAAAGTAGTTTGCCTTCCTTTAGGGATGCGCCTGGCGTTTTCCTAGTATGGTCTCTGCAGCCCTGGGATCTCCTGGTGGTCTCCCTTCTAAGCCTTCACCTAGCTAGCCCCATCCTGCTCAAAGTTGATTGGGTCAGCTTGCAGACTGACTCCACTTGGGACAAACGCTGGTGCCATCTGCAAATGATCATGCACCCAGATGAAAAATACACACACGTGCGCGCACACACACACACACATAATGCATAGGTAGCTGCGCATGTACACACATCTCCGCACTAGCATCAACAAATCATTTTGTGTTTCCCTGTCTAGGCTTTTTTTCCTAGGCAGAAACTCTCTTTTGCCTTTTTGTGTACTTCTGAGATATTTTGCCCATTAAACACAAAATACATATATTTACTTAAAAAAAAAAAAACTAAACTGGCTTATAGCTAAAGCACTCGGGGATGTTTTATAATTACAAAAATGGAAGTGCTGGAGATGCTATACTGTAGATATTGCTCTGACTGGTGATCTCTTTACCCAACATCTAAAAAGCCACATACCACAGGCACTGTAAATAACACACATACAACAACTCACTAGAGAGAAGTTCCCTACAGATGGGCACCAGCACGAATCCGAAAACTCGGAAGACAAAACCTCTGGTCCCAGTGACCGACCCAGATTGGATCCTGCAAACTCTCTACTATTTCTGAATCCTTATTTCTATGTCCACTTTGACTGTAAAGGCACCCTGCAGATACTAGCTTTGTGTATGCCATTTTTGTACACGGTTAATGTTTCTGTAGGTGCAACTGATCCTTTTAGCCGTTGCCTCAAAGACATGCCACCACGGAGTGCCCTGGAGCAGCAAATGATCCCAAAGTGGCAATTTTGTCTTCTAGTTAAATGTCTCAGTAGCTCACTGCTAGTTCCAGGATTGCAGGTAGCTCACTGCTTCCTTCTGGTGTTCTGGCTGGTTTGGAGTGGCTTGACAAATAAGGAATAAGAGGAAGGAGAATGTAGAGGCTGCAAAGGAAGGAAAGAATTATAGTTGCTGTTCTGAAGTGCCTGTAAGAAAGAAGAGAGGTTAAGAGCTTTGTGAGTCTACTAGCAGGATTGTGTGAACACGCTGAACTTTACAGTTGCCATTCTGCTTGACCAGGTGTCATATTTTTTCATTAGAAAATGTCTTGGAATGTGTAGGATTTGATAGCAGCTCCAAATAAGTAAGTCCTGGCTTCGAGACATAGAACATAAGAAGAGCAATGCTGAATCAGGCCAAAGCCCATCGAGTCCAGCATTCTGTGTCACACAGAATAATAATAATAATAATAGTAATAATAATAATAATAACAACAACAATAACAATAACAATAACAATAACAATAAAGTTGGAAGGGACCTTGGAGGTCATCTAGTCCAACCCCCTGCTCAGGCAGGAAACCCTATACCATTTCGGACAAATGGCTGTCCAGTCTCTTAAAAATTTCCAGGGTTGGAGCATTCACCACTTTTGGAGGCAGGTTGTTCCACTGGTTAATTGTTCTAACTGTCAGGAAGTTTCTCCTTAGTTCTAGATTGCTTCTCTCCTTGATTAGTTTCTACCTTAGCCAGTCACTCTTAATCCAACCCACCTCACAGGGTTGATGTTTGTGGGGAAATGGTAGGAGGAAGGATGCATGTTCACTGCCTTGAGTTATTTACAAAAAATGATAAGGGGAGGAGTTAAAAACCAATATAACTTTTGTAATTCCTTTTCTAAGTTGTAATTCTATTCATTTACCCCTGTGTTTCTCAACCTTGACAATTTTAAGGCATGTGGACTTCAACTCCCAGAATTCCACAGCCAGCAATGCTGGCTGTGGAATTCTGGGAGTTGAAGTCCACATGCCTTAAAATTGTCAAGGTTGAGAAACACTGGTTTACCCCCATTTTCTTCAGGAATTGAAAAGGTTACAGAAATAGTCCCAAACTTTCTAGGAGAAAGAACTTCAACAATGGTCAAGCCAAACATTTTTGGAAACAAAATTCCATTGGAGACAAGGGGAGCTTCTCCTTTAAAAGGTAAGGTGTAAGGTCCATTTTTACGGTTGGCTATGGCTCACCTTTGTATTTTTTTTAATGATTATTTTGATTTTGGGGGAGGGGGGAGACAGAAAAATATAGTTCTTCAGCCTGTAATTAAAACCCAAATTTATTTTTAATAAAATCTATCTATCTATCATCTGTCTGTCTGTCTGTCTATCCATCCATCCCTCTCTCTCTCTCTCTCTCTCTCTCTCTCTCTCTCTCTCTCTCTCTCTCTCTCTCTCTCTCTCTCTCTCTCTCTCTCTCTCTCTCTCTCTCTCTCTCTCTCTCTCTCTCTCTCTCTCTCTCTCTCTCTCTCTCTCTCTCTCTCTCTCTCTCTATCTATCTATCTATCTATCTATCTATCTATCATTTTTATGCTATCCGAATCCCCTATAAGGTGATCCTTAGTATAAATGCAGGAGTCTGCTGGGCCAAGAGCAAAAATGAGATGAGATATACTACTTATAGTTTGAAATAGTCATTCTTTAAAAAAAACAAATGCTTTGAATTTCCCTCTGGCTTTGAGGTGAGAAGATAAAATGAGAACATAAGAACATAAGAAGAGCCATGCTGAATCAGGCCAAAGCCCATCGAGTCCAGCATTCTGTGTCACACAGTGGCCCACCAATTGTACATGGGGATCTTGAGCAGAAAGAGAAGGCAAAACCCTCCCTTTCCCTTGACCCCCAACAAATGGTACTCAAGGGAATCCTGCCTGCCTCAACCAACATAGAGGTGGCACATGGACATCCGTTTTAATAACTACCGATACATTGGCATCCATGAATCTATCTAGCCCTGCCTTGAAGCTGTCAAGGCTGACAGCTGTCACGACCCCTTCTGGAAGTGAATTCCATAAACCAACGACCCTCTGGGTGAAGAAATATTTCCCTTTATTTGTCCTCACTTTCTTACCTATGAGCTTTAGGGAGTGCCCCCTTGTCCTGGTATTGTGTGATAGAGAAAAGATTTTTTCTCTATCCACCTTTTCTATCCCATGCATGATTTTATACACTTCGATCAAGTCACCCCTTAAATGCCGTCTTTCAAGGCTGAAGAGACCAAGGCGTTGCAATCTGGTTTCATAAGGGAGGCGCTCCATTTCCTTGATCATTCTTGTTGAGTCCTGTTGGCTGATTGGTTTGGTTTCAATCTTTTCTCTAAACGTGAGATGAAGTTAGTCTTTGTTTTGACTGCTTGCTCTGGATGTTCGTTTTATATTGTGTTCCTGTTTAGTTTTAACCCCTGGGCTTCACCTAGTCTGAATGCAAGATTGATGGGCAGCTATTGGAATTGCCTCCATAAATAAATACATTCACCTCTTCTCTTGCAGGTGAGGAGATAATGCTGGAAATACAGACTCAAACACCCATTCTTTTTCAAGGCGGGAAAACAGCTGCTGCTCTGGATGCGGTAAGGAAAATGAGGAGAGGGTCTCTGGAAATCTTAGCCAGTGGCAACTAGGTCCTTCTGAACAAGGATTTCCCTTGTCTGTAGTTGTCACAGTTTTCCCACAAGAAGATTGAAATCAACTGGAGTGGGGTTGTGTGTGTGTGTTAAATTCCTGAAGTTAATAGCCAGCTCTTATTATGGCTCTGTCATCTAGGTAAAGAACAGTCTCTATCTATGACAATGCCTTTTTTTTTTCTCCAGGAGCTGTTCACTTTGCAAGAAGTGGCCGTGCATTTCACCGAGGACGAGTGGGCATTGCTAGAGCCTGCCCAGAAAGCTCTGCACAGAGAAATCACGGAGGAGATCAGTGGGATTTTGGCCTATCTAGGTAAGTTGCATTTTTTCCCCTGGAAACCCATTAAAAATGGATCCTTTTAGGGTCATATTCACAGGTGTAATATTTCAATCTCTCCGATGGCAACGTCCAGCTCGAGAATCCAAATAAATTACCAGGATCATTTCGCTTCTGAAATGCTTACTCTTTATTGAATACACAGCACAGTACTGTCGAAGCAAAATTCACTCTAAGGTTCCCAGACACTAAATCAAACAATAGTCTCTTCACCCAAGCCACCCACTCTCTCACATAGTCCCTGTAAACAATTTCCCTTTGGGAACCGTCTGCTTTTCTTCCACACCTGCTTTAGTGTCCTTGGAAATGGCTCAGGCTCTCACGGTCTTCAGCAGAATCAAAAAAGTTTCATTTCTCCATCTAAACACTTTTAAATGTTTATGCTACTGATTATGTTGTAAGCCGCCCTGAGTTTTTGGAATAGGGCGGCCTAGAAATCGAAACAATCAAATAAATAAATAAAACAACATCTCTCCCCCCCCCAACTCTAATGGCAAGACTAAATGAAGAGACATGTAGCTGCCAAAGTTTCATTCTTGACAGCAGATCTTTTTCCTCATGGGTATCAGTATTTATCAAAGTTTATTTCAGTTTAATAAATATTGCATAGGGATTTAGATGGAATGAAGTTGGGTGCAAAATCAAATATAGTCGCATTGAAGTAAGAATTTAGCAATTGGCACCAATCATCTTGGCATCAGAGCAGTCCTAGAAGTGTAGGTAGTCCTTGGCTTACGACCGTTCGGTGTTACAACCGTCTTGGAACAGACACTTTACAGCCCATTTCCGGCCATTGTAAAAATACCAGCCCCACCCCTTCCCTGCAGTCATGTGACGGATTTTGGGTGGTTGGCAACCGGCTCGTCTTTATAACCAGTTGCAATGTCCCATAGTCACATTAACGCAATTTGCTTTGCTAGTTTCAAGCAAAAATTGCCCAGAAAAACGGGTGCCCTTCATGACCTTACTGTTCACTTAATGGCCAATTCACTGTGAGAAATGTTGAAAAACAAGTCAAGCGAGTGCCTCGATTTACATTTGGAATGACCTACAACTGGATTTTCAGTTCCAGCCGCAACCGTAAGTCAAGGACTACCTGTGTTATACAGTGCCAGAGCCACTGTTGAGAAGCACTATCATGCATACCTTAGACCTGTGTTTACCAAATCTGGACAAATTGTTCAGAATGGTATAAATGGGTATAAATGTGAACCCATTACCTAGTCACAATGAGGACATTTAAATTGACTTAAAATGTATTACCGACATCATTGGGTAAATGTTGTGATTCCGTGCCAGCCTGTGCTCGCAACAGCTGAGTCGGAGGAATCTGAGGAGGAGGTGGAGGAGGCATTTGAAGGGCCATCAGGGGCAGAGGGAGGTTCGGCTGAATTACAGGACTCACGGTTTGATACAGAGCCTGGGCCCTCCAGTCGTGTTCCTGATGAAGCTCAGCTGTGTGAGGAGAATGAGTCAGACTCGGAGGACTCACACCTGATGGACTTGCTAATTGATGCTCGCACACGTCGTCAATTAGCGAGAGTAAATCAGCAGCAGTCAATACGGCAACTCCAGAGTAAAAGGAGAAGGCAATGAGAGGCAATGCCTTGGGACTGCTGTATAAAAAGAGGAGGTGTGGGCGGTGCTGGTTGCTGAAGGCAACCGTTTGCAAAGTGCTTCTTGGAATCCTGGTCTGTTTGTTTTGCTTGTGACTTCTCTTCTGTTTGCATCGCGTTTTCTTGGGGACTATTTTCTTCCTTTGGACTTGAGTTTTGCTGTTTGTGTTTTGGACTATTTGACAGGTTTGTCACCCATATTAAAAGGGGTTTGTTTTGTTTTAAAGTCTCCAGCCTATTGTATCAGCAGGGGTTTGGTCCTTGTGCCTTTAACAAGGACGGCAATAGGCTGGGATAGAACAGTAAAAAGGTGTTAAGACTGATTTGCACTTCACCTATATTCCTCTTCACTCACAGCTCCACAAAGAAAAGGGGAGAGGGAATGCAAGGGTGGGGGCACTTGCATCCGAGCAGCAAGCAGGTGGACTAGTATGGCTCGCTAGTTTCCCATAACAAAATGATTGGTGGACGTAATGGACTATGGGTGGCCCACAAGGAAAGGGGGGAAATAACTATGCTAGCTTTTGCACGGGAAAGCCAGAGCTGGTTTTGCTTCATCTGTGCCAATATGGTTTATTCAGTAAAGTTTATATTCTTGGTAAAATAATGTCCCAGGAGTTTCTTTTTCTACATCTGCCAACTGGACAGTTGACAAAAGGACTTTCTGATTGGTAGTTTTGGAAGAAAAGAAAAAGTTTGGGAAACACTCCTCTACACAATATATCTTAAGTGGGCGGATAAGAAAGATCTTAATATAAGCAACAAGTCATAGAAGAATAAACATATTTTTCACATGTTAGTAACTTGAATTTAAGAATTCAAAACTTATTACTTATACTTTCAAGCTTCCTCCTTCCGTACTCTCAAGATTCCTCCTTCCGTTATATATTCAAAATGGACAGTATTTAATATTTATTTGCTATGTATATGTAGGGGTATGGATCTATTCATATGTTGTACATAGTATATTTAGGTGTGTGTCATGTATGTATTTCACTTTGAGAGTGGGCAACTAAATTTCATTTTTGATATGTGCCGTTGTGCCCACAGTAAAAAAAAATGACAATAAAGGTTATCTTATTATTTGAATTTCTTTTTGATTTTAAGTGGGATATAGCAGGTAGCAGAAGACCAATTATCTGATTTGTATCTTAAATATAGGCCACTTATAAACAGTGTTACATTGGAGATTAGATTGATGTGACACAATCTGATCCATAAATTCCAAAGTGCTTTTAGTTATCCAGTCGTCACAACTATTATATTTGTTAAGAATATTAATTGATTTTCCTATTTTTCTTGTTTCTCAAGGTGAGGAGCGGAAAACCCTTAAGAAAGAACAAAATACCCATGGAAGGATTTACATAGAGGAGAAACCATGTAAATGCTTACAGTGTGAAACGTCCTCCTTTACAAAGGGAGAGCTTAACGCACATAAAAGGATTCATACAAAGGAAAAGCCGTATCAGTGCCTGCAATGTGGAAAGTGTTTTACATGGAAGACAAATCTAGAGAGACATCAGAGAGGTCACACAGGAGAGAAACCCTATAAATGTTTGGAGTGTGGAAAGCGATTCACTGAGAGTTCGGCTCTGATTATGCATCAGATCATTCACATGGAAGAGAAACCGTACAAATGCTTGGAATGTGGGAAGTGCTTCACTTCCAACACACACCTGAGCATCCATCAAAGAATTCACACAGGTGAAAAGCCATATCACTGCTTGGTATGCGGAAAAAGCTTCAGTGTGAGCAGTAACCTCGCTTCACATCACCGGATTCACACCGGGGAGAAGCCCTCCAAATGTTCGGAATGTGGAAAGTGCTTCAGTTCCAACAGACACTTGAGCAGACATCAAAGAATTCACACTGGGGAGAAACCCTATAAATGTTCGAAGTGCGGAAAAAGTTTCAGCGTGAGCAATAATCTTGCTTCTCATCACAGGGTTCACACCAGCAAGAAACCCTAGTGTGGGAAACGTTTTGCTCGCAGCTCAGATCTGGTGAAGCATAAGAAAATCCACACGGGGGAGAAACCCTATCAATGCTTAGAATGTGGGAAGTGTTTTGTGGGCAGTTCAGACCTGGTGAAGCATGGGAAGATTCACACGGGAAAAACCGCACAAATGCCCGGAGTGTGGAAAATGCTTTGCTCATAGTTCCGATCTGATTAAACATAGAAAAATTCACACAGGAGAAAAGCCGCAGAAATGCTTGGAATGTGGCAAGTGCTTCACTCAGAAGGCACAGTTAAGTAGACACCACCCACACAGGGGAGAGACCCTATCAATGCTTAGAATGCGGAAAAAGTTTCACTCAGAGTTCGGGGCTTATTACACATCAAATCATTCACACGGGAGAGAAACCCTTTAAATGTATGGAATGCGGGAAGTGCTTCAGTGCAAATACTCATTTGCACAGGCATCAAAGAATTCACACAGGGGAGAGACCCCATCAGTGCTTGGAGTCTGGAAAGTGCTATAGCCAGAGAGCTGAACTTAACAGGCATCAGAGAACCCACGCAGGGAAAAAACCCTATAAATGCTTGGAATGTGGGAAAAGCTTCACTCAGAGTTCTTCTCTTATTACCCATCAGATCACGCACACAGGAGAGAAGCCCTATCAGTGTTCAGAATGTGGAAAGGGTTTTAGTTCAAACTCCCACTTGCGCAGACATCAGAGAACCCATACAGGGGAGAGACCCTATAAATGCTATGAGTGTGGAAAGTGCTTCAGTTCAAACACACACCTCTGCCGCCATCAAAGGACTCACACAGGGGAGAAGCCGTATAAATGCACAAAGTGTGGAAAGAGTTTCAATGTCAGCAGTAACCTGGCCTCTCATCAAAGGATTCATACAGGGGAGAGACGGTATAAATGTCCAGAATGTGGAAAATGCTTCCTTCGCAGCTCCCATCTTATTATCCATGTGAAAAACCACACAAGGGGGGAACCTTATAAATGCCTGAAATGTGGGAAGTGCTTCATCACAAAGGCTAGCCTCGGCACACATGAAAAGAGTCACACAGGAGATAAACCCTATAAATGCTTGGAGTATGGGAAATGTTTCAATTGGAATGCGCACCTGAGAACCCATCAACGGATTCATACAGGGGAGAGGCCTTACGCATGTTTGGAGTGCGGAAAGAGCTTCGGCGTCAAGAGCTCCCTGGTCACCCATCACCGAATTCATACGGGCGAGAAACCCTACAAATGTCTGGAGTGCGGGAAATGCTTCAGTTCGAACACTCATCTGAATAGACACCAGAGAACTCAACACAAGCGAGAGTCTGTATAAATGCGCAGAGTGGGATGAACTTCCATTTACACAAACATCTGGTTTCCCATCGTCAACTTCATAGTGATGAGAAATCACACAAGTGCTTGAAATGTGGAAAATGTTTCTCTCTCAGGTCTCAACTTAGCATCCATGAAAGAAGTCACATGGAGAGACCATACACATGTCTGGAGCATGGAAAGAGTTTCACTATGATTAGTTCCTTCACCTCCCATTACCAAGTCCACATGAATGAGATAAACATATAATTGCCCCCCCAAACCCCTTTGCTTGATTCTGAGTTATGCATTTAATAATATTCACTTGGGGAAGAAGCCACAGAATTTATTACAAAAGGGAAAGTGCTTTATTATCAGGATACTGTGCTGTCCTGTTTCCTCACACACACACATGTGATGGTGTTTTATTGGTTTTATTAATATTCCCCAGCAATTCCCTTTACCAAAAGCCCAGAACTGTCCCAATTGAATCCAGTCAAAAACAAACCAATGCTCTCCATGGAGCAATGGCCAATGAGTCCACAAGGCACATGAAAGTTTCCAAACAAGATTAGTCCACCAGGCAAATCAATTCTGCAATACAAGAGGGTTCACGAGGCAAGAAGAGTCAAAAGTCAAAGCATGGTGTCCAAAGTAAGGCAGGAATCATAACAACCTGGAAACACACAGCTAGGAAACGAATACGTTCCCATGTGGCCTCCATCTGTCTGCTGTGCTAAACAGCTTCTGGTGCAGCCCCTCGAGGGATGAGGCTGTCTCCTTGTGAGTAGTCAGGCTGATCTTCACTGCTCCTGCCTTTTCTTCACTCTGCATGTTGTCAGATCAGATGGAGAAGGCAGTTCCTCATCAATGACCAGCTGTAGCTGCATGCTTTCCCCGCCTGAAGCCTCAGGGCTGTCCTGCTGCAGCTGTGCCTCAGCTGAATCACTCTTACCTCTCCCATCCACTGTTCCACCTCACTTGGGCTCACAATCTCACCTCATAACCATCAGTTGCCTCCCCTTCTGATATGCCCAAGACTGTCCAAACCAACATGTGGAGAAGCGTGTGGGGAAGCGCCCGGGGGAGTCATCACAGATACATCTTCGCGTACTTTAAAGAAATCACACAGAGAACATTTAAAAAATGGGATGTCCAAAGAGGTTGACCAGTGATGTCATAAATTCAGCTTTCAGAAACCTGGGAAAAAGTTTTAGTAAGACATACCTGAGTAGGCCTCAAAGAGTCCTACAGAGAGACTACATTAGTACTTGTGGAATGTAGATTGAGATTCATTACAAGGGCAAATTTAGATAACATTACTGAAACCTGATAGATTCTTAGCCTATGCTTGGAAGATGGGGAGAAGATGAAATTCATTTCTGATCCAGGGGAAATATCTTAGATTAAAAGGAAGACATACAGAAAAAGCTTTTGAAGTTCATCACAATAAATAAACTACAGTAGCTCTTAATGTTGTGTGTTGGACTCGGCTCATTGTTTTGTATCAAAAATCAGTATGATGAAAAGTTATTTGTGAAATGTTGAATTATAAAACACATTGTAGCATTTGATTTGATTTGATTTGATTAGACTTATATGCTGCCCTTCTCCCAAGACTCAGGGCGGCTCACAACAAAAATACAAGTATAACATAAAATCAATTAAAACTACAAATTCACAGTGCAAAACCAGGCAATCAATTTCACTCATACAACACACAGTCACAATCAGAGGCCCAGGGGCAGAGTGCAGCTCACACGCCCCAAACCTGTCTGCATAAATGAGTTTTCAAGAGTTTTCGGAAAGCTAGGAGGGAGGGAGCAGTACGAACCTCTGAGGGAAGCTGGTTCCAGAGGGCTGGGGCAGCAACGGAGAAGGCCCTAACCCTAGGCCCCACCAGACGACATTGTCTAACAGACGGGACCTGTAGGAGGCCAACCCTATGTGCCCTAACCAGTCGCTGGGATTCATGAGGCAGAAGACGGTCCCGCAAGTATCCTGGCCCATTGCCATAAAGGACTTTGTAGGTCATAACCAACACTTTGAATTGTGTTCGGAGACCAATTGGTAGCCAGTGCAGCTCACGGAGGGCTGGAGTGATATGAGCATGTCTTGGGAGACCCAAGATGGCTCGCGCGGCTGCATTCTAGACTACTTGCAGTCTCCGGACATTCTTCAAAGGTTGCCCCATGTAGAGAGCATTACAGTAGTCGAATCTCGAGGTGACAAGGGCATGGGTGACTGAGGAGTGACTCCCGGTCCAAATAGGGCCGCAACTGACGCACCAGGCGAACCTGGGCGAATGCCCCCCTCGCCACAGCCGAAAGATGGTGTTCTAAACTTAGCTATGGATCGAGGAGGACACCCAAGTTACGAACCCTCTCTGACGGGGACAAAACTTCTCCCCCCCAGGGTGATGGACGGACAGATGGAATTGTCCTTGGGAGGCAGAACTCATAGCCACTCCGTCTTGTCGGGATTGAGTCTGAGCCTGTTGGCACCCATCCAGACCTCAACAGCCTCCAGGCACCGGTTCATCACTTCCACTGCTCTGCTGTAATGACGCGGGGTAGAGATATAGAGCTGAGTATCATCAGCATATTGATGACAACTCACCCCGTGTCGACGGATGATCTCACCCAACGGCTGGTGTAGATGGCATTAGGAAAACCATACACACACACACACACACACACACATGCAATAGAAAAAGAACTGCATTGTTCATATTGTAGTTAAGTTACTAAGTTACTAAGAAAATACAAAGTTGTGGTAGTTGGCACTTTCCTACTTAAAGGAACATAAACATGATTCCGACCAGTTAATCTGTGAAGAGTCATGTCTGCATGTGAAACCAGAGAGAATGCCATTCAAGATTTGCCATGATCCATCAAGAGTTGTCATCACATTACAAAAAAGATGTTGAGACTTTGGAAAAAGTACAAAGAAAAGTAACTAAGATGATTAAATGCTGGGAGCCTAAAACATATAAAGAACAGTTGCAGGATTTGGGGATGGCCAGTCTAGAGAAAAGAGGGACTAGGGGGGGGGGATATGATAGCAGTATCCCAGTATTTGAGAGGCTGCCCCAAGGAGGAGGGGGTCAATTTATTTTCCAAAGCACCAGAAGGCAAGAAACAACTGATGGAAACCAATCAAGGAGAGAAGCAACCTGGAATTAAGGAGGAACTTCCTAACAGGGCAATTAACCAGCGGAACATCACGCCTTCAGAAGTTGTGGATACTTCATCACTGCAGGTTTTAAGAAGAGACTGGACTTGTCTGAAGTGGTATAGGGTCTTCTGTTTGAGCAGGGAGCTAGACTAGAAGACCTCCAAAGTCCCTTCTGATTCTAAATGATTCTACTTGGTTTCTAGGTGGGGAGAAGAGACATCAGCAAGCACAGACATTGAGTATATCACCTTACATTTTTGATGTTTTATGAAGGCATCTTTAAAGTGTTGGGATTGAGGTGAAGTTGTAACAAGTTTAGTTAATAGCTGGGATGCTATTGATGTAAAATATCTTGATCGGGAAAAGAATTTCACAAATGGCTTCATAACATCCTGATTAGCAAGCTGGTTGAATAGCAGTAGCGCTTAGACTCATGTACTGCTTCACAATGCTTTATAGCAGTGTTTCTCAACCTTGACAATTTTAAGGCATGTGGACTTCAACTCCCAGAATTCCACAGCCAGCAATTCTGGGAGTTGAAGTCCACATGCCTTAAAATTGTCAAGGTTGAGAAACACTGCTTTATAGCCCTCTCTTAAGGAATTTACAGAGTCAACATATTGCCCCCAACAATCTGGATCCTGCACCACCACAGCTCAGGGTGAATGAGGGCTGTTTGACTGAAAGATTATCTAGATCCAGAGCTCTCTTTAATTGTGAATCTGAAGACTGCATTTGCAGAATACATTGCATTTGCTTAATTATCGAGTTAGCATATGGCTGGGTTATTGTGGCTTAACCTGATGTGCAGACCCAGACCTTTTGATTAGACTAGAGGGCAACATAGTAACCAGGTTAAGCATCTCGATCAAACATAGCCAATTGTTATTAAAACTGGAAAGGAGGAATTCTTTTTGAAACTGTTAATTCAGTGTTTCTTTATATTATTTAGATCTCAAGCTTGCCTTGATTAGCAGTTAACACCGATGGTGATCTATACACCCAGCAAAGTAAAATGAAGCATTGCTGGTGCATTTGCAGTAATAAGTATTAAATTAAAATTTCATGATTGAGATTTGATTTCTTGCCAACTGGCTGGCCTATATGATGATTAAGCATCTTGGGGATTATGTGATTGCCATTTCCAAATTTCCCAGCCAGATTCTGAGAGACAATGGTCTCTTCAGCCTTGAAAGACGGCGTTTAAGGGGTGACTTGATTGAAGTGTATAAAATCATGCATGGGATAGAAAAGGTGGATAGAGAAAAATTATTTTCTCTATCACACAATACTAGGACTCCCTAAAGCTCATAGGTAAGAAAGTGAGGACAAATAAAGGGAAATATTTCTTCACCCAGAGGGTCATTGGTTTATGGAATTCACTTCCAGAAGAGGTCGTGACAGCTGTCAGCCTTGATAGCTTCAAGGCAGGGTCAGACAGATTCATGGATGCCAAGTGTATCGGTGGTTATTAAAACGGATGTCCATGTGCCGCCTCTATGTTGGTTGAGGCAGGCAGGATTCCCTTGAGTCCCATTTGTTGGGGGTCAAGGGAAAGGGAGGGTTTTGCCTTCTCTTTCTGCTCAAGATCCCCATGTACAATTGGTGGGCCACTGTGTGACACAGAATGCTGGACTCGATGGGCTTTGGCCTGATTCAGCAGGGCTCTTCTTATGTTCTTAACCTTGATGTGTTACTTAATGACTGGCAAAAGCAGCAATATCATTTTGTGTGATCATGTGATGTCACACTTAACAACTGCACCACTTGACAGATTTTCCAGTCCCAGTTCTGGTGATAAGTTGAGGATTACTTTTATCAGATGACAATAAGGTCTTTAAACAAAAATTCTTGCTGGAAAGAAACAATGATTGGTTAACAGTTTTGGAAATATAAAATACAGCTGGAGTACATTTTAGGCATTATTATTACAACAGCCACAGTAAGGGTGCTTTACAGCCCATAAAACACAAAATGTTTTTGCATTGCTTGGAGATTTTATATATGAGGTTAATACTATAATACATTTAAATTTGCAAGTCTTTGCAGGGCTTAAGGCTTAAGATAAGATAACCTTTATTATTATTATTTTTACTGTGGGCACACTGACACACATTAAAAATGAAATTCTGTTGCTTTCTCTCAAAAGTGTACACATATATAACACACATATAGACATGCTATATACATAAATATGTATACCCTTACACATAAATACATATAAATATTAATCATTGCTCATCTTGAATACACAGTGGAAAGAGGAAGCTTGAGAGTTCACAAGGTTGATGTGTATGGAACAAAACTGTGACTGAATATGGAGGTTCTGCTTTGGTTACCACGAAGCCTCCTCAGAGGTAAGAAGGAAAATAGGTAACAAGGATCTCTATGTTCTGTCCAGGGAGGTGGTATTAAATATTGGATATTTCCTGCAGTCCAGTGTGCTGCAGTTTATAGAATCAGAAATTCTATCCAACTGATGTTCCCAATTCTTGTCAAAGGAGGCCCTACCTCAGCTTGAAAGGACTCACAACGTTCCTTTTTTTCTGCTTGAGTTCCTAACACCAGGTAAGTCAAGATTTTCCCAATTTACTGCCTCTACAGCAGTGATCCTCAGTCTTGGCAACTTGAAGTTGTGTAGATTTCCATTCCCAGAATTCCCTAGCTGAAAAATACCGGGAACTGAAGTCCACACATCCTAAAAAGTTCCCAAGATTGATAAAACGCTGCTCTAGAGGTATTGGACATTCTGGGAGGGGCATTTGGGACAACTCGTGGTGGGAAAAAAAAATCTACGTGGCCTCTAAGTGTAGACAACAACTTATTCTGAGTTGGAAGGGACCTTGGAGATCTTCTAGTCCCACCCCCTGCTCAGGCAGGAGACCCTACACCATTTGTGGCTGTCCAGTCTCTTCTTAAAAACCTCGAGTGATGAAGCACCCACAATGTCTGAAGGCAAGCTGTACCACTGGTTGATTGTCCTCACTCTTAAGAAGTTTCTCCTTAATTCCAGCTTGCTTCTCCCCTTAATTAGTTTCCATCCATTGTTTCTTGTCCTGCCCTCTGGTCCTTTGGAGAACAATTTGATCCCCTCTTCTTTGTGGCAGCCTCTCAAATACTAGAACGTTGATATCATGTCACCCCTGTTTCTTCTTTTCTCTAGACTGGCCATACCCAATTCCTGCAACCGTTCTTCATATGTTTTAATGTCCAGGCTTTTAATGATCTTAGTTGCCATCAGAAGTTGTGGGTGCTTCATCCCTGGATGAAGAGACTGGATAGTCACTTTTCTGAAATGGTATAAAGCAATGGTGGCAAACCTATGGTACGCGTGCCAGAGATGGCACTCAGAGCCCTCTCTGTGGGCACATATGCCATGCCCTGGAGATGGCAACTGTCCCTGTTCAACCAGCTGCCCACTAACTCGCCGAGGTCCCACGTGGCCATGCATCCTAGCACCCATGCGCTCGCTGGCCTCTGTGTGCAGGGGCTGATGGTGTCAGGCAGCAGCCATCCTGCCCCTATCTCGCCTTGCCCTGTGACAATGGCACCGCCACCCTGCCTCATCCTGCAGGACGAGCCTCCTGCCCCACCTGCCAGAGACCCCTTGGATCTCCCCCAACCCTGCCCCCACAGGCGTCCCTCCCCACGGGCAACATCAAGGTGATCACGGCCACCTTGGCCACCTTGGCCACCTTGGCCACACCCACCCAGTCTGCCATGACCACCACAGACACCCCGGTGATAAATAAGTAGGTTTTGGGTTGCAGTTTGGGCACTCTGTCTCTGAAAGGGTCGCCATCACTGGTATATAGGGTCTCCTGCTTGAGGGAGCTAGACTACAAGTCTAAAAGACCTCCAAGGTCTCTTCCAGCCCAATTCTGATTGATTGTCTATGGCAGGGGTTCTCAACCTTGGCAACTTTAAAGACTTGTGGACTTCAACTCCCAGAATTCCTCAGCCAGCAAGTCTTAAAGTTGCCAAGGTTGAGAACCCCTGGTCTATGGATTATCATCCAGGTCATGGTTGTGACAGAGGTGCTTTTTTCAGGAGGCAAGTGGAGTTTCTTGTTTTCTTTTGATTGATTCTATTCTGATTGATTCTTCTCCGCACTTTTCCCAAAGTGATCAAATTGGCAAGTGATCCACTCTGAGAATAGTGCATTGAAAGCTGTCCTTCCCCCCCGCCCCCCCTAAAATTTGCACGATGGACCTGCCCTTAATTTACGATCCGCGACTTTGATGATGGATGGCCTTTTCTATGGCTTAGCTCAGCTGGGGCTTAAAATGCTCGGCTAGGAAAGGGTTAAGGGCACAGACGTAAACCCCTAGAGCGGCAGGGACCCTTCCAGTTTTTCGCCTGCTGCTCTTCCGAGTCTGGACGGCCGCTCTTGCTTCTTTCGCCTCCGAGACTCGGCGGGCATCCAGTGGGCGCTTACTCCTTCGGGCGGCGGGGTCTGGGCAGGGGTTCCCCGGGGAGAGACGGAGGGAGGCTTGCCGGCACGACCCTCCTCCAATCTCCGGACTTTGCCCAGCCGCTATCCCCGAGGGACTCTCAGGTACACACCCCAGCCTTTTCTTCCGGGGTTTCTGCAAGCGCTGATGGAGCCACAAAGGCGAAGCGGGGTTGGACTAGATGACCTCAAAGACCCCCTTCCAACTCTTGTTATTCCGTTCCGTTCTAAACAGAGGAGATGAAAACTGCAAATGTGGGGAATTGGACCATGTACAAGGAACATTTTTTTTTTCCTGGTCAATGATAAAGCTGATTTTCCCTGAAATAACAACAACAAAAAAAGGATCCAGCAGATTACAGACAGAAGCTCAAAGAAAAAGGAGCTACTTGCTCATGGGGTGAGCAATTTCAGCGCCCTCTCTTTAGTCTTTAAATGATTTCTGGGCCTCAAATGCTATACAGTGTCACCCAGGTGTTTTAAATTCCTTCTGTATAAATAAGGTCTACATTCCCTTTAATGCCAGCTAATGATTCAATCAAAGTGGAAAGTAGCTAGAACAGGGGTTCTCAACCTTGGCAACTTTAAGACTTGTGGACTTCAACTCCCAGAATTCCTCAGCCAGCTTTGCTGGCTGAGGAATTCTGGGAGTTGAAGTCCACAAGTCTTAAAGTTGCCAAGGTTGTGAACCCCTGACCTAGAACATCTTGATTTGCACCAAATATCATGCCATGGCTTGTGTAGGTTTTATAAAACAAGGCATATTTGCCATATTACTGTCCCGCCTATGAAAGTTCATCTCAGGCTTCATTTTCCATTGTTTTTTTAGGAGGGGGGGGGGAGAGGATTCACTGGGAACAAGAACTGATTTCCCCTGAAATAACAACAACAAAAAAAGGATCCAGCAGATTACAGACAGAAGCTCAAAGAAAAAGGAGCTACTTGCTCATGGGGTGAGCAATTTCAGCGCCCTCTCTTTAGTCTTTAAATGATTTTAATTAAATTTTTTTGGCACTATTCTTCAGGGCCCACATTTGCAGTTTCCCTCTCTCTGTTCAACGTAAGAAATTAAAATAGAGGAGTTCCATCATCTCTTTTTGGTTTAAATGTTTTTATTTTATTAACTTACAATATAAAATACAAAAAAAATATTACATGTTCTTCAAACCTGGCAACTTTTAAGTTGTGTGGACTTTGTTATGTGCTCCTGGCTAGTTTCCTTCGTGACCAGAGGCAAGCTCGCCTGGCCAATAACCAGCCAAGACACAGTGAAGGCCTTTTGTTTCATTTATTGCAATAAGCAGGGAGAGAAGCTACCAAAGTTTTAACCCAAAATATTTCCTTCTTTATACATCCCTTGTCCTGGCCACCACATCCCTCTTCTTTCCTCATTGGCTGAGTTACTATGAGTTTTGCCTACATATTTCCTTTACATCCTTTCTTTATGTTAACCTTTCCTGTTTCCCATCATAGCTTCTCCACTCAGTAAATTTTCACTGCAGCAACTTCAATTTTAAATTTCTCTTTCAATATTAAATTTTGAAGACCTTTCTTTTACTTCTGTCAACTTCAACTCGCAAAATTTCTCCAGCCAGCATGGAAAATTTTGGGGAGTTAAAAGTCCACGTATCTTAAAAGTTGGTTTGTGGTCAGATAAGGACTGATGTGTTTTAATTCATGTGAAGCGTAACACAAGTATTTTCTAAGATAGAGCAAATATGACTGACTTGGACCCATTCGTTTTCTCATAGGAAACAGAGCGATGCGGAAAAGGACTTCTCAGCCGCTTGTCCTTTTCAATGGAGAGAAAACAGCTGATCTGCAAATGGACTTGGTAGGGTGAAATAAAGGGGAACAGGATGCTGGTGACGGCCTGTGGTGATTAGAAATTAGAACTGACATTAAAATTGTCAGTTTATATCTCACAGGGAGAGAGAAACCGGAGAGAGGAAGCTCTGGGGAAATCTCGTTATTATGATTTGTATTCACTTACAGCAGTGATGGCAAATCTTTTAGAGAACGAGTGCCCAAACTGCAACCCAAAACCCACTTATGTATCGTCAGGTGGCGGGTGGGTGTGGCCCATTGGGTGGGCATGGCTATGGTGGTAAACTTTTGACAAGTTTTCTAGTTTAAATTTTTTTCCCTGGTGTTCATGTTTGGTTTATTTTTGTAGTATGAGTATACCCAGGAATCGTATTTTAATGATATTATTCACACACACACACACACACACACACACACACACACATAAATGAAGGAGAAAGCCATGAATTTCCAAATTGGAAAAAGGGTTGTTGGTGCTAGCAAAACCAGTAGTGGAAGGAAGGAAGGAAGGAAGGAAGGAAGGAAGGAAGGAAGGAAGGAAGGAAGGAAGGAAGGAAGGAAAAAATGAAAGGGAAAGGAAGAAGGAAGGAAGGAAGGTAGGAAGGAAGGAAGGAGCAGAGAGGAGAAGGAAAAATGAAAGGGAAGGAAGGAACAGAGAAGGAAAAATGAAAGAGGGAAGGAAGGAAGGAGCAGAGAGGAGAAGGAAAAATGAAAGGGAAGGAAGGAACAGAGAAGGAAAAATGAAAGAGGGAAGGAAGGAAGGAGCAGAGAGGAGAAGGAAAAATGAAAGGAAGGGTAGGAAGGAAGAAAGGAAGGAGAGAAAAGAAGGAAAAATAAAAGGAGAAGGAAGGAAGGAGAGAGAGAAAAGAAGGAAGGAAGGAAGGAAGGAAGGAAGGAAGGAAGGAAAAAATGAAAGGGAAAGGAAGAAGGAAGGAAGGAAGGTAGGAAGGAAGGAAGGAGCAGAGAGGAGAAGGAAAAATGAAAGGGAAGGAAGGAACAGAGAAGGAAAAATGAAAGAGGGAAGGAAGGAAGGAGCAGAGAGGAGAAGGAAAAATGAAAGGGAAGGAAGGAACAGAGAAGGAAAAATGAAAGAGGGAAGGAAGGAAGGAGCAGAGAGGAGAAGGAAAAATGAAAGGAAGGGTAGGAAGGAAGAAAGGAAGGAGAGAAAAGAAGGAAAAATAAAAGGAGAAGGAAGGAAGGAGAGAGAGAGAAAAGAAGGAAGGAAGGAAGGAAGGAAGGAAGGAAGGACCCTCAGACCCAAAACTTTTTGTAACCTGACTTTTATGCTGCTGACCTCATTGAGTGTGGATGAATCTTTTTTCTGTCATTATCTCTGCCAAAGCATCTGCAAGCGAGGCTGTGCTGGTTACTCAGGAAGGTGAAAATCCTGAAGTTAAAACTCAGCTTCTCATCTGAAGAGTAGAAATCTCTATGTTATCTATAAGCAAGAAAGATCTCCTCCTCCTTCTCTCTTAGGAAACATATTCTTCTTTCAGAGGCTCTTCACCTTGGAAGATGTGGCCGTGCACTTCACCGGAGACGAGTGGGCGCTGCTGAAGCCTGACCAGAAAGCTCTGCATGGAGAGGTCATGGAGGAGATCGGTGGGATTTTGGCAACTCTTGGTAAGGCAGTTTCTTTCTCCAGAAACAGATCCCAATCAGCTCACTTAGATTTTTTTTGACAGCTTTTCACTCCTTCAGTTCTGTCACCTCATTTAGTTATTCATGAAAAGAGAGAAGCAGAACTTTTCAACTATCCAATATCTCTAGGTAACATCTTCAGTGGAGTTTAAGGGGATGTCGGTGTTCTTCTGTTTACAAAGGCTTCAGGTCTGGGTGGAGAGGGTCTTGTGAAGGGTCAGGTGTGAGTCATTAGCGATGTCAACGCTGCTAACATCGGATGTTTTTGCACTGGCAACAAAGGGAAATGTAGCCATCTTTTACCTTTTGCTTTTAGAGTTACATGATGCTAAACAAGTAGTTGTAAGTTGAGGACTGACTGCACATTCCATTGGTCTGCGCAGCAACCCTGTGATGTTGGAGAGAAGGAAATGACTGAGAATATGGTAGATTGATTCTAGAATCTTGCCAGTCCAGTCCTTCTTACCGCATCAGCTTTTTGTGAATGCTTTTGAAATGTATAGTAAGAAACCTGAATCTACAGTAAGTTTAAGCAGTTTTCTGCTCCTCCCTTAATCATAACTATACATTTAGGCAGTTTAATGATTTGGAGGCTCATTTTAAAATCTGAGCTTCTTATCACTTCTCTTTATTTCAATCTAGCAATCGGAATAGAGATGGAAGGGATCTAGGACAGCGGTTCTCAACGTGTGGGTCGCGACCCCATTTGGGGTCGAAAGACCATTTCACGGGGGTCGCCAAACACCGCAGTCTGCCATTTTTTTTGGGGTCGGCCATTTTTTTGGGTCCGCCTTTTTTCTCTCTTTGCGATCCGGGCCGTCGCGCCGCACATGCGCGATGTGGGCCCGCCATTTTCTTTTTTGGTCGGCCATTTTTTTTTTGGGTCGGCCATTTTTTTTGGGTCCGCCATTTTTTCCCCTTTGCGATGCAGGCCGTCGCGCCGCGCATGCGCAATGCGGGCCCGCCATTTTTTTTGGGTCGGCCATTTTTTTTTTGGTCCGCCATTTTTTTCCCCTTTGCGATGCAGGCCGTCACGCCGCGCATGCGCAATGTGCCCGTCGCGCCACGCATGCGTGATGCAGGCCGGGGTCGAGCCTCGGAAAAGGTTGAGAACCGCTGATCTAGGAGGTCTTCTAGTCCAGAGTTCTCCAACCTTTCCGGGCTCGTGGCCCGGAGGGGAGAGCAGCTTCCAAATTACTGCGTACGGACGCAAATGGGGCCACGCCCACTGGCGCAGTACTAGTGGCTGCATTCGTGCATGCGGTATGCACTGGAGCCATGCACATGCGCGAATGGCTGCACACACCCCACGGCGACTAGCCCGTTCATGCATGCGCAAATGGGCCACACACACGCTAGAGTTTGCACCTGCATGCAGGTGCAAACGGCTGTGGGCACTACACGAGTCGGGGGGGGGAGTGCACGCCCTGGCCAGCCATTTCTGTGGCCCGCTGGCCAAGAGCCTGCAGCCCGGTACCGGGCCGTGGCCCATAGGTTGAGGACCCCTGTTCTAATCCAACCCCGTGCTAAAGCAGGAGACCCTATACCTTATTTCAGACAGGTCGCTGCCCAGTCTTTTCTTAAAGACCTCCAATGATGAAACACCCACAACTTATGAAGGCAAGCTGTTCCACTGGTTAATTGTCCTCGCTCTTTGGAAGTTTCTCCTTAATTCCAGGTTGTTTCTCTCCTTGATTAGTTTCCATCCATTGTTTCTTGTCTTGCCTTCTGGTGGGTTGGAAAATACACCGACCCCCTCTTCTTTGTGGCAGCCCCTCATATACGGGAATACCGTTATCATGTCGTCCCTACTGCTTCTTTTCTCTAGACCAGCGGCTCCCAATTTTTTGGGCACCAGGGACCGGTTCTGTGGAAAGGTTTTTTTTCCGTGGACTGGAAGGGGCGTGGTTTCACATGCTGCCTGCATCTCATGGATGGGGCTTCACTTTTTGCACAGCCCAGTTTCTGGCAAGCTGCAGCCTGATATCGGTCCATGGACTGGAGGATGGGGACCCCTGCTCTAGACTAGCCATACTAGACTAGCCATACTCAGTTCCTGCAACTGTTCTGCATATGTTTTAGTCTCCAGGCCTTTAATCATCTTCGTTGCTCTTCTCTGAACTTTTTCCAAAGTCTCAACATCTTTTTTTTTGTAACGTGGTGACCAAAACTGGATGCAGTATTCCAGGTGTGGGCTTACTAAGGATTTATAAGGTGGTAATAATACTTCACGTGATTTTGATTCTGTGCTTTTCAGAAGGCGATAAAAGAGAAATCAAGGACGACGGGGAAGCACCGACCAGTCAAACCTATCTGTGCTCAATCTGCGGAAACAGCTTTAGCCAGAAGGCAGAACTAAATAGCCATCAAGTAACTCACGTAGGGAAGAGACCCTTTAAATGCTTTGAATGTGGAAAATGCTTCAATCGGAACGGCAACCTTGCTATCCATCAAAGAACCCACACGGGGGAGAGGCCATATAAGTGCGTGGACTGTGGAAAGTGCTTCAGCTCCAAAACTCACCTAAACACCCATCAAAGAACTCACACGGGGGAGAGACCGTATAAATGCATAGATTGCGGGAAATGCTTCGCTTCGAAGTCACATCTGACCACGCATCAACGAACACACACGGGGGAGAGACCGTACAAATGCCCAGAGTGCACAAAGTGCTTCGTTTCAAACTCGCAACTAACGAGGCATCAGAAAACCCACATACAGGACGGACCACATCGGTGCCTGGAGTGCGGGAAGAATTTCAGTTCAAAGTCGCACCTCTGCAGGCATCAAAGGGCCCATGCTTACGCCTGCCTTGCGTGCGGGAAAAGCTTCCTTTGCAACTCGGCCTTCGTGCTCCATAAAAGAAACCACACCAGGGAGAAACCCCACCAATGCTTAGAGTGTGGGAAGTGCTTTGCTTGCAATACGGAACTGAGCATCCACGAGAGGACTCACACGGGAGAGAGACCGTATAAATGCTTGGTGTGCGGGAAGTCTTTCAGCTCCAAGGCCAACTTAAATTCCCACGAAAGAATTCACACAGGGGAGAAACCCTATAGATGCTTGGAGTGTGGGAAGTCCTTCAGTTCCAACACGCATCTCAGAATACATCGGAGGACTCACACGGGGGAGAAACCCTATCAATGCTCGGAGTGCGGAAGAAGATTCACAGTGAGCAGCTCCCTGATTTCTCACTACAGAGTCCACACAGGGGAGAAGCCCTATGAATGCTTGGAGTGCGGGAAATGCTTTGCTCACAGCTCCGAGCTGCTTACGCACAGAAAGATTCACAGGGGAGAGAAGGCACACACCTGTTCAGAATGCGGCAAGGGCTTCGTCACGCGGACAAACCTGAACACGCATAAGCGGACGCACACGGGAGAGAGGCCTTTTCAGTGCGTGGAGTGCGGCAAAGGCTTCATCACGAAGGCCAATCTGAGAACACATAAAAGAATCCACACAGGAGAAAGGCCGTTTCAATGCTTGGAATGTGGGAAGAGTTTCAGCCAGAGGGTAAATCTCATTTCTCATCAGAGAATTCACACAGGACAAATCGTAAAAATGCTAAAATCCTGAAAATGGCTTCTTTTTTAAGGTGGCGCAGTGATTAGAATGCAGGCTTGCAGGCTAACTCTGCTGACTGCCAGCAGTTCGATTTTCACCGGCTCAAGTTTGACTCAGCCTTCCATCCTTTGGAGGTCGGTAAAATGAGGACCCAGATTGTTGGGGGCAATCGGCTGACTCTGTAAACCACTTAGAGAGAGCTGTGAAGCGGTAAATAAGTCTAAGTGCTGTTGCTGTTTTAAGAATGTATTAATGGGGGAGTGGGAAGTAGCTTTAACAAAATCCAAAGAAATGCCCACACATATGTTTGACCACAGTCCGTATGTTATGCAAAGAAAAAGTCCCATTCTACCTGGCATTGAAGATGATTTCTTGTTTAGAGGAACAGAAACAAATGTGTCAACAGATAAATTGGCTTGTAATCCACATAGCAATAGTACTTAGACCAGCGGTTCTCAACCTATGGGTCGCAGCCCCATTTGGGGTCGAACGACCGTTTCGCGGGGGTCGCCCGACACCGCGGTCCGCCATTTTGTTTTTTGTTTTTTTGTTTTTTTTGTTTTTTTCGTTGCGCGCCGCGCATGCGCGGTTCGGGCCATTGCGTGCGCGCTGCGCATGTGCGAATTGGCCCGTCGCGGTCTGCTATTTTGTTTTTGCTTTTTTCCCCCCGTTGAGCGCACGCCACGCATGCGCGGTTTGGGCCGTCGCGCGCGCGCCGTGCATGCGCGAATCGGCCCGTCGCGGTCCGCCATTTTGTTTTTGCTTTTAATTTTTTTTGTCGTCACGCGTGCCGCGCATGCGCATATCGGGCCGTCACGCGCGCACCGTGCATGCGTGGATCGGCCCGTCGCGGTCCGCCATTTTGTTTTTGCTTTTTTTTCCCGTTGCGCGCGTGCCGCGAATGCGCGGATCGGGCCATCGCACACGCGCCGTGCATGCGCGGATCAGCCTGTCACGGTCCGCCATTTTGTTTTTGCTTTTTTTTCCCGTCGTCGTGCGCGCCGTGCATGCGCGGATCGGGCCATCGCACACGCGCCGTGCATGCGCGGATCAGCCTGTCACGGTCCGCCATTTTGTTTTTGCTTTTTTTTCCCGTCGTCGCGCGCGCCGTGCATGCGCGTATCGGGCCGTCGCGTGCGCGCTGTGCATGCGCGGATCGGCCTGTCGCGGTCCGCCATTTTGTTTTTGCTTTTTTTTTTTCCGTCACGTGCACGCATGGGTGGGGCAAGTGGGGTCTCAACCTGAAAAAGGTTGAGAACCACTGACTTAGACTTATATACCATCCCGTTGTGCTTTACGGTGCTCTCAATATGCTTACAGAGCCAGCCTATTATCCCCCAACAATCTGGGTCCTCATTTTACCAAACCTCAGAAGGATGGAAGGCTGAGTCAGCTTTGAGCAAGTTAGGATCGAACTCCAGGCTATGGGCAGAATCAGCTTGCAAGACTTCACTGTAACCACTGCACCACCAGGGCAATATAGATAAATAAAATGTTTCTTAATCTTGGCAATTTTAAGAAGTGTGAACATCAACTCCAAGAGTTCTGGCAGTTGAAGTCCACACATCTTAAAAGTTGCCAAGCTTGAGAAAGCTGGATTAGAAACAGAGAATATATTCCAATATCTGCATATCATGACAGTCCAAACCAGCCATAAGTAATCACTGCAAACTTTAAACCTCTTGATGGCACTTGTAATAACTTGGAGATTGCAGTAGTTTTGTAACTGCTTCGGTAGATTGTTGAACACTGTTGTAAAACTGAACCAACTCCCCTTCAAATGCTACACGATTTTATAAGAAGAAGCAGAATTTCTCTGCGAAGCATATCCAAGGTGAAAATTTCATATATGGAAAAAAATTAATTTGAAAAATGTACCCGTGCTGTGGTGGTGTCAGTGTTTTTCTGCTTATAAGGGCTTCAGGTGTGGGTGTGTCAAGTGAGGGTCTAGTGAACACTGGAGAACACCGACACTGGCAATCCAGTGAAGATTGTCAAGATAATTATGATTTAGTAGCTGACTGGCAGAAGTGATATATATATATATATAGAGAGAGTATTTTGGGGGTAGTATCCCTTTAAGAGACTGTCTGAGGGGAATGGCAGTTGGAATCTTTAGCTCACTTTGAATATAACTGACTGGCTTGTATTCTGTATGCTCCCTGAATGTTGTTTCATATTGTATATTAAACCACAGTTCTTTTAACAAACCACTGTCAGATGTTTATGCTCCTGTGTTATCACAAGAAGAAAATAAGAAAAAGGCTGCGATAATTTATATTTTCAAACAACAAAGATGTTATCTAGCCTGGTAACAAAATGTTCGGAAACCAATCCACAAGCTTAGAGAACGAACCTTCACACTCATCCTACACCCAAGCTAAAGATATTCTCTATTATTGCAACTGTATAAGTACCAGTTGTGAGGGAATGGAAGAGGCACACTTGCTTTGAGATATTAGTCCCAAGTTGTAAGTTTATATCTCTGGGTAGAAATAAAGTTTTTAAAATGTTGCCACCCACTTTTGTGTGATTATGGGCTAACTCATACCAGGTGAAACATTTGCTAACCTAAGAATATATATATATATATATATATATATATATATATATATATATATATATATATATATATATATATATATATATATATATATATATATATATATATATATATATATATATATATATATATATATATATATATATATATATATATATATATATATATATATATATATATATATATATATATATATATATATATATATTTATTTATTTATGGACTCGGAGCGGCTAACAACATATATATAACAGTGAAGTACCATAAAAAACCCAAACAAATATATCTAAAAAAAAATCAATAAAAAAGAACACACATTCAATTCAACAATCAACCACAGTCATCCCCAGGCTGCCGGCAAAGATGAGTTTTTAAATTTTTCCGGAAGTCCGGGAGAGTCGGAGAAACGCGGACTTCAGGAGGCAGTTGGTTCCAGAGGGCGGGCGCCACAACAGAGAAGGCCCTCCCCCTAGGGCCCGCCAAACGACATTGTTTCGCTGACGGGACCCGGAGGAGGCCAACCCTGTGCGCTCTCATTTCCATCTTATCGCTAATCTATAACCCCAACAGTCCTCTTCGATTCCCACCAATGGTACAATTTATCCCAGATTTCAAATACCTATATTATTATTATTGTTGTTGTTTAAATGGTTTATAAAGCCACACAACTTGCAAACAGTGGTTCCATGTGGCTCAAAAGGTCTTGAAGACATAAGGGAACCGAGAATAAAACACACCACAATACAGCAGACCCGAGGCCAACAATCAGTTCTAAAGTCATTCTGCACTCGTTATAGTTATATATTTTTTCCCCTTCTGGTGTGGGTCCTTTTATGAGATGTAAGTTGGCTGCTCTGTTTGAAACCCTTCCCACATTCCCAGCATTGATAGGGTTTCTCCCCTGTGTGGATCCTTTTATGGGATGTCAGTTCACTACTCAACCTAAAGTTCTTCCCACACTCCACACATTTGTAAGGTTTCTCTCCTGTGTGGAGCCTTTTGTGAGAAGTGAGGTGGCTGCTGTGGCTGAAGATCTTCCTACACTTGGCGCATTGATAGGGTTTCTCCCGCGTATGGCTCCTTTTGTGCAAAGTCAGGGAACTGCTATTGCTTTTTTCACACTCGGTGCACCGATAGGGGTTCTCCCCCGTGTGGAGCTTTTTGTGGGAAGTAAGATGGCTGCTCTGGCTGAAGCTCTTCCCGCAGTTTTCATCATTGTTGTGCTCTATTTCTGTAGAGATGCAGTTATTTCTTATATAGAGAGCAACTCCACCTCCTCTTTTATTAAGTCTGTTTCTTTTAAATAATTTAAATCCGTCTAGCTGTGTGTTCCATTTTTGGGTTTCATCCCACCATGTTTCTGTAATGGCAACAATATCATATCTGCCCTCATTAACCTGACGTTCTAGTTCACCCTGTTTGCTGTTCATACTGTGCATTTGTGTATAGACATTTGAGTCCTTTATGACTGAACCTGTGTTTACTTCCTACATAACCTGTGTGGTGTCTGAGTTCCCCTAATGTCTTACCACCTATTTGGTTAGTGCACTTTGTGTGGCACTCACTATTAAGAGCTTGATATTGCTTGACACACACATCTATGTTACATGCACTGATAGTCCCATAATTTTTAGATTGCCGGGACAGGGATGTTCTGTATCAGTTAGCTCACTGTCCCCGCTGTTTAGTTTAAATATTCCTCCAGAAAAATCTGTGAATTTATAGCCAAGTAATTCAGTCCCTTTCTTTGATGGATGCAAACCATCTCTTTTGTACATTTTTTCATTGGACCAGCTACTGACATCGTGACTAATATATCCAAAGCCTTCCCCTTTACTCCACTCCTTTAGCCACATATTGAATTGTGCTATACACTGGCCTTTTCCATTTTGGTCCTTATACACTGGTAAGAGCTCTGAAAAAATAAGCCTACAGCCTATAATGCTAAGTTCCTGCCCCAGGCTCTGGAAGTTATTCTGCACAGTGAGTACATCTTTTTGGGACAGATCGTTAGTGCCAAGATGTACAAAAGCCTCCACATCACACTCCTTGCTGGCATTCTTGACTATTTTACAAACACACTTCTTGTCCCTACTGGCAGTAGCACCTGGAAGACACCTGACCACATTTGAAACTTCTGTGTCCTTTCCTAAATTTACATCCCTTATAATTGAATCACCAACCAGAAGGTGGCTTCTCTTTTTGGGTGCCTTTCTGTTCTTGCATGACTGGGAAGTTTAAATGCAACAGATCCAATCAGCAAAGCCCCAGCTACTTTTAGAGCTGAATCCCCACCCCACTCACAGTTATAGTAAGCACTGGGAAGTTTAAATAGTAATAATAGTAAAGTTGGAAGGGACCTTGGAGGTCATCTAGTCCAACCCCTGCTCAGGCAGGACACCCTATACCATTTCGGACAAATGGCTATCCAGTCTCTTAAAAACTTCCAGTGTTGGAGCATTCACCACTTCTGGAGGCAGGTTGTTCCACTGATTAATTGTTCTAACTGTCAGGAAGTTTCTCCTTAGTTCTAGGTTGCTTCTCTCCCTGATTAGTTTCCATCCGTTGCTTCTTGTCCTGCCTTCTGGCACTTTGGAGAATAGCTTGACTCCCTCTTCTTTGGGGCAACCCCTGAGATATTGGAATACTGCTATCATGTCCCCCCTCGTCCTTCTCTTCATTAAACTAGACATATCCAATTCCAGCAACCGTTCCTTATATGTTTTAGCCTCCAGTCCCCTGATCATCTTTGTTGCTCTTCTCTGCACTCTTGTTTCATTATCCAACTAAGTAATATCATCAGTGCATTGTAATGCACATAGAGAGCACAAGAGACCCCATAGTTCAAGCGTGAGCTACAAATATTCTCCTCAGTGGATGGAGGGATGGAAAGGAGGGGGGGGGAGAGAGAGATTCCAATATGTAATCAACTCAAGTTTGTCCTTTCATCCCTAGGTCCTCAGCACGGAAAGGAAAAATACTGGGAATAGGAGAAAGTTCGCTATTTTTGCAGACAATGCTAGAGTTAAGCAAAAGTAAGGATATTTTGTCTAAGGCAGGGGTTCTCAACCTTGGCAACTTTAAGACTTGTGGACTTCAACTCCCAGAATTCCTCAGCCAGCAAAGCTGGCTGAGGAATTCTGGGAGTTGAAGTCCACAAGTCTTAAAGTTGCCAAGGTTGAGAACCCCTGGTCTAAGGAATAGTCCGCAGAACACAATGCTAATAGGCGTTATCCACTCTGTAACCATAATTAGTTCATTAGTGGCCTCTGGCGCAGGCTTGCCATGCTGCCTGAAATTCACAAGATCCTTGCCTTAACAACTCACAGCCCCAAGTGCTATTTTAATCCTCTCAGTGTGAATTCCTTGTGGCGTTGTCTGTTTACTAAGGTCTATTCCAGGGGTTCTCAACCTTGGCAACTTTTAAGACTTTAAGCTGGCTGAGGAATTCTGGGAGTTGAAGTCCACAAGTCTTAAAGTTGACAAGGGGTTTCTTTTCTTTTCCAATGAATGTAAAATACAAAACGTTAATTTCCTTCCTTGTTACTCACCCGAGCTTTCAAAAGGGCTGTGGAGTGATTTGTTTCTTTGATGTTTTATTAATCAAATTTGTATCCTGCTGCAATCACAGCACTCTTAGGAGCTCACAAATTAAGAATATGCAAAGTAAATAAAAATATAAAGAGACAGGGATCTAAAAGCTATCTAGAAAAAGTTTTAAGCTTCAAGTTACTTTCCCCCACATCAATTGTTACTGTAGTATCCTTAAAGAGTTATTGTTTTAATAAGATTCCCTGCACACAGTTGTTCAGTCCCTGGTCATCTCACAGCTGGACTATTGTAATGCTCTCTGTAAGGGGCTGCCCTTGAACACCATTCAGAAGCTATAGCTGATGCAGAGTGGGCCCTGTAACACAGGGGTTCTCAACCTTGGCAACTTTAAGACTTGTGGACTTCAATTCCCAGAATTCCTCAGCCAGCGAAGCTGGCTGAGGAATTATGGGAGTTGAAGTCCACAAGTCTTTAAAGTTGCCAAAGTTGAGAACCCCTGCTGTAACACCACTGCTCTGTGAGCTGCATTGGTTACTAGCAGGGGTCTTCAAACTTGGCCCTTTTATGACTTGTGGACTTCAACTCCCAGAATTCCTGGCTGAGGAATTCTGGGAGTTGAAGTCCAATCATAAAAGGGCCAAGTTTGAAGACCCCTGAAACAGAGGATGGAAACTGTGAATGTAGGGAATTACAGACTCCTAAACACTTATTGATATGCCATAATCTTGATGGACCACGCACAAGGAACAATTTGTTCTTGGCCATTGATAAAACTATTCAGACTGCTTTTTTTCTGGGCCTCAAATGCTATATAATATCACATGTGTTTTAAATTTCTTCTCTGTTTTAATTTTATATTTGTTACACAGTTCTTGAACGTTTTCTATTTAAACTATTGTACTAATTTATTATATTTGCTCATTTTAATGTAGAGCAGGGGTTCTCAACCTTGGCAACTTTAAGACTTGTGGACTTCAACTCCCAGAATTCTTCAGCCAGCAAAGCTGGCTGAGGAATTCTGGGAGTTGAAGTCCACAAGTCTTAAAGTTGCCAAGGTTGAGAACCCCTGATGTAGAATAATTCTTGACTGGCCAACTGTGATTGGACATACAAAGCATTTGTCTCCAGTGCATATGCTCTGGGTGTACATGCAAGCAACAAGTGATAAATCATGATTATAATCATAAAAAAACATTCATCATAAATCATAAGCTACAACACTCAGTGAGGATGATTTATCACTTGTTGCTTGCATGCACACCGAGAGCTTATGCACTGGAGACAAATGCTTTGTATGTCCAATCACACTTGGCCAATAAAGAATTCTATTCTATTTTAATGTAAGACAGTGTTTCTCAACCTTGACAATTTTAAGGCATGTGGACTTCAACTCCCAGAATTCCACAGCCAGCATTGCTGGCTGTGGAATTCTGGGAGTTGAAGTCCACATGCCTTAAAATTGTCAAGGTTGAGAAACACTGATGTAAGATGTTCTGGATTCGAAAAATCAATCAATCAGTCAGTCAACAATCATGCAGTGCGGTAATCGGCAGCCTCTGCCTTCTTCGTCATAACCCCGAGCCCTTCTTTGGTCGTTAAACGGCTCCCACGGGATTCCCTCGCGCTCTCTTTCTCGCAGGAGTCCCAGCATAACGCTCGCCGGAGTAACGGAGGGAGAGGAGACGCCAAGGAGGAACCTCCATCGGGCTCAGCATTCCATCGAGGGGACGCCCACCCGCCGGCAGAAGGAAGGACCTGGCTTGCGGGGCTGCTGCAGAGCTGGAAAGAGTTAAAAGAAGCGAAAGGGATTCCTAGAGCGGAAGGAAATAGGGTCCCTCCCGCAATCAGGGCTTCTTTCTGGTCGGAGCGGCCACTCTGGCTCCTGTCGCCTCCGCGGGACCCAGTGGGAGCCGTCTTGGCGGCGGAGGATCTGGGCGGAGATCGACTCGGGGATCCCCGGGAAAAGCGCAGGGAGACACGCTGGGATGATTCTCCATCTACGGATTTTCTCCAGCCGCCGCCGCCGCCTCCGGAGGGCTGGACTAGAAGACCTCCAAGATAGATCTTCCAGCTCTATTCTGATTGATTGATTGGGACACTCAGGATTCCCCAGCTTTTCCTCCCAGGGCTTCTCCAGGCGCTGATGGAGCTGCACAGGACCGGGCTGTTTTGGCTTTGAAGGATACACACGTGTTAGCTTTTGCATGTGAAAGGAACCTGGGTACAAGCATGTAAATCCTCCAGAGGAGCATGGATGCCCCCCCCTCACGATTTGATTCCGTTATATACAGGTTGTCCTCGACTTACGATCACCCTCAAGCCCAAAATGTTCTGTTGTTACGTTTGTTAAGCGAGCTTTGCCCCCATATTACGACTCTTTTCTTGCCACAGTTGTTCAGTGAATCACTGCACCTTGATAGGTTAGTAACATGGTTGTTAACTGACCCTGGCTTCTCCACTGACTTGGCTTGTCAAAAGGTTGCAAAAGGTGATCATGTGACCTTTGGACACAGTAAATGATCCGTAAGTAGGAACCAGTTGCCAACATTCTAAATTTTGATCATGGGATCATGGGGATGCTACAGAGATTGTAACTGTGAAAAAATGGTCACTTTTTTTCAACTGGTCACCGAATGAACTGTTGTAAGTTGAGGACTATTTATATGCCCTTCAAGTAGCAAAGCGGGCCAAAGTGGAGAGATTGGTTAAGTATCCTTGATTTGCCTTCTGACGGGCTGCAGACCTGATGGGCAGATTGTCTTCTATTCTGGCAATCCTTAATAGGAAAATGCCTTAGCTGTGCCGGAATTGGGAAGAACTGCAAGCAGGAAAATCTGGCTCTTGATAGTTTGTACAGAGGGAGAATCATCCCTGAGGTCTTTTTCCAAAGCTTCCGCGAAGACATGTCAGTCATGGACCGACAGAACTTAGCAGGCTGTCAAGAAGGACATTTCAACACCATCCAGGTTGGAAGCAGCAGGGAATTCCCCAAAACGGGAGTTCAGAAGTGCCCAGGCAGGATCAGTGCAGAGCTACAGCAACACTACCAAGATTGCTTCCTTCAGTGTTTCTGCAACCAGATCTGTGCTCTGGATCTTCAGGAACAGAATCTGGAGCAACACACAAATAAGCCAATCCAAGATGTGGCAATCCCGGAGCCATTCCTACCTGGTTTTCCGCCACAGGTGCAGAGTTGGGTAAGTGAACGTGGCCCAGAGATCAGTGAAACATTTCATCGTAGGTATCCCACCTTCACATAAACCTTGTCATAAATGGTTATCTCAATTATTTCAGTATCTAACAGGCAACTCTGTCCTTTCTCAGATGAGACTCCCTTTATTGACACCTGTCACTGCTCATAAGGACAAGGCCTTCTTTTGTAGGGGTATTCGAACAGTTCTTGTTTCTGTCTTCATAGGAATAGAATAGAATAGAATAGAATAACTTTATTGTCACTTTGAATGTACACTAATCAGCATCCATTAAATGAAATTTCGTTGCGTACAGCTCTCAAAGAGTCACCACCTCCAATATACATGACATATATAATATCTGTCTCTATCATTGTCTGTCTGTCTGTCTGTCTATCCATCATTGTATCTATCTATCTATCTATCTATCTATCTATCTATCTATCTATCTATCTATCTATCTATCTATCTATCTATCTATCTATCTATCTATCTATCTGTCTGTCTATCATTATATCATCTATAATCTATCATCTGTCTATCATTTATCTGTCTGTCTGTCTGTCTATCAGTCTGTCTCTATCATTATCTATATCATCTATAATCTCATCTGTCTCTATCAGTCTATCAGTCTCTATCATCTCTGTCATCCATTATCTATATCTATCATATATATATATATGATATATCTCATCTATCATCTCTATCATTTATCTAGCTATCTCTATATCTCTTTATCTCTATCATCTGTCTATTGTCTATCTATATATCATCTTTGTCATCTAGCTACTATCTCTAGCTATCTTTCTAGCTAGCTAGCTATATCTATATCATCTATCTATAATCAATCAATCAATCAATCTATCTATCTATCTATCTATCTATCTATCTATCTATCTATCTATCTATCTATCTATCTATCTATCTACGGTATCATGTCAAATTTATATGACTGCCAATCTCACAAGAAATGACTCTACCATTCAGTTGCTAATTTTTCATGCACAACTTTTTTTTTTTAGGAAAAGGAAGGAGTTACCAGCCCCGAGTTTTGTGGAGCACAGGAAGATTCAATGGACGACAGGCTGAGGTTCTTGCAGGAAGGAGGAGCCACTGTTTCACTAAGTAAGGAACTATGGGGCATATTTGGCTAGGGTTTTAAGGAAGGGGGAAAGGGGGAAAGATCTCGGTCTACAGCATTATTTACATAAACCTGAGTGCTTAACACCTCCAACATTTTCATGTATGGGAATCAGCCCTGTCATTCATGGCTCAGTGCTAAGGGATGTTGGAGAGGCAGATACAGATAATCCTCAACTTATGACCACAGTTGAGCCCAACATTTTTTGTTGCTAAACAAGACAGACGTTAGGTGAGTTTTGCCCCCTCCCCCTTTACAACCTTTCTTGCCACTGTTGTTAAGCAACCTGGTTGTGAAGTGAACCGGGCCACCCCATCGGCTTTGCTTGTCAGAATGTCACAAAAGCGGATCACATGGCCCTATGACACTGCAACCCTCATATATATGAAACCGTTGCCAAGCCTCCGAATTTCGGTCACATGATCATGGGGAGGCTTCAGCCATCATAAAGTGTGAAAAAAGGTCACAGGTCACTTTTTCCAAGGCCGTTGTAACTTCAAGCGGTCACTAAACCAACTGTTAAGTGCTCCCTGTAGTTGTTATTTTTTTAAAAAAATTGGTGTCTATGGGTAAATAAATGGGCTTTTGTTCAGGCATGTGCTAGGAAACAAGCATTGTCCGAAACAAATGTTTGATGATCTTGACCTGCTCTTTCTGTCACAGGAGACGGAGTCATTTGGGAAAGACAGCTTCAGCCTCCGGAGCTTTTTGATGATGGAGGGAAAACTGCTGCTGTGCCCTGGAATCAGGTAAGGGAAAGAGAAAGAGAACTGGGCTGCTAGAATGTCCTTGAAAGGTTTCCAGACAGCCTTCTCTCAGCAAACCTCCGCAGAACTGGAGAGGTTCTCTCACAAACCCATTTTAGAGCATCATCTCCCTCCTTATTGTAATGACAAGATGAAAACAAAAGAGACACATAGCTGCCAAATCTTCACTCTTGGCACTTTCTTTGTATTACTGGACTGAGAGTGGCTGCCTTCAAGGTATCATGAAAGTGGAGCTTTACAAGTTGATAGAGGGCCATTGGCTGGAACATTGTTTAAGAGAAATAAAGGACTCTCTAGAGCAAGGGTAGGCAACTTTGGCTCTTTTATGACTCGTGGACTTCAACTCCCAGAATTCCTGAGCCAGCCATGCTGAGGGGAAAGGAAGGTTTCCAAGCTGAGCCATGCTGGCTCAGGAATTCTGGGAGTTGAAGTCCATGAGCCATAAAAGAGCCAAGATTGCCTAACCCTGATTTAGACTCTGAAAATACCCCTCATTGTCTTGCATGTCTGAATGCTCCCCTCAAATTCTCCAAAAATATCTGACACCCCCATTTCTTCCCCAAGGGAAAGAAGGCCTCCCCAATTGCCCCCTCCCTTCTACACCCTTCATCGTTGGCTTGGATCTCTGAATCCAGATGCAGTCCCTTGAATGACGGGCCCTATCCAACAAAATGAATTGGGGGAACTATGGCCCCTTCATGACTCGTGGACTTCCAGAATTCCTGAGCCAGCATGGGGGAACTATGACCCCTTTATGACTCGTGGACTTCAACTCCCAGAATTCCTGAGCCAGCCATGCTGAGGCGACAGGGAGAGGTTTCCAAGCTGAGCCATGCTGCCTCAGGAATTCTGGGAGTTGGTCCACGAGTCATAAAAGAGCCAAGGTTGCCTACCCCTGCTCTAGAGGCCTACGTTGCCTTGACCACCTGGGTCATAACACCTCTAAGTGATCTGTCAGCAAAGAAGATTTTTCTCCTTTCAGAGGCTCTTCACCTTAGTGGACGTGGAGGTGCATTTCACTGAGGACGAGTGGGTGCTGCTGGAGCCTGACCAGAAAGCTCTGCACAGAGATGTCATGGAGGAGATCAGTGAGATTTTGGCCTCTCTTGGTAAGGCAGCTTCTTTCAGAGGAATGAATATCCATAGCTGTTGTAGGATTTTAAAATACATTTGCATCACGTCCTTTTCATTGCATCTGTTGAAGTTTTTCAGCGTTTCTGAGGCAGAAACAGTAGCTGAGAAATTTGGGTTTTTTTTCCAACTCCAAGGTTCCACCTGGTGTAAGCCTTAAAGACATATTCCCCAATACAGGTAGTCCTTGACTTACAACCATTTGTTTAGGAACCGTTCAAAGTTACAACAGTGCTGGAGAAAGTGACTTATGACCATTTTTCACACTTAAAACCATTTTGGCATCCCCATGATCACGTGATCAAATTCAGACACTTCATATTTATGTCAGTTGCAGTGTCCCGGCATCACTTCTGTGACTTTCTGACAAGCAAGCCAGTGGGGAAGCCAGATTCATTTGACTAACTTAACAAACTGCAGTGATTCACTTAAGAAGTGTGGCAAGAAGGGCGTAAAATGGGGGGAAAATCACTTAACAACTGTCTCACTTAGTGACAGAAGTTGTGGTTGTAAGTGTAAACTATCCAGTTGGCATTTCCAGAAAAACCTCCTGGGACATGATTTTACCAAGAGCATACTACTTTACTGAAAATCTACATTGGCACAGCAGAAGCAAAACCAGCTCTGGTTTTCCCGCTCAAGGATTTGCTTAGTTAAAAAATAGACTCCCCCATCCCCACTCACCGGATGTTCACATTGTCCAATAGTAATATTTTTTCTTGTTACGGAAACAGTCCACTTCTCCATCGAGCACCTGCATTAGTGACCTTGGCTCTGCAGGTTCTCAAAGACACCTTGGTTGCCTATTTATTTATTTATTTTATTTATTCAAATTTATATGCCGCCCTTCTCCTAGGGCCCAGGGCGGCTTACAACAACAATACAATTACATGTGAGGAATTTAATAATAATAATCAACCATCCAATCCAAAAACACATTCAATTCAATCTAAAACACATGCATACAACATACAATCACAATCAAACACACCATCAACGATGGAGGCACATTACTAGGCCCAGGGGCAGAGCACTGTTCATACGCCCCGAGCCTGTTGGCATAAATAGGTCTTCAATAATTTCCGGAAAGCTAGGAGGGAGGAAGCAGTGCGGGCCTCTGTGGGAAGTTGGTTCCAGAGGGCTGGGGCAGCAACAGAGAAGGCCCTTGCCCTAGGACCCGTCAGATGACATTGTCTAATAGACGGGACTCGTAGGAGGCCAATCCTATGTGCCCTGACCGGTCGCTGAGATTCATGAGGCAGAAGACGGTCCCGCAAGTAACCTGGCCCATTGCCATAAAGGGCTTTATAGGTCATAACCAACACTTTGAATTGTGTTCGGAGACCAATTGGTAGCCAGTGCAGCTTACGGAGAGCTGGACTAATATGAGCATGTCTTGGGAGACCCAAAACAGCTTGCGCGGCCGCATTTTGGACAACCTGCAGTCTCCGGACATTCTTCAAAGGTTGCCCCATGTAGAGAGCATTACAGTAGTCGAATCTCGAGGTGACAAGGGCATGGGTGACTGTGAGGAGTGACTCCCGGTCCAAATAGGGCCGCAACTGGCGCACCAGGCGAACCTGGGCGAATGCCCCACCTCGCCACAGCTGAAAGATGGTGTTCTAAACTTAGCTGTGGATCGAGGAGGACACCCAAGTTGCGAACCCTCTCCGACGGGGCACAAAACTGCTCCCCCCAGGGTGATGGACGGACAGTTAGACTCGTCCTTGGGAGGCAGAGCCCATAGCCACTCCGTCTTGTCGGGATTGAGTCTGAGCCTGTTGGCACCCATCCAGACCTCAACAGCCTCCAGGCACCGGTTCATCACTAGACACCATCTCCCCCACTTTTGCATTCCACTCCATTGTCAAGCTGTGAGCAAGGGAGAAAATGTAGGCGAAAGGGCGAATCAGTCTTGACAGTAAGTCGAGGACTACAAGCCTTAGGCAGCTTTCCACTGTTTTTACCATCACCTTTTCATACAGTATTCCAAATGTTTTTAGAAATAATATCATACATCCAGGCTAGTTTGGAAAAAGCGATAGCTCAGGGATATTCTGTACTGACTAAGGGGCTGGAATAGATGCCCTTTAATGTCGTATCCAATTCTGTCATTCCACCTGCACTCCTAAGCCACTTATATAGGTAATCCTTGAGTTATAACCCCAATGGAAGCCAGAATTCCCATCACTAAGCAATGTGGACACTGCATCACCTGAGCTTATGAGCTCTTTACCATAGTTATTAAGCGAAGACGGCTTCCCCCATTAACATTGCTTGTTGCAAACTAGCTAGAAAAGCCACTTATATAGGTAATCCTTGAGTTATAACCCCAATGGAAGCCAGAATTCCCATCATTAAGCAATGTGGACACTGCATCACCTGAGCTTATGAGCTCTTTACCATAGTTATTAAGCGAAGACGGCTTCCCCCATTAACATTGCTTGCTGCAAACTAGCTAGAAAGGTCATCAATGGTGATCACATCACCCTGGGATATTACAGCTGGGATATTACATGCCAGTTTCCAAACATTTAAATTTTGATCATGTGACTGCAGGGATGCTGCAGTGATCCGGGATTACCTCTATTAGCACTTCCTATTGTTCCAGTTTAAGTGTTAGATATTCAGGTGTCCCATTTCCCTCTGGCCAATACAGTTGAGGAAGGGTGAATTTTGTAGATGCTGCTTACAGTCAACATTACTCTGTAGTGAAAAAATAGAGCAATTTTGCCCATTTGAGCCAAATGCCAAAGAGCCGTGGTGGCGCAGTGGTTAGAATGCAGTATTGCAGACTAATTCTGCCGACTGCCAATGGTTTGATCCTACTAGAAACCTACTAGATCCTGACTAGAAACCGGGAGACTAGGAGTTCTAGATCTGCCTTAGGCACCAAGCCAGTTGGGTGACCTTGAGCCTGTCATTCCCTCTCAGCCCTAGGAAGCAGGCAAGGGCAAATCACATCTAAAAAACCTTGCCAAGAAAACTGCAGGAATTGTCCAGGCAATTGCCAGGAGTTAACACAGACTGGAAGGCACCACAAAGACCAAATAATCTCTCCCTCCCCTCCCCCCACTCAAATTAATTACATATTTGTAATTTGTGAGTGCATGGATACATGGGAGACTTTCACTGAATTCCAAGGGATGTCTAATCAGACAATTCACTGATTAGGAGTTATCTAATCAATAAGATAACTTAATGATATATTGCCCGGGTTTGGTTCACTGCTTGAGTTCACACTATATTAACTGTGGTTTATTATAACATACTGTTGGTCTTCATCTCTTAAGGTGACGAGTGGAGAATCAAGGATAAAAAAAACCCAAGTACAAACCAAAGATTTCACCGAGAAGGGAAGCCGTACAAATGCTCGGAGTGTGGAAAGGCCTTCATAACGAAGATGAATCTTATCACACACAAAACAACTCACATAGCTGACAACCTGCATAAATGCTTGGAGTGCGGAAAGTGTTTCACCCAAAGTGCACAACTGAGTAGGCATCAAAAGACTCACACGGGAGAAAAACCGTACAAATGCCCCAAATGTGGGAAAAGCTTCATTTGGAACACAAATTTAGAGAGACACCAGAGGACCCACACTGGGGAGAAGCCGTTTAAATGCTTGGAATGCGGGAAAAGGTTTGTTGAGAGTTCGGCCCTGATTACGCACCAAATTACTCACATGGAGGAGAAACCGTACAAATGTTTGGAATGTGGGAAGTGCTTCGCTTCAAATACACACCTGAGTGTGCATCAGAGAATGCATACAGGGGAGAAACCATACATGTGTTTAGAGTGTGGGAAGAGCTTCAGCGAGAGTAGTAATCTCACTTCCCATCGGAGGACACATAGTGGAGAGAAACTCTCCAAATGTTTGGAATGCGGAAAGGGTTTCAATTCAAAGAGACACCTCAGTGCCCATCAAAGAACTCATACAGGCGAGAAACCCTATAAATGTTCAAAATGCGGAAAGAGTTTCAGCGTGAGCAGTAATCTCGCTTCCCACCAGAGAATTCACACCGGTGAGAAACCCTACAAATGCCTGGAGTGCGGAAAACGTTTTACTCGCAGTTCTGATCTTATCAAACATCAAAAAATTCACACGGGAGAGAAGCCGTATAAATGCCCCGAGTGTGAAAAGTGTTTCACTTGCAGTTCGGACCTGCTGAAGCACAAAAAAATTCACAGCGGCGAGAAGCCTCATAAATGCTCTGAGTGCGGGATAGGCTTTGCTCGCAGCTCTGACCTGATCAAACACAAAAAAATACACACGGGAGAGAAGCCCCATAAGTGTTTGGAATGTGGAAAGGCCTTCATCACAAGGACCAAACTGAGCCTGCACAAGCGAAACCACACAGGGGAGAGGCCGTTTCCATGCCTGGAATGCGGCAAGTGTTTTATTCAAGTAGCCCAACTAAACCGGCATCAAAAAACTCACACCGGAGAGAGGCCCTACAAATGTTTGGAATGCGGCCAAAGCTTCACGCAGAGTTCTTCTCTTACTACCCATCAGATCACTCACACGGGAGAGAAGCCATACAAATGCTCAGCTTGTGAAAAGTGCTTCAGTTCAAGCACCCACTTACGGAGGCACGAAAGGACGCACACGGGAGAAAGGCCACATCAGTGCTCAGAATGTGGAAAGTGCTACAGCGAGCGTGCTGAACTAAGCCGACATCAGAGATCTCACAGTGGGAAAAAGCCATATCAGTGTCTGGAATGTGGGAAAAGCTTTACTCAGAGTTCTTCACTTATTACCCATCAGATCACTCACACAGGAGAAAAACCCTACAAGTGTCTGGAATGTGCTAAGTGTTTCAGTTCAAACACACACTTGCGCAGACACCAACGCACGCATACAGGGGAAAGACCCTATAAATGCACAGAATGTGGAAAGTGCTTCACTTCCAATGCACATCTGTGTCGCCATGAGAGAACCCACACGAGGGAGAGACCGTACAAATGCCTGAAGTGTGGGAAAAGTTTCAATGTGAGTAGCAATCTCACTTCTCACCAGAGGATTCACACGGGCGAGAGGCGCTACAAATGTTCAGAGTGCGGGAAGTGCTTTCTTCGCAGCTCTCACCTGATCATACACGAAAGGATTCACCGGGGAGAGAAGCCGTATAAATGCTCGGAGTGCGGAAAGTGCTTCATCACGAAGATCAACCTGAGCACCCATGAAAAAAATCACACGGGGGAGAAATTGTACAAATGCCTCGAGTGTGGGAAGTGTTTCAATTGGAACGCGCACCTCAGTACCCACCGGAGAACTCATACAGGCGAGAGACCTTACACGTGCTCGGTGTGCGGAAAAAGTTTCAGTGTGAGCAGCTCCCTTGTGACCCATCGTAGGATTCACACCGGGGAGAAGCCGTACAAATGTTTGGAATGTGGCAAGTGCTTCAGTTCTAACACACACCTTCGCCGGCATGAAAGAACTCACATAAAAGAGAGGGCCAGTGCATGCTGATAAGTGGGGTAAGAGGATTAGGGATAATGTTGAGGAATCACTAAATTCCTACCAGGAACATAGAAAAGGCTCGACTTGGCTCTGAGCCTCTTTCAAATTAAGGTCGAAGCTACGGTTTTCGCAGGAGTGATGCATGGCGGTGAGAGTTGGAGCATAAGGAAGGCTGAGTGCCAAAGAATTGACTCTTTCGAATTGTGGCATTGGAGAAGACTATTGGACTGCAAGGAGGTCAAATCGGTCTATCCTAAAAGAAATCAACCCTGACTGTTCTTTGGAAGGACAGATATTGAAGCTGAAGCTCAAACACTTTGGCCACTAAATGAGAAGAGAGGAGTTATAAATGAGAAGAGAGAAAGAGTGGAAAAGGGATGTTAGAAAAGACTGAAGGCAAAAGGAGAAGAGTACAGCAGAGGAAAGAAATTGAAGAACGTAAGAGTTCAGTGCTATGACATTTTAGCAGATTATGAATAAAATAGAATAACGGAAGGGACCGTGAAGGTCTTCTAGTCTAATCCCATGCTCAGGCAGGAAACCCTATACCATTTCAGACAAATGGTTGTCCAATCTCTGCTTAAAAACTTCCAGTGTTGGAGCATTCACAATTTCTGGAGGCAGGTTGTTCCACATAATTATTGTAATTGTCAGAAAATTTCTTCTTAGTTCAAGGCTGCTTCCCTCCTTGATTAGTTTCCGTCCGTTGCTTCTTATCCTGCCTTCAGATCCTTTGCATAATAATAATAATAATAATAATAATAATAATAATAATAATAATAATAATAATAATAATAAAGTTGGAAGGGACATTGGAGGTCATCTAGTCCAACCCCCTGCCCAGGCAGGAAACCCTGTACCATTTCAGACAAATGGCTGTCCAGTCTCCTCTTAAAAAGTTCCAGTGTTGGAGCATTCACCACTTCTGGAGGCAGGTTGTTCCACTGGTTAATTGTTCTCACTGTCAGGAAGTTTCTCCTTAGTTCTAGGTTGCTTCTCTCCTTGATTAGTTTCCACCCGTTGCTTCTCGTCCTGCCCTCAGGCGCCTTGGAAAATAGCTTGACTCCCTCTTCTTTGTGGCAGCCCCTGAAATATTGGAAGACTACTCTCATGTCACCCCTAATCCTTCTCTTCATTAAATTAGAAATACCCAACTCCAGCAACTGTTCCTTATATGTTTTAGCCTCCAGTCCCCTGATCATCACTGTTGTTCTTCTCTGTACTCTTTCTAGAGTCTCAACATCTTTTTTACATCGTGGTGACCAAAACTGGATGCAGTATTCCAAGCGTGGCCTTACGAAGGCATTATAAAGTGGTATTAACACTTTATGTGATCTTTATGAAATTATGGATTGTGGAATGATGCGAATATACAATATCGTTGTGTTAGGCCTTTGACAAAGAACCACAAAGTATTGTGATTTGCGAGCTTGTTCAGTGTCAACTGGATAACTGACATACTATGCGATTTTGTAAGATAGGTGGACAATGATTGTGTACCTATCACGTTCATCAACCTCCAAGGGAGGCATCCTTCACAGTCGTTATATTAGTGACTCATTTGATGTGACTGCGAAACAGGAAATTCTAAATGTAAACTGTTGATAGAATGGTTTATATATTGTGAAAGGCATACTAGCTCTACCGTTGTGCATTATTTCAGCCCTATTTTAAATATATTGCCCAGTTGTTGGACGTGCATTATTAAATAATGTGGATACGAGAGGCCCTTGATGTTCTCTGAGCTTGATTGTTTCCTTGCAGATGTTTCATTATCCAAACAAGGCAATATCATCAGTGCTATAATCCACATATAATATGGATACATAATACCACATTCAGAGGTGGAGAATAAAGTTCACCAGGAGAACTGGACATGTAGTTCTCTTAAGAAAGAAAGCAAAAGGAACTTGGCATGTTCACCCTTCAGAAGTCGGGGTAGATCTGCTAGCCCTCTTCAGATACCTGAAAAGAGATGATTTAAGGACAGGATTTGTTGTCGGGAACAGCTTGCTTTCAAAAGTTATGGGTGTTCCATCACTGGAGGTTTTTAAGAAGAAATTGGGCAAGTCATTTTGTCTGGAATGGTATAGAGCAGAGGTGTCAACGCTGCCACGTCACGTGACATGTCGCGATGTATCGCAACTTCCCCCCCCCTTGCCGGAGCTGGGGTGGGTGCGGCTTCTGCATGACACATCTGGCCCATGGGCTGGCAGTTTGACACCCCTGGTATAGAGTCTCCAAGGTCCCTTCCGACTCTTGTTATTCTGTTATCACAAATATCAAATGATCTTGCTCAGTATTGCCTATACCTCAATGATGATCCATGAGGATATTGAGGAAATCAATAAAGGAGAATATCTGTAGCTCAGGGTTGAAATGAGGGGTCCTTCATCATCATCATCATCATCATCATCACCATCCTGCGACGATATGTGTAATACCATCAAACATCCACATCTGCCTATCCCAGGTCCTGGGTAAGGACTCGGTAGGTAGACAAAATGCCAAATCCAGTCTGAACATCTGGCTGACTGTGCGATGATCCATAATAATAATAATAATAATAATAATAATAATAATAATAATAATGATGATGATGATGTTGGAAGGGACCTTGGAGGTCATCAAGTCCAACCCCCTGCTCAGGCAGGTAACCCTATACCATTTCGGACAAATGGCTGTCCAGTTTCTTCTTAAAAAATTCCAGTGTTGGAGCATTCACCGCTTCTGGAGGCAGGTTGTTCCACTGGTTAATTGTTCTCACTGTCAGGAAGTTTCTCCTTAGTTCTAGGTTGCTTCTCTCTTTGATTAGTTTCCATCCATTGCTTCTTGTCCTGCCTTCAGGCGCTTTGGAGAATAGCTTGACTCCCTCTTCTTTGGGGCAGCCCCTGAGATATTGGAACACTGCTATCATGTCACCCGTAGTCCTTCTCTTCATTAAACTAGACATACCCAATTCCAGCAACCTTTCCTTATATGTTTTAGCCTCCAGTCCCCTAATCATCTTTGTTGCTTTTCTCTGTACTCTTTCTAGAGTCTCAACACAATGGTCTCTGAGCTTGGTTTTCTTGCAGATGTTTCATTACCCATCAGTGGTAGCCTGCTAGCTTCCGCTGCTAGCACTGATGATGTTCTCTAGTTTGGGTAATGAAACGTCTGCAACCAAACAACCAAGCTCAGAGAGCACCAATAACCTTTCATTCACGGAATCCCTTGCATGAGCATCAATCCAATCAGCCAGTCGATGAAGTTCAGTAACCAAAACCTCATCAGCACACATGAAACCCTGATAGGAAATGTTATAATTTTGACTCCAACCTTGCAAGCCTCTTTCATCTCAAAGTGATGTATGCAGGTGGTCCTCGATGTCAACGCTGCAAATATTGTATATTCTTGCAGAACTGTCTGGTATTTTTGGGGTTAGTACAGAGCAGATAGGGGTGGGAGCAAAGCATGGGGAAAGAAAGAGGAAGGAAACCTTTGACCTTCACACTAATTGGATAACGTGAGATATGACAGCTAATTTAGGGAGGGAACATGCTGATAATTAAACTGCTCAGAGGAAGAGAACTTAGTTCTTAGCATAAGCCTGTTATGCCTGTGCCGACATTTTGTAACGATAAAAGACTTAGGAAAATAAAGGCCTGGAAGTTCTTTGAAGTGTTTCATTAGCTGGAACCATAACACTATGCTAAGAACTAAGTTCTCTTCCTCTGAGCAGTTTAATTATCAGCATGTTCCCTCCCTAAATTAGCTGTCATATCTCACCTTATCCAATTAATGTGAAGGTCAACGGTTTCCTTTCTCTTTCTTTCCCCACGCTTTGCTCCCACCCCTATCTGCTCTGTATTAACTCCAAAAATACCAGACAGTTCTGCATATTGTCAAAGCAAGAATATACAATATTTGCAGCGTTGACACTCGGCTTACAACCACAACGGAGCCCAGAATTTATGTTGCCAAGTGAGCAATTGGCTAGGTGAATTTTGTGACTTTTCTTGCCACATTTGTTAAGCGGATCACTCCAGCTGTCCCATTAGTGACACGGTTGTTAAGTGAATCTAGTTTCCTTCCCCATTGACTTTGGTGGCCAAAGAGGGTCACATGAGCCCCGAGACAATGCGACTGTCGTAAATGTGAGTCAGTTGTCAGGCATCTGTAAATCACGTGATCATGAGGACGCTGCAAGGGTCATAAGTGTGAAAAATAGTCATAAGTTACTTTTTTTTCCAGTGCCGTTGTAACTTCGAACTGTCACTAAACAAACTACCTGCTTGGGTAAAATTTCTAGAAGGTTGATTCTGGTCCTGTTGAAGGTTAAAAGAAACTACCTTCCAGTAAAAGCAGTTTAGCGTCGATTGCTGTTGCCTAGGAAAGTAGTAGGCTCCCTTTCCTGGGTGTGTGATAGTGTATAAGACTCAGAATCAGAATAGAGCTGGAAGAGACCTTGGAGGTCTTCTAGTCCAGCCCCCTGCTTAAGATAAGATAGCCTTTATTGTCATTTTTTTTTACTGTGGGCACAATGGCACACATAAAAAATGAAATTTAGTTGCCCGTTCTCAAAGTGAAACACATACATGACACATACCTAAAACATACTATGTACAACCTATAATAATAATAATAATAATAATAGTAGTGGTAGTAATAGTAATAGTAATAATAATAATAATAGTAAAGTTGGAAGGGACCTTGGAGGTCATCTAGTCCAACCCCCTGCTCAGGCAGGAAACCCTATACCATTTCGGACAAATGGCTGTCCAGTCTCTTCTTAAAAACTTCCAGTGTTGGAGCATTCACTGCTTCTGGAGACAGGTTGTTCCACTGGTTAATTGTTCTAACTGTCAGGAAGTTTCTCCTTAGTTCTAGGTTGCTTCTCTCCTTGCTTAGTTTCCACCCGTTGCTTCTTCTCCTGCCTTCAGGGGCTTTGGAGAATAGCTTGACTCCCTCTTCTTTGGGGCAGCCCCTGAGATATTGGAACACTGCTATCATGTCCCCCCTTGTCCTTCTCTTCGTTAAACTAGACATACCCAATTCCAGCAACCGTTACTTATATGTTTTAGCCTCCAGTCCCCTAATCATCTTTGTTGCTCTTCTCTGTACTCTTTCTAAAGTCTCAACATCTTTTTTACATCGTGGTGACCAAAACTGGATGCAGTATTCCAAGTGTGGCCTTATCAAGGCATTGTAAAGTGGTATTAATACTTCACGTGATCCTGACTCTATCCCTCTGTTAATGCAGCCTAGAAGTGTGTTGGCCTTTTTGGCAGCTGCAGCACACTGCTGGCTCATATTTAAATGATTGTCCACTAGGACTCCGAGCTCCCTCTCACAGTTGCTGCTATTGAGCAAGGTGCCACCTATGCTGTACTTGTGCATTTGGGTTTTTTTTTGCCTAAATGTAGAACCTTGCTTTTTTCACCATTGAATTTCATTTTGTTAGATAGTGCCCCGTGTTCAAGTCTGTCCAGATCTTTCTGTATCTATGTATAGACCCACACCCATACATATACATATTAAATAAATATTAAATACTGTCCATCTTGAAAATATAACGGAAGGAGGAAGCTTGAGAGTTCACAAAGTTAATGCTGTATGGAATGAAACTATGGCTGAATCTGGATGTTCTGCTACGGATACCATGAAGTCTCCTCCCAGAAGGTAACAAGGAAAACAGGTCATGAAGAGGACCCTGAGTTGAGTTTGGCAGCCATCTATTGTGGAGATTAGATTTTGAAAGAACCACTGAAGAGGTATCAATGGCTGTGTCCAACTTTATAGCTTTGTGTCCAGGTTGCTCTATGCCCAAAATATATGTTGCTAAGTGAGAAATTTGTTGAGGGAGTTTTGCCCCATTGTACGACTTTTCTTCCCACATTTGTTAAGTGAACCACTGCAATTGTTAAGGTAGTAACATGGTTGCGTGAATTTGGTTTCCCCATTGACTGCTCATCAGAAGGCTGTGAAAGCTGATTACACGACCACGGGACACTGCGACCATCATATACGTGAGACAGTTGTCAAGCATCCAGATGTAAATCACGTGACCATGCGGATGCTGCAACAGTCATAAGTGTGAAAAAAGGTCATAAGTCATCTTTTTCAGCACTGTTGTAGCTTCGAACTGTCACTAAGCAGACCATTGTTTATAATCTTTTATTTATTTTATAATCAAATTTCTATACCGCCCCTCTCCCAAAGGACTCGGGGCAAATGGCTGTCCAGTCTCTTCTTAGAAACTCCCAGTGTTGGAGCATTCACAACTTCTGGAGGCAAGTTTACTTATTTATAATCAAATTTCTATACTGCTCCTCTCCCAAAGGACTCGGGGCGGTGTACAGCCTAAAATTTAAAAACATATAAATATACATAATTTAAAATAATTAAAAGTGAATTAAATAATTTGGCCGTAAAATCCCCATTTAAAACCCAACACTTACAAAACTTAAAAATTTACTCAATCCCCCCTAAAACATTCTAACCCTACTGGAACCAGAGCTTCTATGCCAGGCCGGCCTGTCGAAAAAGGAACGTTTTTAGTTCCCGACGGAAGGTGCGTAAATCTGTCATTGTATGGAGTTCGGGGGTGGGGGGGGGAGCTCGTTCCATAACATGGGAGCTCCCACAGAGAAGGCTCTCCCCCTGGGGGCCACCAGCCGGCATTGTCTGGCTGACGGCTCCCTGAGGAGGCCCTCTCTGTGGGAGCGTACCGGATGGCGGGAGGTATTTGCTGGCAGTAGGCGGTCCTGTAAGTATCCGGGTCCGATGCCATGGAGCGCTTTAAAGGTGGTCACTAGCACCTTGAACTGCACCTGGAAGACCACCGGCAACCAGTGCAGCTCGCACAGGAGCGGTGTTACGTGGGAGCGCCACGACGCTCCCATCACTACCTGCGCGGCCGCATTCTGAGCCAGTTGGAGCTTCCGGGTGCACCTCAAGGGGAGCCCCATGTAGAGAGCATTACAGTAGTCCAGCCTGGAGGTAACGAGGGCATGAGTGACTGTGCGTCGTGAGTCCCGGTCTAGGAAGGGACGCAACTGGTGCACCAGGCGAACCTGGTAGAACATCCTCCCGGCCACGGCCGTCAGATGGTCCTCTAAAGACAGCCGTGAGCCCAGGAGGACTCCCAGATTGCGAGCCCTTGCTATGGGGGCCACTGTTTCGCCCCCAATAGACAGCGATGGAATCAGCTGGGTATACCGGGACGACGGTAACCACAGCCACTCGGTCTTGGAGGGGTTGAGCTTGAGTCCGTTCCTCCCCATCCATTGTAAGTCAAAGACCACCTCATTTGCCTTGGGCTCCAATTATTTCCTAAAAGTAGGCCTCGATTTACGACCATACATTTAGTGGCCATTGAAAATTATGATGGTACTGAAAAAAAGTGACTTATAATTACTTTTGACTTGTATTAAGAGAGCCTTTGTGGTGCAGTGGTTAGAAAGCAGTATTGCTGGCTAATATTGCTGACTGCCAGCAGTTCGATTCTCATTGGCTCAAGGCTGACTCAGCCTGCCATCCTTCTGAGATTGGTAAAATGCTGGGGGCAATAGGCTAACTCTTTAACCGCTTAGGGCTGTAAAGTAAGAGTTCCCCAACCTTTCCAGGTTAGCAGCCTGTAAGGGGGAAAGGGGATAGTTTTGTGGGAGGGGCAGGTGTGCATGAGCACCCATTGCTTGTGTGAATGGAGCCAAGAGCACCCATGATGCCTCATGCAACTGAGACCCCAGGTTTTGTGACGCTCGTGCAAGTGGGGCCACTAGCACATGCAACACTTCTACAAGTGAGGCCCCAAGAGCCCGCGATGCTCATGCAAATGAGGCCCCAAGTGCCCGCGACACTCACATGAGGCCCCAAGTGCCCGCAATGCTTTTGTGAGGCCCCAAGCACCCGCGATGCTTGCACGAGTGGTTGTATGCACACACGCATGTGCCTCAGCCACTCAGGCAGCTCAGTTGTGAATAGGCCACGGTTGGGGACCCCTGCTGTAAAGCACTGTCTACCAATATATAACACTAATAATAATAACAATAAAGTTGGAAGGGACATTGGAGGTCATCTAGTCCAATCTCCTACTCAGGCAGGAAACCCTATACCATTTCAGGCAAATGGTTGTCCAGTTTCTTCTTAAAAACTTCCAGTGTTGGAGCATTGCCCGCTTCTGGAAGCAGGTTGTTCCACTTATTAATTGTTCTAACTGTCAGGAAGTTTCTCCTTAGTTCTAGGTTGCTTCTCTCCTTGATTAGTTTCTATCCGTTGCTTCTTGTCCTGTCTTCAGGCGCTGTGATGACCCAGGGCACAGCACAGAGGCAATGCAGTCAGCTGGCAATTCAAACTGCCCTTTAATTGCTCCAAATTTTCCCCAAATGCTTTCTGGCAAAGCTCCAAACAAAGAAAGACACACACATCTTCAGCCACCTCTGGCTGCAAGTAGTTTCACATACAGTCTGATTAGGAGAGGAATTTACTCAAGGCCATGGAGATAACAAGGAATGACACATACATCATAAACCTAACGATTCTGTGTGAATACATGCTTGCCTGAGCAGTTTCAAAAGGGAAGCCAAAATACAGTCCAAGATCTTTGAATATCCAAGCAATGTTGTCATCCAGTCCAATGGTCAGAGTTTCCGGGTTTCCAAGCAGAAGTCGCAGAACAAGAGATCAGGAACAACACACAAAAAAACTCCAAAGAATCAGCGTTTGTTCCCGACAAATGCCTCTCCCCACAGCGTCTCCTTAAATCTCAGTCTCCAGGTGTGCCTTGTGGAGAGGGGCGGGATGCTCTCCTCTCTAGTTGAGCCTGCCTGCGGTGTTCCCTCCTTCTCTCCACTCTCCCGTGCTCTAGGATCAGGTGGGGGGTAGCCCTTGTTCATCGCCTGAACTCTGTCTCTCCTGTTCATCCTGTCCCAATCCTGAAGGGCCCTGGCCTGCCTCGGCCTGCTCTTCCCCACATTCCTCTGAAACCACAGACACCCCTCTCTCTACTTCCTTAGGGTCCAGTTCCAGCTCATTTACTTCCGCAGATTCAGGCTCTGATGGAAGCATGACAAGCAATTTGGAGAATAGCTTGACTCCCTCTTCTTTGTAGCAGCCCCTGAGATATTGGAACACTGCTATCATGTCCCCTCTCTTCCTTCTCTTCATTAAACTAGACATACCCAATTCCAGCAACCATTCCTTATATGTTTTAGCCTCCAGTTGCCTAATCATCTTTATTGCACTTTTCTGTACTGTTTCTAGAGTCTCAACATCTTTTTTACAATGTGGTGACCAAAAACTGGATGCAGTATTCCAAGTGTGGCCTTACCAAGGTGCTATAAAGTATTAACACTTCATGTGATCTTGATTCTATCTCTCTGTTAATGAATTTGGTTTTTCTCGCCTAAATGTAGAACCTTACTTTTTTTCACCATTGAATTTCATTTTGTTAGATAGTGTCCAGTGTTCAAGTCTGTCCAGATCCTCCTGAATCTTAAGCCTGTCTTCTGGAGTGTTGGCTATTTCTGCCAGCTTGGTGTCGTCTGCAAATTTGACGAATTCCCCATCTATCCCCTCGTCCAAATCGTTGATGAAGATGTTGAAGACCACTGGGCCTAGAACAGAGCCCCGGGGCACCCCACTACACACTTCCCTCCATGTAGATGCGGTTCCATTGAGGACCACACGCTGAGTATGGCCAGCCAGCCAGCTATAAATCCATCTGGTGGTGATGCTGTCTAACCCACATTTTTCTATCTTATCAAGTAGTAGGTCTACATTATCAAATGCCTTACGAACTCCAAGAAAATTATATCCCCAGCATTCTTCTGGTCCACTAATTTTGTCACCTGGTCAAAGAATGGAATAAGATTTGTCTGGCATGATCTGTTTTTGGCAAACCCATGCTGGCTTTTAGTAATGACTTTGTTTGCCTCTAAGTATTTGCTGATTCGTTGATTATCTTTTCCAGAATCTTCCCAGGTATTGAGGTCAGGCTGATAGGTCTGTAGTTTCCTGGATCTATTCCCCCCCCCCTTTTTTTTGAAGATGGGAACTACATCAGCTCTTTTCCAGTCCTCTGGTATTTCCCCAGTGCTCCAGGATCTTTGGAAAATATAATTCAATGGTTTTGAGATCACATCTGCCAGTTCCTTGAGAACCTTGGGGTGTAGTCCATCTGGTCCTGGTGATTTGAACTCGTCTAGGCTAGACAGATGCTCACTTACCATTTTCTTGCCTATCTTGTGTTTCTAATGTTTTTTATGGTACTGTTTTTGATAGGTTGGACTGTTTTTTCCCTTTGTGTTATAAGTGTTTGTGCTATTACTATTTACAATGGTCACAACATCCTGCGGTCGTGTGATTGTCATTTGTGACCTCCTTAGTCAGCTTCCAACAAGCAAAGTCAATGGGGATGTTGGTAGGGAACATTGCAAGTTGTGGTCATGTGATGGTTTCACTTAGTGACCACTATGATTTGCTTAACTACAGCACAACAAGTGGCAAAATCAGGAGCCATCCTGTGATGCCTCACATAGCGACAAATTTTCCAGTCCCAATTGTGGTTGTAAGTTGAGAAACCCATATTGCTGATTTAGTTAACATGGTTTGATGGATTCTGTGCTTATGCTAGGTAAGAAATAGTAAGTGAAAATTCTTGGGGGGGGGGTTGTTTCCTTTTTTTAAAAAAAATGTTTCAATAAAACAACACAGAAAATGTCCTTATGAAAAAGGACCTGTCGACTGTCCTAATATGTTAGCCAGCAAAAGAAACTCCCGCAATTTTTTTTCTCCAAGAGAAAAAAACTGAATGTGGGTACAGAAGTGGAAAAGCCAGTTCTAACGCAAAAAACATAGTAGCACTTACACTTATGTACCACTACACAGAGCTTCACAGCCCTCTCTAAATGGTTTTACAGAATCAGCATATTGCCCTCAACAATCTGAGTCCTCATTTTTACCAATCTCGGAAGGATGGAAGGCTGACTCAACCCTGAGCCGGTGAGGATCGAACTGCTAGCAGCCGGCAGTCAGCAGTAGCTCGCAGTACTGCATTCTAACCACTGCACCACCATGGCGCTATGGCTAAATTTCTCCCCCCCCCCCGAAAAAAACTTTGGTCATCCCATGGTCCTTTCTCCACACCAATCAGTTGCACCTCAGTTGTTATGAGAATGATCTGTTTGCCTGGGACATTCTCAGAGTTGGTGACCTGGAGGGGGGGGGGTTGGAAGTGTCTCATGCTTCCAGGCAGCACACTTGCAATCCAGAGTTTCTCTCCCAAACCACCTTCACCTTCCAATGCCTTCCCTCCCCCTTTCCATTATTGTTGTCTGGTTGCGAGCATACTGCGTAGTGAGTCAGCCATGACAGTTGGGTTACTTTAAGACTCTCTGAGCAATCAAGTGGCTTGAAATTAGAATAGAATAGTACACAGCAGAAGAGAGTATCAGAATTGGAAGGGACCTTGTGGGTCATCTAGTCCAACACCGCCCTCCAAGCATGAGACCTTACACCAGTGGTTCTCAACCTTTTTAATGCCGCGACCCCCAACCGGCTGTAAGTCGAGGACTACCCAACCGATCGTAAGTCGAGGAGTTCCCAACCAGTCGTAAGTCGAGGACTTCCCAACCGGTTGTAAGTCGAGGACTATTTCCCTGCCCGGGAGCACCGCACATGCGTGGTGCCGCCCCCTGCGCCGGCCGAGGCGTAGCTGGCAAGGGGCAGTGACGGTGCAGGGTGACCACCGGCTGGGCCACCAAGTGGCCCAGCCCAAGGGAGGTAAGGCAACCGCTGGGCCCCACACGCACCAGCAACCCTCCCTGCGCCCACCGGTCTCCCACCTCCCACCCCTGGCCCTCTTACATTTTTAGGAGTTGCTAACTTCCAGACAGCTCGCCTTCGCTGCAGACAACTTGCAGCACCGTTTGTAGACTGGGGCTTTTGGCGGACTCAGCAGGGCAGAGACAGCCTGGACAATTCCTATTGGCTTTTGAAAGCCAATAGAATTAGACTCTATTTAAGAGTCTATTCTATTGGCTTTCAAAAGCCAATAGAATAAGAGGGAATAGCACAGCTAAGGAAAAGGGGGAAAAATATGGCGGAGTGCGTTGTTTGGCGACCCCCGTGAAATGCTCGTTTGACCCCAAATGGGGTCCCGACCCACAGGTTGAGAACCGCTGCCTTACACCATTTCTGACAAATGGCAGTCCAGCCTCTTCTTGAAAGCTTCCAGTGATGAATCTCCCACATCTGAAAGCAAACTGTTCCATTGGTTGATTGTTCTCACTATCAGGAAATTTCTCCTTATTTCTAGCTTGACTCTCTCCTTGATCAGTTTCCATCCATTATTCCTTGTCCGGCTTTCAGGTGCTTTGGAAAATAGGTTTGACCCCTTCCTCTGTGACAGCCCCTCAAATATTGGAGCACTGCTATCATGTCTCTCCTGGTCCTTCTCCTCACTAGACTAGCCATGCCCAATTCATGTAACCGTTCTTCATGTGTTTTAGCCTCCAGTCCCCTGATCATCTTTGTTGCTCTTCTCTGCACTTTTTCTAGACTGTCCAAATTTTTTATAGTGTGGTGACCAAAACTGGTTGCAGTATTCTAGGCGTGGTCTTACTGAGGCTTTATAGAGTGGTATTAATACCTCACATGATCTTGATTGAATCCTTGTTAATGCAACTTAGGATTGCATTGGCTTTTTTAGCTGCCGCCACGCACTTTGGACTTATATCTAATAACAATAACAATAATTAACAAATCCGGATCTGACTTTCCCCACCACGTTTCCACTTTTTAAAGTAAAAAATGTCCGGGTTTTCTGTGGTTTCCCCCCCCCCCCAAGCAATAATAATGGTTCAACCTGGGAGGAATTTGTAGGAGAGATCAGTGTTTGAAATATCCCAAAGATGCTTTTTCACGAGGCAACTGGACTTTGTTTTTCTTTGAAGATATTTTCCAAGGCGCCTGAAGGCAGGACAAGAAGCAACGGGTGGAAACTAATCAAGGAGAGAAGCAACCTGGAACTAAGGAGAAACTTCCTGACAGTTAGAACAATTAACCAGTGGAACAACCTGCCTCCAGAAGCGGTGAATGCTCCAACACTGGAAGTTTTTAAGAAGAGACTGGACACCCATTTGTTTGAAATGGTGTAGGGTTTCCTGCCTGAGCAGGGGGTTGGACTAGATGACCTCCAAGATCCCTTCCAATATAATAATAATAATAATTATAATTATTATTATATCCAAGAAGCATCTCGAGCTCTGACTGGATGGTGGGGAATGGAAGGATTTATACTCCTTGCAGACAGCTGGTCATTTGCATTTTTTAAAGAAAGTTATTGAGGTCACTTGGAGGTTTACCTGTGTCCTCAACCCATTTGCACCTTGAGGACTCAGACAAACCTCCCAATGGCCTCAATGACTCTCTAAAAGAAGGCAAATGACCAGCTGTCTGCAAGGAATACAAATCCTTCCATTCCCCACCATCCGGTCAAGAGCCGAAGAAGCTTCTTGGATAAGAAACGAAACGTCTTCAAAGAAAAAAAACAAGGAAGTCCAGTTGCCGCTGAAAAAAAACACCTTTGCGACACCAGCTGTGGCATGCCTTTCTTGTCTTCAAGCATAACAACCACTTTCTAGCAGCTGCAGAAGTGGGAGAACCCCAAACACTATGTGACAAAAACAGATCCTGAAAGCAGGAAATGGCGTTAAGGAAATTGAATTTTTTTTTTTTGGCAAAGATGACAAGGACGGAGCCATGGGAAGGGAAAGGGCAGTCAGGCGTGTAAATTTATTTCTCATGAATGAAGGTAAACCTACATATACCAGGATGAAGTTGCAGGATACAATCTGCATCCTGGTGACCCAACCAAATTAGACCCAGATTATTTCCTTGGCCGTTTGTCAGTCCTCTCCGCAACGGTGAAGCCATCAGCTCACGCCGAAACTTTCCCCGTCTTCTGTCTGCTTGTAGGATGTCTTTCCCAAATGAATTCTGCGGTGACTGTTGAGGTGGACTTTCTGAATGAACTTTTTCCCGCAGACCAGGCAGACGTGGGGCTTCTCTCCCGTGTGGATCCTCTGGTGCCGATTGCAGTGAGATCTATAACTGAACTGTTTCCCGCAGTGCAGGCATTCATAGGGTCTCTCGCCGGTGTGGCTTCGGTGGTGAACGATGAGACCCCACCTTTCAAAGAAACGCTTGCCACAAACCTCACATTTGTACAGTTTCTCCTGTGTGTGACTCCTTCGGTGACGGTTGAGGTCGGAGCCCCGCACGAACCGTTTCCGGCAGTCGGGGCATTCGTGAGGCCTCTCCCCCTTGTGGGCTCGCCGGTGAGCGATGAGATCCGAACTGCAGAGGAAGGATTTTCCACAAATCGAACACTTGTTCTGGGTTTTCCCTCCAGCGAGGGCCCTCTGGTTGAGGACATGTTGGCGAATCCCCAGCTGGCCTGCATGTTCACGGGCATCTTTGCAATCACCTTCACAAGACCTGGCTTTGTCCATTTTCTCAGTGGACCGCCTCCTGCTTCTCTGATTGTGATTCTCGGAGGTGTTTTCCTGTTTGTTACTTGAGATGGTCTGTTCAGCATTTCCTTCGGACAGGAGAGACGGATCCCCTTGGCCTGCATCTTCCGTGGTGTATTTTTCCTCTTCCACTATCACCGGACACCATTTGTCTGCTAACACAATGAGAAATGTTAGGGTCGGGGGGATGTGGTGGTGGGGGTACCGAGCAGTAATGTTAATTGTTTGGTATGATTATTTTCAGTTGAGTTATTAGTATTAGAGGTGTTGAAAAATGTACTTATGTTTTGTTTATGGATGATTGTTTATTTTAACACTACGATTTGATTTGAGTAGTTTTTTTCTTTCTGTAAAAATTAAAAAAACTAATAAAATATATTTTCAAAAAAAAAAAAAAAAGAGAAATGTTAGAGATCAAAATTGAGGTTTTTTTGGGGTGTGTGTGTACTTTCAAGCCAGGGGACTGGAAGCTAAAACATATAAAGAACGGTTGCTGGAATTGGGTATGTCTAGTTTAATGAAGAGAAGGACTACGGGTGATATGATAGCAGTCTTCCAATATCTTAGGGGCTGCCCACAAAGAAGAGGGAGTCAAGCTATTCTCCAAAGTACCTGAAGGCAGGACAAGAAGCAACGGATGGAAACTAATCAAAGAGAGAAGCAACTTAAAAGTAAGGAGAAATTTTCTGGCAGTTAGAACAATTAATCAGTGGAACAACTTGTCTCCAGAAGTTGTGAATGCTCCAACACTGGAAGGTTTTAAGCAGAGATTGGACAACCATTTGTCTGAAATAATCTTCTAGTTCAACTCCCTGCTCAGGCAGGAAACCCTATACCATTTCAGACAAATGGCTGTCCAGTCTCTTCTTCAAAACTTCCAAAACATCAAGGGAAGATGATTTTTTTGAATTTTTGCACCATTCTAGGAAGGTGCAAGTGATAATAGAATAAAATGTAGAATAGAGGAATAGGAATAGAATAGGGCAATATGAACAGGATGGAATGGAATGGAATAGAGGAATAGGAATAGAACAGAGGAATAGGAACAGGATGGAATGGAATGGAATAGAATTACGAAGTTGGAAGGGACCTTAGAGGTCTTCTAGTCCAACTCCAGACCACGCAGGAGATCCCTCCTTCCAGTTCAGACACTCGTCTTCAACCAGGCTCCAGATGGTAAAGGGAGCATCTCGGGCTGTGTCCAGCGGTGGCTCCAAAGGAGGTCTTCCTGCTTACCAACCATCTGGGCCTCAGCCTCTTCTTCTGCCTTGATTTGTGGGCACCCCTGCCTCTCTTCACTGTCTGATGGAGGCTGGATCCCCAAGGAACGATACGAGTCCACTACTGCCTCTTCCTCCGATGGGGCCTGCAGCAAAAGAGGCCTTTGTCAGAACACGTGTCCCAGGGCATGGATCAAAGGGATGGGCATAAGTCAAGGGCTGAGCCGCCATGTTTTCCTGTGGGGGGGGGGAGAGACTGTCTTCTACAGAGAACAACGAATGTCTCAACGTGCTCCCTGCTATGCTAAGCCTTCATGGGACTCCGGCCAAAGTTGCAGATTATTGTGAGGTAAACTGGGTATATAATAAATAACTTAAGGTAGTCCTCAACGTACGACCATTAACAGAGCCAAAATGTCTGTTGCTCACGGCGACCTTTGTTGGGTCAGTTTTGCCCCATTTTACGACCTTTCTTGCCACGGTTGTGAAGTGAATCACCTCAGTTGTTAAATGAGTAACACGGTTGTGAAGTGAATCTGGCTTTCCCCTTGAACTTTTCTTGTCAGAAGCTTGCAAAAGGGGGGGGTCACATGACTCCGGGACACTGCAACTGCCATAAATACAAGTCAGTTGCCAAACGTCTGAACTTTGATCACACACCATGGGGATGCAGCAGTGGTGGTTAAGTGTGGAAAATGGGGATAAGTCACTTTTTTCAGGGTCGTTGTAACTTCAAACGGTCACTAAATGAACTGTTGTAAGTGGAGGACTACAAGTATTCCATTTGGCCCACGTGGATCTATGTGGAAGTGCCCAGAGACTAACTTTCTGGGGCTAATTAGGTTTGAAATTGGAACTGCTACAGATCAGTTGCCTAAATTCTTGTAACCATTCCCCATTCAACAGTCTTGTTAAAGAAGAATTGGACAAGGTGTTGGCCGTCCTTGACCTCAACTAACTTCACAACTCACAACTTTGGGAGGCAGGTTGTTCCACTGATTAATTGTTCTGTCAGGAAATTTCTTAGTTCTAAGTTGCTTCTCTCTTTGGTCAGTTTTCATCCATTGCTTCTTGTCCTGCTTGAATAGCTTGACTCCCTCTTCTTTGTAGCAACCCCTGAGATTGGAACACTGCTATCATGTCACACCTTGTCCTTCTCTTCATTAAACTAGACATACCCAATTCCAGCAACCATTCTTCATATGTTTTAGCCTCCAGTCCCCTAATCATCTTTGTTGCTCTTCTCTGCACTCTTTCTAGAGTCTCAACATCTTTTTTACATTGTGGCGACCAAAACTGGATGCCGTATTCCAAGTGCGGCCTTACCAAGGCATCATAAAGTGGAATTAATACTTCACATGACCTTGATTCTATCCCTCTGCTAATGCAGCCTAGAACCTCAAATCTCTCTTTCTAATCTTGGAACAATCCGTCAATTCCGGTCAAACCCTGAGCACCATGAAGTCATACTCTCACCTGTTCCTCTGCCTTGGTGTTTCTCTGCACGTTCAGGTATTCCTCCGCCAGACCCACCACCTGGGAGCAGTTCTCGGGGTCCCGCTCCCTCACCCAATTCTGCACTTCTTGGGGCAGGATGTCCAGCAGCTGCTCCAGCACCAGGGTCTCCAGGATCTGCTCCTTGGAGAGCCTCTCCACCTTCAGCCACTCATGGCAAAGCGCCTGCAGCCGGCTGTATGCCCCCCGTGGACCCTCAGCCTCCTGGTAGCAGAAATGCCGGAAACGTTGGCGTTGCTTCTCCCGGTTCAGGATGTCCCCAAACAAGATGGCTGCCTTCACTTTCCCATAATCCTCTTGGTCTGGCCTTGACAGCCGGCGATAAGCTTGCTCAGCTTCTCCTCGGAGGGCAGGCAGCAACCTGGATGCCCACTCCTCTGTGGGCCACTGGCAAGCCTGGGCCACCTGCTCGAAGGAGCCAAGGAAGGCCTTGACGTTGTCCCATGGCCAGGGCTCCTTGGGCATGGTATGGCCAACCTCCCACTGGGCCTCACCATGAGGAAGGAGGCCTTCACCTGGTTCCTCTTTCACCTGAGGGTGGGCTGCCATCCTTTGCAGACTCTCCTCGATGCTCTCGGTCTGGACGATGGAAGGGACCCTCCCCACTCTCTGCAACCTCTCAGCTGTCTAGGCTGAGTTTGTTGCTTCCATCTTCATCCCTGCCTGCTGGTCTCACAAAGATGGAGGCTCTGTAGCAAAATCTGCCAGATTGCACTGCTGGTTGTGGTGGTGGAAAGTATTTGAAGACGCCTGAAGTGGCCCACAGAAGTTTCCTAATGGGATGTGATGAGCAGCTTCCTGCCAAAAAAAAAAAAAAAGCCAAAAATACATTAAGCCACAATGTGATCACTTTGGGGCTTAGTAGGTTTCAGCTGTCCACATTGTGGTTTGTTTATACCCTGCTTGCATGACCTGATAGTTAAGTGGCCAATAAGTAATTAAGAAAGGTCAAGTGGCCAATAAGCAATTAAGCAAAATAAAATTATTTTATTTGCTTGTATGCTTCCTCTCCATTATGAAGCGTCACTAAAGGTTAACGGAAAGAAAAGCAGATCTTTTTCTGTTATTTAATCTTTACATTCTAATTCCTACTTTTTCTCCCCACTGGGCAGGCATAACAATAGCAATATATTGACTAATGGAGCCTCTGTGTTAAAAAGGAGTCTACCTTACATACCCATCTCTGGAGGGCAAATGGAGGAGTTATTTGCTTTCTTAGGATTCCCACTGTTGGAAACTGCTACAGAGACATTTACATTTCTACCACAGCTCTACTCTTAACAGTTCTGCGGATCTATTTACAAGTAAGTCCAGTTTCCTTCAATGAGAGTTATGTTTTAGTTAGGACTATATGGTGCAATGTACTGCAGTACACGAACACAGGAAAGGGATAGCTGCAATCCAATTTAGGGACTCTCCACTGTCCACACTAGATGGGGGACACTTGAGCTATTACTCAATCCACTTTGGGCAATCTCAAAAGCTAAGCAGGGTTGGCTTTGATTAATGTTTAGACAGGAGACCACCAGGAAATTTAAAAAAAAAATGAGCAAATTGGAACGACGCATCGGTTTGTTCCTGACCCATCCAGGATTATTTCCCCCCTCCCAGTGGAAATCATCCAAATTCTACACCCCTGCATAAGGACTCCCCTAACAGATTGCAACCCCACCCCAAGTGGAGATTTTCCTTTAGCATAACCAGGTTTAACATTTTCAGCACAGTTGAGCTGAAGCAATGCAACACTCACTATCTTCCAAAGCATTTCTTTTCCAGGCAAGCAGAATACATGGATGTTCAAAACTACCCCTGACTTTTTCAAGCTAGCCCTCCAGGTGAAGCCTCTGTGAAAATGACCTAGGGATTAAATCAAGTGTTTCTCATCTTCAACAATTTTAAGGTGAGTGGACTTCAACTCCCAGCATTCCGCCACCAGTATTATCAGCAAGGGCTCATGCAATTTCCTGTATAAATGATTTCATCTCTTCTTTCTTCACATTTATTTTTTAAAATATCTGGGATATCTAGATCAGTGGCTTAAACCTAGATCACTTTTAAGAAACGTGAACTTCAACTCCCAGTTTCTCATCCAGCATTCTGGCTGGAGAATCCCGGGAATTGAAGTCCACTCATCTTAAGAACAGAATAGTTTATTTGGCCCAAGTGTGATTAGATACACAAGGAAGTCTATGTAGATTCTCCGTCATCCAGGTCACAGTTATCCCAAAGATGGTTTTGGGAACTGGACTTTCTTGTTTTTCTTCGAAGACTTGGAAGATCTTGGATGAGAAGTGAAACATCTTCAAAGAACAACAAGGAAGTCCAGTTGCCTTGCGAAAAAGCACCTTTGGGATACACAAGGAATTTGCCTCTGGTGCAGAAGCTCTCAGTGTGTACACGCAAAGCAGCAGAGTAATAATAAACATAATAATGATGCCAATAAGAGAAAAGAAGGTAAGAAAGATAATATTAACACTACAGCCATACAACATAGGTGTAAATATACTTGGACATTAGACAGCACTGTGAGGATTAAGTGTTCAGCAGAGTGATTGCACGAGGGAAAAAACTGTCTGTGTCTCAAAGATGCTTTTTTTTTTAGGAGGCAACAGGACTTTGTTTTTTCTTTGAAGAAATTTCAACTTCTCATCCAAGAAGTTTCTTCAGCTCTGACTAGAGGGCGGGGAGTGAAAAGATTTATATTTCTTGCAGACAGCAGGTCACTTGCATTCTTTTAGAGCAGGGATGTCAAACTCGCCGCGTCACGTGACGTGTCACAACGTATGATGAGTTTTTCCCCCTGCCGGAGCTGGGATGGGCACAGCTTCCGCGTGATGGCCCGTGTAAATGGGTGTGGAGTCTTATTTGGCTGCAGGATGTTTTTCTGTCCTGAATCCCTTCACTGTTGAAGACAGACGCAGGTTGTTGGAGACGAGTTTGTGTTGCACAAATGGTCCTTTGTAGAAAAAACAAGAAAGTCCAGTTGCCTCTTGAAAACAAAAAAGCACCTTTGGCACAACCCTACCTGGATGGCTGAGAATCTCCATAGACATGTCCCCATGTCTACCTGTCTTGGCACGCAATGCCCTGTTAGTGGTGTCCTGAGGGGAGGAGTTGAAACGGTTTATGTGCAGGATGTGAGGGGTCCGTAGGTATTTTCTCAGCCCGCCTTCTGACCCATGCAATATACAGGTCCTCTACAGAGGGCAGGCTGGTTGAAATGGTTTTTCCTGCAGTCCTAATTATAGGTCGTCCTCGACTTACAACAGTTCATTTAGTGACTGTTCGAAGTTACAATGGCACTGTAAAAAGTGACTTATGGCCGTTTTTCACACTTACGACCGTTTGCAGCATCCCCATGGTCACGGGATCAAAATTCAGACGCTTGGCAACTGAATTGGCAACTAGTTATGATGGTTGCAGTGCCTCAGGGTGTATGTGTGTGTGTGTGTGTGTGTGTGCCATGTGATCCTCTTCTGCCACCTTTTGATAAGCAAAGTCAATGGGGAAACCAGATTCCCTTAACAAACATGTCACTAACTTAAAACGGTGGTGTTTCACTTAACAGCGGGGGCAAGAAAGGTCGTAACAGTGGGCAAAACTCACTTGACAAATGTTTCCCTCAGCAATGGAAACTTTGGGCACAATTGTGGTTGTAAGTCAAGGACTTACCTGTATACATTGGGAGTCTGTACTTGTCCTGTTTGGCTGCTGTAGCCAAAAGTTGCTGAAGTCGAGAGATGCTGGATTCAACGGGAGAAGAAAAGGAGAGAAATCCATTTTGGAAATGCAAGACCCCAAACCTCTAAAATGCCCCCCCCCATTTGCCAATTTGCCCAACCCTCCACCCAGCACCTGGCCAGAAAAAAAAAAAAAGTTGCACTGCTGCCTTTGAAAAAGAGGAAGAAAGTTGGGGATATGTTGCTAAAATGTCCTACTCAGTCTAGAAGAGAAGAGGTGGGGAAACTATGGCCCTTTTATGACTTGTGGACTTCAACTCCCAGAATTCCTGAGCCAACCATGGCTGGCTCAGGAATTCTGGGAGTTGAAGTCCTCAAATCATAAAGGGGCTCCAGGTAGCCATGGCTGGCTCAGGAATTCTGGGAGTTGAAGTCCAGGAGTCATAAAGGGGCCATAGTCGTTCCCCCCCCCCGTCTAGAGTGACTGGGGTAAAGCGCTGCCACCGCAGCCAGGAGCCCCCCTCCCCTAATTTTCCTCTAGAAAAGCGGGGGCGATTTCTGGCGACTTACGCTGTCCCAGCGCTGCGGAAAGATCCCCACCATCCAGTTCAGCTTCCTCTGTTTGACCCCCTTCTTCCGCCTCCTCCTTTTTCTCCAGCGGCAGGGAAATTCAAAATCAAACCCCGCCCCTTACCGGAAATGCTCCGCTCCTGCTTTTCCGTTCTAGGAATCTTAACTCTATGGGTTTTAACCCTTGAGTCTTTGAACTGGTTCTGGGAAAATCCATGCAGGGCTGGTGCTCGACTCCTGGCGGTTAGCAGCAGGCATCTGTGCAATTTTCCTTGCAGAGCAATTCAAACTCAAACCCCATCCCTTACCGGATATGCTCCGCTCCTGCTTCTCCTTTCTAGAAATCCTAACTCTATGGTTTTAACCCTTGAGTCTTTGCACTGGTTCTGGGAAATCCATGCAGGGCTGGTGTTCGACTCCTGGCTGTTACCAGTAGGCATCTGTGCAATTTTTCTTGGAAATGGGTTTACCTCTCCCTTTTCCACTTTGTTTATTACTATATTATTATTATTATTATTATTATTATTATTATTATTATTATTATTATTATTATTATTATTATTATTATTATTATTTTATTATTTTTATTATTATTATTACAATATAATGATAATATAATAATGATAATAATAATAGTTTTTTACACCTCTGTCAATCTTCGGAATATGTAGATGAGTGGGGTTTGTGACATTGACAGACTTTATCTACCAAGGCAAATAGGTGGGCGTGGAATGCTGCAAGTACATCACATGGTTGAAGAAAAAAAAATGGCTTTGGAAGAATATCTGAAGGACAGTGGTGAAGATGCACTGAAATTAGTATATCAGGAAGGCTTGCTGATTCCTGGAGAGGCCAAACTGGCCTACAAGAAAGACCAAGTGAAGAACAGAATAGAGGCATGGGAAGACAAAGCACTATATGGCCAGTACATTAAAAAAAATAGCTGGGGAAGCAGATAATAACAAGACCTGGCAATGGCTAAGAGCAGGAAAATTGAAGAAAGAGACCAAGGGACTAATTCTGGCTGCACAAGACAAATGCATATAAAGTCAAAATTGAGAAGACAGCAACAGACTGTGCCGCCTATGCAAAGATGCTGAAGAAACAGTAGACCACCTGGTAAGCTGCTGCAACAAGATCGCACAGACTGACTACAAGCAGCGGCATGACAAAGTAGCAACAATGGTGCATTAGAAGATCTGCAAGAAATATCATTTACCTGTAAGCAAGAACTGGTGGGATCATAAAACCGAGAAAGTCATAGAAAATGATAAAATTAAACTGGTGTGGGACTTCAGAATTCAAAAAGACAAGCACCTGCAACATAACACCCCGGACTTAACAATTGTCGATAAAAAAGACAAAAAAGTCTGGATAGTGGATGTGGCAGTGCCTGGAGACAGCAGAATAGACAAGAAAGAACTGGAGAAGATAACAAAATACAAAGACCTACAAATAGAAATAGAAAGACTGTGGCAAAGGCAAGCAAGGGTAGTACCAATAGTAATAGGCGCCTTGGGTGCAATCCCAAAATAACTGGAGCACCACTTGAACACAATTGGCGTTGACAAATTCGCCATTAGTCAATTGCAAAAGGCAGCCTTACTAGGAACTGCTTCCATCCTGCCATGATATCTGTAATAACATCAAACATCCACATCTGCCTATCCCAGGTCCTTGGTAAGGACTTGATAGGTAGACAAAATGCCAAATCCAGTCTGAACATCTGGCTGACTGCGATGATCCATGATAATAATGATAATGATAATAATAATAATAGTTTTTTACACCTCTGTCAATCTTCGGAATATCTAGATGAGTGGGGTTTTTTCCAACCTTGGTCACTTTAAGACTATGGACTTCAACTCCCAGAGTTCCTCAACCAGCATACTCAACTGGAGGATCCTGAGAAGTCCACGTGTTCTAAAGTCCACGTGTTCTAAAGCTTTTGAAGATCTAGCTAGTCTCCCCTCCATCTGCAAAACCAATATTTCTCAACTTCAGCAATTATAAAACCTGTGGACTTCAACTCCCACAATTTCCCCAGCCTAGATGGCTGGAGGAATTGTGGGAGTAGAAGTCCACACATGTTAAAAGTGCTGATGTTGAGAAATGGAGTGCTAAGCCATCTGCAAGCCAGCTTATCTAATTGAAAGTTGGCTAGTTGTGTTGCTCTCTCTTCTTTCCTATAGCAGTTTTTTGGAGCAGGCTGGGTTGACAGAGAGGGACTGGAGTAGAATCTCCCAAAGGACTGAAGTGGGGGACCAGGAGCTAGATCCACCTGCTCCTATTCCAGCCCCACTGCCTCACATTAGGATTGGGAGAAGAGAGCTTGTCCTTGAATGAGGATTTGATCAACAACTAAATGATGTTGCTCACAAGAGCCAAAACATCTGCACATTTCTTCCATATCCAGAAAGCTAGTAGCTTTCCCTAGTCTTAGTCCAGTGGTGGTGAACCTATGGCACGGGTGCCAGAGGCGGCACTCAGAGCCCTCTCTGTGGGCACCCGCACCATCACCCCAGTCCTAGGCCTTCAGCTGGGTTTTATAAAACCTTTTCGCTTTAGGCCTCTGCCGTTGTGTGCAAAAAAAAAAAAAGGTTCAATCAGTCAATTTCAACTTCTCGTGGGGAAAAAAAAGATCTTGCAAAGTTGGAATTTATTGATTGAACTTTTTAGTCCCACCTAGTCTGCTGTTACCACTGCAACCATGCCCACCTAATGGGCCATGCCCACTCGGCACCCGACGATGCATGTGGGTTCTGGGTGGCAGTTTGGGCACTCGGTCTCTAAAAGGTTCGCCAGCACTGTCCTAGTCCAACCCCTTCCCCAGTATCCTACCTTTGCTCTGGGGCTGAGAAGGGGAAACTGATCCGGCATCCCTCACTCAAGGAACTTCCATGGGTAAGCCCAAAGGTATTGTTTTTTTCATGAGGCAACTGGACTGTCTTGTTTTTCTTTGAAAACGTTTTGCTTCTCATCCAAGAAGCTTCTTCAGCTCTGACCGGATAGTGGGGAATGGGAGGATTTATAGTCCTTCAAGACAGCTGGTCATTTGCATTCTGTTTAGAGAGTTGTTGAGGCCACTGAGAGGTTTATCTGCGTCCTCAACCTATTTGCACACTCAGGTGACCTGGAGGACATAGATAAACCTCCCAAAGGCCTCAACGACTCTCTAACAGGATGCAAATGACCAGCTGTTTGCAAAGAATATAAATCCTTCCATTCCCCACCATCCGGTCAGAGAGGAAGAAGCTTCTTGGATGAGAAGCGAAACGTCTTCAAAGAAAAACAAAAAAGTCCAGTTGTTTCATGAAAAGCATCTTTGGGACAAATATGACCTGGATGACTGAGACTCTCCATAGATTTCCATGGCTAAATGGGGATGGGAGGGGCAGGTTCTAATGCAGCATTTTCACTCCTAGAGCACCCTGGTTCTTGAGCTGAAAGGGCCTCACTTCTGCAGCTGATGGGAGAGTAGAACCCAGATACTCCTTGTGCTAGCCTGAAACCTTTACCCCTACCACCTTCTGGCTCCAAATTTAACCCTTAAAATGCTGGTAGTTTGCAGTAAGCCAGGTGAATTTGATACCCAAAGAGAAAAGTTGCAGATGAACTTCAAAACTTCAAAATGAATCAATTGGCCTCCAAAGTTCTTGGAAACCATTTTTTTTAAAAAAATCCACAATTGATGCAGACTTTCAGCATGTGTGGTGTCAGCAGTCACAAATAAAGATGGATTTGGTTGGTCTTGATTTGTGTTGGATTTTAGTTTTATTTTTTTTAATAGCCGAGGTGTTGCTCCTTTTTCCAATGTAGCTCAATATGAGAACTAGAAAAGGCATTTTTCCTCATTGAGGTCTTTTTTCTTATACTTTAACAAATCACAGAACATATCCTGAGGCAGAGGATTTTTGTATTCATTATATTAATCAAGATCTAGGTTTTAGGTTTGACATTTAATTCCCATTAAAAACTATTGTTCTTTGTTAGAGAAAACTACTGTTCTTTGTGAACAGTTGAACCATATAGCAGATATTTAATATCTAAATAGGAAAGCATTATTTATTTATTATTTATTTATTTATTTATTGAATTTATTAACCACTCATAACCGATTCTGGGTGGAAAGTAGCCATTCTGCTCCTGTCTATCAGCTGCCACTTTATGCTTGCTTGTGCTTTGCTGCTATGTGGTGATAGACTGCCATGAACAGCGGGGAGAGGAAATGAAGGAGGGATTGCTCGGGAAAACGAAAGTAAGTGCTGTATCACCTTGAGAGGCTGCCTCAAGGCCTCTCAGCTGGAAGAAGGAGGGAGCCACATATCAAACCACACTTGAACTGACTGTTATGAAAACATCTTGCCTGAACCTAATTGGTTACACTGGGGTGGGCAATGAGAGATAGTTAAGTGGGGAAAATAGAACTTAGGAATTTTGCCACATGATTCTCAGTTCTGGCTTTGCAATACTGCAATACACTTGACCTTTAATAAACTACTGTATACCTTTCTCAAAAAATGGAGCCAAGGATCATTTCTATTTAAGGGTTTAGGTTGTGGCAGGTCCAACAGTCATTCTTATCATTTAGACCAGATAGGAAGCATGACCTGATAAACTATTTCTACTTTATTGTAAATCCAGTGGTGGGATTCAGCCGGTTTGCACCGGTTCGGGAGAACTGGTAGCTAAATTTTGTTGAGTTAGGAGAACCGGCTGAACCCATGCTGCTTCTGATAGTCCATTCTAGGCCTTGGAGGCCTGGAGGAGGTCTCTCTGGCTTAGAATGGCCCACCGAAAGTGCGTGGATGTCACTTCCGGAAGTCTTATTCTAGGCCTGGTGGAGGCTTCCCAAGCCTAGAATGGCCCGCCGGAAGTGCGTTGATGTCACTTCCAGAAGTCCATTCTAGGCCTGGGAGGCCTGGAGGAGGTCTCTCTGGCTTAGAATGGCCCACCGAAAGTGCGTGTATGTCACTTCCAGAAGTCCATTCTAGGCCTCGGAGGCCTGTAGGAGGCCTTCCAGGCCTAGAACAGCCCACAGGAAGTGCATGGATGTCACTTCCGGAAGTCCATTCTAGGCCTCGGAGGCCTAGGCCTACATCCACGCAGAGAACTGGATGTTCAGGTATTTGAATCCCACCACTGTGTAAAGCTACTTTAACAACTCTGAAAGTACAATTATTTAGTCACCATAATAGCCTGAGAACATAGGGAGGGTCCCTTCTGAATCTCTTGCTCTGCGCACTATGCAGCTGCGGGCATGCTGCCTTGTATCTGACTGTTCCCCAATAGCATTTCTTCATCTATCTCCCAAGGTTTTTCTCACAGACCATTACATCTTCTAAGATATAGAGTGCATGTATCAAGCCAACACTTCAGATGAAATCCAGCCAAGGCTTCATTTCTGTGGAGAGGAGAAAACACCTCCATGCCCGCTCTGAAAACCTTCTCAGGACCTCTCCAAACCCATTTATGCACCTATGGATTTCCAATGCCATGGCAGCAGCCCATAAGGCTTTGGTGTGAAAACAAGGTGAGAACATATTACGTGTTGTGCCAAATCTTCTAAAAACTTGCAGAAGAGTCTCAAGACAATTAGTACCATGTGAACAACTAAATCACTATAATTTGGATAATGATAACAAGGAGAGAAGTTGCAGATGTGTTCCAATTCCAGAGATGAGCCACTGAGTTGGACAGGAGAGCTCAGCCCCAAACCTATCTACAAAAATGCTTTTTCCAAACCAGTGTCGAGAGAGGATGTTAGAATGTGTGTAAACAGACGTGGATTTGGATATAGTTTGTATTTGTAGTGCATTTTGGCTATATTTTCAACTCAGTAGGAAAAAAGAATAAAAATGGTTAAAGCGGTAATTAAATATCATTAATTAGGCAAAGAAGATAACAAAGTTAATGGGGTTAGTTGAGTTAGTTGTTAGTAGAGATCATTCCAATCATCTAGATAGGGGGTAACTAATACATAGGTGACTGTTTGCAGAAACCTGTAACCCAAGATAGGGCATAAATCCTTAGTAAGACTACACTTGGAAGTTTATCTGTATCCTCAACCCATTTGCACACTCAGGTGACCCTGAGGACACAGACAAACCTCCGAGTGGCCTCAATGACTCTCTAAAAGAATGCAAATGACAGCTATCTGCAAGGAATATAAATTCTTCCATTCTCCACCATCCAGTCAGAGCTGAAGAAGCTTCTCGGATTGAGAAGCGAAACATCCTCAAAGAAAAACCAGAAAGTCCAGTTGCCTCCTGAAAAAGCACCTTTGGGGCACCATTGGATGGTGAACAGGAATACCTACAAGTTAAGGTGGGTGATGGTAGCTTTGAATGTCCATTTCATATCAAGCATTTTTCCTTTCTTCTGATCTTTCTTTAAGAAATTAAGAATCTACATGGAGAATCTCAATCTAAAAGAATGTGTAAAATATCAGAGGAAATAATAGTCTGGCAAGCAGCACACACTACAATTCATTGGATGAATTCCTGTTTCTAATGGGTTAAGCCTTTTAAAGGTGGCCTTAAGCTGGAGATTGTTAATCTTTTCCTATTTATTATTATTATTATTATTATTATTATTATTATTATTATTATTATTATTATTATTATTATTATTATTACTATTATTATTATTATTATTATTATTATTATTATTATTATTAATAATTTGACTTCTATGCCGTCCTACTCCGGAGAACTCAGGGCGGCTCACAACATAATAGAAATCAACATTTAAAAATACATATATATAAAACCCTTAATTTAAAAAAAACAATCATTCAACATACACACAGACATACACTGGCTTGGGGCAAGATGTTAACTGCCCCAGGCCTGCCGGCAGAGGTGTGTTTTAAGTAATTTATGAAAGGCGGAGAGGGTGGGGGCAACACGGATCTCCAGGGGAAGTTGGTTCCAGAGGGCCGGGGCTGCAACAGAGAAGGCTCTTCCCCTAGGCCCTGCCAGGTGACACTGTCTGGCTGACGGGACCTGGAGAAGGCCGACTCTGTGGGCCCTAACCAGCCGCTGGGATTCATGGGGCAGCAGACGGTCCTGTAAGTAACCTGGTCCGATGCCATGTAGGGCTTTATAGTTCATAACCAACACTTTGAATTGGGTTCGGAGACCATTTGGCAGCCAATGCAGCTTGCGGAGTGATGCCGAAATGTGGGCATTTCTGGGCAAGCCCAACACTGCTCGCGTGGCTGCATTCTGCATTACCTGAAGTCTCCGAACGTTTTTCAAAGGTAGCCCCATGTAGAGAGCATTGCAGTAGTCGAGCCTCGAGGTGATAAGGGCATGAGTGACTGTGAGAAGAGACTCCCGGTCCAAATAGGGCCGCAACTGGTGCACCAGGCGAACCTGGGCAAATGTCCTCCTCGCCACAGCCGAAAAATGATGTTCCAAATTTAGCTGTGGATCGAGGAGGACGCCCAAGTTGCGGACCTTCTCCGAGGGGGTCAAAAGCACCCCCCAGGCTGATGGACGGATAGATTGAATTATCCTTGTGAGGCAGAGCCCATAGCCACTCCGTCTTGTCGGGGTTGAGTTTGAGCCTGTTGGCACCCATCCAAACCCTAACAGCCTCCAGACATCGGCACATCACTTTCCACTGCTTCACTGAAATGACACGGGGTGGAGATGTAAAGCTGGATATCATCAGCATACTGATGATATCTCACCCCGTGTTGTCGGATGATCTCACCCAGCGGTTTCATGTAGATATTAAACAGCAGAGGGGAGAGGACCGATCCCTGAGGGACCCCACAAGGGAGGAACCTAGGGGTCGACCTCTGACCCCCCCGCCAACACCGACTGCGATCGACCAGTGAGGTAGGAGGTGAACCACTGCAAAACAGTGCCCCCAACCCCCAACCCCTCCAGTCGGTGCAGAAGGATACCATGGTCAATGGTATCGAAAGCCGCTGAGAGGTCAAGTAGCACCAGGATAGTGGAAAATCCCCTATCCCGGGCCCGCCAGAGATCATCCGTCAGCGCGACCAAAGCAGTTTCCGTGGAGTAGCTGAGCCTGAATCCTGACTGTTGAGGGCCCAGATAATCGGCCTCATCCAAGGACCGTTGGAGCTGGAGTGACACCACCTTCTCAACAACCTTCCCTATAAAGGGAAGATTGGAGACAGGACGGTAGTTGTTTAATACAGCTGGGTCCAGGGAAGGCTTCTTGAGGAGGGGGCGCACAATTGCCTCCTTGCAGGGAACTGGAAAGGACCCCTCCCTCAAAGAAGCGTTGACAATCTCCTGAACCCAATTCAAAGTGTTTGGAAATAAGTTCAATTTTTTGGGATGGTCTTCCTCTCTCTGCGATACCCTGGTCATTTTCCAGATATGGGGAAAGCGGTCATCTTAGATTCATGAAAATGGCTTAGAGGAAGGGAAGTCATCTGCTTCTATGACTGTTTTTCTCTGCAGAAGTAAAAATCTCCATCCAGGAAGATGAGTGAGATAAGGGGATGCAGGAAAGGGAGCAGGTGGAGATAGACAGGAGACAAGGAGGTGCCAAGGCAGGTAGGAGAGCCCATTTACAGATAGTCTATGACATACAAAATCAGTTGTGACTAGATTACCAGTTGTAAGTGGTTAAAGCATAAATCAAGGCACCCATATTACCAGACCCAATTTTATGACATTATCTGCGGTGGTTGTAACCAATCAACATAGTTATTAAGTGAATGCCATGGTCATAAGTGGAAGCTCATTCTTCCAAATGGATATTTTTTTGCAAATCACTGTCACATTACTTAAATGTAAATGGACTGCTGCAAAGACAAAGGCCACTCTTTTCAAGACATCAAAATCTACATCCTGGACAGAGAGGACTGCTGGTTTGAAAGAGGGGTCAAAGAGGCCATCTATTTAAAAATTGAACAGCCCTCTCTCAACAGAAGGAGAAGGATATGACATCATCTATCTTTACTCTATAACACAGTAGCGCCATTTGCAACCTTCCCAGCCAACTTCTGACAAGCAAAGTCAATGGGTGAAACAAGATGTGCTTAATGACTGCATGATTCACTTAACAACTGCAGTGGTTCACTTAACAACTCTGGCAAAAAAGCTCATAAAATTAATTAAATTAATTAAAATTCTTTGACACCTCTTGGTGGCGATCAGCAGTATGTGAAATGAGTCCTGGGATTATATGGTCCCTCTGTGGTGAGAGGCAGATTGGAGGATTAAGGCCATTCAACTATTCATGGGATTGTGTCCGGTAGGACAAGACTCTGTACTGTGTCATAAGGAAGATGATTTAAATTGATTTATGTGAGGTTATACAAGATTGGAAGTCAGAGGTCCAACTAAATGGTATTTCAATAGTGGACCTGGATGATAGGATTGGTTGGAGATATGAAAGCTTCATGCTGGTGAAAAATCAGAGGGTATCGATCAAAGGTAGTTGCATTACTTTGGTGTTTGGTGCAGGGGCATAACATGTGAGTATCTGATGGACGATTACATGGCAAGCCATCTTATAAATCTGGTGGTGATCATGACTTCCATTCTGTGGTCCAGGTGGCTGAATAGCTGGAGAACTTGGTCTTAAGATGCTAATACTTATTGCCAGATTGCCTTGCACAATGACTATCTTGATCTACATCTCGCTAATGGAGGGGACAGCAAATCTAGCATTTGTCATTGAAACCTTGTTGGAGAAAGGCAGTAATGTTATCTTGTCTGAATACTGGATAGGTTATCTTTAATCATGAGAGTCCCCTTATCTGTTGATTCTGATTCTCTCAGACTTACTAGGTAGGCCAGATGGAAAACACAACAGAGAAACCAATTTTACCCTATTGTAAAGCTATATAAACAGAATATTGTAAGTCTATTTATTTTGACATCACATGTTCTTTTGTATTCAGATCTGGTCTTAGGAAAATAATGAGACACTTGGGGATAAAGATGCAGCCCAGCAGTCCTGTATTAGAGGCCAAGATGGAGAAGACCTGCACGGCCACCATGTACTTCCCTTTGGTGCTCAGGTAGGTGGGCACAAAGGACACCCAGACACTGCAGAAGACCAGCATGCTGAAGGTGATCAACTTGGCTTCATTGAAAGCCCCAGGCAGATTCCTGGCCAGGAAAGCCACTGTGAAGCAGATGATGGACAGAAGGCCCATGTAGCCAAGGGCCCCATAAAACATGGTGACAGAGCCTTCATTGCATTGTAGAATGATTTCTCCAGATTGTGAATGCATGTCAGACTCAAGGAATGGAGGGAAAGTGCCCAACCAGATGCTGCAGAGAACAACTTGAAAACCAGAGCATGAAAGTATAATGGAGTTGGCCAAACTCTTTCCCAGCCATCTCTGCACTTGATTGCCTGGTTTTGTGACCCAGAAAGCCAGCACTACTGTGATGGTTTTGGCCAAGACTGAAGAAATGGCAGCAGAAAAGATGATGCTGAATGCTGTTTGTCGAAGAAGGCAGGTGGTTCTCCTTGGTTGGCCAATGAACAAGAAGGAAGTGAAGAAGGAAAGCAGGAGACAAATGAGAATGATATAAGAGAGATCTCGATTGTTGGCTTTGACTATGGGAGTTTCTTGGAATTTGAAAAAGATTCCCAAGACAAAGCATGTGACTAAAGAGAGGAACAAAGCAATGAAAGTTAAGATGATTCCCAAATTTTCTTGATAGGATAGAAAAGTTTTAATCTTGGGGATACAGTGATCTCGGTTGTTATTTGGATATTGATCTGCTGGACATTTGCTGCATTTTTCTGCGTCTGTAAAGGAGCAAAAGTAATATTTACCTGTATGTTTATTCTTTTGTTTAATGATAAAATAAGTTTCTTCAAGTGTTCTCTAGGCTGCCAGCTGTTGAGAAAAGTTAATTTGGCTGCCTGAAATGAGCAAAAATATGACTGGTGAAAGGCCATCTATTTTTTGGATGAAACCAGCCACTTGTTTCCCATGCCTAGACAAGGAGTTGAAGCCATTAAAAATGTATTTCCAGATTTAGTCCAGGAGATGCAATTTTTTTTGTCTTTCTGGTTATCAGTTTTATTAGCTTCCTTTGCTTTTTTGCCCTCTCATCCATGCTTTGACAGCAAGAAACAATCACTTTTCTGTGGGCAGGCATTTTGAAAACTCTCCAGAGATTAATGTTTTTTCCATTCATCCTATCAATATGGGAACAGCAAGCAAGAATCAAAATTGTACAGTTTATTTATTTATTTATTTATTTATTTATTTATTTATTTATTTATTTATTTATTTATTTATTTATTTATTTAATTAGATTTCTATGCCGCCCTATTCAAAGGGCGGCTCACAACATGGATACAACATGTAGAAATCTAGAATTAAAATACATTGTAAAAAAACCGTTAATTAAAACCAATCACCCAAAACAGACATGCAAACATACATACACTGGCTGGAGCAAGGTGTTAACTGTCCCAGGCCTGTCGGCAAAGATGGGTCTTTAATAATTTGCGAAAGGCGGAGAGGGTGGGGGCAGTACAGATCTTCGGGGGGAGTTGATTCCAGAGGGCCGGGGCCGCAACAGAGAAGGCTCTTATAGAATCATAGAATCGTAGAGTTGGAGGGGACCTCCCGGGTCATCGAGTCCAACCCCCTGCTTGAGGCAGGATTCCCTAAACCAGACAGATGGCTGTCCAGTCTCTGCTTGAAGACCTCCATCGAAGGGGAGCTCATCACCTCCTGTGGCAACCTGTTCCACTGGTCGATCACCCTTACTGTTAGAATTTTTTTTCTAACATCTAATCTGAATCTTTTCCCCTGCAGTTTCATCCCATTGTTTCTAGTCCTTCCTTGGGCAAGTGAGAACAGGGCTGATCCCTCTGCACTGTGACAGCCCTTCAGGTATTTGTAGACAGCTATCATGTCTCCTCTCAGTCTTCTTTTCTGTAGACTAAACATTCCTAATTCCTTTAACCGTTCCTCATAGGACATGGTTTGTAGACCGTTCACCATCTTGGTAGCTCTCCTTTGAACCTGCTCCAGTTTGTCCCCTAGGCTCCTAGGCCTCTTCCCCTAGGCCCCGCCAGGCGACACTGTCTGGCTGACGGGACCTGGAGAAGGCCGACTCTGTGGGCCCTAACCGGTCGCTGGGTTTCATGTGGGCCCTAACCGGTCGCTGGGTTCCACTGCTGGACCCATTAAAAACAAGATTTCAGCCTTTAACTATGTATCAGTAGACCAAATGACCCAAGAGAAAAATAGAAGAGCCAGATGTTACTCATTTTATTGGAGAATCCTCCCAAAAATCACAGATGTTCACTGCTACACCTGGAAGGTAGTGAGCAGCTCAGAAAAAAAAGGCCCTTTCATATCCCAGTGAGCAGACTCGGATTCTGAAGACTCTGAATTAGTGGTATGTTAGCCTCATCAGGCAATAAAACAGGAATCATTTGAGGCTCATTAAAGATAATAAGGTATGTCTGTTAAACCTTGAAACTAGAGAAATAGAGTGGAGAACAGAGCAATGATTCTCAATGTGACTCCTTGCCAAACCAGGGGGGGGGGAGGTAACTATCTTAGTGGTGAATATCTGTAACTGGTGTATAGGATGAGGGTGAAGGTTTATTCTCGGAGCTTGTGGGTTGGTTTCCAAATGTTTCATTACCAGGCTAGGTAACATCTTTAGCAGCATTTAGGGAATGTCTGTTAAGTGAAGAGCACTGACACAGACATCCCCTAAATGCCGCTGAAAATGTTACCTAAACTGGTAATGAAATGTTCGGAAACCAACCCACAAGCTTGGAGAATGAACCTTCACCTCCATAACTATCTGCAGCCTGATTTAACAGGCTGCAGCCTGATTTAACAGGCAGCCGTGATTCACCATTTTAGTCTGGAAAGAACTCTTTGATCTGCTCTGGTGTGCCATTCTTGTGAATCATGTTTGGATAAAAAGACCCTATAACTGGGCTGGGCATGGTGGTTAGAATGCAGTATTACAGGCTAATTCTCGCCACATTCTGGAGTTGGATCCTGACCGGCTCAAGGTTGACTCAGCCTTCCTACCATCCTTCCATCCTTCTGTGGTCGGTCAAATGAAGATTGCTGGGGGAAATATGGCTGGCCTTGTAAACTGCTCAGAGAGTGCTGTAAAGGAGGGCTTTTCAACCAGTGGTACGGGTGCCACCTGTGGTACATTGGCACCTGGTAGGTGATACATGACCATCCTAGAAAAGTGGTAGTGGGGGAGGGGAACGAGCTGAACTGGTGGCAGCACTGCACAAGCCTGACCGAGAGATGGCTGGAGCTGCAGGTCTGTCAGAGCTCAGCAGAAGCGGCAGGATCAGTGCCGCTTTCCAACTGATCGGCGTTTCTTCAAGGCTGTCAGGGCTCGGTGGAAGCGCCAGGATCATTGCCAGGCTCCAGGTGGAGCTCAGCGCTGATCCTGGTGCTTCTGCTGAGCCCTGAAGCACCAATCAGCTGGAAAGCAGTACTGATCCTGGCACTTCTGCTGAGCCCAGAAGAAGAGCCGATCAGCTGGAATGTTGCAGCATCCCCAGGGTCTTGTGATTTACATTCAGATGCTTGGCAACTGATTCATATTTATGACAGTCACAGTGTCCCAGGGTCATGTGAAGTGACCAAAACCTGCTGCAACCACCCAGCAGACAGGGGGGAATAAAAACCAAACACCCCCACCCCACCCCCGCTGCCAATCCTCAACAGAAATGCTCGCAACAATGAAAACCTCGGACGGGAGGAAGAGCACTGCCAGGCGGGCAGGCAGGTGTCTTGCTCGGCTGTGGCTTGGGGGGCACTTTTTTCAGTGCCATTGTAACTTCGAACAGTCACTAAGTGAACTGTTGTAAGTCGAGGACTACCTGTACTTTATCACTTATTTCCTTTTTGGTCATCAAGTTTTTGACACCTTGCTAGGCGACTGGTGGTACTTGGATGTTGCCATATCCTAAAAGTGGTACAATGGGTGAAAAGGTTGAAAAGCCCTGCTGTAAAGCACCATGGAGTGGTATATAAGTGCTGTTGCTACAACTCTGATCTTGAGAATTGGCTTTCTGAATCCCAGACTTGATTTTCACTACTCTTCTGCAATGAAACTCCCCCGGGCAGGATTTCTTTTTAGGATATTGTTTTGATTTATTTCCCTTGTCTGCTGTTTTTCTGCGTAGCCTTAAGTTGCTATTCTCATCGAGCAAATGTGTGGGTTGGAACCCTGAAACAAGAAGAGTCCGTGCCCGGCACTTGTATAGGACTAGAGAGGAAGGGAATTTCTATCACACTGAAATAAGGTAGTCAATGGGTAAAGGACTATTTAGTCCATCTTATTTCAGCAGAAATTGAAAAACACACCTATTTCATGACCCAAAATAAGAAAGATGGAGATGGCCTTCAAGATGAGCTGGGAGTGAGGCCAATACTTCCTCAAGCATGTTTCTAATATTTAATGGACTATCAACCCACTAGGGCAAGAAAGAGCAGCCCTAATTCATCATTTCTTACTTTCACATGCCTCCTTCCTCACGTTTGGGCACTAATCCATGTTTTTATTCCCTGGAATGAGTCACTTTGAAAGAAAATGGGGTGACCAGCAATTTGAAATATGAAATTTGAACTCGTCTAGGGTGGACAGGTTACCATTTTCTTGCCTATCTTAACTTGTGTTTCAAATCAGATTAGAAACACAAGTTAAAGTAGGCAAGAAAAAGGTAAGTGAGCACCTGTCCAGCCTAGACGAGTTCAAATCACCAGGACCAGATGGATTACACCCAGGAATTGGCAGATGTGATCTTAGAACCATTGAACTATATCTTTCAAAGATCCTGGAGCACTGGGGAATTACCAGAGGACTGGAAAAGAGTTGATGTAGTTCCCATCTTCAAAAAAGGGGAAAAATGGATCCAGGAAACTACAGACCTATTAGCCTGATCTCAATATTTAGGAAGATTCTGGAAAAGATAATCAAGCAACAAATCAGCAAAAACCTAGAGGCAAACAAGATCATTACTAAAAGCCAACATGGGTTTGTCAAAAACAGATCATGCCAGACAAATCTTATTTCATTCTTTGACCAGGTGACAAAATTAGTGGACCAGAAGAATGCTGGGGATATAATTTTCTTGGCGTTCGTAAGGCATTTGATAATGTAGACCTACTACTTGATAAGATAGAAAAATGTGGGTTAGACAGCATCACCACCAGATGGATTTGTAGCTGGCTGACTGGCTATACTCAGCATATGGTCCTCAATGGAATTGCATCTGAGGAAAGTGTGCAGTGGGTGCCCCAGAGCTCTGTTCTGGGCCCAGCATTCTTCAACATCTTCATCAATGATTTGGATGAGGGGATAGATGGGGAATTTGTCAAATTTTCAGAAGACACCAAGCTGACAGGAATAGCCAACACTCCAGAAGATAAGCTTAGGATACAGAAGGATCTTGACAGACTTGAACATTGGGCACTATCTAAAAAAATAAAATTCAATGGTGAAAAAAGTAAGGTTCTACATTTAGGCAAGAAAAACCAAACGCACAGGTATAGTATAGGTCCCCTAGCATAAGTGGTACCTTGCTCAATAGTAGTAACTGTGAGAGGGATCTCAGAGTCCTAGTGGACAATCACCTAAATATGAGCCAGCAATGTGCTGCAGCTGCTAAAAAAAGCCAACACAGTGCTAGGCTGCATTTACAGAGGGATAGAATCATTAATCATGTGAAGTGTTAATGCCACTTTAAAATGCCTTGGTAAGGCCACACTTGGAATATTGCATCCAGTTTTGGTCACCACGATGTAAAAAAGATGTTGAGACTCAAGAAAGTATAGAGAAGAGCAACAAAGATGATTAGGGGACTGAAGTCTAAAACACATAAAGAACGGTTGCTGGAATTGGGTATGTCTAGTTTAATGAAGAGAAGGATTAGGGATGACATGATAGCAGTGTTCCAATATCTCAGGGGTTGCCACAAAGAAGAGGGAGTCAAGCTATTTTCCAAAGTACCTGAAGGCAGGACAAGAAGCAATGGATGGAAAATAATCAAAGAGAAAAGCAACTTAAAACTAAGGATAAATTTTCTGACAGTTAGAACAATTAATCAGTGGAACAACTTGTCTCCAGAAGTTGTGAATGCTTCAACACTGGAAGTTTTTAAGAAGAGACTGGGCAACCATTTGTCTGAAATGGTATAGGGTTTCCAGCCTGACCAGGAGGTTGGACTAGAAGACCTCCAAGGTCCCTTCCAATTTTATTATTGTTATTGTTATTAATAATAAAATGAAAGATAAGAGAGGGCATCACCTTGCTAATGCTAAGCTGTTATTGGTCTAGTTTCTTTTAATGTTCTGTTCCCAGTTTATGTTCTAAGCTCATTTATCACTTGGGAAAAATTATACGTTAGAAAGATGTGAATTGCTAAAAAGCCTATCAAAATACCCTCATGGAAAATGTTGAGATATGTGATCTTCCCAGAAAGGAAAGCTTTCCCTTTCCTCCAATGCCACCCACCTTCATTGGTGGAGATGGTTCCTTCTGCACAGGGAAGACAGTCGTAGCAGCAGATGGGCTTCCCTTCCTGAGGCACCTTCATGAATCCAGCATGGCAGCTTTCCACACACCTGGAAGGAGGCAGGGGCTGAGCAGCGGGAGGAAGATCACAAAAAATGATTTATGACTTAATTTCCAGAAACAGGGAAAAGAGAAAGGGATTGGTGATCCCCAATTCAAGGCTTAGCTTTGCTAAATTTGAATTCTGTATAAAGAGCTCAAAAAATTTCTTGCTTTCCTTCTCTTCATTCTAATGTTTTGTACACTTCCATTTCTAGTTTGGGTTCTAAATTTATATATTAACTTGCTCAAGGTAAAGTTTAATGCATTTATTTTTCTTTTGAGGAAATGAATTCATACCTAACCTAACTCAAATATACTTCATAGAAGACTAGTGAATACTTTCCTTAAGTAGTTAAGGATGCATTTCTCACAGACAACTTGATATCTAACTAAAGAATTTGTTGCCTTTCTTGGAGAATATAGATCAGGGGTTCCCAACCTGTGGACTGTGACCCACTACCTGGCTGGTGCATGTGTATGCGCATGGGTGTGTAGCCCCACTCATGAAAGCATTGCTGCGAGTGTTGCGAGAGCTTGCAGCCCCACTCAGGTGAGCAATGGGTGTCCGTGCGTATGCACACATGCAATCATGCATTTACAACCCCCCCAAAACCTTTCCCCTAGCTCCGGGTCGCCAATCCTGAAAGGTTGGGGATCTCTGATATAGATGACTTTCAAAACCACTCTCTATCCCAAGAAAGCAATCATGTTGGTGCAAGATTCAGAAAGACCACTATCAAGATTTTCTCCACCTTGTTCAGTTTATTGAGCTCTGCCACACCCTTTGGATTGACCATGAGCTTGAAATCCAGGGATCTCTGTTTTTCTAGGCTGCCAAACCTTACTCTTCTTGTCCTGTTCTGAAGCAGCCAGATATCAATGTCCAGGTCTGCTGTCAAATCTCCCTTCTCTTCCAGATACACTCCATTTATGGATTTATTATGAAACTCGGAGTTTTCAAGGAAAGGGTGAAGCTGGAATGGAAGAGAAATTGGGAATGTTTAGGCAGGTATCCAGATTTCTGTGACAAGAAACTTTTGTTTAAGTGATGAGAGAGAAATTAAGTTTTCAGGCTTATGTTCCAAAACTATCAATATTTGAACCACAACCCTACTAATATAGTTACATACAATGTATATGTAATAGATAGACAATTCCAATTCTCCATAGAATGTATAGTAGTATTCCTGGAATCTCTGTATTATCTCTTCCTTGACCTTCCCTACGTAGCAGCTCTGTCATGAGACTTCAAAGCCTGTTCCAGATTTTTTTCTATTCCTTGCATAGAACCATTGAACCTTGAACAAAAAAACTGAACATTGAACAAAAAACACAGTTATTTTAAGTTTCTTTGTTTTCCCTCCATCTGCCTGTCTCCAATTCCCAAGTTTATTTCATTTACAATAGGCTTCTTAGCAGATGTGTAAGCTTTGTGTGTTTTGTATGAATGCTCACTGGAGGTTTTTAAGAAGAGCCATTTCTCTGGAATGGTATAGAGTCTTCTGCTTGAGCAGAGGGTTGGACTAGAAGACCTCCAAGGTCCCTTCCAATTATCTTATTCTATTATAAATAACACAACAACATAATAGGAAGTGAAAGAAAGGATCCTTCCTAACTTTTCAGGCTATAAACGAAATGGCAGGAGATTTGTACTTTCAGACTTGTAAGATTCTGTTAATGTAGCCTTGCAAGAAAGTAGGAGTAGCTACGTTTTGTTGTCCAACATGCCTGGAAAGTCTGACAGAATAAGGCTCTACTCCTTTTGCAGCTCTTTTCACCTATGCATTGCAAGACTTGTAAAGTGATCTTGGGGATCTCCTGATAGAGGGAGAAGTGAATCTATAGTTTGTTCCCATTACTCTTGAAGGAACCATTACATAAACAAAAGTCAGAAACCTTCCTGAAGTCTTGGGAAGAGAGATAGGATTAAGAAAGGACTCAGATGGACTCTTCCCTGAGGTATTAGAAGGAGGGGAGGAAAAGCACAAGCAGATTGCAAAATTCTGCTAAAATAGCAGAATATCTCAATCTAATTTCCTGATCTAGTCTACCATATAGGGCTTCAGGGAATCATAAAATGATAGCAATGGAAGGGACATTGGAGGTCTTCTAGAATCTAAATCAACCCCTTGCCCAATGGTTGTCCAATCTTTTCCTCATAATCTTCAATGATGGAGAACCCACAGCTCTGGGAGATAAGCTTTTCCAGTGATTAATTGTTCTCACTGTCTCCCTTTTTCCAAGTTGAATCTCTTTCTGATGAGCTTCCATCCATTTCTTCTTGTCCTGCCTCAGGACAATAACTGACATTGTCTTCCCTGTGACAGCCCTTCAATATTTGAAGACTGATATCGTGTCTCCCCTGAACCTTCTCTTCATTAAGTTAAGGCTCTACATGAAAACCGTCCCGAAGTTTCAATTCATCCTGAATGCACAGCCTGGGTATTCATGGGCATCTCTTGTTATGCACAGAAGAGACCTCCATTCTGTGACCTTTATTAGTCTTCACCTATAAAGTCCTATATGCACAGAGGAGACCTGATGACATAGTTCCGAAAAGAAGCAGCTTTTCAAGGAACTTTGAGGCTTATTTACCTTAAAGAATCCTTTTATTTCTGCATGGCTTCGGCACACACAAAAGTTAAGCCAAAAACTGAATCCTCCTCCCCCAATCACCCGTAACAAAGCATAATTCACTCCTTCATTCTGCAATCATCAATCACATTCTCCAATTAAGGTGAAGTGTGAAGTGCCCCTCCCGTTACAGATGACCTTGGCAATGCTGTGCTGAGATATTGTTATGGTTAACTGGCATATTTTCCCATCCACTAGGCTAGTATTGTCTGCTTTAACTCTAGAAGTGATATACGGGCTAAATAAAACATGTTTGCTTCTTCATATATGGCAAGCAAGAACATCCGATGTTAGCAGTCTTGTCACCTCCATTCTGTGACCTTTATTAGTCTTCACCTATAAAGTCCTATATGGCTAAGGACCAGGTGAGAATCATTCCTCCCAAGAACATCTGCCCACCCCACACACTTTCATATGGCGTACATATTGCAGGTTCCCCCAAATTGGCATCTTATTTGTCCCAGGAAGCCCGTCCTTCTGGTGGTGGGCCCGGTTCTCAGGACCAGCCTGCTCCTGCTTGCACAGAGAAGAGAGACATTAAATGACATTTTACCGAGTGAGGGAAAAGATGGTGAAACAGTGAAGACCTTGCAATATTCCCTTTCAAAATCAATTTAAAAGGATAATATGTTACTAAAGAAGGGGAAAGATTTAAGGCAATACAAAAGGAGAGTCTATAATATTGTTAAATACTTCGTTCACATGCAATGATGAACGAACACTTTATTCTCCTTCTACAACAACCAAGCAAAAGGCACGTAGGACTTTTTATATGGCCAGAAACCCGGACAGTGTCAACCAATAGGAACAGAGTGTTTTCGCACCTTGCACATGTGCACAAGGCCAGCGCCGCTCTGTCTGGCCCCGGGCAGCTTTTGGAATGCCCGGGACCAATGCAACGTCCCGAGCTTGTTTTTGCAGGCTCAGGACACAACAAATATGATATGATGATTGTATTTTATAAATATGACCATGATTTATCACTTGTTGCTTGTATGTACACTGGGAGTTTATGCACCGGAGACAAATTCCTTGGGTGTCCAAGAATCCTATTCCTATTCCTATTCCTATTCCTATTCCTATTCCTATTCCTATTCCTATTCCTATTCTATTCTATTCTATTCTATTCTATTCTATTCTATTCTATTCTATTCTATTCTATTCTATTCTATTCTATTCTATTCTATTCTATTCTATTATTATTCTATTCTATTCTATTCTATTCTATTCTATTCTATTCTATTCTATTCTATTCTATTCTATTCTATTCTAATTCTATTCTGTTCTGTTCTGTTCTGTTCTGTTCTGTTCTATTCTATTCTATTCTATTCTATTCTAATTCTATTCTGTTCTGTTCTGTTCTATTCTATTCTATTCTATTCTATTCTATTCTATTCTATTCTATTCTATTCTATTCTATTCTAATTCTATTCTGTTCTGTTCTGTTCTGTTCTGTTCTGTTCTATTCTATTCTATTCTATTCTATTCTATTCTATTCTATTCTATTCTATTCTATTCTATTCTATTCTATTCTATTCTATTCTATTCTATTCCATTCCATTCCATATATTCTATTCTATTCTATTCTATTCTATTCTATTCTATTCTATTCTATTCTATTCTATTCTATTCTATTCTATTCTATTCTATTCTATTCTATTCTATTCTATTCTATTCTATTCTGTTATTCTATTCTATTCTATTCTATTCTATTCTATTCTATTCTATTCTATTCTATTCTATTCTATTCTATTCTATTCTATTCTATTCTATTCTATTCTATTCTATTCTGTATTTTCTCCTATTCTATTCTATTCTATTCTATTCTATTCTTCATCCTATTCTATTCTATTCCTTATTCTGTAATTCTATTCTATTCTATTCCTTATTCTGTAATTCTATTCTATTCTATTCCTATTTCATCCCTATTCTATTCAATTCAATTCAATTCAATTCAATTCAATTCAATTCAATTCAATTCAATTCAATTCTATTCTATTCTATTCTATTCTATTCTATTCTATTCTATTCTATTCTATTCTATTCTATTCTATTCTATTCTATTCTATTCTATTCTAGCCAAGCCTAGCCTAGCCTATATTCCATTCATACCTGCCAAGACTTCAGCTTTGGAGTGCCCACATTCTTACCACCTTTCATCTTTGTCCTTTTGGATCGAGACGAATAGGCTGCATGTAAGGCCCATGCCACAGCCCAGATGGTGGTGTAAATGAAAAGATTGTCTAGATGCAGGATCCGAACTTTCGTCTGTTGGGTCACAGTCAGCCATTTTTCTCTCTCTCTGCACAGTCTCCAGACTTTCATAGAAAAGGCATCTTCAGTGTGGGAGCACACAAAGGATGTTTCTGCAAAGTGGCTCATGAAAAAATAAAACTGCCTAAAGCCGTCATACGTTGTCATTTGATTTTTCTTCAAAGAAAAGGAAATAATGCTATCAATCAGTTTAAAGGGATATATTTGTTGGCTAAAAAAAAGTTCAAGTCCCAGAGCATTGTTATCATCAGGACTTTTCCTGCAACGGATTCCTTAATTTGATTATATATCTGATATAAAATTTCTATTCCAGAGTAGATTAAATCAATCTCTGCAGCATAAAGAAAGACATTCACTTGTCTCCATTCGCGATATACGTGATAATCTATGAAGGTCTCAGAAGTTGTTGATGAAATGGTCTGTGATATAACTGGACAAATGTCATTCCTTATCAGCATGGAAGTCATTGTGGTCATGAATTTCTGTCCCTGGTCACTGTCCAGAGCAATCAGACCAACCATGGTCCACCTGAAATGGAGGAGCAGCTTGACCATCCCTGAATACTGGAAACCTTCAGCAGGGAGCATTGGGTAGAAGAAAGGAAACTGAATTTTATCCTTCAGAATCTGGGAAACAAAATTGTAACTGATCTGAAAAAGAAGAAATGTTATTTTATCATAGACCCGCAAGAGGAGAATATTTTTGTTTTAAAAAAAGGTTTATAGGCTGCCCATCTTATGTAAAGATACAGTAACCCAGGAAAAGGATCTCAAATCCAGACTGGCATCATGGACAGAGGGGATATGTTTGCTTTACTCCTTCTCTCCCTTTGGATAACCATAATCTTTAAGACCTTCATTTCCATAATAAAACTCCTATCTCCATTTATAAGAGAGGACCTCTAATTGAAAGCTGTATGATTAAAAATGGTCTTCCCAGCTAGACTCACCTGTGGGATTTTGTAGGTGCCCAACATGGATGATATCTGGATGGAGAGACCAGTTTCAGCCCCTTCCAGAACAGCCACTGTGTTTCTCTGTCTCCCACAACTGTAGTTGGGAACATTGGCCTCCCCATCTGAAAGGAGGTCCAACAAAGCATCTGAAGTCTTCCCTGCGCTGAAATAATTTTCATAGATATTGTAACCCTGAGTGATGTTGGGTAAGATATAAGGATCCTTGTTGATCTCCTGGATAGCAAAAAGGAAGGACAGCATTTTCCAGTATTGTGTCCCTAGTATCCTGCAAGATGATTATTACATGTACAGTAATCAATGAAAAAACAATTTTTACCATTTTTAATTTAGTCTCTTTTTAGCAAAATACATTTAATCTGCCTCAGTCCAGGCATTCCTCTGAACCATGAAAAATGTACTACTACTACTACTACTACTACTACTACTACTACTACTACTACTACTACTACTACTAATAATAATAATAATAATAATAACCTAAATTAATAAAATATATCTGAGTATATTTAAAAAACTATATTTAAAAACCACTAACCAAGTGTGTAATAGCCGAGCAACTTTTGAGTATTTGGTGGCCTCTTTGGATGGATTGTTTTATCTATCCTAAGAAGGCTAAGCAAACTCCCCAGATATCTCATATATTTTTTTAATTAAAGTTTTTTATTGAATACAAAAAAAGAGAAAACGATTAAAAACATTGAACATGGTAAATCGTCTTTGACAGACATCTCAGTCCATATTGTACATTAATTGCATATAATTTATCTATATACAAACTATACATTTCTAATCTCTATTTTAACTTATCTCTTTATTTGTGACCTCTATTTTTTTCCCTCCATCTATAAAATTTATTCCATATCAAATAAAATTCTGTGTCTTCCTGTTTTTTTTAATCTTTTAGTTAACCTATCTAGTTCTGTGCAAAACATAATTTTCTTTATTAGTTCTTCCTCACTCGGTGCTTCCATTGCTTTCCATTTTTGAGCAAATAGTATCCTTGCCGCCGTAGCCACATGAATAATTAAATATGTGTCCTCTTTATTTACATTTTTCTCTAGTATTCCTAATAGTAATGCCTCAGGTTTGTATAGAATGTTTTGGCTAGTCATTTCTATTACCCATTCCCAGACCATACGCCAATACACCTGTGCTTCTCTACATGTCCACCATATATGAAAAAAAGGTACCCTTTTCTTTTTTACATTTCCAACATGTAGCAGAGTATCCTTTATACATTTTGGCTAAGCCAGATATCTCATATTGAAGAGCCATGGTGGCCCAGTAGTTGGAATGCAGCACTGCAGGGCTAACTCACTGCTCACTCCAGGAGTTCAAGGTTGATTTATTTATTTATTTATTTTATGATTTTTATACCGCCCCCCTCCCGAAGGACTCGGGGCAGTGTACAGCCCAATTAAAACGACAACATACAAAAATTAAAATTATTAAAAATAAATTAAATAATTTGGCCCGATATTTAAAAACCCAATACATAATCTAAAAACACAATCCCCTAAAAACCATTATGGCCATGCTTCCAAGGTCGGTAAAATGGAGACCAGATTGTTGAGTCAGCAATAGGCTGACTCTGTAAACTGCTTAGAGGGGTCTGTGAAGCACCGTGAAGCGGTATATAAGTCTATGTGCTATTGCAATGAAATTTATATTTCAATTTATATTTCAATTTATATTCCATTTTAAGATACTCAGTGCAATTTAAGTTTATTTGAATCTATTTGTTACTAGCTTTGGTTTATTCTTGAGGTTACCAGTAACTTTGCAGTTGGTCTAAGATTTCAGACTTTAATATTCTCTATTTCTAGTTATGTTCTCCAGTATTTTAATATTGGAATTGTTCAATCTATTTTTCTATATTAGACATAGAATCATTAAGTGCACACTCAAGCACAAATTCACAAAGAGAATGAGTAGCAGTTGCTCTTAACAAAGCCAACAATGTTCGTGTTTTGATGTCTACTGTGAAAAGTCTTTGACTTGAGACTTAATTTATATTGATATCATTATAGCATTAAGGTAATTTATATTAGTTCAAAGTAGGAATCACAGACATGGAAATGCAGTGAAGTAATAAATGCTGATTTGGCATTCTTTCGTATTATCAATGAACATAAAAACAGAAGCGATTCAGGCAAACCATATAGCATTCTTGCATTTTTGCATCATGTTCACCCTTTATAGTGGAATATGGGGTAGAAGAAAGGAACCATCCTCTCCTTTTTATCCACAATCCAGCTCTTATCTGAGGATGTCAAGAAAAGTGACTGTTAGTTATTCAAAATCAGAAAACAACAGAGGCTTCCTGCTTGATTATTGTAGCTGAGAATTTCAATGGAGGCTCATCAGCTGGAGGATCTAAAACAGATCTCCAAAAGTGTAATGGCACAAGGTCTGGCTGAAACTGTTGAAATAAATCAGAAATAGAAGTTGCTCTAAATATAGTGCAGGAAGATTGACTTACACAGATACTGAAGTCACAGGAGAGTTTTTGAAACTTAATCTTTCAAACGTAGCCTGAGTTGCAGAGATGATGCCACTGATGGAAAGGTCTCCTGGCCTGTAATGATTCTTTGGGTCCACCTTATCCCTCTGCAGTGTTAAGAAGCATTTGGTATTGAGCAACCCCCAGACTGCCTGATCCCACAGAAGCAGTAGAAACAGCAACATAATGTGTTCCTGATCCATTCTCCTGTCCTGTTTGTGGTTTGAACAAAGAGTAAGAAGAGACGGAAGAAAGTTATATTGTTTGAGATAGAATCCAGACCTTTTTATGGACTCATGGATTTCCAGTGCCCTGGCATCAGCCTGAAAGGCTTCTGTTGTGAACCCAAGGGAAATCATCTTATTGATAGGTTTGTGTCCAATCTTCTGAAATGTTGCAGAAAAATCTCTTGAGAATTAGCACAAAGACAACAATTAAATGTCTACAAGTTGTATAATGGCAATGAGGAGAAAAATCACAGGTAGTGTTCAAACTTTGGAGATGAGCCACTGAATGAGACAGGAGAAACCTCTCTAAGAAAATATGTTTATGCAAATCAGTGTCAAACAATAGCAATAGCACTTAGACCAGCGGTTCTCAACCTGTGGGTCGCGACCCCATTTGGGGTCGAACGACCATTTCACGGGGGTCGCCAAACAACGCAGTCCGCCATTTCCCCCCCCTTTTCCTTAGCTGTGCTACGCCATTTTCCCCCTTTTCCTTAGCTGTGCTACTCCTTCTTATTCTATTGGCTTTTGAAAGCCAATAGAATAGACTCTCTTGAATAGAGTCTAGTTCTATTGGCTTTCAAAAGCCAATAGGAATTGTCCAGGGGGCTGTCTCCACCCTGCTGAGCCCGACAAAAGTCCCAGTCTGCAAATGGTGCTGCAAGTTGTCTGCAGCGAAGGTGAGCTATCCAGAACTTTCCAACCCTCCCTGCTGAGCAACTACTAAAACTGTAAGTAAAAGAGGGCCAGGGTTGAGAACCGCTGACTTAGACTTACATACCACTTCACAGTGCTTCACAACCCTCTCTAAGCAGTTTACAGAGTTGGTTTATTACCCCCAACAATCTGGGTCCTCATTTTATCGACCTTGGAAGGATGGAAGGCTGAGTCAACCTTGAGCCAGTAAGAATCAAACTGCCAAACTACTGGCAGCCAGCAGTCAGCAGAAGTAGCCTGCAGTACTGCATTCTAACCACTGCACCTCCATGGCCAAGAGTAAACCAATTGAGTAAAGCAGGGCTTTTCAACCTTTACACCCATTGTACCACTTTTAGGATATGGCAATATCCAAGTACCACTAGTCGCCTAGCAAGGTGTCAAAAACTTGATGACCCCCCCCCCAAAAGGAAAAAAAATGATAAAGTATAGGTAGTCCTCGACTTACAACAGTTCACTTAGTGACTGTTCGAAGTTACAATGGCACTGAATAAAGTGCCCCCCAAGCCACAGCCGAGCAAGACACCTGCCTGCCCACCCGGCGGCGCTCTTCTTCCTGTCCGAAGTTTTCATTGTGAGCATTTCTGTTGAGGATTGGCAGCGGGGGTGGGGTGGAGGGGTGTTTGGTTTTTATTCCCCCCCGTCTGCTGGGTGGTTGCAGCAGGTTTTGGTCACTTCACATGACCGTGGGACACTGTGACGGTCATAAATATGAATCAGTTGCCAAGCATCTGAATGTAAATAACAAGATCCTGGAGATACTGCAACATTCCAGATGATCGGCCCTTCTTCTGGGCTCAGCAGAAGTGCTAGGATCAGTGCTGCTTTCCAGTTGATTGGTGCTTCTTCAGGGCTCAGCAGAAGCACCAGGATCAGCGCCAAGCTCCTGCTGGAGCCTGGCGCTGATCCTGGCACTTCCACTGAGCCCTGACAGCCCCGAAGAAGCGCCGATCAGCTGGAAAGCAGCACTGATCCTGGCGCTTCTGCTGAGCCCTGACAGCCCTGCAGCTCCAGCCATCTCTCACTCAGACTTGTGCGGTGCTGCCACCGATTCAGCTCATTGCCCTCCCCCGCTACTTTTCTAGGATGGTTGTGTACCACCTACCAGGTGCGAATATACTACAGATGGTACCAGTACCACTGGTTGAAAAGCCCTGGAGTAAAGTACAATGTTTACTCTATTTTATTGAATTTTGAAACAGAAAAAAAACAAGTGAAAGAATGTATAATAAATTAGGCTAACATTTTACTTATAAAGATATAACAATGGGAAAGTATGATTGAACAGATTGATGTTATATGTTATAATCTTAAAGAGAATTTTCAGAAAATGATGTATCATTGGTCTGTCACCAAATTGTACAGCCAAAGCTTTATATCTGAACATTAGAACAGTAAATGCAGTCTCTGCCTTTCCTAAAAACCTCTTCGGTCTTTCTCTTTCTCTAGAGCTGTCTATACAATTTTTTTCCTGGCATGACATGAGCCAACAAGGTTTTAGTGTGATATCAAGTTGTAAGCATGTGATTGATACATTTGTGTCAAACCTACTTTATGTCTGCTGAAAGTCTCTAGAGATTAATGTGTAAGACACTAAGAAAAAGACACAGGCATGTCTTGAGCAAAGGTTTGAAGCTGCAGGACACAGCTTGACAAACTCTGAGTTTATTGCTTCTTATATACTTGTTACATACATAGGCTTTACCATTAAATGCTGACATTTTACATTCATAAGTTTAACCATTAGATGCTGACATAAAGTTTCTTCATTGGAAAATTCCTTCACATAAGCAACTATTTTCTAGTAACACATTACATGGTCAAAGACCAGGTAAGAACAAATACAGGTAGATCAAAAGGAGAAAGAACTGACAAAGGCAGGAAGAGATAGGAAGTAACTTAAGCATATTATCTGTTTAGGTAGGTGAGGCATTAAGTCAAAAGTGGATGACCTTCTGGCTGCTTCATCAGGGCAAAGGGTATCAAAAGGTTATGAGGTTTGTGGGGGGGGGGGAGAAGCACGGCAGTTTGCTGCACGTGCATTTCCCCCCACATTAATGTCCCTTGTTCCCTATACCAGCGGTCCCCAACCTTTGCGGCTTGGGGGCCTGGCTGGAGGGTGGGGAGGGGGAATTCAGACCATGGGAATGATGGGCTGGAGCATGTGTGTACAGCTCCACTCATGCAAGAGAGAAGAGAAACGTTTGGAGTGTGTGGTTTGGCATTCTTTCAGGCTTCTCTGTGCTAAAAGCTTTTGCAAAGGGACAGAGGGCCTGAAGCAGCATGAGATCACTTCCCCAAAGCCTTTTGTCCATTTGCCAAAGCTTTTGGCATGGAGAAGACTTTGGGGGAGCGGTCTCGTGCTCCTTCAGACTCACTGAGTCTGCCCAATTCTCCAAAAATGGATCGGGCATCCTGTGCAGGCAGTCTCAGTGAATCAGTGAGGCTGAGTGGGGTGTACTCATCCCACTCAGCCTTTGCTCTCAACCCTCTGTTTTTGGAGCATCAAGAGCAGGCAGCTTGATGGCCTGGCTTGGTGGGCGGGAGAGAGGAACTAGGCCATGCAAGTGGCGGGCTGGTGCACGTACACGCATGCACAGCTCCACTCATCAAAAGAGAGTTTTTTGGGGCACCACTTGTACATGCACCAGCCTGCCTCTTGTACTGCCTGGTTCTGAATAGCCACTGCCCAGTAGGACCTCTGCCCTATACTATCAGAATAGAAAGGGATGGGAATAACAGTAATAATACTGAGTTTTTGTTTTCTGTTAACAATCTTGCGATCCCTTGCTTTGGGGTGGGGTTTGGGCAACTAATTGGAACTGAGAGTTTACTGGCCGGATTCCCTTCCTGATGCCTACATGGAGCTCACAGCAGATATTTTCCCTTTGCACCCAGAGAAAGAAATATCTGCTGCTACCCAGGATCGAACTCACAGCCTCCTGATTAGGAGGTGAGAGCTCCACCTCTAGGTCACCACATCATCCTAATAATACTTGCTGAGATATTCCACCTCAAATCTCTTTGGCCACTTCTTGGTGGTGAACACCAGGATGAGAGATGAGACACAGGGTGTGTATAACAACATGTTACTTTGGATTGTAGAGACAAACTGAGGATCCTACTCGTGTAACAGCTTCCTGGCTGCCCAATGGTATATTTTCTCAAACTTCTGGAGTTGGTTTATTTATTTATTTATTTATTTATTTATTTATTTATTCGATTTCTATGCCGCCCTATTCCGGAGAACTCAGGGCGGCTCACAACACAGTAGAAATCAACATAAAAATACATATAAATATAAAACCTCTTAATTTTTTTTTAAAAAAACCCAATCATTCAGCATACACACAGACATACACTGGCTTGGGGCAAGATGTTAACTACCCCAGGCCTGCCGGCAGAGGTGTGTTTTGAGTAATTTACGAAAGGCGGAGAGGGTGGGGGCGACACGGATCTCCGTGGGAAGTTGGTTCCAGAGGGCTGGGGCCGCAACAGAGAAGGCTCTTCCCCTAGGCCCTGCCAGGCGACACTGTCTGGCTGACGGGACCTGGAGAAGGCCGACTCTGTGGGCCCTAACTGGCCGCTGGGATTCATGGGGCAGCAGACGGTCCCGTAAGTAACCTGGTCCGATGCCATGTAGGGCTTTATAGGTGATAACCAACACTTTGAATTGGGTTCGGAGACCAATTGGCAGCCAATGCAGCTCGCGGAGTGATGCCGAAATATGGGCATTTCTGGGCAAGCCCAACACTGCTCGCGCGGCTGCATTCTGCATTACCTGAAGTCTCCGAACATTTTTCAAAGGTAGCCCCATGTAGAGAGCATTGCAGTAGTCGAGCCTCGAGGTGATAAGGGCATGAGTGACTGTGAGAAGAGACTCCCGGTCCAAATAGGGCCGCAACTGGTGCACCAGGCGAACCTGGGCAAATGTCCTCCTTGCCACAGCCGAAAAATGATGTTCCAAATTTAGCTGTGGATCGAGGAGGACGCCCAAGTTGCGGACCTTCTCCGAGGGGGTCAAAAGCTCCCCCCCCAGGCTGATGGACGGATAGATTGAATTATCCTTGGGAGGCAGAACCCATAGCCACTCCGTCTTGTCGGGGTTGAGCTTGAGCCTGTTGGCACCCATCCAAACCCTAACAGCCTCCAGACATCGGCACATCACTTCCGCTGCTTCACTGAAATGACACGGGGTGGAGATGTAAAGCTGGGTATCATCAGCATACTGATGATATCTCACCCCGTGTTGTCGGATGATCTCACCCAGCGGTTTCATGTAGATATTAAACAGCAGAGGGGAGAGGACCGATCCCTGAGGGACCCCACAAGGGAGGAACCTAGGGGTCGACCTCTGACCCCCCGCCAACACCGACTGCGACCGACCAGTGAGGTAGGAGGTGAACCACTGCAAAACAGTTCCTCCAACCCCCAACCCCTCCAGTCGATGCAGAAGGATACCATGGTCAATGGTATCGAAAGCCGCTGAGAGGTCAAGTAGCACCAGGATAGTGGAAAATCCCTTATCCCGGGCCCGCCAGAGATCATCCGTCAGCGCGACCAAAGCAGTTTCCGTGGAGTAGCCGAGCCTGAATCCTGACTGTTGAGGGCCCAGATAATCAGCCTCATCCAAGGACCGTTGGAGCTGGAGTGACACCACCTTCTCAACAACCTTCCCTATAAAGGGAAGATTGGAGACAGGACGGTAGTTGTTTAATACAGCTGGGTCCAGGGAAGGCTTCTTGAGGAGGGGGCGCACAATTGGTTTCTGGGGGTGAACTGCAAACTCCACTACAGATCTTATAAGGACCAGAAATGTACGGCCTCCTTGGTAATGATGAGCTTCTCTCAGGGAACCTCAGGCCAGATACATGGAGACAGACATAGATTAGACCAGGGCTTTTCAACCGGTGGTACGCGTACCACCAGTGGTACTTTAGCACCTGGCAGGTGGTATGTGACCCCTACCAAATGTAGCAGGGAAGGGAACCAGCTAAAGCGGCACCACACAGACCTGGAGGAGATCAACTGGAGCTGCAGAACTTTGCAGAAGCCCCAGGATCGGCACACGTGGCAACGTGGTAATTGGAGCTTCTGGCACACCTGGAAGAGAAAAGGAGGAGGGTGGAGAGAAGAGAAGGTATAAAAGGGGCAGGTTTTGGCAAGAGAGGGAGAGAAAGAGCGAAAAGCAAAGAGGTTTTTCTTAGCAAAGCAGTGAGGAGAGACAGAGTGAGCAGCTTGTTTTGGGGGGAAGGGTGAGTGAGCGAGCTGGGCAGGAGCCCAGGATCAGCGCGCACTTCTGCAGGGCTATGGGGGCTGGGCAGGAGCCCAGGATCAGCATGCGCTTCTGCAGGGCTATGGGGGCTTGGCAGGAGCCCAGGATCGGTGTGCACTTCTGCAAGGCTGCAGGGGCGAGACAGAAGCCCCTGTATTGGGGCTTTTGGCACACACAGAAGAGAAAGGGGGGGGGAGAGGAGAGGCAATAAAAGGAGAAGGTTTTGGTGGGAGAGGGAAAGGAAAAAAAGACAATGGGGAGGGAAAGAGAAGAGGACTGCAAAAGAGATACGGAGAAACAGCCTTGAATCAGCTGGAGGTGCACGGAAAAGAAGGGGGAGGAGAGAAGAGAGGATATAAAAGGGAAGAGAGGAAATAAGGAGGAAAGAGAAGAGAGGATATAAAAGAAGGAGGGGAGAGAAGAGAGGATATAAAGGGGAAGGGAAGAGAGAATATAAAAGAGGGAGGAGAGAAGAGGGGATATAAAAGGAGGAGTGAATCTGGTTTCTCCATTGACTTTGTTTGTCAGAAGGTTGCAAAAAGGGATCACATGATCCTGGGACACTGTGACCATCATAAATATGAATCATTTGCCAAGCATCCAAATGTAGATTCACCCTGGGGATGCTGCAACTGTCATAAGTGTGAAAAAGTGGTCATAAGTCACTTTTTTCAGTGCCATAGTAACTTTGAACGGTCACTAAGCAAACTTATAAATTGAGGACTACCTGTACTTTATGACTTTTTTGGTTATCAGGTTTTTGACACCTTGCTAGGCCAGGGCTTTTCAACCTTTTCACCCATTGTACCATTTTTAGGATATGGCAATATCCAAGTACCACCAGTCGCCTAGCAAGGTGTCAAAATCCTGATGACCATGTATGCTGATCCTGGGGCTTCTGCCAAGTTCTGCAGCTCCAGCTGATCTCCTCCAGGTCTGTGTGGTGCCGCTTTAGCTGTTCCCTTCCCCGCTACATTTGGTAGGGGTCGCATACCATCTGTCAGGTGCTAAAGTACCACTGGTGGTATGCGTACCACCGGTTGAAAAGCCCTGTGCTAGGCGACTGGTGGTACTTGGATATTGCCATATCCTAAAAATGGTACAATGGATGAAAAGGTTGAAAAGCCCTGCATTAGACCTCTTCTTTATCTCAGAGCAGATGTTACACTTCAGAGTTGGAAAGCATACACACCACATCGCTAAGATGAGATCATATGCCTATTGTGTTAGAAAGTGACAGCACACTGGGCCAGATACTTGCCACTTACTCATGTGACACCTTGATGAGGTGCAGGACTCTCAAACTAGGGGGTTCTTCTATCCTTATTTGTATTCATATTGTCCGAAGAAGACCTAATTCTGGCTGTGGAGAAACCAAAAAGGCATCATGTTTGAGTCACTATCTGATGAATCTGCAGGCACAGCTCTAGGTGGCAACCAATCCATTTGTGTCTAGTATTCTTTTCTACTATGACTTGAACAAATGTGGACTTTCCGGGGAATTTTTTTGAGGGGAGGGACATAAAACCTCAAAGGTTGCTTATCAGAGATATTAACTAATATTTTGGAACATATGTGTTCAGAAACCAGGTTTCTATTTTATTTTGACATCACATGTTCTTTTGTATTCAGATTTAGTTTTAGGAAAATAATGAAACACTTGGGGATAAAGATGCAGCCCAGTATTCCTGCATTGGAAGCCAGGATGGAAAAGATCTGCACAGCCACCATGTACTTCCTTTTGGTACTCAAGTATGTGGGCACAAAGGACACCCAGACACTGCAGAAGACCAGCATGCTGAAGGTGATCAGCTTGGCTTCATTGAAAGCCCCAGGCAGATTCCTGGCCAGGAAAGCCACTGTGAAGCAGATGGTGGCCAGGAAGCCCATGTAGCCAAGGCCCCCATAAAACATGGTGACAGAGCCTTCATTGTATTGTAGAATGATTTCTCTAGATTGTGAGTGCATGTCGAACTCAGGGAATGGAGGGAAAGCACCCAACCAGATGCTGCAGAGGACAACTTGGAGACCAGAGCAAGAAAGGATGATGGAGTTGGCCAAACGTTTTCCCAGCCATTTCTGCACATTACTCCCTGGTTTTGTGGCCCAGAAAGCCAGCATTACTGTGATTGTCTTAGCCAAGACTGAAGAAATGGCAGCAGAGAAGATGATGCTGAAGGCTGTTTATCGAAGAAGGCAGGTGATTCTGCTTGGCTGGCCAATGAACAAGAACGGGGTGAAGAAGGAAAACAGGAGACAAACAAGGAGGATATAAGAGAGATCCCGATTGTTGGCTTTGACTATGGGAGATTCTTGGAATTTAATGAAAACCGCCAAGACAAAGCTTGTGATTAGAGAGAGGAACAAAGCAATGAGCATCAAGAAGACTCCCAATTTTTCTTGATAGGATAGGAAAGTCTTGATCTTGGGGATACAGTGATCTTGGTTGTTGTTTGGATGTTTATCTGCTGGACATTTGCTGCATTGTTCTGTGTCTGAAAAATAGCAAGAGTAACATTTGCGTTAAAGTTCCTTGTTTTGAAGAAAGCTATAATCCTCTGTTCAAATTTAGGCTGATGCCAGCTGTTGGGAAGCTTAATTTGGCTTCCTGAAATAAACAAATGTTGTCATGGGCTTAATAGTCCCTTCCAAGTCTGATTCTTCTGAAAGGCCATCTATTTTTCTGATGAAACCACACACCTCTCTCCTATGTATAGACAGCATGTAGCTGAAACCAGGTTTAGTCCTGAGATTCAGTTTTACTGTCTGACCTCTGGTTTTTCTTATTGGTAGTTTCCCCATACTTTCTTGCTCCTTTCCTCATGCCTGCAGAGAAAAGAACAATTGTTTCCCTTTGGATATGCATTCAGATTATTGATCAGAAAAATCCTCCACAGCTTTATGCTTCCTCCCCTCATTCTATGCAGAAGAGAAGAAACGAACAAGCAAGATGTAACATGTTACTGTTCCACTGCTAGCTTTTTTCAAAAAAGACTTCAGTGTATCAATGGACCAAGGTATACCAGAGAAAAATAGAAGTTCCAGATTTTGGAGAACCAAAACAAACAAACAAACACAGAACTTCACTGCTACCTGAGAGGCAGTGAAGCAGCTTAGAAAGAAAGAGCTTGTCATAGCCTAGGATTCAGACTGATTTTGAATCTGAAGAAATTCAACCATGGAATAATGGCCTCAGCAGGTACTAAGCCAGGACTCCACTGATGCTGATCAAGCACAGGGACCATCAGAAAAGCTGGATCAGGCAAATGATGTGGTATGTCTAACAAGCCCTTCAACTGGGTGAATAGAGCAGAGGACAGAGCAAAGATTTTCAATGAGGCTACTTGCCAAGCAAGGGAGTAACTATTTCAATTGGAGAAAGCTTGCTGAAGTCTGATTTAAGAAACAGATTTGATCCATGTTCCTCCATTGAAAACAATTGTCTGATCTCCTGCTCTGGTGTCTTTTTTCTATGAAACCAGTTTGGGTAAAAAGACTCTGAAAATCATACTTTAGGAACAGTCTGAAAAACCTGGCTTGGCTCGCTGAACTTCAGAGTGACATTTGATTTACCAGAAGCTCAGAGAACAAACCTTCACCCTCAACCTACACCTGAACTACAGATATTCATCACTATTGTAGACTATCATCTCATTAGGACAAGAAGGCTCAACCCTAACTCATAATTTTTTTTCTTATCACACAGCTCCTCTTTCCACTTACAGGCTATAATCCATGTTATTATGTACCAGAAATTCTCACTTTTAAGAGAAATGGAGTAAATAGCAATTTCAAAAATGAAAGATGTGATGAAGATGAAGGATGAAAGAGGACATATCCTTGTTAATGCTAAGCGATCATTGCTCCAGTATCTTTTAATGTTCTGCTCCCAGTTTAACCTTCAAGGTCATTTCTTATCACTCACTATAGAAAAAAATATACATATTAGAAAGATATGAATTGCTAAAAGGCTTATCAAAATGCAATCATGGGAAATGTTGGGGTACGTGGTCTTTCCAGAAAGGAAAATGTGTCCCTTTCCTCTGATGTTACCCACCTTCCATGGTGGAGATGGTTCCTTCAGGACACAGAAGACAGTCGTAGCAACAGATGGGCTTCCCTTCCTGAGGCACCTTCATGAATCCGGGATGGCAGCTTTCTGCACACTTGGAAGGAGGCAGGTGCTAAGCAGAGGGAAGAAGACCATCCAGAAAATGATTTATGATTTAATTTCCAGAAACAGGGAAAAGAGAAAGGAGTTGGCGATCTCCAGTTCAAGGTGTAGCTTTGGTAACTTTGAAGTCCACATAAGGACCTCAACAATCTGCTTTGTTGCATGTTGCTTCCATTTCTTCTTTCTAATTTTTTTTAATATAAAATTCTTTTATTAAAACAATCAACATTGGACATAAAACCATATTGTGCAGCAATCATCATGGCACCTGATATACAATACTAAGTGTTAGTCATTGAAAACGTCTGATTTAGTAAGCCTTTTTCCACCCTTCGCGTCTAGCCTCAACTATACTCCTGTTACACTTTGTTTGATTGGTGTTTCTCTTATCTGGTTCCATATTAATGTGATCATCATTAAACCAAAGATCCTATTGCTAAACAATCATCCTAGGATATAGCATACAACATTAGGTATTAATCTTTGTAAACATCTGTTTTAGTAAACGTTCTTTCCTCCTCCCTTCCCCCTTCAAGTATACTCCGAGTACCTTTTGTTTGGTTGGTGTTTCTCTTATATATGGTCTAACTACTGTGTCTAGTCTATTGCATATTGTTCGTTTGCGCTTCTGAATTGACTTCTTCCCATTAATAGTGCAATCTTTTATAGTCCCTAGCCAGAGATCCTGAGGTAAAAGTTTCATATCCTGAGGTAGAGATTCAGTCCGCTTTAACAGTATTAAAGCAAACAACATTGGACATAAGGTTATGTTAAGAGGCATTAGTTATAGAACATATACATTCAACATTGGGTGTTAGTTTTTGTAAACATTTGATTTGTTGACCCTTCTTCCCTCCTCCCATCGAGCCTCAGCTAAACGCCAGCTGCATTCTGTTTGATTGGTGTCTCTCTTGGATATAGTCTATCCACTGTTTCCAGTCCGTCAAAAATTGTTCATTGGAACGATTTTTCAAGTATGCTGATATTTTCGCCATTTCCGCCAAATTTGTTACTTTCACAGTCCATTCTTCAATAGGCGGTATTTCCGGATTCTTCCAGTATTGTCCCACCAACAATCTTTCTGCTGTAATTAAGTTCAAAAATAAATTTGTCTCTGAGGTAGTGAAGTCCTTTGTGATCCCTAACAGAAAAGCCTGAGGTAGAAATTCTATACGCTTTTTGAAAATAGTTTGGAGTGTCCACCATATCTTCCTCCAGAATGCTTTGATTTTTCTGCATGTCCACCATATGTGAAAGTAAGTAGCCTCCCCGTCCCCGCACCTCCAGCATTTGGGCTGGGAGTCCGGGTAGATGAGTGATATTTTTTTCGGGTCTAGGTGCCATCTATAGAACATCTTGTAGAAGTTTTCCCTTAAGTGTTGCGATTTCGTGAATTCTACATTCCTCACCCAGATTTTCTCCCACGTGTCCATGGTGATAGGGTGTCCGAAGTCTTGTGCCCACTTTATCATACAGTTCTTGACTAGCTCGGTTTCAGAGTCCATTTCTATCAGAATGCTGTACACTCGTTTGATGTGCATAATCCCCTGTTCTCTAATCTGTTTAATTAGATTCTCGTCGGTCTGGGAGAAGCCCTTCTTCTTGTCTTTATGCCACCTTGATTGTAGTTGTATATATGATAGCCAGGTACTTCCTATTCCTCTGTTTGCTAGCGTTGCTTGAGGTTTCAAGAGGAACCCGTTTTCTTCTCCCAGTATAAGTTCACTGTAGGGCACCACTTCTTGCCCTTGGGCTGTGTTCATATCCCCTGTTGCGTGTCCAGGGATCGTCCAGATGGGAATCCTGTCGTGTAGGAGGTGCTTATATTTGTTCCAAACCCATAACAAAGGGATTCGTAGTGGGTTCTCCTTGAAGTTCCTATCTGCCTTTTTGTCGTATACTAAGTATGCGTGCCAGCCGAATAGTAGACCATGCCCCTCAACATTCAAAATTCTATCATTTGTCATGTTGATCCAGTCACTAACCGCCACCAACGTTGCTGCATAGTAGTATAGCTTTAAATTAGGCATTTTGAGTCCCCCTCTCTCCCTTGCGTCTTGGATGATTTTTAGTTTCACCCTCGGTCTCTTGTCGTCCCAAATAAATCTGTTGATGCCCTTCTGCCAGTTGTCCAAGTCCGCATCCTTCTTGAATATGGGTAGCATTTGAAAGAGAAATAAAAATCTGGGTAATACATTCATCTTTACTGTCGCTATCCTGCCGAGCAGGGACAGACGTAGTGATTTCCACCTTTCCAGGTCTGCTTGTATCTTATTCCACAGGACCTCGTAATTATTCTTGTATAATTTCACATTTGTTGATTCTATCTCCACTCCTAAGTATTTGACTTTCTTGACTATTTCACAACCCATTATTCTTTCCAAGTTCTGTCTTGCTTTGTTGTCTAGGTTTTTGACTAGCATCTTTGTTTTCGGTATATTTACTTTGAAGCCTGACACCCTACCGTAGTCCTCCATTATCTCCATCAATTTCCTTGCTGACTGTGCTGGTTGCGACATTGTCACCAGCAGGTCGTCCGCAAAGGCACATAGTTTGTAGTCTTGCTGTTTAATCTGTATGCCCTGTACATCCTCTGCCGCTCTTATTCTGTTCAGTAAAATTTCCAGTGTTAGGACAAATAGCAGGGGGGACAGCGGGCAGCCCTGTCTCGTGCCTCTCTCTATATTAAATGAGTCCGTTAAGTCTCCATTGACAATGATCTGACCTGTTTGTTTCTGGTAAATTGCCGTTATGGAGTTGAGAAACTGTGCTCCCATTTTCATCTTTCGGATCAAGTTCGTCAGGAACGGCCAGTGCAGTCTGTCGAAAGCTTTTTCTGCATCCACAAACATAAGAGCGGCGGGTATCTGGTTGTGCTTTTGCAGGTATTCTATTATGTTCAGCAGCTGTCTGACGTTGGTTTTCATCTGGCGTCCTTGTATAAATCCCCTTTGGTCCGGGTGTATTGTTTTTTGTAGTACAGTCATTAGTCTATTGGCCAAAATTTTTGTGAAGATTTTGTAGTCTGTGTTTAGTAGTGAGATGGGCCTGTAGTTTGCGGGCTGTGTGTTGTCTTTCCCCTCCTTTGGGATTAATGAGATGTAGGCTGTTTTCCAGGATGGTGGGACCTGGCCTCCTTCTTGAATGTTGGCAAATAGTTTTCTGAGGGGTTCTAGCATCTCCTCTTGGAGGTGTTTGTAGTAGGTCGCTGTTATCCCATCCGTCCCGGGCACTTTTCCTGCTTTCAGTTGTGTGATCGCTGAGTGTATTTCCTCTTTTGTGATTAAGGCATTCAGGGCTTCTCTTTGCGTGTCGGTAATCGCCTGTATCTTTTCGTTTTGTAGGAACTCATCTATCTCTTTGTCTTGTATCTTATCCTCGGCATATAGTTCCGAGTAGAACTCCGTGAAGGTTTTCTTGATGGTTTTTTGTCGGAATTCTTCCTTGCCTTTGTATTCTATCTTTTCAATTATGCGGGATTTCTGTTTCTTTCTTATAGTGTAGGCTAGCCAGCGGCCTGGTTTGTTGGCCTTGCAGAATGTCTTATGTTTTGCATATTGTATATTCCTTGCAACTTGGTCAGCCATCAACATGTCAAATTGCTTTCTTAAGATCTTGAGTCCTTCTTTGGTGACTTTGTCCTCTGGCCTTTTTATTAGTAGCCGCTCCCTTTTACTTATCTCATTTTCTCTTTCCTTTTTTGTTCTTGTTTGCGACGGTGCCTGCTATTCATGGCTATGAGGATCCCACGCATGTACACCTTGCTGCCTTCCCAGTTCGTTTCTATCAGTGTTCCGTTGTTCATATTTGTGTCGAAGAATTCCTTCATAGCTTTTTTGCATTCCGCCACATTGTCTTCGTGTCTAAACAAGCTTTCATTGATTCTCCAGGACCTCCTCTGTTTCGGGCCATGTCTTAATTCCATCCTCACAGGGTTGTGGTCTGTCAGTGTCTTGGGTAGGATTTTCACCGCGTTTAGACAAGTTAGCAAGTCACTAGAAGTTAATATAAAGTCGATTCTGGAGAAGGATTGATGTCTGCCAGAGAAGAAGGTGAATTCTTGTTCTTTGCCGTGCCTTTTCCTCCATACGTCTGTCAGTTCGAGGTCCTCCTTCATGTCGAAGAAGGATTTAGGCAACTTGGAGTGTTTTTGTGGGTTCGGTGCAGTTCTTTTTTTGTCTAGAGCAGTCTCTATGACCCCGTTCTAGTCGCCCATGATGATGTAAGATCTGTAGTTGAGTTGTGTTATTTTCTTGTGTAGCTTTTTGTAGAATTTGCCTGGTTGCTGATGTGGTGCATATACGCCCATTACTAGAATCTTCTTGTCTTCTCGTGTTATTTCAATTGCCAGGTATCTACCTTGGGGGTCGGACTCTATTAGCTTGGCCATTACATGTTTCTTTACGTATATAACAATCCCATTCTTTTTTCTTGGCGCCGCTGCCACAAAGTGCGCGCCTAGTTTGTAGTTGATCAGATATTTCTGGTCTGCTGTTCTGATGTATGTTTCTTGTAGGCAGATTATATCGCTTTTAACTTGGTTCAGGTAGTGGAGAATTTTCCTTCTTTTCTGGGGGGAGTTCAGTCCGTTCACATTCCAAGTCAAATAATTAGTTGCCATCATCTGTTGCAGGATACTTTTGCGAGACCATTTCTGTTATTTCTCCTGTTGTCTTCTTTGGTCCCGTTCCCACGATATCCGGATTGTTGCTCATATTGGTTTGTGAGGTCTTGCCTTGCTGGTCTGTGTGTTTGGTAGTGAAGCCTGGTAGCCTGTCCTCTGTAGACTTTCCTGCCTCCTTGTTTTTGTTGCTCTCTGCTCTCTGCGCCCTTGCCCCTGGGGGTAGTCCATTCATTTCCTCTGCCACTGCCCCGATCTGTGCTTCTGCGCGGCTTGCTCGTTGGCCTCGATCCCTCCCGCTTTCCAGTGGTCTATCTGTATCTTCTCTCGCGGTGGGGTGAGGGCCTCCCGACTTCAGTTCCTTTTCGAGGAAGTCTTTGGCTTTCTGGACCGAGGTCAAGTAATGTCTCTTGTTTTTATAGGAAAGTGACACTCCTGATGGGGTTTCCCACCGGTATTGCAGTGCACGCGATCTCAGTTCTGTGGTCAGGAATTTGTAGTTCTTTCTGTCTCTCAGCATCGCCTGGGGGATCTCTTTCAGAACCTTCACCTCCTGCTCCTCTATGTAGAATGCCTTGTTATAGGAAGTGGCAGAGATGTGGTTCCGGAACCTCTGTGTTGTGAAGTAGATGACCACATCCCTTGGTTGGTGCTTGTTCACTTCCCCCCAGGCGCCCACTCTGTAGATTTTTTCGACATGCCACTCAATCTCATTGGCGCTCACGCCCAGGAATGTTGCCAGGGCCTCTACAAAAGTCCTGCGCAGTCTTCTCTGGGTTTCGTGTGTTGTCTCTGTCCACCCTCTGAACCTGATTGCAAATGCCATTTGCCAGAATTGTATCATGGTGGACTGGTCTTGAACCTCTCTTTTCACCTCTGCAATTTGTCCCTCTACGCGGTTTTCCACTTCCTTCATCATCTTTTCCGTATTCTCCCTTGTTTCTTGGAGGTTTTTGTAATGTATCTGCAATGCCTCCTTCATTTGTTCCAAGTCGGTGGCCGTCGCTTTGCGCTGTTCTTCCCACTTTCTCTCCAGGTCTCTACCTTGGTCCGCCAGCATCCTCTTCATATCTTTGTATCTTTCCTCCGTCTTCCGGTCTGTTTCTATGCGTCCTTTCTCCGTCTTCGCGCCCATTTCTGCCAATTTTCTATCCATGCCATCCATCCTTACCACCATCGTCGCTATCGTCTCGTTTAGTGTCTCAATCGTCTCTTTTAGTTCTTGGATCATGCGTGCTGGTATGGAGTCATGGGTTGGCGTTTGGGTCTGAGGGCCTGCAATTGGATGGGGGTGTGTGTGGTTGGGTGGGGTGTTCCCTGGCAGATTGGAGGGCTGGGCCGGGGAGGGTGCAGCTCCCTTCAGGTCTAGCAGTTTGGTTTGTTTTGTCCGTCTGGCAGGCATTTTGAGCTTCTCCTCCTGTTGGCCTGTCCACCCTTAAAGCCACCCCTTGATGCAAAGAATTGTGGGGGGATTGTTCCTGTGCAAGGTTATCAAGCTGCTAGGATAGGTTGGATCAAATTCTTACTTGCTTTCAAGTAAGCTTCGCTGTGCTGGCCGAGATGGTGCAAGATGAGAGTTTCTGTGGCTTGGGGCCTGCGCAGATGTCCCTCTTCTCCAGGTGTGGTATAACTAGACTTTTCAGGGTCTGGGGGGGTCCTCTGGGGGTCTTGTGAGGGTCCTCCCCCTGCTGCTGGGCTCCCCCTGCGTCTACTGTCCCTCGGCGCTCTAATCGGCCCCCGCTGGTCTTATCGGTGCCTTCCTCCGTCTTCTCCCCGCTCCAGCCTGTTCTCCTCTGCTGTCCTCGGCTGCGGCTGCATGGGCTCTCGGCTTCTCGGCTTTTTCGGACCTGCCAGCCGGCCGGCCACCACTGGCCTCCTCGGCCCTTTCCTCCTTCTTCTTGTTGTCCCCGTTCGCACCAGTTCTCCCCGGCAGCGCGGCAGCGCGGCAGCGTGGTGTCTTCGGGCCTGCCTGCTGGCCGGCCGCCCGGCCGCCGCCGGCTTCCTTGGCCCCTTCCGCGGCTCTCCCGGACCCCTCAGCGGCGATTTTCACCTTGCCGGATTGGGCCGGGGGTCCTCTTCGGTCTTTTCTTCTCCTACGGTGATTCACTCCCCCGACGGCCCGTTGATTTAATTTTAAAAAGCGCGCCGTCCCGGAGCTTTCGAAGGATGGCTCCGGTCCGCGTGACCGGAACCGGAAACTCCGTGACTGGAACCGGAAACTCCGTGACCGGAACCGGAAACTCTTTCTAATTTTTTGTACACTTCCATTTTTAATTTAGATTCTAAATGTACATGTTCAAATAGTCAAGATAAAGTTTAATGAATTATTTTTCCTTTGGGGAAATGAATTCGAGTCTAACCTGGCTCTAAAGTATTTCTCTTCACAGAAAAATAGTGAAAGTTTCCTTAAATTGTTAAGGATATATTGAGGGGTCCTTGGTGCTCTCTGAGCTTGTTTGTTTTCTTGCATATATTTCATTACTCAAACTAGGTTTCATGGGTAATGAAACATCTGCAAGAAAAGAAGCAAGCTCAGACAGCACCATTTCAGCTCTGAGCTACAAATACTTTCCTTTATTGGTAAGGATATATTTCTCACAGACAGTTTAATATCTAACCAAATAATTGTTGCCCATCTTGGAAGGTGTTGATGATATTCAAAACCCCCTCTTGATCCCAAGAAAGCAATCTTGTTGGTAAGAGAGCCACAAAGACTGAAAAAAGATTTTGCCCACCTTGTTCAGCTGATCCAACAATGTCACACCCTTCAGATGGACCATAAATGTGAAATCCAGGGATCCCTGTTTTTCTAGGGTGCCAATCAGGACTTTTTAAGTGTCCTGTTGAGAAACAGCCAGTTGACAATGACTAGATCAGCTGTCAGATCTCCTTTCTCATCCAATAGCACTCCATTTATGGATGCATTGTAAATCTCAGAGTTTTCAAGGAAGGGGTGAAGCTGGAATGGAAGAGAAAATGGGAATGTTTCGATAGGATATCCAGACCTCTGTGGAAAGAAGTTAATTTGTGTGACAAGAAAATAATGAAAGTCTCAGATTCATTTTCCACATTTTTCAGGAGACAATCTAGCAATATTTGAATTCTAATCCTTAATATTTGAATAGTTTCTGGATTCTGTAATTATTCCCATGAAAAATATAATACTATTCTTGGACTCTCTATTTTATCTGTTTCTTGACCTGCCTTGTCTGGAAGGTATCATGTGACTTGAAACCCTGTCCTAGCTTTTATCTAGGCAAGGTTATTTTGATTTTTCTTCTCTCCCTTCAATTGTCTTTGTCCAATTCTCAAGTCTATCTTATTTAAAACAGCTTTCTTAGCAGAGATGGAAGTTTTTTGTGTCAATTCTAACTGTTTTGCATTTTTCTCCAGTTTCTCAGCTAAGAGGCTTCTGAAATTCTGCCATGTTTTCTTGCTATTTTCCCTTTTCTGCCTTATTTTACAGCTCAACACTATATAAAGTGTTCTCATCTTTCACTGAAGAGAATAGTGGTGTAAATACTTAGAGGTTACCAACTTGTCTCTATATTATTGCCTTGTACAAGAACCACAAAATTTTTGTGTGAAAAACCTCTTCATAAACTTCCAATGGTTTATTACTTGAATGCTTGCAATTACATCAGTTTCCAACATTAGTTAACAAATTATGGTGATTAGTTATTATTTATTGTGGGGTTTGAGGGTCTTTTGCTAAAACAAATGAACAAACCACTTAATAATCTTGGGACTTAGAATTCAAACCATTTAGATATTCTTAGATGTCCCAGTTCATAATAACTAACATAAAAAAAAAACTTAGCCAAAATTACTTGGGTAGTAGTGGCATCATTGAAGAAAACAAGAAGCTATTGGAAAATCTCCCTGAAAGTATCAAATTCCAGACTTATGAACTCTAATCTTTTTTTCACGGTGGATTAGATGGTTTTTCTCTGTATTCATCTCTAAGGAAATGACAGTTGAATACACAGGATAAAGAAGTGGCAGACTGATCTTTGACTTCCTTATAGAAGAGTTTACAACCTTTGTGGAGATTCTCTCATTTTGATAATTCTTATGTTCCTGTGCAGGGTGTGGACTGACACAACCTTGTCTCTTTTGCAGAGAAGTGTCAGGAGGAAGAACACGCAAACAACCTTTTCTCACCTTCCTTGCTTTTCCTACATCTAGCACAGTGTTTCTCAACCTTGACAATTTTAAGTCATGTGGACTTCAACTCCCAGAATTCCACAGCCAGCAATGCTGGCTGTGGAATTCTGGGAGTTGAAGTCCACATGCCTTAAAATTGTCAAGGTTGAGAAACACTGATCTAGCAGAAGATGTAGTCAGCTCAATGTCATTTCAGAAGAAATCTACTCTTTTCAGCAGAAGATGAAAATCATTTTATGTGCTAACTGAAATTTAGACTTCCCAGAGTCATGTCTGACTGAAGCCATCTCTAAAAATTGCTAAAAGAGATGACTATGTACATAAGAACATAAGAACATAAGAAGAGCCATGCTGAATCAGGCCAAAGCCCATCGAGTCCAGCATTCTGTGTCACACAGTGGCCCACCAATTGTACATGGGGATCTTGAGCAGAAAGAGAAGGCAAAACCCTCCCTTTCCCTTGACCCCCAACAAATGGTACTCAAGGGAATCCTGCCTGCCTCGACCAACATAGAGGCGGCACATGGACATCCGTTTTAATAACCACCGATACACTTGGCATCCATGAATCTGTCTAACCCTGCCTTGAAGCTATCAAGGCTGACAGCTGTCACGACCTCTTCTGGAAGTGAATTCCATAAACCAACGACCCTCTGGGTGAAGAAATATTTCCCTTTATTTGTCCTCACTTTCTTACCTATGAGCTTTAGGGAGTGCCCCCTTGTCCTAGTATTGTGTGATAGAGAAAAGAATTTTTCTCTATCCACCTTTTCTATCCCATGCATGATTTTATACACTTCGATCAAGTCACCCCTTAAACGCCGTCTTTCAAGGCTGAAGAGACCAAGGCGTTGCAATCTGGTTTCATAAGGGAGGCGCTCCATTTCCTTGATCATTCTTGTTGCCCTTTTTTGCACCTTTTCCAGTTCCATTATATCCTTCTTGAGGTGCGGTGACCAGAACTGTACACAGTACTCCAAGTGTGGTCTCACCATCGATTTGTACAGAGGTAATACAACACTTGCTGACTTATTTTCGATTCCCTTCCTAATCATGCCAAGCATGGAATTTGCTTTTTTTACTGCTGCTGCGCATTGGGTTGACATCTTCATCGAGCTGTCCACCAAAACCCCAAGATCCCTTTCTTGGTTTGTCTCAGAAAGTTTGGTCCCCATCAGTTGGTAAGTATAATTGGGGTTCTTTGCCCCCATGTGCATAACTTTGCACTTGTTTAGGTTAAAATGCATTTGCCACTTTGTTGCCCACTCACACAATTTCGAGAGATCCTTCTGGAGCTCCCAACAATCAGTTTCACTTTTCACTACCCGGAACAATTTGGTGTCATCAGCAAACTTTGCTACCTCACTATTTACTTCTACATCCAGATCAGCTGGGTCACCAGACCAGCTGGGTCACCACGCGGGGCAGGTGAGGAAGGACGGACCGGAGGAGGCTGATCCAGTGGGCTGGGGAGGAGCCTTCGGGAATGCCGGCAGCCGCGGGGTGTTTTGTAGCCGGTGGGCTGGCTGCGAAATTGCAGGAAATGGGGGCAGGGTGTTCTGGGGCCGCTGGGGTGTCCGGTGACCAAGCAGAGGAAGCTCAGCAGCAGGCCAGAGACAAAACTTACTGTTTTTGCTTGTTCTCTCTCTTGCTTTCTGCTGCTTGTCCTCTCTCGCTTTCTGCCGCTTGTTCTCTTTCTGCCACGTGCTCCGAAACCGAAACTTCCTTAGTTTATATTGGCTTTCAAACGCCAATAGAATAGAGTCTCTTGAATAGAGTCTATTCTATTGGCTTTCAAAAGCCAATAGAATAAATGGGAGTAGCATAACTAAGGAAAAGGGGAAAAAAATTGGCGGACTGTGTTGTTTGGTGACTCCCGTGAAATGGCCGTTCGACCCCAAATGGGGTCGCGACCCACAGGTTGAGAACCGCTGACCTAGATGATTGAGAATCTCCACAGACACTTGTGAGGGTGCTTTCTCTGAAGGATGTCTACCCATGCCACACATTCTAATAAGGAGGCCATGCTGCAATTTCCCTTATATTTGATCTGATGGGACTGAGGAGGCATACCTTATTGGTGGTGAGCCGTTTTCTGGGTCAATCTGCTTTTGCTTGCAAAGACAGGGGGGGCATTAAGAGACATTTGACTGAAGGAAAATGACTTGTAATATTTTCTTTGAAAACCAATTTAAAAAGGCGAAAGATTTATATGATCTGAAGCATCTGGTATTTAATGCCAGATAAATGATCTAGAATGCATAAAGGTATTTCAAATGAATGTTGGAAATATAAGTGTAAAGAAGGCTCCTTTATCACTTATGGTGGATATGTGATAAAGCAAAGAAATATTGGAGTAGGATTCATATTCTAATACCGAAAATTCTTTAAGTAAAGATAGAGATGAAACCAGAAACTTTTCTTCTGGGCTTAATGGAAAAAGACTTGGGAAAAAAGTTTTTGGAACTTTGGTTTTATATATGTTGACAGCAGCAAGGCTACTGTATGAACAAAAATGGAAGGATATTTCAATTTCCACTATGGACGAATGGCTATAGAAGCTGATGGAGTTGGCAGAGATGGCTAAACTGACTGTTTTGATTAAAGAAAAGAATATAAGTACTTTTGTTTCTGTACGGAGACCGCTTCTGGATTTTGTACTTGAGGTAGAAAAAAATGAAACTTTGATTTTGGATTTTACTGATTAGATTGATTTGTTGTTATAGAACTGGCTAGTTTATATTACTATGGAAAAGTAAAAAGTTGAGGAACGATGTCAATGCTTCATTCTACTACAACAGAGGAAGTCGGAAGTCAGTGTTTTTTTCCTCCCCCTCACTTTTCTTTCCCGTTTCCCTCCCCACCGTGTCCTACTAGTTGCTTTTATATTTTTGTATTTTATTCTATAGTCTAATAAAAAGTTACCAATTTAAGAAAAAATAATAATAAAAAAGAAAACCAATTTAAAAGGAGCACATATTGCTGAAGAAGGGAAAGGAGTGAAGGGAAGGCGAAACAGAGAGGAATGGAAAGTTGGAATTTAATTTATTTTTTGTGGACTCATCAGAATAAATGATTTTTTCCCCAGAATAGCTGCCCAGTTCTTACAATTCCAAAAGGAATTCTTGGCTGCAGGAGAGATGCATGTATCAGAAAAGAAATACCTGCCAAGCCTTCAGCCTTGAAAATTCCAATGTCTTACCGCCTTCCATCTTTGTCCTCTTGGATCTGTAAAAATAAGCTGTGTGCAAGGCCCATGCCACAGCCCAGATGGACTCGTAAATGTAATAGTTGTCTAGACACAGAATGTGACCCATCTCCTGCAGGGACAGACTCTCCAGTTCATCTCTTTCTTTGCACCGTCTCCAAACTTTCACAGAAAAGGCATCTTTGTTTTCTGAGCATAGAAAGGATTTCTCTGCAAAGTTTTTAATGAAGACGTAAAGCTTCCTGTACCCGCCACATTGTGTCATTTGATTTGTCTTCAACAGAAAGGAAACAATGCTATGCATGAAATGAAAGGGAATTCTCTGGTCTGTCAAATAAGAAGTTAAGTCCCAGAGCACTGTTGTCATCACAACTTTTCCTTCAACAGGTTCCTTAATTCTTTCGTATACCCAATCTAGAATTGCTATTCCTGCATTGATTGAATCAAGTTCTGCAGCATAAAGGAAGACATTCACTTGTCTCCAGTTGCGATACAGAGGCAAATCTATGACGATCTTACGAGTCATGGTTAAAAATCGCTGTGATATAACTGGACAAATGCCATTCCTTATTAGCATGGAAGTCATTGTGGTCATGAATTTCTGTCCCTGGTCACTCTCTGGAGCAATCAGACCAACCAACGTCCACCTGAAATGGAGGAGCAGCTTGACCATCCCTGAGTACTGGAATCCTTCAGTAGGGAGCATCAGGTAGGAGAAAGGATACTGAGTTTTGTCCTTCAGAATCTGGGAAACAAAATTGTAACTAATCTGAAAAGGAAGAAAAAGTGGTATTTTATCAGAGACCCATGAAAGCCAAAATGCGGGATACCAATTTTGTCTCAGAAGGATCTCTGACCAAAAGCTGGACAATTAAACTTTATCTTTTCAGCAAAGGCTCACCTGTGGGATTTTGTAGGTGCCCAACATGGATGATATCTGGTTGGAGAGACCAGTTTCAGCCCCTTCAAGAACAGCCACTGTGTTTCTCTGTCTCCCACAACTGTAGTTGGGAACATTGGCCTCCCCCTCTGAAAGTAGGTCCAGCAAAGCATCTGAAGTTTTTCCTGCATTGAAATAATTTTCATAGATATTATAACCCAAAGTGATGTTGGGCAAGAAACGGGACTCCTTGTTAATCTCCTGGATAGCAAAAAGGAAGGACAGCATTTTCCAGTATTGTGTCAATCTTATCCTGAAAAGATAATGCATTAATCAAATGAAATTAACATTTTATTTATTCTGTTTTTGCAAAATTACTTCTAATTTTACTTAGCCCAAGAATTCTTCTGAGTGGGTGAAAGCAATTCTGAAAATGATATAATATGAGAATAATAAGAAACTACAAACTATATTAATAAAATATCTGATTATATTTCAAAGCACTAACCAACTGAGTGACAGGTGAGCAGGTTTTGAGCAGTTGATTACATATTTGCATGGATTGTTTTAACAAGCCTAAGAGATCTACCCAGATATCTCCCATATTTTAATGAAAACCTGAGATTCTTTTCACTTATGTTTCATTCTAAGATAGTTCAACTTAGGTTCAAAGGAATCTATTTATTGTAAGCTGTGGCTTATTCTTGAGATTGTCAGTATCCTTTCAGTTGGTCTAAGACAGGGGTAGGCAACCTTGGCTCTTTTATGACTCATGGACTTCAACTCCCAGAATTCCTGAACCAACATGGCTGGCTCAGGAATTCTGGGAGTTGAAGTCCACGAGTCATAAAAGAGCCAAGGTTGCCTACCCCTGGTCTAAGATTTCAGACTGATTCTAATTATTTTTCTCTCTGTTCTCCAGTATTTAATATTGGAGTTGCTTGACTTACTTTTCCATATTAAAGATAGCATCATTAAGTGCACACTCAGACATAAACTCACGAAGAGAATGAGGAGCTGTCACTCTTGACCAAGTTAATAGGTTATTGATTCCTGCACATGCTTATATTCTGATGTCCATTGTCTAAAGTCTTTGACTTGAGACTTAATTTACCTTTAAATCACTTTAGGATTAGGGTATTTGAATAGAATAGAATAGAATAGAATAGAATAGAATAGAATAGAATAGAATAGAATAGAATAGAATAGAATAGAATAGAATAGAATAGAAAAACAGAATTGGAAGGGACCTTGGAGGTCTTCTAGTCCAACCCCCTGCTCATTCAGGAAACCCTATATCATTTCAGACAAATGGTTGTCCAGTCTCTTCTTAAAAACCTTTGTTGTTGAAGTATTCACAACTTCTGGAGACAAGTTGTTCCACTGATTAATTGTTCAAACTGAAAGGGGACGCTATTGCCCTTTTAGTGTAGGAAAGCAATCTAGTATTCCTGCTTTTTTGTGTCAATGTTGACATCTTTATGGTGGAAGTGAAGAGCAGAAGGGAGGAACTACCTATACACAGTCCAGCTGTGCTCCAAGAATGTCAAGGAAAGTGGCTATTTGTTCTTCAGGTCGGAAAAACAGAAGATCCCTGCTTGATTAATGTACTTGAGAATTTCAAAGGAAGCTCATCAACTGCAGGATCTAAAACAAATGCCCAAACGTGAAATAGCTGGAACTTTTGGAGTAAGTCAGAAATAGAGTCACCCTAATGCTGTGAAGGAAGACTGACATACATAGATTGACTTACGTAGATACTGGAGTCACAGGAGACATTTTGAAACTTAATCTTTCAAAGGTAGCTTGAGTTGCAGAGATTATGCCATCAATGGAAAAGTCTCCTGGCCTGTAATGATTCTTTGGGTCTAACTTATCCAACTGCAGCATTAGAGGGCATTTGGCTCTGAGCACCCCACAGACTCCCTGGAACCACAGAAGCAGCAGAAATACCAACATGTCATGTTCCTGATGGAGCCTCCAATCATATGTGTGGTTTGAACAAAGAATGAGAAGAAGACATGGAAGAAAGCTTTCTTGTTTCAGGCAGAATGCATCCAAGGCTTCATTTCTGAACAGAACAGGAGAGGAGAAAACACCTCTCCATCTTCCCTACATCTTTCCCAGGTTCTTTCTCTGTCTAGACCCATTTATGCTTTCACAGATTTCCAATGCCATGGCATCAGCCCTCAAGGATTTTGTGTGTGATTAAGGTGAAAACATGGGTTTTCGTCATATCTTTTGAAAGACTGCAGAAATGTCTCTAGAGATTTAGCACTAAGACAACAATTCAAGTGATATAATTAGGATAATGGCAATGAGGAGAGAAGTCACAGATGGGGTCCCACATTTGGAGATGAGCCACTGAGTGGGACAGGAGGAAGTTCTCTTAGAAGATATGTTTATGCAAACCAATCTCAATAGAGAGTGTTACCATGTGTGCAAACAGGCACACTTTGATCTGGATATAGTTGATTTCTTTTTTTTTTGTGGTAGACTTTGGCTATATTGTCAAGTCAACCAAGAATCCATTGAGGTTGGTGGTTATGTGGAGCTGCCATAAAGAAGAGGGAGTCAAGCTATTTTTCAAGGCACCTGAAGGCAGGACAAGAAGCAACGGGTAGAAACTAAGCAAGGAGAGAAGCAACCTAGAACTAAGGAGAAACTTCCTGACAGTGAGAACAATTAATCAGTGGAACAACCTGCCTCCAGAAGCAGTAAATGCTCCAACACTGGAAGTTTTTAAGAAGAGACTGGCAGCCATTTGTCCGAAATGGTATAGGGTTTCCTGCCTGAGCACGGGGTTGGATTAGATGACCTCCAAGGTCCCTTCCAAATTTACTACTACTACTACTACTACTACTACTACTACTACTACTACCGGTACTACTACTACTACGTTATGTTACATTATATTATTATTAATAATAAAGTTGGAAGAGACTTTGGAGTTCATCTAGTTCAGCGGTTCTCAACCTGTGGGTCGCGACCCCATTTGGGGTCGAACGACCATTTCACGGGGGTCGCCAAACAACGCAGTCCGCCATTTTTTCCCCTTTTCCCCTCGGCTGGCGCAGGGGGCAGCACCGCGCATGCGCGGGGTAGCACCGTGCATGTGTGATGCGGGCTGTCGAGCCACGCATGCACAATGCAGGCCGTTGCGCCGCGCATGCGTGATGCGGGCCGCCTCACATGTGCGATGCGGGCCGTCGTGCCGCACATGTGCGATGCAGGCCGTCGCGCCGCGCATGCGCGACACAGGTCGGGGTCGCAGCCTGAAAAAGGTTGAGAACCGCTGATCTAGTTCAACCCCCTGCTCAGGCAGGAAACCCTATATCAGTGATGGCGAACCTTTTAGAGACCAAGTGCCCAAACTGCAACCCAAGACCCACTTATGTATCATCGGGAGCCAGGTGGGCATGGCCCATTGGGTGGTTGTGGCCCATTGGGTGGGCATGACCCATTGGATGGCCATGGCTGCAGTGGTAACAGCAGACTGGGTGGGACTAAGAAGTTCAATAAATCAATTCCAACTTTGCGAGATCTTTCTTTTTCCTGCAAGAAGTTGAAATTGATTGAACCTTTTTTTTTTTTGCACACGGCGGCGGAGGCCTAAAGTGAAAAGGTTTTATAAAATCCAGCTGAAGGCCTAGGACTGGGGTGACGGCACACATGCCCACAAAGAGGGCTTTGCATGCCACCTGTGGCACACGTGCCATAGGTTCGCCACCACGGCCCTATACCATTTCAGACAAATGGCTGTCCAGTCTCTGGACAGTCCCTGGAGGTAGGTAATAGGAAAGATGAGAAGAATAATAGTAATACAGCCTTATTAGATAGTTTGACAGTGTTGTGGGAATTAGTTATTTAGCAGAGTGATGGCATGGGGAAAAATGTTATTGTGTCTAGTTGTTCTGGTGTGCAATGTCCTGTAGTGTAGTTTTGAGGGTAGAAGTTGAAACAGTTTATGTCCAGGATGTGAGATAGATATTTTACTACACCACAGCAAAAGTCCTGTGAATAAGGACTTTTCTCCATTATATTGATCAATAGTTGGTTTCAGGTCCTATAATCTTCTCAGTGTCCTTGCCACTCTCTGTATGGACTTTCTATCTGAGACTCTGCTACCACCAAACCAAACACTGATGCAGTTTGTTAAAACACTCTCAATTCTGCCTCTGTAAAAAGTGGCCAGGACAGGAGAAAGATGTGCTTTCCTCATCCGACGCAGGAAATGCAGATGCTGGTTTGCATGCTTCACTGGTAAGACTGCGTGGCTTTGGTTTTGATGCCTTCTGATTCTAGGCCATCCTTGGTGCTGAAGTGGATGGTACTGTCCCAGAGATCCTATACAATCAAGGGGTCCTCCTGGACTCCTGACTTCAAATTCACATTGGAAATGAGAATGAGACATTTTATTATGCTTGGTGGATATGTAGAAAACCTGACACCAAACAACACCAGTTCGATTGGAGCAACATTAAAACCATCAGCCACGCTATCCCCCGCCACACTCGTTGAGTTCATTCGAAGCCTGGCACTCCACAAGCAATTCCATCAACAGACACATTGACCTACAACCAGCCTAGAAACCCCTCAGAATCCAAATCAACTGCACAGCCAGAGACAGCACCGACCCTCAACCAATCTATGCAAGTTCCCCTCCCCACCAGCAGTTCACCTCCCAATGAACTTCACCTGATATAAATTACCCATCACAAGACCCATCACAAGACTTTCACAACCACACCTGACCTATCACCAGTCCCACCACAAGACCCTCACTTGACACACCCATACCTGAAGCCCTTATAAACAGAACTACACTGACACTGACATCCCCTAAACCAGTGTTTCTCAACCTTGACAATTTTAAGGCATGTGGACTTTACATGCCTTAAAATTGTCAAGGTTGAGAAACACTGCCCTAAACTCTGCTGAAGATGTTACCTAGCATGGTAACAAAAACCAACCCAGAAGCTCAGAAACCAACCCAGAAGCTCGGAGAACGAACCTTCACTCTCATATGTAGAAAAGTTAGAAATGTTTTAACTTAAATACATAATATTGGCTCAGAGGATTTTAAAATTAATATACAACTGAGACCAGAGATCTTTCTTTTGGAACTGATGGACAAAATTGGGAAAAAAGTCATGAAATGATGCCTTTGTATTTGATAACTGGGGCAATAATATCGCAGGCAAAAAGATGTAAAGATTTGGTAATACAGGCAATCCTTGACTTATGATTGGTTTCTCAATGACCATTCAAAGTTAGAATAGACTTCCCCAGAGCTACTTATTTATTATTTATTTATTTATCAAATTTCTATACCGCCCCTCTCCCAAAGGACTCGGGGCGGTGTACAGCCTAAAAATATAAAAAACATATAGATATACATAATTTAAAATAATTAAAAGTGAATTAAATAATTTTGGCCATAAAATCCCCATTTAAAACCCAATACTTACAAATCTTAAAAAAATTTTTACTCCACCCCCCCTAAAACATTCTAACCCTACCGGAACCAGGGCTTCTATGCCAGGCCAGCCTGTCGAAAAAGAAACGTTTTTAGTTCCCGACGGAAGGTGCGTAAATCTGTCATTGTATGGAGTTCGGGGGGGGAGCTCGTTCCATAGCGTGGGAGCTCCCACAGAGAAGGCTCTCCCCCTGGGGGCCGCCAGCCGGCATTGTCTGGCCGACGGCTCCCTGAGGAGGCCCTCTCTATGGGAGCGTACCGGACGGCGGGCGGTATTTGCTGGCAGTAGGCGGTCCTGTAAGTATCCGGGTCCGATGCCATGGAGCGCTTTAAAGGTGGTCACTAGCACCTTGAACCGCACCCGAAAGACCACCGGCAACCAGTGCAGCTCGCGCAGGAGTGGTGTTACATGGGAGCACCACGACGCTCCCGTCACTAACCGCGCGGCCGCATTCTGGGCCAGTTGGAGCTTCCGGGTGCACCTCAAGGGGAGCCCCATGTAGAGAGCATTACAGTAGTCCAGCCTGGAGGTAACGAGAGCTACTTATGGCCCTTTTTCAGAGTTATGAAGGCCTCACACATACTCCTGAGATCACATGATCACGTTTTTGGGAGCTTGGCAACGGGCTCATCTTTATGGCCATTTCCAGTGTCCCACAATCACGTGACAGCGATTTGTGACAGTTTTTTTTGCTGATTTCAGGGAATACTTCTGGTTTCTGGGGAAAAAAAAGGCCACTGGGGAAAGTGGATTTGCTTAAATGATTCTGCCATTTGCTTAACAATTGTAGCGTTTGCTTAACAGCAATTATAAAAAACACTCATAATTTTGAATCCAGTCATGCAATGCTTTGACATATCTGCAATGACTTGCAACCATAATTTTTGGTTTTATTATTGCCACAGGTGGATGACTACCAATATCTCAGGGGCTGCCACAAAGAAGAGGGAATCAAGTTAAGAACATAAGAACCTAAGACCATGCTGAATCAGGCCAAAGCCCATCGAGTCCAGCATTCTGTGTCACACAGTGGCCCACCAATTGTACATGGGGATCTTGAGCAGAAAGAGAAGGCAAAACCCTCCCTTTCCCTTGACCCCCAACAAATGGGACTCAAGGGAATCCTGCCTGCCTCAACCAACATAGAGGCGGCACATGGACATCCGTTTTAATAACCACCGATACACTTGGCATCCATGAATCTATCTAACCCTGCCTTGAAGCTGTCAAGGCTGACAGCTGTCACGACCCCTTCTGGAAGTGAATTCCATAAATTCCATAAAAGTTATTTTCTAAAGCGCCTGAAGGCAGGACAAGAAGCAACGGGTGGAAACTAAGCAAGGAGAGAAGCAACCAAGAACTAAGGAGAAACTTCCTGACAGTGAGAACAATTAACCAATGGAACAACCTGACTCCAGAAGCGGTGAATGCTCCAACACTGGAAGTTTTTCGGAAATGGTATAGGGTTTCCTGCCTGAGCAGGGGGTTGGACTCGATGACCTCCAAGGTCCCTTCCAACTTTATTATTATTATTATTATTATTATTATTATTATTATTATTATTATTATTATTATTATTATTATTATTATTATTATTATTATTATTATCTACAATGGAGGAATGCTAATATACCCCAAGTTCACTACAAATACAGTCCAATTATATTCAGGTCATTGTGTGACTATAGGTAGTCCTCGTCTTACAACAGTTCACTTAGCGACGGTTCAAAGTTATAACAGCACTGATAAAAGTGACCGTTTTTCACACTTACAACATCCCCAGGGACATGTGATTCAAAATTCAGACATTTGGCAACTGACTCATATTTATGACAGTCACAGTGTCCCGGGTTCGCAGGTTCCCCTTTTGTGACCTTCTGACAAGCCAAGTCAATGGGGAAACCGGATTCACTTAACAACCGTGTTACCAATAACTTCAGGGATTCACTTAACAACAGTGGCAAGAAAGGATGCCAAAATGGGGCGAAACCCACTTAACAACTGTCTCGCTTAATGACAGAAAGCTTGGGCTCGATTGTGGACATAAGTTGAGGACTAAGAAAGTTTGGGCTTGACTGTGGTCATAAATTGAGGACTACCTGTATTTACACTCAGCCTAGCCCCCAGCCTTGACATGAGTTTGCATGTATTAGAGAAGTTTGGAGCCAAGTTCTCCTGTCTCACTCGATGGCTCGTCTCCAAAGGTTTGGACCCCATCTGTGACTTCTGTCCTCGTTGCCATTATCCAAATTATAGTGATTTAACAGTTGTCTTGGTGCTAATTCTCTAGAGACTTTTTTTGCAGCCTTCGAGAACATGTCAATAACAGGTTTTCAACTGGATTTCAGCCTTGTGGATTGATGCTATGGCATTGGAAATTCATAAGAGCACAGAGGCATTTGGAGAAGTATTGAGGGCAGGCAAACAAGTTTTCCCCCCCCCCCCGCCTATCCTCTTCAGGAACTGAACCTTGGCTGGAATCTGTCTCAGATGAGAAGCTAACTTCCACCCCCTTCTTTGCAGTCTTCATTCAAACCACACACAGCCTGGAGAAAAACGAGTTCATGTTGGTGCTACTACTGCTTCTGTGGGTCAAAGGAGTACGTGGGGTGCTCGTAGCCAAATGCCCCCTGACAATGCAGAGGGATGAGATAGACCCAATGAACCATTACAGAACAGGAGAGCTTTCCATTGGTGGCGTCATCTCTGCAACGCAGACTACGTTTGACAGATTAACTTTCAAAAGATCACCTGTCACCAAAGTAATAGCGTAAGTCACTTTTCCTGCACTGCATCAGAGCAGCTCTGTTTCTGGCTTATTTCAACAGTTCCAGCCGGCCATTGTGCCATTTCACCTTTGGGGGGATCTATTTTAGATCCTGCAGCTGGTGAACCTCCATTGAAAAATCTCAAGTAACAATGGATGGAATAATGGATGGAAACGAATCAAGGAGAGAAGCAACCTGGGATTAAGGAGAAACTTCCTAACAGTGAGGACAATTAACCAGTGGAACAGCTTGCTTTCAGAAGTTGTTGGCACTCCATCACTGGAGGTTTTTAAGAAGAGACTGGACAGTCATTTGTCTGAAATGATATAGGGTCTCCTGCATGAGCAAGGGGTTGGACTAGAAGACCTCCAGGGTCCCTTCCAGTTCTATTCTGAATTTGATCTGAAGTACAATAATCAATCAGGGAGTTTCTGGTTTTTTCCCCCCCTGACTTTGAAGAACAAACTAACTTTCCTTAACATCCTCAGAGCAGATCTGGACTGTGGTTAGAGAGGAAAGGGTGTTTCCTCCCTTCTACACCCCTTCTCTCACAAATGGTCAACATAGACACAAATGCAAGAATGCTATGTTTTTTCCCCACTACATGGAAAAAGCAATAGCCTCTCCCTTTTGTTTTGGTTCTTATGGTATGTCTAGTTTAATGAAGAGAAGGACGAGGGGGGACATGATAGCAGTGTTCCAATATCTCAGGGGCTGCCACAAAGAAGAGGGAGTCAAGCTATTCTCCAAAGCGCCTGAAGGCAGGACAAGAAGCAACGGGTGGAAACTAATCAAGGAGAGAAGCAACCTGCAACTAAGGAGAAACTTCCTGATAGTGAGAACAATTAATCAGTGGAACAACCTGCCTCCAGAAGCGGTGAATGCTCCAACACTGGAGGTTTTTAAGAAGAGACTGGACAGCTATCTGTCCGAAATGGTGTAGGGTTTCCTGCCTGAGCAGGGGGTTGGACTCGATGACCTCCAAGGTCCCTTCCAACTTTATTATTATTATTATTGATATGAAAGAATCCCTGATCAGCATTTACAATTTCATTGCGTTTCCATGCGTGTGTTTCCAGTTTTGAACTAATTAGCATAATTAGCATTATGCTACTGTTGTAATAGTTTAAAATATAAACTTAGTCTCATGTCAAAGACTTTCATTAATCAGAATAGAGCTGAAAGGGACCTTGGAGGTCTTCTAGTCCAAACCCCTACCCAAGAAGGGGACCTATATCATTCTGGACAAATGGCTATCCAATCTCTTCTTAAAAACTTCCAATGACAAAGCACCCGCAACTTGTGAAGGCAAGCTTTTCCACAGGTTAATTGTTCTCACTGTTAGGAAGAATTTTCACAGTGGAGATCAGAATGGAAACATGTGCAGGAATCAATAAGTTATTGGCTTTGTTAAGAGCCACAGATCTTCATTCTCTGTGTCTGAGTGTGCATTTAATGATTCTATATTCATCATGGAACAAATAGATCAAAGAACTCCAATGTTAAATATGGAGAACATAACCAGAAACAAAAAAAAAAGTGAATATTTAAAGTCAGTCTGAAATCTTAGACCAACTGTAAGGAGACTGACAATCTGAAGAGTAAGCCAAAGCTAATCATAAAAATATTCCTTTAGACCTCAGTTGAACTGAGTATCTTAGAGCAAATTAAAACTGAAATAATTCCAGAGTTTCATTAAACAATGTGAGATATCTGAGGCGATGTCTTAGCCTTTTAAGGATTATGAAACAATGCGTGCAAATATATCTTTGCTAAAAATCTGCTCAGCTGTCACACAGCTTGTTAGTGTTTTTAAATGCAAATATATTTATTAATGCTATTTATTACTTTTTATTATTTCTGTTACATTTTTTCACATTTTCTGAAATATATTTTAAAGAACTATTGGGATTTTTGTAAAAAAACACCTGAAAGTATTTAATTTTATTTTCATTTATATTCATATGTTTAATATGTTACCCTTGCAGGGTACGATCAACAGAATACTGGAAAATGCTATCCTTCATTTTTGCGATCCAGGAGATCAACCAGGATTCTCGTATCTTGCCCAACATCACCCTGGGTTACAATATCTATGAAAATTATTTCAATGCAGAAAAGACCTCAGATGCTTTGCTGGATCTGCTTTCAGATGGGGAGGCCAATGTTCCCAACTACAGTTGTGGGAGAGAGAGAAACACAGTGGCTGTTCTTGAAGGGGCTGAAACTGGCTTCTCCACCCAGATATCATTCATGTTGGGGACCTACAAAATCCCACAGGTGAATCTTTGCTGAGAAGACCAGTTTTAATTATGCAGCTTTCAACCAGAGTGTCATGAATGAAACCTTGACAGCTACATGCCTCTGCATTTCAGCTTGCTTTTAGATTAAGAGGGGGGTGGAAGAGATGTTACTTTCAAGTGGATTAAATGGAGAAATGAAACCTGTTTGATTCAGCTGAAGACCGTGAGAACCTGAAGCCTTGTCAAGGACACCAGAACAGGTGTGGATTTGAAGCAGATGGTTCCCATAACAAAGTGAATTTGTTGATATGAATTACATAATATGTTGATGGTTTGGTTGGGGTAATTATTGTTTAAGTCTATGAATTGGTGTTTGGAACCTCAGAGTTAGTTTTGCTTCGACAAAACCATGCAGTGTATTCATATAAACAGCAAGATTTTTGGAAAGAGAATGAAACTGGAGTTTTATTTGGATTCTTGGGCTGGATGTTGACCCAGAGGTTTTCTCTTGCAAATGAAGATAAGAGTTTTATGATGCAAATGATAGGCCTTAAGAAAGACCTTTCAAATTATCCAAAGGGAGGGAAAGAGTAAAGTAAACCTATCCCCTCTCTCCATAGTCTCAGTCCAGATTTGGGGACCTTTTCCTGGGATAAAAGTTTCTCTCTCAAGGAGCAAATAAGGAGAAAAACAATGCATAAGGCAATGGATCAGTAGAGAAGTTGCGAAGCAAATTGACATTGCTGTCAATGAAGCGGTACACATAGTGACAGGATGCCTTAAACCAGGGGCGTCAAACTGCCGGCCTGTGGGCCAGTTGCATAATACAGAGGCCGTGCCCACCCCAGCTCTGGCAATGCAAAAAAAGTCACGATATGTCCTCCAATAAAACAGACCGTGTGCATAGATCTGGATGCTTTATTAAAGGAACAGGATGGGTGAAACTGGAAAAAATAGAAATACATACAATGAGAACCCATATACAAAATAAGCAGTGTTGAGTTGCTGGTGAGCATAACAATTATCAAATGCAGATAAATCTAAATCTCACCAGTGATGCTGTGTGTATGGGATATGGATTTTTGTCCTCAGATGTACTTGTGCCACAGATTAGGCTGGATTCTTCATGATGCTTCTGTTTCCTTCCGAATGCTAAAGGAAATGGAGTCTGGCTTCCCAGGATGCCCTTGCTTTTGGAGTAAGGGTTGATGGGAGATGAGCCTTAAAGGGCCAGGTCAGCTTCCAAACAATACAGATTGGTATTTGGCCCTGGCCACTAGATGGGGCTCGAGAGCAACAACAGTATATACACAAATTATATCGGAGGGCATGACAATGGCATCCTCTGAATGGATACATACCCCAAACTTGTCAACTTAGATCTAGGAAGAGTTTTATGACAACAAATGTTCTTGACAGCATGCAGGGGCAAAACCAAATTAGAAGATGGAGGAGAGAATTTATGAAGGAATAAACCCAGGGGAGGACATGGTTGAGGGATCTAATCTCCCCTATGTTACTTGGAGGACACTGATTAGGTTGAAGGTGTGAGTTCCTAAGACCAATATGCTCAATTTGAGGGTTGCTGGTGGATAACAGCACACTGTGCAAATGTGGAGAGATGCAGAGTCCAGCCCATTTGTTGCTCTGTCAATTATTGCCAGTAGAATGCACTGAAAGTGATTTGTTTCTGGCCAATGACAAAGCCCAAAAGGTGGTCTCATTTTGGCAGTTTAAGGTTTGATCTGGACACGAAATAAATAAACAAAAGTAGAGAGGTTTTCACTGTAAGGAGTGGAACTAACTTTTCATTAGGAACGAAATTGGAACCTTACATTTTGGCTCTCATGGGATTCAGATAAAATACCAGTCAATCAGAATAGAGTTGGAAAACTTCTTGTCCAACTCCCTGCTCAAGCAGAGATCCTATACCCTTTCAGATAGGTAGCTGTCCAGTCTTTTTTTTTTTTTTTTTTTTTTTTTACAAAAAAACCTCCAGTAATGAAGCACCCCCAACTTCTGAAGGCAAGCTGTTCACTGTTAGGAAGTTTCTCTTTAATTGCAGGTTGCTGCTCTCCTTGATTCCATTCTATTCATTGATTCTTGTCTTACCTTCTGATACTTTGGAAAATAAATTGACCTCCTCCTCCTTGTGGCAGCCCTTCAAACACTGGAATACTGCTATTATGTTCCCCTTAATCCTTCTTTTCTCAAGACTAGCCATACTCAGTTCCTGAAACTGTTCTTGATATGTTTTTGTCTCCAGGCCAGAGGTCCTCAACCTTTTGGGCACCAGGGACTGGTTCCACGGAGAGATATCTTTCTGCAAACTGGAGAGCGCACGGTTTTTTATGCTGCCTGCATCCTGCGGATGGGGCTTTGCTTGTTTGTGCGGACCAGATGCTGGCATGCCATGGCCCAATGCTGGCCCATGTCCCGGGGACCACTGCTCTAGGCCCTTAATCATCTTAGTTGCCCTTTGCACTTTTTCCAAAGTCTCAACATCTTTTTTTTTAAATGTGGTGACCAAAACTGGATGCAGTATTCTTACTAAAGATTTATAAATCAATACTAATACTTCATGTGATTTTGATTCTACGCCTCTGTTTATACAGCCAAGGATTGTGTTAGCTTTTTTGGCTGCTTCTGCACACAGCTGGCTCATATTTAAGTGATCACCCACTAGACTCCAAGGTCCCTCTCACAGTTGCTGTTTTTGAGACAGGTTTTGCCTAATCCTGTGGTGGTGAACCTATGGCACGTGTGCCACAGGTGGCACGCAGAGCCCTCTCTTGTGGGCACATGTGCTGTCAGCCCAGTCCTAGGCCTTCAGCTGGGTTTTATAAAACCTTGTCACTTTAGGCCTCTGCTGCCATGTGCAAAAAAAAAAAAGGTTGAATCAATCAATCAATTTCAACTTCTCACGGAAAAAATAAAAGAATTCGCAAAGTTGGAATTGATTGATTGACATTTTTAGTCTTACCCAGTCTGCTGTTACCACCGCAGCGACGCCCACCCAATGGGTCATGCCCACCTAATGGGCCACACCCACCCGGCACCCGACAATAAATAAGTGGGTTTTGCGTTGCAGTTTGGGCACTCGGTCTCTAAAAGGTTCGCCATCACTGTCCTAATCTGTACTTGTACCATTTCTCCTTCCTTTTCAGATTAGTTACAATTTTGTTTCCCAGATTCTGAAAGATAGAATTCAGTTTCCTGTCTTCTACCCAATGCTCCCTGCTGAAGGTTTCCAGTACTCAGGGATGGTCAAGCTGCTCCTCCATTTCAGGTGGACCTTGGTTGGTCTGATTGCTCTGGACAGTGACCAGGGACAGAAATTCATGACCACAATGACTTCCATGCTGATAAGGAATGACATTTGTCCAGTTATATCACAGAACCTTTCACCAGGTCGCCAACATATCTTCATAGATTTTAACCTATATCACAAATGGAGACAAGTGAATGTCTTTCTTTATGCTACAGAGATTGATTCAATCACCATGGGAATAGCCGTTCTAGAATGGTTACATCGAAAAATTAAGGAACCTGTTGCAGGAAAAATTCTCATGACAACAGTGCTCTGGGACTTGAATCTTTATTTCACTGAGCAGGGATTCCCCTTGGAAGGCATTCATAGCATTCTTTCCTTCCTTTTGAAGACAAATCATATGTCAAAGTATGGTGATTATAGGCAGTTTTATTTTTCCATGAGACATTTTGCAGAGAAATCCTTTATGTGCCCCTACACCAAGGATGCTTTTTCTGTGAAAGTCTGGAGACGCTGCAGAGAGAGAGAAGAACTGCCAACTCTGTCCCAGGAGGAGATGGATCAGATCCTGTGTCTAAACAACCATTTCATTTACAACACCATCTGGGCTGTGGCACAGGCCTTACATGCAGCCTATTTGTCCAGATCCAAGAGGACAAAGATGAGAGGTGGTAAGAGCTTGGAAACTCCATGGCTGAAGGCATGGCAGGTATTTCTTTACTGTTATATGCATCTCTCTTGAAAGCAAGAATCCTCTTTGTAATTGTAAGCAATGGGGAGCTATTCTGAAAATATCATTTATTCTGAATACAAGGAAAAAAAAAGAATTACAACTTTTCATTACTCTCCCTGTTGCATTCCCTTCATATTTTCCCTTCTTTGTCAAGACATTCGCCTTTTGAATTGGTTTTCAAAGATGTTTGGCCCTCTTTTTCTGCATTCACTCAAATGCCATTTAATAACTCTCTTCTCTTCGCAACCAGGAGAAGATTAGTCTGGAAAACAGAGCCCACCACTGAAAAGACATGCTTCCTAGGTCCCATAAGTTGGCAATATGGGGAACTTGCAACATGCCCTCCTTATCAGAGTATGTGCATTGAGTAGATGTGTAGAGTGCACATCTTCCCAAAAGATAGTGAAGATTTCAGATTAATTTTCCAAGTTTTTCAGGAAACAATTTGTTAACATTTGAATTCTAATCTTTACTAATGTAGTATTTTAAATTAGTCTGGACAAACAATATGAAATATGATTGACCGGAGAGAGAATTCCACAGAGATTCACTTTCCTCTCATCATCATAGTTCAACATTCCCATTTTGTCTTCTCTTCCAGCTTCATCCTTTCCTTGGAAACTCTGGCTTTTATAATAAATCCATAGATGGTGTGTATCTGAATGAAAAGGGAGACCTGGCAATGGATCTGGACCTTGTCAACTGGCTGCAGCACAACAGATCCATTACCAAAGTGATGTTTGGCAGCCTTGAAAAACAGGGGTCCCTGGATTTCAAGTTTATGATCAATCCACATGGTGTGGCAGAGATGGATAAAATGAACAAGGTGGGGAATATCTTTATTTAAGTCTTTGTGAATCTCTACCAAAGAGGCTGCTTTTTTGGAACAGAGCCTTTTTTTGAAAGTCATCTTACATCCTCTAATAGAGGCATCAAATTCTATTGTTAGATATCAAGCTGTTTGTGAGAAATATATCCTTAACTATTTAAGGAACCGTGGTGGCGCAGTGGTTAGAATATAGTATTGCAGGCTGACTCTGCTCACTGTCAGGAGTTCGATCATGATTTGCTCAAGGTTGACTCAGCCTTCCATGCTTCCAAGGTCAGTAAAATGAGGAACCAGATTGTTGGGGGTAAGATGCTGACATATGTAAACTGCTCAGAGAGTGTTGTAAGGCATTATGGAGTGGTATAAAAATCTAAGTGCTATTGGTATCCCAGCCTTATAAACTTCTCTAGTGAGATAGGTCTTTGAATACATCCAAAGTATATTCATTTGAGGCTGATCAACTGTACCTCAAGTGAGAGTTCTGGATTGACTTTTTTCCCCTAAGATCCATTTCTTTTTGTTTTTCTTGGTTATCTACAGTATTCTCGGGAGTCTATTCCAACAACAAAGTTTGCAAAACTCTTTCTATCTGGCTTCTTCAAAATCCAATTTTTGATTGTTGGGGGCAATATGCTGACTATGTAAACCACTTAGAGAAGGCTGTAAAGCACTGTGAAGCAGTATATAAGTCTAAGTGCTACTGCCATAGCTATTTAAGGAAACTATACACTAATCTTCTGCCAGGGTAAGTAGTTTAGAGACAGGGATGATTTGAGTTCATTACCTCAAAGCCAAAAAAAAAATCCATTAAACTTTACCTCGAACAATTTAATATATAAATTTAGAACCTAAAATAAAAATGGAAGTATACAAAAATTAGAAAGAAAGAAGAAAAGGGAAGTAACATGCAACCGAGCAGATTGTTCTGTTTATATAGGCTTCAAATTTAGAAAAGCCAAGTCTTGAACTGGGGATCACAATCCCTTTCTTTTTTTTTGTCCTTTCTGGAATTTAAATCATGGATATTTTTCTCTTTGGATATCTTTTTCCTTCTACTCAGCCCCTGCCTTCTTCCAGGTGTGTGAAAAGCTGCAGTCTCGGATTCAGAAAAATGACTCAGGAAGAAAAGCCCATTTGCTGTTATGATTGCCTTCCCTGTCCTGAAGGTACCATCTCCACCATGGAAGGTGGGTGGCACCAAGGGAAAGGGGCAAACTTTCCTTTCTCAGAAGACCACATACCTCAACATTTTCCATAAGGGTATTTTGATAGGACTCTTATGTAATATGTATGTTTTTCCCTAGTGAGTGATAAGCAATGACATTGGAGGTTAAACTGGAAACAGAACTAAACAGATAATGGTGCAATATTACCAGGGAGATGCCCTCTCCTATCCTTCATCTTCATCACATCTTTCCTGTTTCAAATTGCTATTCACTCCATTTCCCTAAAAAGTGAGACTTTCCAGGGATGGGACGTTGGGGGAAGAGTTTTGTGATAAGCAATGAATCACGAGTTAGGGTTGAGCCTTCTTACCCTAGTGTAGAAGTCTTCAAACTTGGCAACTTTAAGACTTGTGGACTTCAACTCCCAGAATTGCTCAGCCAAATCCATACCCTAGTGCAGGAGTGTCAAACTCACCGCATCACATGACATGTCACGACGTATCATGATTTTTTCCCTCTTGATGGAGCTGGGGTGGGTGCGGCTTTCACATGACACATTTGGCCCATGGGCCAACAGTTTGACACCTCTGCCCTAGTGGGATGATTGTCTACAAAATGTTAGAAGCAGTAGTGTTTGAATCCAGTCAGAGCTTTAGAAGCTTCTTGGATGAGAAGTGAAAAATCTTCAAAGAAAAACCAGAAAGTCCAGTTGCCTCTTGAAAAAGCACCTTTGGGACAACCATGACCTGGATAACTGAGGTTCTCCATAGACAGTAGTGTTTGAAGAAGCATGAGGTCACTGTGAAGTCCACCTCCATCTTATTTTTCTTGGGCCATGAAATATTGTATTTGGATTTCTGTCTAAAGAAGCTGTGATGAGTGGCCCTTCACATGCATATCATTCCATTCTAAGCAATGTTTTCTCTCTGACTTAATTCAGTGTGAAAGGGATCACCTTTCTCTCTCCAGTCTCTGTCAGGTGCCTTGATGGCCATCCTGTTTTAAGGGTCAAATTCACACAGTTGCTAGGTGAGAATACTCAAGGCTGAATAGATAAAATTTAAATGAGAAAAGGAAGTTAAATCAAAACAGAGTCTCTTGGAAAAAAAGCTTGCCTGCAGAGTTTCAGCAGAAATGGACAGAAGTAACTTTCCTCAAGAGGGCATGCTGAGCTATGGGCAACTCTTTTTCTCCCATCTATTGGTATGAACAGTTGATTTCACCACCAAAGCTGGTTATGTGGTGGTTTTGCTCCCTGTTTTTTGAAGGAGGGACTAGGAAGGACCCAGGATGACTTTCGGACAATTATGCACCTACAGAAAAGAGGGGATCATAAAGACTACAATTCTCATTAAGAAGTAATCTGCAGGTAGCTTCTCTTACCATCTTACTTTCAGCTGTTCATTTTTCCTAAGGGCTCCTGAGTTTTAACTGCACTTTTAAAAAGCTTTACTTTTTATTTAGGACTAGTTGATATAGTTGATAAATAACTAGTTGATAAATAACTTTCTGGAAAGATTTTTTCTCATCAGTCTTCAAAATGTGTGCCAAAGGGAAGTGATTGTTTCTTGCTATACAGGCATGAATGAGATGGGCAAGGAAACAGTGGAAGATACCAATAAGATTAATCCCATTGAGCAGATTTGGAAGGGACTATTGAAGTCAAGGGTCTACTCTTTTCCTCATTTCAGAAAACCAGTTAGCTTTAACAACAGCTGGCAGCCGAGACAACATGGGATTTTAGCATTATAGAAAAGAAATAAGCTTTAAATCTGTTTTTTTCCTCCAGACACAGAACAATGCAACAAATGTACAGCAGATCAATATCCAAATAACAACCGAGATCACTGTATCCCCAAGATTAAGACTTTTCTATCCTATCAAGAAAAATTGGGACTCATCCTGACTTCCATTGCCTTATTCCTCTCTTTAATCACATGCTTTGTCTTGGGAATCTTCATTAAATTCCAAGAAACTCCCATAGTCAAAGCCAACAATCGAGATCTCTCTTATATCCTTCTTGTTTGTCTCCTGCTTTCCTTCTTCACCTCCTTCTTGTTCATTGGCCAGCCAAGGAGAGCAACCTGCCTTCTTCGACAAACAGCATTCAGCATCATCTTCTCTGCTGCCATTTCTTCAATCTTGGCTAAAACAATCACAGTAGTGATGGCTTTCTGGGCCACAAAACCAGGGAATCAAGTGCAGAGATGGCTAGGAAAGAGTTTGGCCAACTCCATCATCCTTTCTTGCTCTGGTCTCCAAGTTGTTGTCTGCAGCATCTGGCTGGCCACTTTCCCCCCATTTCCTGAATCCGACATGTATTCAATCTCTGGAGAAATCATACTACAGTGCAATGAAGGTTCTGTCACCATGTTTTATGGGGCCCTTGGCTACATGGGCTTTTTGGCTGCCATCTGCTTCACTGTGGCTTACCTGGCCAGGAATCTGCCTGGGGCCTTCAATGAAGCCAAGCTGATTACCTTCAGCATGCTGGTCTTCTGCAGTGTCTGGGTGTCCTTTGTGCCCACATACTTGAGTACCAAAGGGAAGTACATGGTGGCTGTGCAGATCTTTTCCATCTTGGCTTCCAATGCAGGAATACTGGGCTGCATCTTTATCCCCAAGTGTTTCATTATTTTCCTAAGACCAGATATGAATACAAAAGAACATTTGATGTCAAAATAAAACAGAAGAGTGAGGTTTGGGCAAGTATGTTAAAAAAAATAAAGGTAGAACTCACCTACCAACTTCCTTGTTTAGTGATCATTCCAAGTTATGATGTAGTTACGACTGGTCATTACTTTTACAGCTACTGCACAGTCCCCCAGGTGTGTAATTGACATGTCCAGGTTTCACAACTAGCTTCTGACAATCAATTCAGGGTGCCCACCTACTTGAGTACCAAAGGGAAATACATGGTAGCTGTACTGGCCTTCTCCATATTGGCTTCCAATGCAGGATTCTGGGCTGCATCTTCATCCGCAAGTGTTTCATTATTTTCCTAACACCAGATTTGAATACAAAGAACATGTGATGTCAATATAAAATAAAAAAAGAGTTTTGGGTTGCTGTGTTCCAAAATATCAGTTACTAATTCTGAAAGCCTCTTTTGATATTTCAGTATTCCCACTCCCCCATATTTTTCAATTCATGGCATTAATACCGGTATGTTTAACAAATATGATTTCCCTCTCTATCTTTGCAGTTGAGTGTATAGAAAAATACTGAATTAGTATGAATGCTTGTCATGGCCTGAGAGACAGGTTACAAAACAGGTCCCACCTTGTGCTTTACCTGTAGGTTTAGCAGACAATGAATCAAATACTGATTCCCTTTAAGGTTCCTCCACAGCCAGCACAAATTCCTGTTTGCTTAAGATGGGTGCCAAGATGGAAGGAAGAACCCTTTAGCATGAGAATCCTGCACCCATTAAAGTGAGTGTCCCAAAAATGTTTTTTCCTGAGGCCACTGGACTTTTGTTTTTCTTTGAAGACATTTTGCTTGGCATCCAAGAAACATCTTCAGCTCTGACTGGATGGTGGAGAATGGAAGGATTTATATTCCTTGCTAGACAACTGGTCATTTTCATTGTTTTAGAGAGTTGTTGAAGCCATCTGGAGGTTTATCTGTGTTGTCAGGGTCACTTGAGTATTGCGAATGGGTGTGGAGCCTTCTTGGAACTGTTGAAAGAACTGTTCCAGTCTACAACACAGTCCTTTCCACAGTTCCAAGAGGGCACCACACCCATTTGCACTACTCAGGTGACCCTGAAGATGCAGACAAACCTCCAGGTAGCTTCAACGATTCTCTAAAAGAATGTAAATGACCAGCTGTCTGCAAAGAGTATAAATCTTTCCATTCTCCACCATCCAGTCTGAGCTGAAGAAACTTCTTGGATGAGAAGCAAAATGTCTTCAAAGATAAACAAGAAAGTCCAGTTGCCTCTTGAAAAAGCAGCTTTGGGACAACAATGACCTGGATGACTGAGAATCTCCATAAACATCAAAGTGATTCATGATTAAGTGGCAATATTATGGTTCACTGTACTCTCTATATGCAACTAAATGGGGCTGTGATCTTACCATATTAATATGGTGATGGAAAAGCCTTCCATCTTCTGACTATGACATCTGATCTGTGATAAAAAAAGGGGACCAATTATGACAGTCTCCATGTTTATGGCCTGACATTCTCTGATAGAAGGCCAAGATTGCCAAGGATGCCATGACCTCCTGCTACTCATCAGATTTGTTACAGAAGTTGAAGGTCTCCAACACAAACCAGCTCCAGTAGTTGAAGAAAGGATACAACTAGGCAGCTGCTGCACCAGTAGGATCCTCATCAAAGACTAACATGCTTGATACACACACCCTGAATGTTAGGTATTATAATGATAACTGGGAAATCCTTGGGAGACAGGATATGAAATGCTGCCTGGAGAACCTTCAGATTGGCAGGAAAAGGAGGTGTTGAGGATCTCTAGGGATAAGTGTAGCCCTCATCATCCTGCACATCCATTTTGCAGTTCTCTAGTGCTTAAGGCATTGTAGCAGGGCACTGTCCATATAATCAGTGGATACCCCTATGCTGAGAAGCCTTTCTAGTTCTTTCAAAACATGATACACTTTTGGATCACCATATTATAAAAAAGATATTGAGATCTGGAAAGAGTGCAGAGAAGAGCAATAAAGGTGATTAGGGGATGGAGACTAAAACACATGAAGAATAGTTGCAGGAATTGGGTATGTGTAGTCTAGAGAAAAAGGACTGGGGTGACTTGAAAGCAGTGTTCCAGTATTTGAGGGGTAGCCATAGAGAGGAAGGGATCAACTTATTTAACAAAGCACCAGAGGGCAGGACAAGAAACAATGGAGGGAAACTAATCAAGGAGAGAAGCAACCTGGAATTAAGGAGAAACTTCCTAACAGTGAGGACAATTAATCAGTGGAACAGCTTGCTTTCAGAAGTTGAGGTGCTTCATCACTGGAGGTTTTTTTTTTTTAAAAAAATAATTTTTATTACCATTTCCCTTTATACAGATCTAACACATATTCAGCAGACTGTATCTTTTTTATATACTTTGGATCAACATTCTATACAATATATACACTATGTACATTCAATATCTAACCCACAATAGCCTTATGTATATTTCCAATTTTTGTTTCTATTGTCTATCCAAGTATATAATTTTCCCCAAACCGCATAAAATTCCGAATCATCTTTTTCTTTTAATTCTAGAGTGAGTTTATCCATTTCGGCATATTCATATATCTTCTGAATGATCAATCCCTCTGGTGGTATATTACGTTCCTTTCAGCGTTACGTGAACGCAGTTCTTGCGGCAGTTAATATATGTAGAATCAAATATCTTATTTTCCTATCAAATTTCTTTTTAAGTATTCCCAGGAGAAATGTTTCCAGGTTTAGTTCTATTTGACATTTTGCTAGCTCTTGTAGCCACCCTTGTATCTTAGTCCAGTATTTTTTCACTTCAGGACACAGCCACCAAGCATGAAAGAAGTTACCTTGACGATGGTTACATTTCCAACATTTTGGGCTTTGGTTCGAATACATTACTGGAGGTTTTTAAGAAAAGACTGGACAGCCACTTGTCTGGGTTGGTATAGGATCTCTTGTTTGAGCAGGGGGTGGGACTAGAAGATCTCCAAGGTCCCTTCCAACTCTGGTATTTTGTTATTCTTTTGTGATCTGCAGTTGGGTGCCCATTGCCTTAAGCTCAGAGAACTGCAATAAAGGACTGTAAAGGAGACCTTTCTGCTCCCCCCCCTTACTTTCCTCTTTCTTGGTCAACTCTCTGTTTATCTTCCTTTCCTTTCGATGCAGCTGCCTTCCCAGATTATTCAACCCAATTTTGAGGGATTGCACAACTTTCTTTCTTTTTTTTAAAAAAATAAACTTTATTAAATATATACAAACTTTAAAAGTACAAATGTACAGTACATAAAACAAAGACATAGAGCATAAATTGATTATAGTTGTATCTTAAGTTGATATCTATAGCTATATACAAACAACATTTAACAGTAATATCAACTATTTAGTTGAATCTTATTTATGTGCAGTCTATACAAGGTATAATATAATTGTGTCTTATAAACTGACTAGATATACATAATTAATGTATATATATAGATATATACAATTTAACAAATCATATATTTATTCTGTCGTTAATTATCTCAGGGAGATTATCACATATTTCGATTTAGGTGATATGTCATAATTTTCGGAATTCTTATCAAAATATATCGATAGGGGTTTTTAAATATGTTTAGGTCAGAGGATGAATAAGATTGTCATCTATATCTTATTTATTAGTATTGGATTTTATTTATATTTTTAGGGTTACAAATATTTTTTTGCTTCTAACCATTCGTACCATTTATTCCAGGTCTTGTAAAATATTGTGTCTTCTTTATTCTGTATTTTGAGAGTTAGTTTGTTCATCTCGGCTACTTCGTTTATTTTGTTGATCAAATTCAGAGTTGATGGAGTTTTTTCAAGTTTCCAATTTTGGGCATAGACTAATCTGGCAGCTGTAATTATGTGTATTGTTAAGTATCTGTCTTCTTTAGTTGTCTTATATCTTATTATTCCTAATAAAAATAGTTCGGGATTCATTGGAATTATTTGGGTAGTAATTTGTTTCAAGGTATTTTTTAATTTTTTACCAAAAATTTTTGGCTAATGTGCAAGTCCACCAAAGGTGGTAGTATGTCCCAATTTTGATTTTACACTTCCAGCACTTAGGGGATGTATTAGGAAACATTTTTGCCAGTCGATCAGGGGGGAGATGCCAGCGATAGAACATTTTAAGTATATTCTCTTTGTAGGCGGATGAGATGGTAAGTTTATAGTTAATGTTCCAGATTTTTTCCCATTCTGCCAGATAAATTGTGTTTCCTATATTTTTTGCCCATGCAATCATGTTACCTTTAACTTCTTCTTCACACATTTCATCATATAATAAAACTTTATATAGTTTAGAAATAAGTTTTTGGTCCGCTCCTAATAATATTTTATCTAAATTGTTCATTTTTTGAAATCCATGCTTTTGATCTTCCATATATTTTGAATTAATTTGAAAATATTGCATCCAGTCTAAAATGATTCCCTTTTCTTTTAAAATTTGAGTTGAGATTAATTGATTATCTTCTGTTAAGATTTGGTGATATGTCATTATTGTATTGGGGTTTAATAAATTAGGATACGTTATGGATTCATTTGGGGAAAGCCATCTTGGTAGTTTAATATAAAATTGTCTTTTAATTTGGAACCAAATTTCTAATAAATTTTTCCTTATGTAGTGTTGTTTAAATTGTGTATATGATTTATTTTTTGTCCCAAATAAAAAGGAGTGCCAGCCAAATTCAAGATTAAAACCTTCTAAAATTAGTATTCTCCTGTTTTTAAGTTGTATCCAATCTTTGATCCAGACTAGTGCAGCTGCTGTATAATATAATTTCCAGTTTGGAAGCCCCAATCCACCTCTTGATTTGTGGTCTTGTAGATGTTTGAACTTAATTCTTGCTTTCTTTTTAGCCCATATAAATTTGTGTATTGTTTTGTTTAATTTATAAAAAAATTCTTTATTTAGCTTAATTGGAGCTGTTTGAAATAAATACAGTATCTTTGGAAGAACATTCATTTTTATTATTGCGATTTTCCCTAATAATGATATCTGGAGTTTGGACCATTTGTCTAAGTCTGCACTTATCTTTTTTATTACTACTTCGTGGTTGTCTTTTTTAATCTTACTACATTTGGCCGAAAGTATTAGTCCCAGACATTTGGCTTTCTTTACTGTTTTTATTTCTAAAATATTTTCTAGTTCTTGATTTAAATTAGAGTTCATATTTTTAGTTATTATTTTAGTTTTATTTTTATTAATTTTTAAACCCGCCACTTGACCAAATTTTTCAATTTCCTCTATTAAAATTAAAGCTGATTCTAAGGGGTCCTCAATTATAAAAGCCATATCGTCTGCATATGCTTGTAGTTTATATTCTTCTTTTCTTATCTTTAGTCCTTTAATTTCTTCCTTTCTCCTTATATTTATTAGCAAAACTTCTAAAGCGAGGATAAATATCAATGGAGCTAGGGGACAACCTTGTCGGACTCCTTTTTCTATTTTAATTTTATTTGTTAATTCTGAATTTATAATGATTTTGGCAAATTGTTGATTATATATTTCTTTAATTAGATTTATAAATTTATTTCCAAATTCCATTTTATTTAGTTGTGTAGTAAAAAAGAGCCAGTTTATCTTATCGAAGGCTTTTTCTGCGTCCACCAGAATAAATGCAACCTGTTTTTCAATATGTATATCATAATATTCTATTGCATTTAATATTGTTCTTATATTGCTTCTAATGTGTCTATTGTGTAGAAAACCATTCTGATCAGGGTGGATAAATATATTCAGTATTCTTTTAAACCTCGCTGCCATAATTGCTGCAAATATTTTGTAATCTGTATTTAAAAGTGAAATTGGACGGTAATTTTGAATTTGGTGTTTGTTAATTAAGTCTTTAGGTATTAAGCTAATGTATGCATCTTTCCATGATTCTGGTATTTTACTTTTGTCTAAAATGTAATTAAATAGTTCCAGAATCAATGGTGCTAGAAGGTCTATTAAAATTTTATATAGTTCTGATGGGATACCGTCTGGACCGGGAGATTTATTGTTTTTTTGAGCCTGTATCACGTTTTTTAGCTCTTCCAAAGTTATTTTTTTATTTAACATTGCTCTTTCTTTTTCTGTAACTTTTGGTAGATCAGTTTGTTCTAAATATTCATCAATTTTTCTTTGTTCAGTTTCTTCTTTTTTATATAAGTTTGAATAAAAATCTATTACTATATCTTTCTTTTTTTGAGCATTATTTTGTCTTTCACCTTTATGGTCTGTTAAAGTTTCTATATTTCTAGGATTGCACAACTTTCTATACCTGAAGATGACACCTAAGCTCGGTTCACCCCAATTTTTTTTACCCTGAAACGTGGCTAGAAACAGACTGGGATCTTTGGGCCTTTTTAGATTAGAAAACAAGTTGGAAGTTGGGAAAGAAAAGCTGTATAGTTCTGTTTGGTAAGAAAAATCAGGTAAATTCTCCCTTCCTGATCAAAAAGAAGTGAGGGATACACTAGAATCAAACGTGGAAGATTCTGGATGGATTGGTTCACCATCTGGGTTCCTATGACCTGTCAGGTGAGACTAAAATGGGACTGGATAATTTTTGGCATCTAGTGGCCAATTTTGTCTAAATAAATAGTGAAGGGTAAAATGAACCGATCCTGGGCTAGCCTCATTAACACCTTTTTCTGTAAGCCATGCCTGCATAGGGAAAAAGCCATTCCCCTTAGACCAGGGGTAGTCAACCTTGGCTCTTTTATGACTCGTGGACTTCAACTCCCAGAATTCCTGAGCCAGCAAAGCTCAGGAATTCTGGGAGTTGAAGTCCACGAGTCATAAAAGAGCCAAGGTTGACTACCCCTGCCTTAGACAAAAGGAGTCACGTAGCTGAATGCAAATGTAGCGATGACATAGGATGGGTGTTTTACCCTTTTAAGCCAATCAACACAGCTCCGTGTCCCCTTTTCAATTTCGTGTTGCTGTGATTGGACAGAACTTTGTATAAAAACATAACCAACCCCCCTCCCCATCCCACCAAGGTGTGGCTCTTCCCTTGCAAGCTGCTGCCCATGTGCTGGGAGGTGAACCACCCAGCTGTTTTGTTTGGCTGAATAAAAAGTTGATTTTCCCTGCTCCTGAAGCCTCCATCAGAGTTCCTGTTTGGCTGTTTGAGAGACTCAGATTCCTGCTGCCAGCTAAAAATCTTACAATAGCAGCAGAAGTGGCCCGAAGCACCATGCAGCGTCCTGCTGTGAGCAGCGGCAATAACACAATGTGCCACATGGCATCTGGCCATAAGTGGAGGCAAGCGACTGCAGAAGAAGTCAAGCAGTGGCACGACAGGTATTGGGGTGTGGGAGGCCTGGCTGTGGTGGTCCTAAGGTAAATCATCCTCCCCCCCAAATAAGACCCGGTGCCTCTTTTGGAGGCAAAAAAAGTATAAGACTGGGTCTTATTTTTGGAGAAACACAGTAGCTATATTCAAGTGAGGAATGTGTTGAAGGAAAAGGAATAAAGAACCAAAGATGGACTCTTACACAGTAATAACACTTAGACTTATATACCGCTTCACAGTTCTTTATAGCCCTCTCTAAGTGGTTTACAGAGTCAGCTTATTGTCCCCAACAATCTGAGTCCTCATTTTACCAACCTCGGAAGGATGGAAGGCTGAGTCAACCTAGAACTCCAGGCTGTGGGCAGAGTCAGCCTGCAATACTGCACTTTAACCACTGCGCCACTTCATTCTATCCTCCTCAGGCAGCATTATGGGCCTTCAGTCTTGAAATTCCCGGTGGTCTCCTATTTCATTTCTAACCAGGGCTGATCCTATTGTAAGGTTTTTAGCTGGCAGCAGGAATCTGAGTCTCTCAAACAACCAAACAGGAACCCAGACGGAGGCTTCAGGAGCGGGGAAAAGCAGCCCAAAGCATGCAAGCAGCAGAAGTGGCCCGACATGCTGTGCGGCTTCTTGCCGGTAGCAGCAGAAGCGGCTCGAAGCACCAAGCAGCCTCCTGCCGCAAGCAGTGGCAATGGCACAATGTGCCACATGGCATCTGGCTTCAAGTGTCCACAGAAGAAGTCAAGCAGTGGCACAATGGGTGTCAGGGTATGGGAGACCTGGCTGTGGTGGTCCTACCAGTAAGGTAAGCGGGTATGGGCACGTGGGGCAGTTTTACCCCCTACCCTCACCCTAGCTTGATTTTTAGGAGTGCGCCTTGTCCCAAAACTAGGGCTTAGTTTTGGAGTAGGGCTTATATTAGGCCCAACCCCAAAAATCAAGCTAAGGCTTACTATCAGACTGGGTCTTACTTTCAGGGAAACATGGTAGTACTTATTTTGTTGCTTTGTCTGTGACTAGTTTACACTCTGCAGCTAAAAGTGGTTATTAGTTTGCTTTGCTCAATAAATTGGGTCAGATTTAACCCGTTCATGTGTTCATCAGAACTTCTTCCTCATATATGGCTGGGGCAAAACAAGACTAGATTGGGAAGTTGAAAAATATATTTGAATTCAGCAAAGGCAAACTACTTCAGGTTATTATTGAGAAAATGGTGCTGTTTGAACCAGACCCTCGTATAAATAAATAAATAAATAATTGATTGATTAATTATGTGTCATCAAAGCAGTGCCAACTCTTTGTGAGCACATATCTGTGGAAATTCTCAGTCATCCAGGTCATAGTTGTCTCAAAGGTGCTTTTTTTTTTCTTCAAAAGGCAACTGGACTGTTTTTTTTTCTTGAGGAGGAAGAAAACATTTTGCTTCTCATCCAAGAAGCTTCATGAGTTCTGATGGCGGGGGTGGGGGGAATGGAAGGATAGGTATTGACAGTTGAGACTGGACTGGGGATGGAAGGATGGGTTTTGATAGGATGGGTGGAGAATGGAAGAATTGTATTTCTTTGCAATAATCTGGCCATTAGCACTCTCTCTGAGAGCTGTTGAGGCCACTTGGGGGGTTATCTGTGCCCTTAGGATCTTTGCGAGTACCAAACAAAACGTTTCCAGGATACACCTGGCCATACAGGACTCCGAGTGGTGCCTTCATTGCTGCAGTAATGAAATCCATCTGCCTTGTTGCTGTTCCTCTCCTTCCTCCCATCATTCCTAGTTCTGTGGGTTCCTCAATGGAGTCTGGTCTTCACATAATTTAGGCCTGGACACTAAAACATATGAACAATGGTTGCAGAATTTGGGTATAGCTAGTCTAGAGAAAAAAGGGACTAGGGGTGACATGATAGCAGTATTCAAGTATTTGAGAGGCTGCCCAAAAGAGGACACTATGCCTCTTCTATGACTCTTGCAGTATTGCAGTATAACTGATGACTGCCAACAGTTCAATCCTGACTCAGGCTCAGGGTTGACTCAGTCTTCCATCCTTCAGAAGTCAGTAAAATGAAGACCCAGATTTTTGGGGGTAAGATGCTGACTCTGTAAACCCCTTAGAGAGGGCTGTAAAGCACTATGAAATGGTATATAAGTACTAGTGCTATTGCTATTGCTATCACATATTCTAAATGTACTGTCAAGCTCAAAGCACGTGTGTAATGTTGCTACCATTATTACTTCTCAGCTTGCCAACACTAGGAGGAAGGAGAGGGGGAAATGAAAATGCAGACAACAAGAAGTAAGTCCATGTGAACCAAGGATGTTTCAGCAGGTGTTTGCAAATCCACAAAGACACTTTCTCATAACAATATTTTAGGCTTCAATTGGACCATGTGATCTACACTAATAGAAGAGGGAGATTTCTATATTTTAATTATCATGGTTTGCGCAGGAACTAACCAGAGCTGGTTTTGCTTCATTTGTGCCGAAATGATGTACTCAATAAAGTTTTGCATTAAGAGATCAGATCGTCTCGATGGTGCTTGCTCAGTTGAGTTTGTCAGTCGGAACCTTGACATGTACATATCATTTGTTATAAAAAAGTTGTTTCCCCCTTAATAAAAGCTTTATGCTCTGCCTGAATTATTTGGTGATTTTTATTTTTGAGTGGGCAAATAATCTCTTTGTAAAGTGTCTCAAATTCAGGAATGAAGTTCTTATCAGCTCCACACCAAAATTGGATTGCCTGAGTTTGGAGACAACAATTCTCAACTTATGTCTTTTTTTCAATTTTAGCCCCATTATCTTCTCCTCTTGATTGATGTCTCTATTCAAGTCTGATTTCAAGTTGCAGCTTCGCACCTCTACAATACATGATTTCCTGAGAGAATATGAATTTTGTTTTCAAATATAGCCAAGACCTGACTGCAAAGTGTGTTTATCAAAGAGGACCATGCAAAAGAGTCATCTAAAATTGGTCCAAGGCTCAAGAACAGGATCACAGTTGTCAGCCAGTCCAAGCATCTAAGGTTCAGAGTGAAAGTCATCCACAGGGGCCACACCTGAGCTGAATATTGTTTACAACAAAGAGAGGGAACCCAGTCTCTTACATAGGCTGTTACTCCTTGGAATGTTGCAGCAGCCAACTGTCACTCATTGGAATTTTTACTCTGTTGCTAGGCAACTAACCTAATGGAACCTCCCTTCTGAACTCCGTTCTACTGGGCCATGACAATTCTACATTTCAAGAGCCAAAATAAACCATAAAGGGGACAAAGGACAATCTTAACAGGTCCCCTTCTGGATGTCGCATGAATTATTTAGATCAGTTTGAGTCTTCTGAGGTGTAAATCAACTTAATTCCTTGAAAATAGTTCTCATTGAAGACCAGGTCTTCCAGAACTTTAAACACAACACAGTTCAAAATTATAATTCAATAAGGAAATTGTTCTTTAATTCTTCTTTATCTTTATAGTAGTTATAGGATATTCATAATTTGTCTCTGAGTTTGTGAGAATTTGTGTAAGTTACATTTTTAAGATATGTATCTTCTCTTTTATACAAATTGGAAGAAAAGTCATAACAAGATTTCTTTATACTTGCATAATCCAATAATATTTTATCTCATGTCTCAATTTTCAATATTGTTTTCTTTTGTTTCTCCTTTCTCAGCTTGTAAGCCAATCATTTCCTTGGTTTATTTGTAAACTTAAAATTCTTTTTGCATAATTCAATTTAGTCCCCGTTTCTCTCAGTATTAACATAGATAATTGTTATTAAATTTTAACCAGATATACAATAACTGAGTGCTGGAATTTTTTTTTGTAAATCATCAACCTTTTTAAATTTCATTCAAAATTGTCTGCAATTATATATAAACTTATAACTATTTATGGTTATAATAACTTATCATATTATATTTTGTTTTTTCTGTGTCATTTCTCTTGGCATTTTTATGTCTTTTTTCTTTGACAATGAATGTATAATCATCACTATTATTTTACGGTTTTTTTGTTATGAACCAAAAAGCAATAAAAATAAATTAACAGGCAGCTTATGCTATTTATTGAAGCAGATAAATTCTTTCAACATATCAGTGAGATAAATATTTTAGCTCCTAAATTATGCTTAACTCAGTTTTTCCTCTCACCTTGAACAGAAAAATTGGAAATTCATCTCTCAGAATTAGGTGCTCTGGGGGACCCTATTTCTTAGCCCCAAAGAGGCAAAAGCTTTTTTACAACAGGGAAGATTTTAATAATATAATTTGTTAACAATATTTCCAGCATGTATCAATCTTTATAGAGTCTAGATGGGGAACAAGAAGTCATACCAATAAATATGAAATACAATACAAACCATATTCATTTGATTAATTTCATTTTCTGCGTATAAGCATTTAGTATTACTGATAAAAAAGAAACGAATAAATAAATAAAATTGTCCAGATATAATCGTGTATGCTTCTGTTTGTGCATGACTGTGTCCTGAAGCTATCAGGTAAAAAAGATTATTGAATTTTAAATCAATAACAAAGAAAGGATTAAACAAAAATAAACATAATTCTTGGGAATGAGAAACCAAAGCCAAAAATATTTGCAAAACAAAGTAATATATTTTGAGGTCTATTTTTGTAAAAAATCATTTTGGAAATGAATTGTTCAGCCTTTGCTCTGGTTTTATCATAATTCCTTAAATCTAACCTGAAGTAATAGCAAAAAAGTTGCAGGTTGAATTTAGAAATCCTAAATTAGCATCTTAAAATTAAAAAAATACATAAGCCTCCATTTTTTTAATTTTTATTTTAAAATAAGTTGCTCCTTTGTATTGAGATCTGGCCTCAGAATAATAATATAGCACTTGGTGATGAAGATGCAGCCCAGCAGTCCAGCACTGGAGGACAAGATGGAAAAGACCTGCACGGCCACCATGTATTTCCCTTTGGTGCTCTCGTAGGTGGGCACAAAACTTATCCAGACACTGCAAAAGACCAGCATGCTGAATGTGATCAGCTTGGCTTCGTTGAAGGCCCCAGGGAGATTCCTGGCCAGGAAAGCCACTGTGAAGCAGATGGCAGCCAGGAAGCCTATGTAGCCCAGGGCTCCATAGAACATGGCAATAGACCCTTCATTGCATTGCAGGATGATCTCTCCAGGCTGGGAGTGGAAGTCAGAGTCAGGGAAGGGGGCAGAGACTCCTAGCCAAATGGAACAAATGAGAGTTTGAATCCCAGAACAAGAAAGTACAAGGGAGTTGGCCAGAGTCTTCCCCAGCCACTTCCTCATGGTGTTGCCTGGCTTGGTGGCCAGGAAGGCCAACACTACTGTGATTGTCTTGGCTAAGACTGAGGAGACAGCAGTTGAGAAGATGATGCTAAAAATGGCTTGACGGACAAGACATGTGGCTTTCCTTGGTTGGCCAATAAAGAGGAATGAGGTCAGGAAGGAAAACAACAAGGAGATAAGGAGGATGTAAGAGAGGTTTCTGTTGTTGGCCTTGACTAATGGAGTTTCCGAGTATTTAATGAAGATTGTTAACACAAGTCCTGTGATTAAAGACAAGAAGAGGGAAAAGGAAGTCAGGAGGTTCCCCAGAATTCCCTTATAGGATAGAAAGGTTATGACTTTAGGGATGCAATGATCTTGTTTCTCATTTGGATGCTGATCCTCTGAACATTTAGTGCATTTCTCTGCATCTGCAAAAGAGAGAAATGGGAAAAATATGATTTATCCACCACTTCTAGTGTTGGCCTTTTCTTCTATCTAGTTCTAAATGCATCATCTCAGATTAGTCAATTCCCTCACATTTGATTTTGTTGTTTTTTTACATTTTTCCAGCAATCCTTCACAGCTTTTATCTGAGAATCTTTAAAATATTGTACTTTAAAGTGCTTTCTTTTCTGTGACTTTGTTTTTGGCACTTTTAATATGCTTTTTTCAATTTATGGACTAATTGTGGAAAGAAAGTCAGCATGGAATATGCAAAACATAAATCCTTTTTCATAAAAAGGTCCTCTTTTCTCTTCAGAAGTGGTGCAGAGGTGATCAGAGGGAAAGCAAGGCTTGGCTGATCAGCCGTCTTTCTCTCGAATTCTTACAACATACGTCATGAAACTCATTCTGCATTTTAAGGCAAGGAAGGCAAAAGAGAAACACCAAAATTGTGAAATCAGACTCTGATCACTCCCACCCTGGGGACTTTTCCTTCAGAACCACCCACCTTCTTGAGTGGAGATGGTCCCTTCCCCACAAGGAACACAGTCGTAGCAGCAAGGGGGCTCCCGTTTTCGAGGCACCATGAAGAATCCAGGATGGCAGCTCTCCACACATTTGGATTCTGGGAGTGACTAAGCCAAAACAGAAGACATGTCAAAGACAACGTGGAGAAAATGTGCTGTGTGCATTTGGGGCATATAGGCTTTATTGGCTTATCTGCTCTTCTGCTGATATTAGACAGCCATTGGAGTCAGGAAAAGGACTAAAGTAGTTCAGTTCTGGCCATGAAGGGCAGCTGTGCTTTCACAAGGGCTGATGAGCTGATCTGGCTGCTAGCTAGGGCTGTGGTTAGGAGATGTCAAAAGAGCAATTCCATTGGGGCAGCCTGGTGTATATCAGACTAGACCATTGGGGTACATCACACACCTCCGTAGTTGCTGGGAGACTTGCTGCCAGTCTAATTTAAAAATCTAATGTAAAAATCAGAGAGAGAGAGAGAGAGAGAGAGAGAGAGAGAGAGAGAGAGAGAGAGAGAGAGAGAGAGAGAGAGAGAGAGAGAAGAGGGGAGAGGGATAGGAGTGAAAAAGTTTGTGAAGGGAATAGCTTGAGATAAATTTTGGAGATAGAGGTTAAGTATGCAGAGCAGTGCTTGTCTATGGAGACTCTTAGTCATCCAGGTGCTTTTTCAGGAGGCAATTGGACTTTGTTTTTCAAAACAAAAAAAAGTCCAGTTGCCTCTTGAAAAAGTACCTTTGGGACAAGAAGAGTGGTTGGTTCCAGGTTGGGAAGAAAGAAAAATGGTTCTGGGGTGACCTTCATGGAAGAAGGAAAGTGAAGACCCAGATGGACAACAGCTCCACTGAAGAGACAAGGCTGCAGTTGGCAGCTTGACTGAAGGATAAAGGCTGTGGTGGAGAAGCTCTGGTAGGATTGGGCAAAAGATCTTGAGAGGATTTCTTCCCTCTGTGGAGAAGCAGTAGGTGCTACCCTTGCAATCCCAAACACCTCCAGTTCAAAAAGAACACCATCATACTGTCTCTCTTTGATATTGCTTCTCCTAATAAGACTTTGTGACCTAAGCATTGCCAGACAGAGATGGGTTACAGCTCCATCTGCAGAATGTTGAGCAGGATTGTAGAGACGGAACTATGATTCCCTAGGGCCTAGACAAAAGGGGCTGAAACATTTGTAAATCCAAGTCAAAAACACTTAGATGTGGCTCAGGCAGAGACCTCCCTTAATTCACTGAAGGGTCAGAAGGATAGCCAGTACAGCAGAATCGGTCTTGCAGGATTCTGTAATTAGAGTCAATCTTTTGAGAGAGCACTTTCTGGCTTTCCTGTGGTGTTGAAAGAACTGAGGAAGAAAAATTTCCTTCACCTGATTGAGCCATTTGGGGGACACCATTGCATCCTGGTCAACAGTAAACATGGTTTCTCCTGATCCCTGTCTTGCTAGGCTCCCAAATTTTGCCCGGACAACTGACTTATTGGGAAACTGGGCCCAACTCATGATGTCAAGATCAGCAGCCAGCTCTTCACTCTCATCCAGATATAATCCATCAAAGGAGTTATTGTAAAGCAATGAGTTTTGCAGGAAAAGATGAAGCTAAAATAAGAGATGAGGGGAAAACAGAGAAAAACAGAGCAGGAATTCTGACAGGATAATTCTGCACAGTTTCAGAATTCTGTGTCTGCATTTGCTATAATGCTTATATTTAGCAGAGATTTCTGTATGGACCATGGGTGCAATTACCTCATTAACATAACATAATATAATAAAGTGAAAGAAAAAAAATCTTAAAACATATTAGCTCATAAAAGTTAAGGAAATTCATTTACTATACATTGACGCTCAGACCATGAAAAATATTGCAAAACTCTGTTACTATAAAAACAGCCTTGACCTGTACGGCACTGGCGCCCAACCTTTTGGGCACCAGGGACCAGTTCTGTGGAGAAAGTTTTTCCACAGACCGGAGGGGGTGTGGTTTTGCATGCCTCCTGCATACCACAGATGGGGCTTCACTTGTTTGCGTGGTCCAGTTGCTGGCTTGCTGTGGACTGGTACTGGTCCACAGACCGGGGATTGGGGACTCCTGATGTATGGCATTAGTTGCTTAGTCTGATTTATCTTGTAGGGCTGATATCAATCTTGTATGTTACAATCTTCTTGCATATTATCTTTATGGACCCAGTTATTTACAAGACCGCCTTCTGCCAGTAAATACCTCCCATCGACCAGTTCGCTCCCACAGAGAGGGCCTCCTCAGGGTGCCATCGGCTAAGCAGTGTCGGCTGGTGGCGCCCATGGGGAGAGCCTTTTCTGTGGGGGCACCAACGATGTGGAACGAGCTCCCCCCAGAACTCCAGACATGTCATGATCTCCGCACCTTCAGAAGAGAATTGAAGACTCATCTCTTCAATCAAGCCGGCCTGGCCTAGATCTCCTCGGGTTTTAAAATTTTTTTAAACAAGGCTGTTTGGGTTTTAGAATTGGGTTTTTAACAGGTTTTTAGCAACAGCCTTGTATTAATATTAATATAATTTATTTTTAAATATTTATTGTTTTTATTCTGTTGTGAACCGCCCCGAGTCCTACGGGAGAGGGGCGGTATAAAAATTTAATAAAATAAATAAATAAATAAATAAATAAATGTAAATTAGGGAAAGGCTATGGCTCAGTGGTCAAAGACTTTGAGCTTGTCAACTGGAGAGCTGGCAGCCCAGATTAGAGACCTGAGCTCTGTGCAACTGGGTAAGCTCCTGTTACTTGCCCCAGCTCCTGCCCACTTAGCAGTTCGAAAGCATGCAAATGCAAGTAGATTAATGGGTACCACTTTGGTGAGAAAGTAACAACATTCCATGCACCTTTGTCGTATAGCCATGTTGGCTACTGACTATAGAAATTGACTTTGGACAATGCTAAGAAATGGAGATGAGCACTGTGTTCTAAGGTCAGACACGTCTGACAGGGAATTGTTTAGCTATTAGCAAGAGCCATGTACTGCAAGCTACTTCTGCTAACTGCCAACTGCTAGCGGTTCAGCAGTTTGATTCTCACTGACTCAAGATTGACTCAGACTTCCATCCTTCTGAGGTCAGTAAAATAAGGATCCAGATTGTTGGAGGCAAGATGTTGACTCTGTAAACAACCTAGAGAGGGCGGCAAAGCACAGTGAAGTGGTATATAAGTCTTAGTCAGGGGTTCTCAACCTTGGCAACTTTAAGACTTGTGGACTTCAACTCCCAGAATTCTGGGAGTTGAAGTCCACAAGTCTTAAAGTTGCCAAGGTTGAGAACCCCTGGTCTAAGTGCTATTGCTATTGAAATAATTCATACAGGAGATGAAAAAGTCCCATATTACCAATGATGTTTACACATTGTTAGTCCAGGACTATAGAGAGGAAAGCTAAATCTCTGAATAAAGTAATGAACTTCATAGATAAGTTTACAGTTTAAAAAAAATATAGAAAAGAACGCCACCAGAAGATGATGCAGAGGGAATACCTGCCATGGTTGCAGCTGCTGAACAGACAAGTGATCTTTATCATTTTTCATTTTCCTCTTGGATCTGGATAAATACACAGCATTTAAGGCTCTGGCCACACTCCAGATGGAGCGATGAATGATGTAGCTGTCCAGAGACAGGATTCCTTCAATCTCCTCTTGGGACAGAGCTTCTTGGTCCTCTTTCTCTGGGCATCTTGTCCAGCCTTTCACGGACAAGCCATGCTTGGAATAGGAACAATAAAATGCTTTCTTCATAAAGCCTATGATAGACTTGTAAATAGATTGAAAATCACCATATTTGGCATTTCTATTTGTCTGGATCAAGAAGGAAATATAGCCATAGATGGATGGAATAATCAGTGTACTATACTGTAAATCCAAAGTAAAATCCCACAAAGCTGAAGTGATCCAGACCTTTCCGACTGTGGGTTTTGTGTAAATTTCAATTATCTTCTGAGTAATGAATATTCCTCTAATGAAAGAATCAATCTCCACATAGTAAATAAAGACATTGACTTGTCTCCATTTGTAAAATTGAAAAGGATCAGCATGTACATGAGGGGCAGCCACAGGGATGCTTTGGGATAAAACAACACAAATGCCATTCCTGACAAGCAGAGGAGTCAAACGTCTCATGAACCTCTCTCCACCATCAGAGTCTGGAGCAACCAGACTGACCAATGTCCACTTGAAGTGCTGGAGCAATTTGATAATTGCAGGATACTGAGCTCCTTCTTTGGGAACTACACGGTACCAAAAAGGGGAGAGAATTTTGTCATTCTGTGAAGTCTGAGAAACAAAAACATAACTGATCTGAAAAGGAAAAAATTTATTATTTATTAAAAGTGCAAAGAAAAACAACTAAAATGATTAAAGGCCTGGAGACTAAAACATATGAAGAACGGTTGCAGGATTTGGGTATGGCCAATCTGGAGAAAAGAAGGATTAGGGGGGACATGATAGCAGTATTCCAGTATTTGAGAGGCTGCCACAAGGAGGAGGGGTCAATTTATTTCCCAAAGCATCAGAAGGCAAGACAAAAAACAATGGATGGAGACTAATCAAGGAAAGAAGTAACCTGAAATCAAGGAGAAACTTCCTAACAGTGAGAACAATTAACCAGTGGAACAGCTTGCCTTCAGACGTTGTGGGTGCTTCATCGTGGGAGTTTTTAAAGAAGAGACTGGACAGCCACTTGTCTGAAATGATGTAGGGTCTCCTGCTTGAGCAGGGAACTGGACTAGAAGACCCCCATGGTCCTTTCCAGCTCTATTCTGATTGACTGAGTCAACTCCAAGCCAAGATCTTATTAGCACTTGAAATCTAAGATAATAACCCCAGTTATACTATGTTAGAGGAAAACCACCTCAACAAAAGTGTATTCACAGTTTTTCTGGTTGGTCTGTTCATAGGTTGCACTCCCTTCCACTTAGCCTTGAGTATGAGATGTTTCTTCCACAAATAGGAAGAATCTAACTTGGATTGGATTTAGGTATTTCAGATCTGGCTGTTTTAACCTTTCCCCCTCTTTGTGAATTAAAGAACCACTCAATTACATTAGGCCAATGGTTTCAATGATGAAAAGCTGCCTGTTAATTTCATGAAAAATTCAAAGGAGAAGTAATGTTCCCCAACACATGCGCACACCTGTGGAATTTTATAAATGCCCAAAGTATTTGAAATCTGGATGGAGATATCAGCATTGGACCCTTCAAAAACTACTAGAGGTCTCTTATGGCTTCCACACCTGTAGTTTGGAATATTTGCCTCCCCTGTTGAAAGCAAATCTAGCAAGGCATCCAAAGTTATGATTAGACTGAAACAGTTTTCATGGAGGTTGTAGCCCAGAGAGATGTTGGGTAAAATCTGGAAATCCTGGTTGATCTCCTGGATGGCAAAAAGGAAAGAGAGAATTTTCCAGGAAAATGTGGATCCTTTCCTGAAAAAATATATATATTTCACAGCATTATTAATGAAAATAATGTCATTTTTATATAACTGCAAAAGGGTTTCTGTCTAAATGTAATGTAAATCACTGATCAACCTATCAAAACAATGTTTACATGTTATAAGTATTCAGCTATCCATTTTATGTCCTTATCATCATGTGAAATATGTCCTTATCATCTGTGAAATAGTCTTGGAATAGGAAATATGAAGTTAAGTAAAATAGTGAAAACAAGAATGAGAATTTTAATTTATTAGTGTGTAGCATAGAGAACGTACTGTAAAATGAAAGAAAAACACACTCCAAATTTTGCTGTAACAGAGCCCTTTTAGATCAACAAAAGTCTGGTGTTATCTAAAGTTAATGGTTTGTATGCCATTTTTTTTCTAATAAAGCTTACAAAATTTTTATTAAGAAATTGCCCCTAAATACTTATAACATCAGGAGGACACGGTCTCAATCAGTCAGGTGAGCCCTGACAAAGGGGAAAGTTCATTTTCTGAAACTTGACTCACAAGGAAGCTGGGGAAAAAAAGCACAAATCTTATACCCCTTTTCCTCACTTTCCCACCCTTTGGACTTCTCACTTTGGTTCTAGGATAACTAACAAAGGGAAATCAATATTTGTATTTACATTCATTGGTGAGAAAGGGATTACAAGAGAGTAACCAAGCACACAGTGGAGAATTCACATTGAAAGAAATGTCTTGGTTTCTGTTCCCAGCGACTTAGGATACAAAAGGAAGGCTTTGAGATCAAATTGATTAGGATCATGCCAGTTTCAGATAGTCCCGGGTGCTAATTAGCTAATCAAGGTTGCAATGATGAGCTAGCTTGCAGGGAAGAACAGCATGCATGTAAGGAAAAGCAGTTTAGGAAGAGATAGCTTGGCCAAGCAATCTCTTCTTTCTGCAAGGGAGGGATTTTTTTGGGGGGGAGGGGTTTGTATGCCATTTTGTCACAAATATTTTTATTAGGATTCATAATGGCACCAATTATGGAAGAGGAGTATTTTTCCCACCTGGTTTCTTGAATTCTTTTCTTTTATACTTTTTTTTAAGCAGGGGACTAAAAGACCTTTTTTATATTCAGCCCTGAAATCTCCTTGAATTATCCTTGAAATTTCCCCCGGAATTCCAAGACCAAACTCAAGTAAGCCTCATTGCTGCTATTTGCACATTGTTTGGGAGTGACAGGCTGGAAGGTTAATATCTTCCTTTATATCTTTATAATCCTTAATGCTTCAGGATGCCCAAGGCAAGCTGAATAAACAATCATTGAATGGTGACCCACCCAGATTTTGTTGAGATGCTTCCAGGGAGAGAAGTCACCACTTCCTGAGCTGTTAAATAGCTCCTATGATGTCCTAGTGTTACATCCCCTGCTTTATTGAAATGTCCACCCTGTCCATCCTAGTTCTGCAAGGATGGATTTCTATGTTGGAAAACGATATCACAGGTTTCATCCATCTGCTCTTGCTCAGAACATAGAGAAGTCACTTTCAAATTCTCCCCCAAAGAATTTAGTTTCTTCATTAGCACGTACCTTTTAATGATCAGTTATAGGATATTTGGGGAGCAGATTTGTTCTGGCACTCAGTTAAGATCTCTCTGTTTAGAGGACATGAAAGAAAGTGAGTGTCTCCTTTACATGGTTCACCTGTGGAGATGGTTAGCAGCAACAAATTTCTGGGTGTGCAGCTAACAAGTAGGATGGCTTAGTCGCTCAACAGTGAGACACTGGTGAAGCAGGCACAGCAGCACCTGCATTTTCTGCCTCACATGAGAAAATCTAATAATAATAATAATAATAATAATAATAATAATAATAATAATAAAGTTGGAAGGGACCTTGAAGGTCATCTACTCTAACCCCCTGCTCAGGCAGGAAACCCTATACCATTTCGGACAAATGGCTGTCCAGTCTCTTCTTAAAAACTTCCAGTGTTGTAGGATTTACAGCTTCTGGAGGTAGGTTGTTCCACTGGTTAATTGTTCTAACTGTCAGGAAGTTTCTCCTTCATTCTAGGTTGCTTCTCGACTAATTTCTACCCATTGCTTCTTGTCTTGCCTTCAGGCGCTTTGGAAAATGGCTTGACTCCCTCTTCTTTGTGGCAGCCCCTGAGATATTGGAACACTGCTATCATGTCATGTCATGCTAATAGTCATGGGTGATTTCAACCTGCCGTCTGTGGGCGGGACGTCCGGGGGAGCTCGAGAGTTCATGGCTTCCATGGCAGCCATGGACCTGACCCAGGTAATTCAAGGCCCCACACATATAGGGGGGAACATGCTTGACCTGGTTTTTGTCTCTGGACAGTGGCTGAGTGGTCAGAATATAGGGGATATAGTTATTGAGCCCCTGCCATGGTCTGACCACTCTCTCCTTCGCTTGGACTTTCTGACCGCTACACCCCACCGCAGGGAGGCGGAACCAGTGAGATGGTACCGCCCCAGGCGGCTAATGGAACCCGAGCGGTTCCAGATGGAGCTTGGGCCAATTCCTGAGGCTCGGATACACGACTCGGTCGAAGAGTTGGCGGCAGCCTGGGATAGGGCTGCGGCCAGTGCTCTAGATCGGGTCGTGCCTTTGCGGCCTCTGATTCGACGTACGTCCCGATCGGCCCCTTGGTTTACTGAGGGGCTGAGAGAGATGAAACGCCGGAAAAGACGCCTAGAGAGCAGTTGGAGATCGAGCCATGCCGAATCTGACCGAACACTAGTAAGAGACCATATTAGGTCCTACTTAGCGGCGATAAAAGCAGAGAAGCGTTCTTACCTCACTGCTCTTATTGCATCATCAGATAACCACCCAGCCTCCTTGTTTAGGGTGACCCGCTCCCTCCTTCAGCAGGAGGTGAGGGGAGACCCCTTAGAGGGTAGAGCTGAGGATTTTGGAAAATATCTGTATGATAAAATCGCTCAGATACGGGAAGGCTTTGATTTCAACTGGGTATGTCCGGTGGGAGAGACGGAGTCTGGTCTTGAGACTGCTATCTGGGCTGAGTTTGACTCCGTGACTCCCGAGGACGTGGACAGGTTGTTTGGGGGACTTAGGGCGACCACTTGTTTATTGGACCCGTGCCCCTCCTGGTTGGTGTTGGCATCCCGGGAGGTGGTACGAGGCTGGTTCCAGGCAATTATTAATGCTTCGTTGAGTGAGGGTGTCTTCCCTGCCGCCTTGAAAGAGGCGGTAGTGAGGCCCCTCCTCAAGAAGCCTACCCTGGATCCAGCCGTTTTATCAAATTATCGTCCTGTCTCCAACCTTTGCTTTCTTGCAAAGGTTGTCGAGAGTGTGGTTGCCCGACAGTTCCCGCGACACCTGGAGGAATCGCTATACTTGGATCCATACCAGTCGGGCTTCAGGCCTGGTTACAGCACGGAAACAGCATTGGTCGCGTTGGTGGATGATCTCTGGCGGGCCCGGGACAGAGGTTGTTCCTCTGCTCTGGTGCTATTGGACCTCTCGGCGGCTTTTGATACCATCGATCATGGTATCATGCTGCAACGGTTGGAGGGGTTAGGTATGGGGGGCACTGTTTTGCGGTGGTTCTCCTCCTTCCTCTCCGGCCGGATGCAGTCTGTGTTGACAGGGGGCCAGAGGTCGACCCCGAGACCCCTCGTATGTGGGGTACCTCAGGGGTCGGTCCTCTCACCCCTACTGTTCAACATTTATGTAAAACCACTGGGTGAGATCATCCGTGGTTTTGGTGTGGAGTACCATCTGTACGCTGATGATACTCAGCTGTACATTTCCACGCCGAACCACCCCAACGATGCTCTTGCCGTGCTGACCCGGTGCCTGGAGGCCGTCCGGGTTTGGATGGGGAAGAACGGACTCAAGCTCAACCCTTCCAAGACCGAGTGGCTGTGGCTACCGTCGTCCCGGTTTAGTCAATTGACTCCTTCGTTGTCCATTGGGGGCGAAACAGTGGCCCCCGTGGAAAGGGTTCGCAATTTGGGAGTCCTCCTGGATTCACGGCTGTCTTTAGAGGACCATTTGACGGCCGTGGCCGGGAGGATGTTCTATCAGGTTCGCCTGGTACGCCAGTTGCGTCCCTTCCTAGACCGGGACTCGCTATGCACAGTTACTCATGCCTTTGTCACTTCCAGGCTGGACTACTGTAATGCTCTCTACATGGGGCTCCCCTTGAGGTGCACCCGGAGGCTTCAGCTGGCCCAGAATGCGGCCGCACGGGTAGTGACCGGGGCGCCATGGCGCTCCCATGTAACATCGCTCCTGCGTGAGCTGCACTGGTTGCCGGTGGCCTTTTGGGTGCGTTTCAAGGTGTTAGTGACCATCTTTAAAACGCTCCATGGCATCGGACCCGGATATCTACAGGACCGCCTTCTGCCAGCAAATACCTCCTGCCGTCCGGTACGCTCCCACAGAGTGGGTCTCCTCAGGGTGCCGTCGGCCAAACAATGTCGGCTGGCGACCCCCAGGGGGAGGGCCTTCTCTGTGGGAGCTCCAACGCTTTGGAACGAGCTCCCCCCCGAACTCCGTACGATGACGGAATTGCGTTCCTTCCGTCGAGAATTAAAAACATACTTATTCCGACAAGCCGGCCTGGGATGATAGCTCCAGCTCCAACAATGGCCATAACTGTTTTTAGGGGATTGTGTTTTTAGCTGGGTTTTTAAATATTCGGCCAAATTGTTTAATTTATTTTTAATAATTTTAATTTTTGTGTGTTGTTGTTTTAATTGGGCTGTACACCGCCCCGAGTCCTTCGGGAGGGGGGCGGTATAAAAATTGTAAATAATAATAATAATAATAATAATAATAATAATAATAATAATAATAATAATAATGTCCCCCCTCGTCCTTCTCTTCGTTAAACTAGACATACCCAATTCCAGCAACCGTTCCTTATATGTTTTAGCCTCCAGTCCCCCAATCATCTTTGTTGCTCTTCTCTGTACTCTTTCTAGAGTCTCAAGATCTTTTTTACATTGCGGTGACCAAAACTGGATGCAGAATTCCAAGTGTGGCCTTACCAAGGCATTGTAAAGTGGTATTAATACTTCATGTGATCTTGATTCTATCCCTCTTTTAATGCAGCCCAGCACTGTGTTGGCCTTTTTGGCAGCTGCAGCACACTGCTGGCTCATATTTAGGTGATTGTCCACTAGGACTCCGAGGTCCCTCTCACAGTTACTACTATTGAGCAAGGTATCCCCTATACTATACCTTTACATTTGGTTTTTCTTGCCTAAATGTAGAACCTTACTTTTTTCACGATTGAATTTCATTTTATTAGATAGCGCCCAGTATTCAAGTCTGTCCAACAGTGACCAACAGAGAAAATCTGATCTAAGGAGGAGCCCTGATAATGGACACAAGAGTTGTAGCTTTTGCAGCTTTTTTTCCTATTAAATTGATGTCAAACCATTCCCCCCCAACTTGGCTGCATATTTACCACTTTACTTTACTTTACTTTATTTAAATTTCTATGCCGCCCTTCTCCTGAGACCCAGGGCGGCTTACAACAACAATACAATAAAATTGATTTACCAATAGCAATCAACCATCCAATCCAAACACATTCATTCAATCTGAAACACATTCATACAGCATACAATCACAATCAACACACAGTCACTGATGGAGGCACATTCGTAGGCCCAGGGGCAGAGTACAGTTCATACGCCCCAAGCCTGTCGGCATAAATGAGTCTTCAATAATTTCCGGAAAACTAGGAGGGAGGAAGCAGTGTGAAGCGCTGTGGGAAGCTGGTTCCAGAGGGCTGGGGCAGTGACGGAGAAGGCCCTTGCCCTAGGCCCCGCCAGATGACATTGCCTAATAGACGGGACTCGTAGGAGGCCAACCCTATGTGCCCTAACCGGTCGCTGGGATTAATGAGGCAGAAGACGGTCCCGCAAGTAACCTGTGCATATTTACCACTATTCTATATAGCTTGTAAGCCATGCTTTGTGAATCTCCCCTGCATCTTTCTCCAATACAGGAAGACCGCAATGGATGAAAGATAAGGATGAAATAGTGCAGTTACATCTAGATTAAGTGTGGAAATTAGCAATGACCAGCAGAGAAGCAGTTTCATTGTACCTGCAGTGACTTACCCATAAACCTTTATAGAGGGGTTCCTGTTGAAATCATAAGGGAGGAAGGACATTTTGGTTGCACCGATAACCCCACCCAGAAGAAGGTCCCCCAGCTTGTAAAAATTTAGTGGGTCAGCTTCACTCCTCTCCAGGTTTAGAGGGCATTTCAAAGTGACCTTCCCATCAGCTGCATGGAAAAGCAGCATGAGAAGGAAAAGCTGGAAGACCATTTGTTTGCTTGAGTCAGTCCCCTCCCTTGTAGCTTCTCTTTTTCTCAAATAAAATCAGAAGCAGGAAACAAAGCTTCCCTGAAGGTGCATTAATTCAAAAGTGGATGAAGGAAGTTCCTTGATACTGTTTCAGACTTTCAATGAAATATCAACTTTTTAGCCTTTCAGCAATTCTCATGTATGACATCACTTCATTTTTTTTTCTGGAGGCTGATGTTTATATCCAGAACTCTGTTTAGAGACCATCCCTGGTGATGTAACATAAGGGAATGAGCAGATCACTGTGATTTTGATAATGTGAAGAAGAAGGAGCATCAGCCTTAATCCTTTGGGACTCCATGTGGCTTTGGAAGTCCCAGATCTGAATTCAAAGTTTAAGTGAATGAAATGGGAGGGTTTGGCCAATCCATAGAATCACAGAATGAATGAACAGAATAGAATAATATAGTTGGAAGGGACTTTGTAGGTCATCCAGTCCAACCCCCTGGCCAAACAGGAGACCCTACACCAGTGGTTCTCAACCTTCCTAATGCTGTGACCCTTTCATACAGTTCCTCATGTTGTGGTGACCCCCAACCCCCCATGCAGCTGGCCGGGGAGGGAGGGGCAGGAAGGCTGCTCTGCCGGCTCCGCCCAGCCAGGTTGGAGAAGTGCCATTCCTCTCCCTCTTTCTCTCTCTTTCCTCTTTCCTCTTTCTCTCTTTCTCTCTTTCCTCTCTCTTTCTCTTTCCTCTCTCTCTCTCTCTTTCCCCCTCTTTCTCTTTCTTTCCTCTCTCTTTTCCTGTTTCTCTCTTTCCTCTCTCTCTTTATCTTTCCTCTTTTTCTCTTTCCTCTCTCTCTTCTCTCTCTCCCTCTTTCCTCTCTTTCCCTCTTTCCTTTCTTTTTTGCTTTCCTCTCCCCCTCTTTCTCTCTCTCTCTTTCCTCTGTCTCTTTCTCTCTTTCCTCTCTCTTTCTCTCTTTCCTCTCTTTCCTCTCTCTCTTTCTCTCTTTCCTGCCTCTTTCTCTCTCTTTCCTCTCTCTTTCTCTTTCTCTCTCTCTTTCCCTCTGTTTCTCTCTCTTTCCTCTCTCTTTTTCTGTCTCTTATGGCAGCATTGTCAGGGGTCCCTGCCGCCCCCGGCCCAGCCTCCACCGCATCCTCAGCCAAACGGGCAGGGAGGGGGAGCAGGATGGGAGGCAGCGGCTCCAGCGGCAGCGTATCCAGCGGCAGCGGCGGTGGCGGCATGGCAGCATCATCGTGGTTCCTTGCCACCACCCCTGCCCGGCCGCCGTCCTGCCGCATCCTCAGCTGAACGGGCGGGGAGGGGGAGCAGGACAGGAGGCAGCAGCTCCAGTGGTGGCAGCACGGCAGCATCGTCAGGGTTCCTCGCTGCCGCCCCTGGCCCGGCCGCTGCCCCCTCTGTGTCCTTAGCCGAACAGGCGGGGAAGAGGAGCAGGATGGGAGGCAGCAGCTCCGGAGGCATGGCAGCATCGCCGGGGATCCCTACTGCCCCAGGCCCAGCTGCTGCCCCCACCGGGACTCTGGACTGCCCGGCCTCATCCTCTGTCCATCGATGGAGCCACGGTGGGGGCTGGTGCCATGCGGCCCCCAGCCCTCCACCAGCCCAGTGCCCCCCAGGTACCCCTCTTGCTCTGGCACTCGCCCGAGCCACCCAGGGGGCACCAGGAGGAAGAAGGAGAGGAGGAGGGCAAGGAAACTGCCTCTGCCACCACAGCTGGGGCTCCGCGCTGCCCAGCCTCGCCCTCCACCCATCCAATGGAGCCGCGGTGGGGGCTGGTGCAGCCCCTGCCAGCCTGGCTGCTCCCCCAGGCACCCCTCTTGCCCCGGTGCCCACTCCTTGGGGGCAGCAGGAGGAAGAAGGGGAGGAGGAAGAGGAGGGCAAGGAAGCCACCGCCAGCGCTGGGCCCCGGAGGCGGCTCTCCTCTCCTACCTTTGCTGCATCTCCTTCCTTCCCGGCAGCCTGGACTCCGGCGTGCCTTTCCGGCCAGCGGGCCCAATGGTCAGGCTGGCTGGGGATCACAGGGGCTGGTCTCCCTTGGGCCGCAGCTTGCGGGAGGGCTGGCCCGCTCAGCAGAGCCTCCAGTGGGCCACTCCCAGCAGGAATCCTGGGGCTTCCCTGGGCAGCTCCAAGGCCACGAGGCCCTGGCTGCGCTTCTCCCAGGGGGTGGGGCACCCGTGCACAGGGCCAATCAGGAGCCCTGCAGGAGGTAAGTCCGCCTGAGAGAGAGAGAGAGAGAGAGGGAGAGAGAGAGAAGGGAAGCAAAAGTGCCTCTCTGTCTCTGCAAATGGCGGAGGAGGCCATGCAGAGACGGATGCAGAGCAGTGTCTCGGTTCCTAAGACCATTCGAAATATGTGTTTTCCGATGGTCTTAGGCGACCCCTGTGAAAGGGTCATTCGACCCCCAAAGGGGTCGTAACCCACAGGTTGAGAACTGCTGTCCTACACCATTTCTGACAGATGGCAGTCCAGTATCTTCTTGAAAGCCCCCAATGATGAAACTCCCACAACTTCTCCCCCCATATATTTTATTGATTTTTAAAAAAACATAAATCACTTAGTTGGTGAACAATGTGTTTGCTGGGTTTACATTTGTAAAGAAAAATCATTAACAATTGGTTTCCATAATCCATAATCCACATTTAGTTGATTTCCCCTTTCCCCCAAAATGTCTTCTTTGCAAACTTTAAATTAATACAGTTCTTATTATTTTGATGAATAACAGTTACATATATGATTTCCCCCAATATTCCTAGAAATAATGATCACATCAATATAATATTTCTTTTCTATCTAATCATTCTGGTTGCTTCATCTTATATCCTGTTACAGTCCTTATTTAAATTTGTTTCTCCCATAAAGTTCAAAATATTCTTGCTGGTTAAGACCTTCTCAACAGTTAATTACATTTAAAGATTTAAATCCATTTTTCCCATATAAACCATCTCAACACTTTTGCATTTCTTAAAGAATAGGTAAAAATAGTAAACAAAAGGAAAAGACAGCAAGAGTAAAGAAACATAAAAATACTATTTAAAATATATATTCCTTCTAAGCTAATATATATTTATTCCCAAAACTTTTTATTCTTTTTAACCATAATTAAAAATATATTTAATCTTTATTAAATTTTTTTTCTTTTTATACATTATAATTTTCATAAGTTCAAACACATTTAATTATCTAAAACATTTCCTTCATCTAAGTCATTTCAACAGTATTATATTACTTATATCAAGAAATAAAATAAAAAGGGAAAAACATACAGTATTATTTAAGGAATTCATCCCTCTTAGAATGACATATATATTCAAAATCTTTTCTGTTTCTTTAACCATATTCAAACAAATGTTTCTTTTTAAAATATTCTCTGTGGTAGATCCCATCATCTATTTTCTTAATGTTCACTTTAATCTTTTTCCTTTGATCCGTATTTTTCTTGACCAATGTGTTTTGCTGAGTCAAAAGTTTTTCCATATATTCATGACTATTGCTGTAGGTATAAGAAGTGTCTTTTTAAATAAAGTGTCTTTATATGAGGCTTTTGCCTTTCCATGTTTCTTGAAACTCTTTTTCTTTCTCTCTGCTTCTCTTATCACTTCCTTTCTCTCTGATGTTTTCAATATCTCTACATTCCATTTTATCCAATCTGTTTTTTTGTCCTCAGATTTATTTTGTAGTCTTAAGGAATGAATTATTTTTTCCATTTCTTGTGAATTTTTCCCCGCTAGGATTATATCATGTTTTCTTGCCTTGTTAAGTTTCATCTTTGAGTCTCTATTTTCAATTTTATGTCCACTTATTTGTTTTGTCTGCTCCTTCCCTGTTATTGTTTCCTGGAAGTTTTTTGTTGTTGTAGAGTTAACTTAGAAATAGATTGATTAAGGTATGCTGATATCTTAGCCATCTCCACAAGATGGGTAACTTTTAGTGTCCATTCTTCAATAGATGGTATTTCAGATGTCTTCCAATATTGTCCCACCAACAATCTTGCGGCCGTAATCAAGTTCAAGATCAGCTTAGTCTCTATGGTGGTACAGTCCTTTGTAATACCCAACAAGAATAACTGAGGTAAAAACTCAATACGCTTTTTCAAAATATTTTGACGAATCCACCATATTTTTATCCAAAAAGCCTTAATTTTTTTACAAGTCCACCAAATGTGAAAATAAGTAGCGTCCATAGAATCACATCTCCAACATTTGGGTTGCATATTTGGGTACATAAGCGATAATTTTTTTGGATCTAAATGCCATCTATAAAACATTTTATAAAAATTTTCTCTTAAATGCTGAGCTTGTGTAAATTTAACATTTTTCACCCATATTCTTTTCCAAGTTTCTATCATAATTGGGTGTCCAAAATTACCTTCCCACTTAATCATACAATCTTTAACTAATTCAGTTCCAGAATCAATTTCAATTAAAGCGTCATATATTCTTTTGATATGCATAGCTCTTTGGTCTCTAGCTTGTATAATTAATTTTTCATCCTTTAAAGAAAAACCCATCTTAACATCTTTTTGCCATCTAGCTTGAAGTTGTGCATGATGATACCAATTGTGAGCTATACCTTCCTCCTTTAATCTATCTAATGATTTCAGTTCTAGGCTATTCCCTTCTTTAATTAAAAGTTTATCATATGGCACCACATCCTGAATTTGTTGTATACCTACACTCTGTATTGCATGCCTGGGAACTGTCCATAAAGGGATTTTACCACATAATTTATAATAATACTTTTTCCAGACACGCAACATAGAGTTTCTTAGTATATGCTCTTTAAAGCTCCTATCCAATTTTTTGTCGTAAACTAAATACGCGTGGAACCCATACACTAACCCATATCCTTCTATATTCAATATTCTTTCATTTGTTAAGTTGATCCAATCACTTATTGCCACTAGAACTGCAGCATAATAATATAATTTAAAATTAGGCATTTTCAAACCACCTCTCTCTCTTGTGTCTTGAATAATTTTGAATTTAACCCTTGGTTTCTTGCCATCCCAAATAAATTTGTTTATACCTTTCTGCCATTCCTCAAGATTCCCATCCTTTTTAAGTATTGGCAACATTTGAAACAAAAATAAAAATTTCGGCAATACATTCATTTTAATTGCGGCTATCCTACCTAACATAGATAATTGTAATTTTTTCCAATTCTCCAATTCTTTTTGTACCTTATTCCATAAAAATTCATAGTTATTCTTATATAATTTCCCATTTGAAGCTTCTATATGAATTCCTAAGTATTTGACTTTTTTTAACTATCTCACATCCCGTTATTCTTTCCAGATCTTGTTTTGATTTATTATCTAAGTTTTTAACCAACATCTTTGTCTTGAATAAATTTAATTTAAAACCTGATACTCTTCCATAATTTCGAATAATCTCCATCAAACTCTGGGCCGATTGTATTGGCTGAGTCAGTGTCACTAATAGATCATCTGCAAAAGCACATAATCTATAATCATGTTGTCTAATTTTTACTCCCTTTAGTTCCTCTGGTACTCTAATCTTATTCAGTAAAACCTCTAATGTTAGAACAAACAATAAAGGGGATAAGGGACAACCCTGCCTGATACCCTTCTCTATATTAAATGAATCTGTTAATTGTCCATTCACTATAATCTGCCCTGTTTGTTTCTGGTATATAGCTGATATAGAGTTAATAAACTGATCCCCCATTCCCATCATTACCACAAGCCTTTGCAAAAATGTCCAATTCAATCTATCAAAGGCTTTTTCTGCATCTAAGAACATTAAAACTGCCGGCACTTGAGTATGTTTATCCAAATATTCCAATACATTAACAAGTTGTCTAACATTAGTTTTCATCTGTCTCCCTTGTAAAAAACCAGTTTGATCCGGGTGAATCCTTTGTGTCAAAACTGTCATTAGTCTATTAGCCAAAATTTTTGCAAAAATCTTGTAGTCCGTATTTAACAAAGAAATAGGTCTAAAATTTTCTACTTGAACATTATCTTTACCCTCTTTAGGAATCAAGCAAACATTAGCCGTTTTCCAAGAGGGTGGAACCCGACCACCCTCTTGTATATTTACAAATAACTCCCTCAAAGGTTCCACCATTTCCTCCTGCAAACACTTATAATAAATCGTGGTGAAACCATCAGTTCCTGGAGATTTCCCTAATTTCAATTGCTTAATTGCATCAATAATTTCTTCTGATTTAATCAAGGCATTTAATCTATCTCTTTGATCCAAAGTAATTTCCATAACGTTTTGATTTTGTAAAAAGGCATCTATCTCTTTCTCATGAACTTTTTCTTCAGCATACAATTTGGTGTAAAACTCTAGAAAAGCCTTCTTAATAGTTTCTTGATGAAATACTTCTTGCCCCTTATATTCTACCTTCTCAATTAATCGGGATTTTTGTTTTTTCCTTAATGTATAAGCCAACCATCTACCAGGTTTATTAGCATTAAAAAAAGTGTTATGCTTAGCATATTGTATATTTCTGGCAACCTGGTCGGTCATCAACACGTCAAATTGTTTCCGTAAAACCTTTATCCCTTCTTTAATATTACTATCATCTGGCTTATCTATTAATAATAACTCTTTCTTTCTTATTTCCGCTTCTAAAACTCTCCTCTTTTCCTCTTGTTTACGTCTATGCCTTACATTCATTTCAATTAATATTCCACGCATGTGGGCTTTACTAGAGTCCCACACCGTTTCTATTGATGTACCTATATTCTTATTTAACATAAAAAATTCCTTGATAGCCTTTTTACATTCTTCCACATACATATCATATTTAAACAAATTTTCATTAAGTCTCCAGGATCTGCTAGGAATTTGACCAGTCCTTAATTCCATCATAACTGGGTTATGATCAGACAGTACATTAGGTAAAATTTTAACTTTCTTTAAACTTAACATAAAGTCACTAGTAGTTAAAATAAAGTCAATTCTAGAGAATGATTGATGTCTATCAGAAAAAAAAGTAAACTCTTGATCTCTACCATGTCTTTCTCTCCATATATCTAACAAATTAAAATCATCTTTAATATAAAAAAAGGATTTAGGCAAAATTGAACGCGATTGAGGAACAAATGAAATCTTTTTCTTGTCCAAACCAGCATCAAGGATTCCATTCCAATCTCCCATTAAAATACAAGATCTATAGTCCAATTGTATTATTTTTTTATGTAATGATTTGTAAAATATACCTTGTTTTTGGTTTGGGGCATATATACCCATCAAAAGAACTTTCTTCCCGTCCAATAAAATTTCTATAGCTAAAAATCTTCCTTGATTATCTGCTTCTATTAATTTAGCTTTTATGTGATTTTTAACATAAATAACAATTCCATTTTTTTTCTCTGAAAATGCTGCCACAAAATGTGTACCCAACTTATTATTTATCAAATATTTCTGGTCCGAAGTTCTAATGTGAGTTTCTTGTAGACAAATTACATCATTTTTACATTGCTTCAAATAATGAAAAATCTTCTTCCTTTTCTGTGGAGAATTTAAACCATTAACATTCCATGTCAAATATTTATTTGACATGACCTTTACGCGAAAGCTTCTGCAAAGACCGTTCCACTACTTCCTGCCTCTTAGGTCTTGCTCCCATGGCTTCCATAGATGTCAGATCAGCTTGCTTTGTATGAGTTGGTTGTGTTTTTTCTCTTTGTTCAATATTCTTTGTAGGTTCACGTACATGCCTTGGTTCTTTAGCCTTGTCAACTACCAAAGGTTGAAAAATATCAATAGACTGCACTGGTTGTTCAACTGCTTTATCCATAACTACAGATGAAATTAGTCGAGGTAGTTGAAGTTCCGTAGATTGCAATAATTCTATGTCTTTAACCAGCGTTGCCCTCTTTGATCTTGGGGAGGTAGATCTATCAGCCATCAATATATTCTCAAAAAAATCCTTCGCTTTAGCAACAGAAGTCAAACGGTATCTATTATTTTTAAAAAACAAAGAAAGTCCAGTTGGTACCTCCCATCTATATTGTATCTCTCTTTTTTTAAGCTCCTCCGTCAAAAAAGCATAGTCTTTCCTTAATCTCAACATTTTAGGAGGGATCTCTTTCAAAACTTGTACTTCTTGACCAGCAACACTTAGTTGTTTGTTATATGCTGTAGAAAGAACCCAATTTCTGAATTTTCTTGTGTTAAAATATATCACAATGTCTCTGGGCAAATTTCTTTGTGCAGCTATACGTGAATTCATCCTGAATACCTGTTCTATCTGCCAGGCTACGTTCTCAACCGTGTCGTCCAGAAATTTTGCTAAGGCTTCAATAAAAATTTTTCTTAAATCCTCTTGATTCTCATTTGGTATGTCTCTAAATCCTCTAATTCTAACAGCAAACTGCATCTGATGGAATTGTATCAAAATAGCCTGGTCCTGTACATCACTTCTAATTTCTTCTAATTTTTCCTCAAACTGTTGCTCAACATTTTCCAATTTTTCTTCAACTCCAATAGTATAGTCCCATACCCCTTTGATGGCTTCTACAATATCTTCTCTCATCTCTAAATTAGAAGCTTCTGACATAGCTTTAAAGTCTTTTTTCTGTTCTGCCATTTTTTCCTCTAGTTTGTCCTCCAGTTTATCCAATCTATCATTTACTGAAGATAATGCAAGAGTTAATGCGGTCTGTAAGTTTTCCATTGTAAGCATTCCTGGAGGAGGCTGTATAGGCTCTTGAGATTCTAAAGGAGCAGACTGTGATTTTACAAGCTGCCCTGGAGAAGGCATAGCCGCCTTCACACTTGCTGCCTTTTGTCTCGTAGTCATAGTTAAAAAGAAAAAAAAAGAGGGGAAAAAGAAAAAAAAACTAGAAAAGATTTTTTTAAAAAAGTTGCCAATTCCTCCCTTCTCAATTTCTTTTAAAATCCAGTTGCGTTATAGTTTAATAAATAAATCCAGTCTAAATAGTCTCTCAAACATCACTTCAAGCAGAGAAGAGAGAATTCAGTTTCACTTTCCAGCACTTTCATCACTTTCATTTTCTTCACTTTCATTCAGAACAAAGAGCAATCTCCATTTTGAAGGGATTATGTTGATTCAGAAAAGATTGTAAGTACAAAGGCAGAAACAAAGTAACAGGATACTTGCGATACTCAAAGGACTCCTGTATTCACTCCGTCTGTATAGAATCCTTTGTTATTTTCTCTTAAAAGCAGAGGCGGTCACGACGTCTATTTCTGTCAGCCGACAGAAGCGTCTCTGGGCAGGAGCGTTTCAAGTGCCTAGGGAGCACACCTTCTCTGCCCCTGAAAATTTCTTCCAGGGATCTTAGAAGGGCTCAACCTTGCTCTTGAGGTTCTACACCTCTTAGCCCGAAGAGGGGTTTTTCCACCGCAACAAACAGCTGATGAGCGCTGTTGTTAGCGGCTTTACAAACCCAGAGAACGGAGCCTCCCCTTAGAGAGTCCATCGACGCCGGTGAAGCCACCGGAAGCCCCAAAAATGAAGCATTTTTGATGGACTGGAAAAAATGGATTGACTATATGCAAAAGAAATATCAATTGAAAGAACTAGATTTGATATACAGATAAATAGTTATAAAATAGTTATAAAATAGTAGTTTAGCGGGGTTTCTTGCGTTCTTACTCTGTATTCACTCTGGGAAGCCTGGGGGGGGAGGGGGGAGGGAGATAATAAGTAATAGATTATGGTTCTCAACTGTAGTTGGGGGTATTAAGGGAATAGATTTTTTCTTTTTTAGGGCGTTCGGGAAAACTCTGGACACCGCATTGGATGGTGAGGAAGGTGGAGTGAAGGTCAGGTATGTGTAGAGGGTTAGAGGGTGGAGATAGGGAATAGAGGTGAGTGGAGGGAAGATGTACAGAAAGGCGAAAGTATGTAGTTAGAAGGATAGAAGAGGGTTTAGGTTGTTGGAGGATGTGGTGGGGGGGGTTCCGAGCAGCTATTTGTAGTGATTGTTAAATATGTTATTTGCTTGTTTTCAGTTGAGTTATTATGTTATTATGTTATAATTTTGTTAAAAGTTTTTAAAATTCAATAAAAAAATATTTAAAAAAAAAAGAAATAGATTGATTTATATTTTCAAATTTATTTTGGATTTCTTTGTGTTTTGAACTCATTGTTATTTGAATTAATTGCAGTATACTATATATCTCCTCCTGAGAGGTATTTATGTTTTCTTGGTGTGTCCTATCTACATGTCTCTGATCCATGATGGCCAAAAGTTGAAGTTTTCTTTCTTTTCTGCAAATAGCTTTAGAATTCTGGTTAAATAGATTTATTTTATTTATTTTATTTTATTCGGATTTGTATGCCGCTCCTCTCCGAGGACTCGGAGCGGCTCACAACATATATATAAAACAATTTTGATATTTGTAATCCAAAGAGTTGAAATTTTTTTCTAAAGTTTATAATTCTCTTTGTCTGCAGCCCAGATTGTTGTCTTTTTTTTGGTCACAGCTGTTCTTTGTTATTAAAGTTTTGAAGGTGACAAACACAGATTAGCTTTTCCCAGGTTTTGGCAAGTTCTGTATGGAGATCATAACTGTCATAATATTCATCCACCACTAGGTGTCAGCATCTATTTAGTTTTCAATGGTCTTTAAAATGAGAGTCTTAAACATTCAACAATTTTAAACTTGTCCAAAATTAAATTTTACCTTTCAAGTTTATAAATTTATTTCACTAAATTTATAACTAAATTTCATTTTTGATGTGTGCCGTTGTGCCCACAGTAAAAAATGACAATAAAGGCTATCTTATCTTTTGTAATGTAATAATGATAAAATTGGAAGGGACCTTGGAGGTCATCTAGTCCAACCCCCTGCTCAGGCAGGAAACCCTATACCATTTTGGACAAATGGCTGTCCAGTTTCATCTTAAAAACTTCCAGTGTTGGTGCATTCACCGCTTCTGGAGGCAGGTTGTTCCACTGGTTAATTGTGCTAACTGTCAGGAAGTTTCTCCTTAGTTCTAGGTTGCTTCTCTCTTTGGTTAGTTTCCACCCGTTGCTTCTTGTCCTGCCTTCAGGCGCTTTGGAAAATAGCTTGACTCCCTCTTCTTTGTGGCAGCCCCTGAGATATTGGAACACTGCTATCATGTCCCCCCTTGTTCTTCTCTTCGTTAAACTAGACATACCCAATTCCAGCAGCTGTTCCTTATATGTTTTAGCCTCCAGTCCCCTAATCATCTTTGTTGCTCTTCTCTGTACTCTTTCTTATTTTATCTTACTACCATATATTTTGATCCTCCATAGAAATTTTAATTCACCACTTCTGTTAGTATAAGGGTTGGGCAGAAGTCTTTCTGCTTCACTTTCGGAGGTATTTTGCTTCTTGGGGATCTTTTTTAGGAAATTGACTGTGGAATGGAAAATCAGATTCCTTACCCAGTTTCAAGCACGCTGTTTACTTTTGTGCTGGTTACTTCTTTTGGACTTCGGTTGCAAGTAGCTTGGGCTGATCAGTGAAATACAGCCATTCTCCTGTTGGGTTAGAAGGCTTTCCCCAAGACGAATGGAACAACCATCGTCATTCCAGAGTCGCCGGGGTACCCTTCTTTCTTCGCTGCCTCTCCAGGGTGGCTTGGACTCATTAAGGTCTCCAGGCAGGACAAAAATTAGCCGTAGGGGTGCAGCGGTCCACAAGCCTGCGACCAGTCACTACCGCAGAGGACCCAAAGTCCGAAGCTCCCACAACTTCTGCAAGCAAGCTGTTTCATTGGTTGATTGTTCTCACCGAGACAAAAAAAATTCTTATTTCTAGGTTGAATCTCTTCTTTATCAGTTTCCATCCTTTATTCCTTGTCTGGCCTTCAGGTGCTTTGGAAAAGAGGTTGATTCCCTCCTCTCTGTGACAGCATCTGGTGACAGCATCTAGGCTGGTTGTTCAGGCCTCACTGGGAAATCTCCCCTACCCTTCATGATCCTAGGTAAAGTCTTCCACAGTTAAGAAATCTTTCAGTCAGAGAATGTCTTCTAATACTTAACATGATTCGCCTTCATTATACTGTTATCCACTTAGAACTTGTTTTGCTCTCAATGTTTTATTCTTGTTTTATTTTGAACAGGATGAGAAACATTTTTTATTGCTTTTGAGATTGTTCAATAACCCATTTCTGTGGGTTGTAACCCACTGCTGTGAGGAGTGACTCCACTATGCATGAAAGGGCCCTTATGGGGAAAAAAAAACAGATTAATGCATGGAATGTGGGAGAAACTTCAGTAGAGGCTCTCCATAAAAAGGTCCACCAGAGGAAAAAAATATTGTTGGTTGACAAGAGGTTTCAGAGGAGAACTTTCCTCATTTCCTATTAAAGCAAGGGTCCCCAATCTGATAGCAGTGTTCCAATATCTCAGGGGTTGCCACAAAGAAGAGGGAGTCAAGCTATTCTTCAAAGCACCTGAAGGCAGGACAAGAAGCAATAGATGGAAACTAATCAAGGAGAGAAGCAACCTAGAACTAAGGAGAAATTTCCTGGCAGGTACAACAATTAATCAGTGGAACAACCTGCCTCCAGAAATTGTAAATCCTCCAACACTGGAAGTTTTAAAGAGATTGGACATTTGTTTGAAATGGTATAGGTTTCCTGCCTGAGCAGGAGGTTGGACTAGAAGACCTCTAAGGACCCTTCCAACTCTATTATTCTATTCTATTCTATTCTATTCTATTCTATTCTATTCTATTCTATTCTATTCTATTCTATTCTATTCTATTCTATTCCATCTCTATTCTATTCTATTCTATTCTATTCTATTCTATTCTATTCTATTCTATTCTATTCTATTCTATTCTATTCTATTCTATTCTATTCTATTCTATTCTATTCTATTCTATTCTATTCTATTCTATTCCATTCTCCTTTGCAGCTTGGCGGCCCATGCAATTTAACTGTAAGGTGAGCTGCAATGTTACTTAGCCTGGTAACAAAATGTTTGGAAACCAACCCAGAAGCTCAGAGAATGGATCTTCACCCTCAAAGTCAAGGTTACTATATATTTTCAAAATTATTTTGTTAGGGGTGCCATCCTGAATGTTTGGAATAGATATAAAGTAGGATTTGCAATAGTGGTAAATATCTGTAGCTTGGGTGTAGGCTGATGATAAGGGTTCATTCTCTGAGCTTGTGCGTTGGTTTCTGAATATTTTGTTACCAGGCTAGGTGACATCTTCAGCAGAGTTTAGGGGATGTCAATATCAGTGTGCTTCTGTTTATAAGGGCTTCAGGTGTGGCTATGTCAAGTGAGGATCTTGTGATGGGTCAGGTGTGAGTCATCAGTGAGAGGCATAACAATAACTATAACAGAGTTGGAAGGGATGTTGGAGGTCTTCTAGTCCAGAGGTCCCCAAACTTTTGGGCATCAGGGATTGGTTCTACAGAGAAAGATTTTTCCATGGACTGGAGAGTGTATGGTTTTGTGTGCTGCCAGCACCCCATGGATTGGGTTTTGCTTGTTTGTGCAGATCGGTTGCTGGCATGCCACCGACTGGTACTCAATGGAACCACATCTACATGGAGGGAAGTGTGTAGTTGGGTGCCCCAGGGTTGTGTTCTGGGCCCAGTGCTCTTCAACATCTTCACCAATGATCTGGACGAGGGGATAGATGGGGAACTCATCAAATTTACAGATGACACCAAGCTGGCAGGAATAGCCAACACTCCAGAAGACAGGCTTAAGATACAGGAGGATCTGGACAGACTTGAATACTGGGCACTATCTAACAAAATGAAATTCAATGGTGAAAAAAGTAAGGTTCTACATTTAGGCAAGAAAAACCAAATGTACAGGTATAGTATAGGGGGTACCTTGCTCAATAGTAGTAACTGTGAGAGGGGCCTCGGAGTAGATAATCACCTAAATATGAGCCAGCAGTGTGCTGCAGCTGCCAAAAAGGCCAACACAGTGCTAGATTGCATTAACAGAGGGATAGAATCAAGATCACGTGAAGTGTTAATACCAATTTATAATGCCTTGGTAAGGCCACACTTGGAATACTGCATCCAGTTTTGGTCATCACGATGTAAAAAAGTTGTTGAGACTCTTGAAAGAGTACAGAGAAGAGCAACCAAGATGATTAGGGGACTGGAGGCTAAAGCATATAAGGAACGGTTGCTGGAATTGGGTATGTCTAGTTTAATGAAGAAAAGGACGAGGGGGGACATGATAGCAGTGTTCCAATATCTCAGGGGCTGCCACAAAGAAGAGAGAATCAAGCTATTTTCCAAAGTGCCTGAAGGCAGGAGAAGAAGCAACGGGTGGAAACTAAGCAAGGAGAGAAGCAACCTAGAACTAAGGAGAAACTTCCTGACAGTTAAAATAATTAACCAGTGGAACAACCTACCTCTAGAAACAGTGAGTGGAAGTTTTAGAGAAGAGACTGGACAGCCATTTGTCCGAAATGGTATAGGGTTTCCTGCTTGAGCAGGATGACCTCCAAGGTCCCTTCCAACTTTTTATTATTATTATTATTATTATTATTATTATTATTATTATTATTATTATTATTATTATTATTATTATTATTATTATTACTACTACTACTACTACTACTACTACTACTACTACTACTACTACTACTACTACTACTACTACTACTACTACTACTATTCCTCCAGCATCACTTTCTGGACATGTCCTGACAGAAAAGAGCACAGCCACTAGAGAACACTGCCCCTAGGAGTGGATTTGTAATTTTGTTACTAAGATGCTAAGATTCTGCTGCTGTCCCTTTACTTGGAACTATGGAAGAAGTTCAGGATCCCAAGAGGAGAAGTTTCTTCTCACTCTAATTTTCATAATTATAGTCTTTAAGACCTCTTCTTCAACTTCTTGCCTTTGATGTAAACATCGGATTGAAGAAAGATGAAAGGGATCTTGCATCAGAAAAAGATAAATGCCACAGGTCACACTCTGTGTGGCACAGGTTAAGGGATAGGCAGAGACTTTGGTCTTGAATGTACCTTTCTCTCCTTTCCAGGTGAATATTGGTTTGTCTCTGCCTAAAGGTGCTTTGAATTCTTCTAACTCTTCTTGTTGTTCATGTTTAAAAACAGGAAAGGAATTGATTCAATCCTATGAGTTATGGATCTTCTGCTTCTGATGCTGCTAGTATCTCAGGCAGCTTCTGTGAACCTTGGAATGAAATGCCCACTGAATTTTGAGAGCCAGGATGGGGAAAAACCATGGAACTATTACAGTCCAGGAGACCATTTTATTGGTATAGTCACCACTGAAACAACATCATCACCTAGAATGTTGCCTTTCAACATGGCTCCTTCTAGTCAGTCTCGCTCGTAAGTTATTCAGTGTGATGGAGTTGCATCCCCTCCATCTGCAGCTTTAACACTCTTCTTTTCTTTTGATTTCACTTACTCCTTACTGATATTGCAGGACTTGTCTAATTTCTTGAATCATTTTGATTTTCATGCCTCTCCTCTTTTGTCTTCTTTTGTGGAATACACTCGAATTCAAACTTGTGACAAATAGAACCTGAAACAAGTCTAGATTGTTTATGCATTCTAGTCTAATACTATATTCATCAAGGGGATACTGAGGTTGGTTTAAAGGAGTGACTGAAAGGGTTGCAGAAATCTCTGCCCAGCCAATTTCCATATTTATATAACTACTGATTGATATTCAATGCCTGATCCTTAGAAGATCAGAGGATGATTTCTTTTTACAATTGATTTTCTGGTCACCTATGTAACATCCTCTTTATTTTATGGTGGTTCCACTTTAATGATTCAATGACTTTGAATACAGGGTATTGGGCAGATGAATATTAGGACTTCTTCAAATAATGATGTATTTATGATTCTTAACTGTGGCGGAGGACTATCTCCATTCCATCTTCTCAATGCTCATAAAAATTATCTGCTAATGGGCAGCTGTCACTTGCCTTTGGCTTTAATTCTGTATTGGCTTAAGAAACAGTAGTCATGTTGAGACAAAGAAGATTCAACTGAGAAAAAAATGTGTTTGTTGATGATGATGGTAATAACATGAACATTTTTTTTGCAGTAGGACAAATTATTTTAAACAGCTAATCTTGATGTTTGCTATTCAAATGGTCAACAAGAATTCCCAGTTTCTGCCCAATCTCACACTTGGCTACAACATCCACGACAACTATGTCAATGCTCTTGGCACCTCAGATGCCTTGATGGACATGCTCTCTACTGGAGAAGCCAATGTTCCCAACTACAGCTGTGGAAGGAAGGAAAACCTTTTGGCTCTTGTTGATGGAGCTAAGAGGGAAACCTCCATTCAGATGTCAACATTAGTAGGCACCTACAAAGTCCCACAGGTTTGTGTGTATGTTTCTCCATCAGGTCAAGTTAGTAGGGAGGTTGTGGGTGAGCTATATATCCAGCCATATTTTGTTTATGTATTTCAAGAGCTGCTTTTTACCAAGGCCCTCATAGGTGTCATGGCTATGGATTGGGATACACTGTGGGAAGGAGGCAAAAAGCATACAACATCCCCCTTGCTTTTGCGGGCTTCTGCTGCACACTTGTGAAGGTGAGGAGGGGCTCTGTGTCCAACCAAAGTGTCTTCTGACTGCTAGTTGTTGTTCATTGATGTGCTCTGTCTGTCTTCTGCCTATTTTCCCTATGTAGTGTCTGTTGCAGTCATTAAACTATGTTGTACAGGACTCCTGTTTTTTTTTTCTGGGGTTGCTGGATCTTTTTGGTTTATTTAGGATATTTTGGAGGGCTTTACTTGATTTGTGTGCTACAGTGATACCATATGGTTGTAATAGTTTGTTGGTGGTTTCTGAGATGTTTTTGATGTACGACAGTGTTATCTTTTTCACAGCTTGTGTTAGTTGGGCTACATTAGGTTGGGTAGTTAGGCACTTTTTGATAAAGTTGAGTGGATATCTACTTTGTTAGAAAATGTTGTATACATGATCTGTGTCAATGCTGCTAATATTGAATATTCTTGCTTTGACAAAATACGCAGAACTGTCTGGTACTTTTAGAGTTAATTCAGATGAGAATGAGGGAGGAGAGAAAAGCCCGCAAAAGGGAACAGAAGAGAATCTTTGCCCTTCAAACTAATTGGAGAACGGAAATCATGACAGCAAAATAAGGGAGGGGAAATGCTAGCAAAAATAACTGCTCGGAGGTGTGTGAAGACTTCAGATCTTAGCATCCTTTCATCATGCCATGCCGACATTTGTCACATGATTAAAATGACTTTTTAGGATAAAATGCCTGGAAGTTCTTTGAAGTGTTTCATTAGTCGGAACCTTGACATCCTGTTTCCTTGTTGTGATGTTCAGTGTTGCTGCAGTGTGTTTGCTCTTGTCTAAATGGTACCCAATAAAGGAACCACCATGACCACTTTCACCCACACTGACTGGGCAAGCCCCCAGAATAAAAAAATGTGAGCAAACTTCACTCACTACTAGCACTGAAATCTCTGCAAGAAAACAATTAAGCTCAGAAAGTACCAAGGACCCTGCATTTCAACAATTTTATGGTTTTAAATTTATTGTCTTTGGAAATGACATCATAGCCATAGATGGCTGTTTGATGCTGAGCCAATAGAGTAAATTAACATCTTTCCTTATATAGGGGTAGTTTTCTCTGAGACTGGATCTAAGCTCCCTCTTCATCAAAAGTGCTGATTTAGAACAAGAGTATGGGAATTTACAGCATAAAATTTAAAAAAAAAAACACCTTATAACATTCCAGCTTCCTTATCCCAATATATTACAGTCTATAATCCCAAAGTTACTGAAATGCTCTTATGCAGAGCTGATATTCAGTACCTAAAATATATCACTACTAGAACAAACAAAATCACAGCATCATAAAAGGATCTTATAGGCAGATAAAAGGAACTTCAGCTACTGCCTGGGAGCTGATTTCTGAATTTATGCACTTTTTTCTTCTTTTTCTAAAATCAGGAAAAATATTTAGTAGTCTAAAATTAAAGCTATGGAAAATGAGAGAATCCCAAACTTCTTTCTTTTAGAGCAAAGAAATTTTTAACTGAACACATCTTGGATTGTACAACTGACAAATTGCATCAAGACCTTTTGCACAACTGAAGAATGAGCTAAAATGATTGGTGCAGAAAGAATTCTGGATATCAAAGCTGAAAAAGATATGGCCTTCCTCAATAAGGTTGGCTCATTGAAATGGATGAGCCACTACAAATGGACCTTCTAAATTGTCAGGAATTTCACTGCAAAAACATGTTAGCATGGTATTTACTCAAACAAGATTTGAGCAATTGGACCCAATGGTTAGTTAGGGAATTAAATCCGTTTCGCAGAACACGCTTATATTTGCAGAGCTCCAGAGATAGAAAAAATCACATTCTTCTTCATTCTCCAATTGTATCAGGAAGAGAGAGATAAGTATTCTGGACTGTATAACAGACCAATGCCATATTGGGATCCTTGCATTAAAATAAAACCCACATTTCCTGTATGGTCAGAATTCAAAAATAACATATAATAGAGGCATTTATTTGAACAAAACAGTTCAGGTGAGATCTGCATATGTGGGCCAATGACATTGTTAGTGATATTATCCATTCAGTTGTGTCCATTTCTTGGTGATTCTATGGGACAGGTCTCTCTACATCAGGGGTGTCAAACTCAATTTCACTGAGGGCCGTATCAGCATTGCAGTTGCCCTTGGGGGGCTGGGTGGGTGTGGCCAGGGTGGGTGCGGCCTACAGGGTGGGCATGGAGGGTGTGGGTGTGGCCTACTGTGTGGGCATGGCCAACTCTACAATGTTCGCGTCAGTGGTGACTGTGGGGGCCTGGGCAGGAGTGGGACAGATCTGAGGGTTTCTGGCAGAAGGGGGTGGGACCAGGGCAAGTGCCAAGGCATTGTCCACTGGAGGAGCCTCACTGTTCCTCTCAGGTCATGGGGGGGTGGATGGTGGTGCAGGCTGCCCGGAGCCCTGGCAGCAGAGGTCAAAGGCCCAGCCTGGCCCTCAAGCACCCGTGGCACCAGCCCAGCCCCACTTCCCCAAGAGGGTGCCCAGCGGCACTTACCTGCTCCTCAAGGCTTCTTCTGCTGTGCTTGCTCTCCTTAGCCAGGTTGTTCATGATGGGTACCAGGGCAAAGTCAGAGGGAGACTGAATGACTAATACTTAGTATTGTATACCAGGTGTCATGATGATTGCTGCATAATAGGTTTTTATGCTCAATGTTGATTGTTTTAATAAAAGAATTTTTATAATAATAATAATAATAAAAAAAGATATGTTCTTGGAAAGGAAGACAATAAAAGCAATTGCTTTGAAAAAAAAATTGTACATTGGCTCCCGGCCAGCCGGCCTGGGCCAGGGCCGAGGCAACAGGGGCTGTTCCCTCACTGTTTCCAGGATGGCTTCGCGGGCCACCTGAAACCACTTCGCAGGTCGCATCTGGCCCCTAGGCCTTGTGTTTGACATGTCTGCTCTACATCTTCTGATCTTCCACTGATTCTTTGAGTTGTTCTATGCTTTGGCTGGTGTCAGCTTTGAGGGTGTCCAGCTGCCATGTTCTTTGGTGGTCTGGTTTCCTTTTACTGCTAATGTGGTACAGAAATATGATTTGCATTTTTTATTCTTTTTTCCCCTCTTGGCTTGCTTTTTTATTTTTATGTAAAGCCTTGTTAATGTTCTGTATTTTATATGCTGTGTCTTGATATGGTTTAAGTAATTAACAACATATATTATTCTAATATATTCATGAGTCTAGCAACTTTGATTTACTAAAATCTAGTATTTTGGATCTGATGTGACCCCAAACGTAGCACAACCTTCTTCATTGCTTTTTCAGATCAGTGATGCAATTGTTTCTGAGGCTCTCAATGATAAAAGTCAATTCCCTTTTTTCCATTGGATCCTCCCCAAAAAAGGGATCACGTATTCAGCAATTGTCCAGCTGCTCCTCCATTTCAGATGGACCTTGATTGGTCTCTTTACTTCAGACACAGAAGAGGGAGAGACATTCATGAGGACTTTTACTCCTATGCTTGTCAGGAATGGAATTTGTGTTGTTATATCACGACAATTCTCAGCGACTGGACATACAGAACCCCTCAGGGATGACGTCTCTAAGTGGAGACAAGTCAATGTCTTTGTGAACTACATAGAAACAGTTAATGTTTGGGACAGAATTCATACTTTCCAGTTAACATTTGAAGGTGTGCCAGGACCTATTGAAGGGAAAGTCTGGATTGTGGAAAGCACTGAATATGTGGTGTTGGCACGTTGGGACCTCTGCAAATATGTCCATAGTATTTCGAGCTTTGCTTTTCAGGAAAAAAAGAGGCCAGAAGATGATCCTTTTGAAATCAAACTCTTTGTACAAATGGAAGATCGGTATTTTCACTGTTCTTTTTCAAAGCACCTTTTTTCTGTCAAAGGTCGGAAAAGATGCACCCAGAAAGCACCACTGGAGCCTAGAGAGGAAAGGAGGAGTATATGGATCCCATTTCACCTCCATCTGCACAGTGTTATTAAGACTCTGGCCTATGCCTTGAAAGCTGCGTATTCTTCCAGATCCAGGAGGAGAAGTAAGAAGGGCGAAGACAGGTTGGGGGCTCTGAGGCTGCTGCCATGGCAGGTATGGAGTCCCTACTGGGATACATGACACTCTTAAGGGAGAGGGAGAGGAATCCTCTCAACCTCTTTGTGTTACAAAAGGCCAACAGCTTGGTCAATCTAATCACTCAGGGAATAAAGTTGTGGGAATGGAAGATAAGAGATTTTGGCTGAACCTTGGCAAGACCAAATGGATTAAGCTCCATGGATCTTCAAGATCTGGTAATTTAATGTCTTTAGTTCTGAATAGTGTTGCCCTCCCCCTGAAAGATCTGGTCCATAATTTTAGGATTCTCCTGGACTTGTGACTCCTACTTGAAAGAGGTTCCTGTGGGCCCCATCGGTCAAGGAATTTTGCCTGGCAAAGTCCAGGAAAAGAGCATTTTCTATGATGGATGCTGTCCTTTGAAACTTCCTTTCTCCTGAAGTGAGATTCGTATCCACCCTTCTGACCTTCCCTTAGGGCCTGAGGACTGGTTTTGCCAGGTGGCTTGGGACCCTCCTGGTGGTTGTATCATGCTGGAGGTGGTTGATAGATTACAAGAGATCCCACCTGCTTCTAATGCTTCTCTGACAGATGACTTCTCAGTTAATAATCGTAGTAACAGTAATAATAATAATAATAATAATAATAATAATAATAATAATAATAAGTTGGAAGGGACCTTGGAGGTCCTCTAGTCCAACCACCTGCTCGGGGAGGAAACCCTGTCAGAAAGTTTCTCCTTATTTCTAGGTTGCTTCTCTCTTTGATTAGTTTCCATCCATTGCTTCTAGGTTGGACTGTTTTTTCCCTTTGTGTAAATACAGATGCAAAAAACAAGTTGAGTAGTTCTGCTTTCTCCCTGTTGCTTGTCACCTTCCTGCCACTTTCTCCCACTAGGGGATCAATCATTTTCTTAACTTTGTTTTGTTTTTTACATGTTGAAACACACTTTTTTGTTATTTTTGACTTTTGTTGCAAGCCTTAGTTCATTTTGAGCCTTAGTTTTCCTCACTTTATCTTTGCAGGCTTGGGCTATTTGCTGATATTCTGCCTTATGTCAACACTGCTAACATCAGATGTTCTTGCTTTGACAACAGATGAAAATGCAGCCATTTTCTCTATGCTTTTAGAATCCGTTGGTCCTGGGAGGGGGGATTGGGATGAGAGTTCAGTTAACCGTAATAATAATAACTCTGCCATGGGAATCCAAGGACAAACTAGGTCCAAAGCTGATAATGTTTGGTGGGCTGGAGAGCTGGGGAGAAAGCCCGTGCTTCAAGCTAATTGGGGAATGTGATTTATGACTGTTTATTGGTGGTGGAAATTGTACTTTGTTACTTTGTATCCAAGCGAGGGGAATTTAGTTTTTGGATTCAACTACTGTGATGTGCTTTCTACATACCTTAGTTAACTGACTAACAAAAAGTTCATCTATTACCTCTGTTTGGTTGGGTGGTCTATAGTATACATCTATGGCAATGTCATTTTCCCCCTTTTATATTGACCCAAATGCATTCAAGGCCTTTTATAAAAGGCCAGTCTAGCACACTACCAATGAAGAAGAAAAATAAAAGATCTGAAATAAAACCCCAGCATGGCTGTGCAAAGAACTCTGATACAATGAAAGAAAAAAACGGACAAGTATAAACAGTGTAAAGAGGGGCACATGATATGGCTCAAAAACAGCAACTGTGAGAGGGACCTTGAAGTCCTAGTGGACAATCACTTAACTATGAGCCAACAGTGTGCAGCAGCAGCCAAAAAAGCTAATATAATCCTGTGTTGTATAAACAGGGGCATAGCATCAAGATCACACGAAGTATTAGTACTGCTTTATAAAACCCTAATGAGATCACACTTGGAATTCTGCAATCAATTTTGGTCACCATACTACAAAAAAGATGTTGAGACGTTGGAAACAGTACAGAGAAGAGCAACTAAGATGATTAAAGGCCTGGAGACTAAAACATATGAAGAACGGCTGCAGGACTTGGGTTTGGCTAGTCTAAAGAAAAGAAGAAATAGGGGTGACATGATAGCAGTATTCCAGTATTTGAGGGGCTGCCACAAAAAAGATGGGGTCAAATTATTCTCCAAAGCACCAGAGGGCAGGACAAGAAACAATGGTTGGAAACTGACCAAAGAAGGAAGCAACCCGGAATTAAGGTAACACAATGGCAACACAATGATGAGGAGCAAAGAGAAAGCAGAAGTCCTTGACTCATTTTTTACATCTGTCTTAACATAAAAGGGAAAAAAACAGCCCCCCCAAAAGTAAAATGCTGATTTGGAATGCAAAGTCAATCTAATCAAGAAAATGATAAGACATTCTAGATGAGTTCAAATTGCCAGGGCCAGATGGTTTACAACCTAAGGCACTGAAGAAGCTGGCAGACATAATTTTAGAACCACTAAACCACATCTTTGAAAGATCCTGGAGCAGTGGGGAACTACCAGATTATTGCGGAAAGGCCAGTGTAGTTCCCATCCTGGAAAAAAAAACATTATGGCTTCTGGTGGGCTGTAGTGATTTTGAGGCTTAAAGGACGCTTCCCTACATTCCCTTCTAATGTGTCACTCTCTTCTGCACTTAAAACCATCTGGGCAGTTCTTGTTAAAAAGTTACTCCTTCTTCTCATTGGAAGCACCTTGGCTGTCAGTCTGGAGTCTGGTAGCCAGGGTGCCTTTGGTTTTTCTGTAAGCTAGCGAACATTTTTAATTCCTCCCTCCTTTCTGTCCTTCTCTTTCTTTTCCTCTCTTTTTTCTTTCTCTTCCTCCTTTCTTTCTCTACCTTCCTTTTTCAATTTTTCCCTTTGATTGAACACAAAGTTTCAATTCTGTGCAACTCCGGGATCTCCAAAGAAGACCAGTTAGATACAATCTGGCAGAAACGGCCCCTTATTGTCACTTCCGGACTGGTCTACAAAGGCAGAGGCCAGGATTCGTTGATCTTTGGGGTTGTTTATATCTCCATGGGCAGAGGCAAGCTCTGCTTCCAGGAGGCGAACCCAGAAGGCATCTGGTATTTCCCCTTCCCTTTTTGCATTGTATGCTGGAACGTGGACCAGTTTAAAGGCTTGTGTCCAATTTTTCACCTTTGTTATATGTTTTCCTTTTGTCATGTAACGTGTTGTAGTTGATCCTTGAGGGCAAAGAAAAGTGTGCATATGGGTGTCTTTGATTTTCTAATTTAGCTCTAGCCTGGGTGATCAGTTTCTGTCTCTTATGTGGTCAGCTCAGCCCTTTCAGAGATTGCTTCATTGTTTAGTATTTTCTGAATGGTTTTTCTTAATGGGCAGCATTGTATCTTCTGAATGAACCATTTTTGTCCACATATGAACTTAGTGATAACTAAGATTCATACATGAAAAAATCTGGTGGTGTCAGAAACAAAGATTTCTACTTTTAAAATCCCTGGATGTTTCCATTCTAGTTCCATCCCTTTCTGGAGAAGAATGAATTCTACAATCTTTCCCATTGGAAGCTCCACCTGGATCAAAATGGAGAGATAACCGCAGATATGGACATCCAGTGCTTGGTGGTTTCGTCCAGTACGAGATTGATCAAAAGGAAATTGGGAAGTATTGAAAGACAGAGACTTATTATAAATGAAAGGGCTCTTTCATTGCTAAAGTTGCTCAACAGGGTAGGTAAAATGTTGCGGTGTTCTCTATTTTTTCTAAAAATTAGGACCCATTTCAAGTGAATTAATTCTAGTCACCCTGGTGAATTATCTTCACTGGAAGTTCAATGTATGCAGGAGAAAACATACACTTTTCTTAGATTCTTTGTAGGGGGGAGGGCTTCAGTAGTATTCACAAATCTGTCCCTCAGATGCTATGATATGGAATAGTCTTTTAAACTGATTCAGCCAAATTCAACATCAGATGTGTCATTATTCTTTAGGAAACATATCATGGTTCTTTTTCTATCTCTTCTACAATTTAGAATCTCCTTGAAAATGGTAAGAAACCCTCAATTGCTGGCATTTGTGTTGTGAATAGCCACTGGTTCTTTTAACCAGTGTCTGCACTAAGGTTTGGACTGAATGAGATGAATCTAATCATAACTGGTTGGAAGTCTTGTTGGTCCATGTGGGAAATAAGATGCAGATCTGAAAGACAAAGTTTATTCGTTTGAAGAAAGCAAAGACCACTGGTTTGAAAGAAAGGTCAAAGAAATCATCTATGTTAACATTGAACAAAGGTGGGGGAGGGATACAACATCACCTATCTATCTACCACACAATCCTGAGCAGTCAGTTTTAGTCTTAGTTCACCAGCATGGAAGCCAAATCAAATAAAGAAATAAATGTTTACAGAAAGAAAAATCATTTTCTTTAAGGTTAACAGCCTAATCGGTAAGGAATTTTTCCTTTATATCTTAATTGAATGATAGTTTTGAACTACTGTCAAAGGGGATTGGCTTTGCAATGTTTTATACACTCCAGAAGAAACCTTTCCAAATTCAAGTAGTCAGAAATGTCTTTCTTCATTAGACATTTGTTGTATTTTAACAAATCTAATAGAATAAAAATGTATTATAATAATATTTCTTTTCTAAAATTTAATATAAGTTCATCATACTTTATAATCATGGATATATGAAGAATGGAAGAATGCACCTTAATGCAGGCATAAAGAGGAACTCACTAGTAGTTATTTAATTCTAAAATCATTTCTCAATTCCTTCCTTCTACACTTTATTAAATAGAAAATTCCTTTATTGCCATGAAATATACCAGAAGTGAAAGGCAGGAACTATGTGAATCTTTCATTGTATCTCCTGCAATCATTTGGAACTAGTTAGAGAATTTATATTTCTTCAAGTGAAGTCCCAAGTGAGAACTCAGCTGAACTTCATATCTACTTCCATTTTCCACAGATGCTTAGTCTAGACACATTTTCTTTGGCATTCCTTCTTTTTTTCTCCTTAGCCTTTGCCTCAGTCCAAATGTGTGGAAAATTGTCATCCTGGATTTGTCAAGCGGGCTCGAGAAGGAGAGCCAGTTTGTTGCTATGATTGTGTTCCTTGTCCAGAGGGGACCATCTCCACTCAGGAAGGTGGGTGATACCAAAGAAAAGGGCAGATTTGTGGAATTCTTGTAGAGCATTTTTATGGAAAGTCAGTATCAAAGGATATGTTAAAGGTCAAATGTTGTTTGTTTATTTTGAACCGGCACAATTTTTTTACCTAAAAGGAAGAATAGCCAAAAGAGCTTGAAGGAGGGGCTGGATAGAGATGGGAGTGTATGACATTTGGGGCATGTTTTACTACAGCCAAATAAAATATTTCTTCCGCTTTTTATCTTGGATCTCTTTCCACCTTTATCTTTATGAATATCTGAATTCTTTGAAGTTTGAGGAATTATCTTAGGTCCACCCTCTAGAAGAATTTTTGCAATTTATTCTATATAGGTCACCCCTTGATCATCACTAGAAAGAATTGCTGGTCCACAGTGAGGTGATGTGTACAGTTATGGGTGCACCTCCTTACATGTGTGTTACCAGGTTTTTTTTTTTTGCTATTTTGCTTTTTTTTTTTTAAAAAAACCCCAATGTTTCTGTGAAGTCTTTAACAGATACATCTTAGAAAATCCTGCTAGTATCAATTGCTTCCCAAAGAAGTTATTTCTTGAAAAATGAAATGATAGAATATTAAAGAAATGCTTCTTTTGGTGTTTTGCAGATACAGAAATATGCACCAAGTGTCCGGATGACAAATATCCAAATAAGGATAGTATCCAATGTATCCCCAAAGTTATATCCTTCCTGTCTTATGAAGAAAACTTCGGGATCATCCTGTTATCTTTTACCCTCCTCTTGTTCCTAAGTACAATGTTTATGTTAATCATATTCATTAAATACCGAGAAACTCCCATTGTCAAAGCCAACAATCGGGACCTCTCTTACATCCTTCTGATTTCCCTCTTGCTTTGCTTCTTGTCTTCTTTTCTCTTCATTGGTCAGCCAAGGAAAGCCACCTGCCTTCTCCGACAAACAATTTTCAGCATCATCTTCTCACTTGCCATTTCTTCTCTCTTGGCCAAAACAATCACAGTGGTGCTGGCTTTCTTGGCCACAAAACCAGGAAACCGAGTGAAGAGATGGTTGGGGAAGAGCTTGGCCAACTCCATCATCCTTTCTTGTTCTGCTGTGCAAATTATCATCTGCTCCATCTGGCTGGGAGTGGCTCTCCCATTTCCTGACTCTGACTTCCACTCTCAGCCTGGAGTGATCATTCTGCAGTGCAACGAAGGCTCTGTTCTCATGTTCTACATCACCCTTAGCTACATGGGCTTCTTAGCTGCCATTTGCTTCACGGTGGCCTTCCTAGGCAGGAATCTCCCTGGGGCCTTCAATGAAGCCAAGCTCATCACCTTCAGCATGATGGTCTTCTGCAGTGTCTGGGTGACTTTTGTGCCCACCTACCTGAGCACCAAAGGGAAATACATGGTGGCTGTTCAGGTCTTCTCCATCTTGGCTTCCAGTGCTGGTCTTCTGGGCTGCATCTTCATCCCCAAGTGTTACATAATCATTCTGAGACCAGACCTGAATAAAAAGGAGCAGCTCACGACCAGAAGAAATGTAGAAATCTAGAGACAGGGGAATGTCAACTCTCAACATGTTCCAAGAGCCCAAATCTAGAAAATGGTCCAAGCTCTTCTCCATGGAGACTAGGCCAACTTTTCTTTTCTTCAGATCGCTAAAGGGCAACTGGCAGATAAGATTGTGAGGAAAGTTAATCCTTGGAGTAGTGGGACAGTATTGACAAGCTGGAAATACTGCAGAAGGATTGCATGTGGCAACCTTGACATCCTTTTTTCTCAGCACACTTTACCAAAACTGCTATGGCAAATGCAACTGATATGTTTCTTTTTAGTTAGACTATAACTCTTTCTTGAGGATAGTAACAGTAGATGGATGGGAAAAGAACTTGATGCTTACTAATTATGTATATTCATGCTTATAACTTATATTAAATATGCATTTCTATTATTATCGTTTTGTCCTCCTTCCCTGAAATGTGTCAATATTGAGTGAATCCTTTTGTCTACAGGGTTTCCTCCCACTATTTTCTGGAGGGAAATTCCTCCAGTGTCCACTAAATAAAGAATAACCTCAGTGAACCTTGATTATTGGGGGGTGGGTGTTGGGTCCTGTATTTGTTTCTACAGAAACTGGTGTAAGCCGTGAGATTCACAATCTTCCTGCTGCTCCCAGGGACAATCACATGTCCCCTTCCAAATAATGGCACCATTTAGGAGGCTGTGTAAGGCAACGTGTGTGTAAAAATCCATTTTTCTGAGGAGGTTTTGGATTATTTATGGTCTCATGTTCACATCCCATCTGAGAAATGATTGGAGGTGTCCAGAAAGCAAGGTGGAATTTGGCTTAGGAGGGATAAGAGTTAGGTTGCAGTCAGCTTGCACTATCCTCTGTGCTGCACACCTGACAGCCCAATATTTGTTTAATAAGCTAAGATACTTCGAAATATAAAGGATCTCAGTGTCAGAGAAATATGGAAGAACAATGGAGAGAGCGTGAAGGACAAAATATTAAAATGTTCTATTCACTCTAAATCTTTCTTCCTATTAACCATATGATACAATCCACAGTTTGACATTTTCCTGCTCTTAGTCAGCTCTCATCCAAAAATCCGTATTTTTTAAAAAAACAAGGGAAATAAACATTTCAATTCAGTCATAAGCAATTTTAAAATCATCTCCAACATAGGATTCATATATAAAGATCTAAACAAAACCACAAGCAGGCCCAACTCTTAACACTAGACAGAGTTCAAGGGTACAGATTACTTAATAGGCATTAGAACACAGCACTAGAGTTAAGTGTCACCAACCTAGTGCTCTCTGGAGACAAGATCCCACATTATCTGGGTGTTGAACTATCTTCCTCCAGCATCACTTTCTGGACATGTCCTGACAGGAAGGAGCACAACCACTACAGAAACTCCCCTGGGTGGATTTGTGATTTTTCACTAAGATACTAAAAGTTTGCAACTTTCCCTTTACAAAATGGAGCCCTGGAAGAAGTACAGGATCCCAAGAGGAGAAGTTTCTTCTCACTATAATTTTCACAATTCTGATCTTTAAAACCTCTTCTGCTACTTCTTGCCTCTGATGTAAACATCGGATTGAAGAAAGATGAAAGGGATCTTGCATCAGAAAAGGATCAATGCCACAGGCCACTCTCTGTGTGTCACAGGCAACGATTGTGCTCTTGAATGTACCTTTCTCTCCTTTCCAAGTGAAGATTGGTTTGTCTCTGTCTGAAGGTGCTTTGAATTCTTCTAACTCTTCTCATTGTTCATGTTTAGAAGCAGGAAAGGAATTAATTCAATCCTAAAAGTTGTGGATCTTCTGCTTCTGATGCTGCTAGTATCTCAGGCAGCTTCTGTGAACCTTGGAATGAAATGCCCACTGAATTTTGAGGGCCGGGATGGGAAAAAACCATGGAACTATTACAGTCCAGGAGACCATTTCATTGGTATAGTCATCACTGAAACAATATCATCACCTAGAACGTTGCCTTTCAACATGGCTCCTTCTAGTCAGTCTCGCTCACAAGTTATTCAATGTGATGGAGTTGCATCCCCTCCATCTGCAGTTTTAACACTCTTCTTTTCTTTTGATTTCACTTACTCCTTACTGATATTGCAGGACTTGTCTAATTTCTTGAATCATTTTGATTTTCATAGCTCTCCTCTTTTGTCTTCTTTTGTGGAATATACTCGAATTCAAGCTTGAGACAAATAAAACCTGAAACAAGTCCAAATTATTTATCTATTCTCATTCAATACTGACTTGATCACTTAAATACTAAGCTTGGTTTCAGCTAGTGACTGAAAGGGTTGCAGATTCTTCTGCCTACCTCAATTTCATATTTATATAACCACTCATTGATACAGTATTCAATGCCTGATCCTTAGAGGAATAGAGGATGAGTTCTTTTTACAGTTGCTTTTCTAGGTCACTTATGAAAGATCCCCCTTCGGTATAGGATGGCTCTACTTCAATGATTGAATGATTTTGAATACAGGTTACTGGGCAGATGAATATTAGGACTGGTAGAAATAATGGTATGTTTTTGATTCTTAACCATAGTGGAGGACAATCTGCATCCCATTTTCTCAATGCTCATATAAAATACATGCTGATGGGTGGCTATCATTTGCCTTGGGCTTTGATCTGTAATGTCAAATGACAAAGTATACTCATGAAGGCAGAGAGGATTAAACTGAAAAAAAAATTGTTGTTTCTGTTGATGATGATGGTAATAACATGAACATTTTTTACAGTAGGACAAATTATTTTAAACAGCTAATCCTGATGTTTGCCATTCAAATGGTCAACAAGAATTCCAAGTTTCTGCCCAATCTCACACTTGGCTACAACATCCACGACAACTATGCCAATGCTCTTGGCACCTCAGATGCCTTGCTAGACACACTCTCTACTGGAGAAGCCAATGTTCCCAACTACAGCTGTGGAAGGAAGGAAAACCTTTTGGCTCTTGTTGATGGAGCTAAGAGGGAAACCTCCATTCAGATGTCAACATTAGTAGGCACCTACAAAGTCCCAAAGGTTTGTGTGTTTCTCCATCTGGTAAAGTTAGTAGGGAGGTTGTGGATGAGCAATAAACACAGCCTCATTTTGTCTATGTAATTCAAGAGCTGCTTTTCACCAAGGCCTTTACAGGTGCATAGCTATGGATTGGGATACAGTGTGGGAAGGGGGCAAAAATCATACATTTCCTCTAATGACACCATCCTCATTGCTTTGTGGGATTCTGCTTGTGAAGGTGAGGAGGGTCTCTGTGTCCAATCAAAATGTCTTCTGACTTCTAGTTGGTGTTCACTGATGTGCTCTTTTTGTTTTCTACTTGTTTTTCCTTTGTGGTGTTTGTTGCAGTCCTTACACTCTATGTAGGAGTCCTGCATTTTTATTTTTATTTTTGTCTTCTGTGGCTGCTGGATCTTCTGGTTTACTTAGGATATTTTGGATGGCTTTACTTGATTTGTGTGCTATAGTGATACCATGTGGTTATAATAGTTTGTTAATGGTTTCTGAGATGTTTGAGCTGTACAGCAGTCTTCTCTTTTTCAAAGCTTTTTCTACTTGTGCTATATTATGATTGGTGGTTAGGCAACTTTTTGATAAAGTTGCATGGATATCTGCTTTGTTGGAAAATGTTGTATAGATGATCTGTTTCCTTTTTTGTGATGTTCATTGTTGCTGCAGTGTGTTTGTGCTTGTCTAGGTGATGTCCAATGAAGGAAACACCGTACCACTTCCACCAACACTGACTGTGCAAGGCAGCAGAATAAAAAAATGTGAGCATATCCCACTCACTACTAGCACTGATGAAATTACTTAGTTTGGTACTGAAATTTCTGCAAGAAAACAACTAAGCTCAGAAAGTACCAGGGAATTGGCACTTCAACAATGAGCTGTAAATATTCTTCTCCATTAATTCTGAGATTATTAATAAATTCAACTCAAATTATTGTCTTTGGAAATGACATCATAGCCATAGATGGCTGTTTGATGATGAGCCAGTAGAGTGAATTAACATCTTTTCTTTCATAGGGGTAGTTTTCTCTGAGACTGGATCTACGCTCCTTCTTCATCAAAAGTGCTGATTTAGAACAAGAGTATGGGAATTTACAGCATAATTTTTTTTTAAAAAAACCCCCTCATAATATTCGAACTTTCTTATCCCAATACATTAAGAACATAAGAACATAAGAAGAGCCATGCTGAATCAGGCCAAAGCCCATCGAGTCCGGCATTCTGTGTCACACAGTGGCCCACCAATTGTACATGGGGATCTTGAGCAGAAAGAGAAGGCAAAACCCTCCCTTTTCCTTGACCCCCAACAAATGGTACTCAAGGGAATCCTGCCTGCCTCAACCAACATAGAGGCGGCACATGGACATCCGTTTTAATAGCCACCGATACACTTGGCAACCATGAATCTGTCTGACTCTGCCTTGAAGCTATCAAGGCTGACAGCTGTCACGACCCCTTTTGGAAGTGAATTCCATAAATCAACGACCCTCTGGGTGAAGAAATATTTCCCTTTATTTGTCCTCACTTTCTTAGCTATGAGCTTTAGGGAGTGCCCCCTTGTCCTGGTATTGTGTGATAGAGAAAAGAATTTTTCTCTATCCACCTTTTCTATCCCATGCATGATTTTATACACTTCGATCAAGTCACCCCTTAAACGCCGTCTTTCAAGGCTGAAGAGACCAAGCCGTTGCAATCTGGTTTCATAAGAGAGGCGCTCCATTTCCTTGATCATTCTTGTTGCCCTTTTTTGCACCTTTTCCAGTTCCATTATATCCTTCTTGAGGTGCGGTGACCAGAACTGTACACAGTACTCCAAGTGTGTTCTCACCATCGATTTGTACAGAGGCAATACAACACTTATTTTCGATTCCCTTCCTAATCATGCCAAGCATGGAATTTTGTTTTTTTTACTGCTGCTGCGAATTGGGTTGACATCTTCATTGAGCTGTCCACCAAAACCCCAAGATCCCTTTCTTGGGTTGTCTCAGAAAGTTTGGTCCCCATCAGTTGGTAAGTATAATTGGGGTTCTTTGCCCCGATGTGCATAACTTTGCACTTGTTTAGGTTAAAATGCATTTGCCACTTTGTTGCCCACTCACACAATTTTGAGAGATCCTTCTGGAGCTCCCGAGAATAAGTTTCACTTTTCACTACCCGGAACAATTTAGTGTCATCAGCAAACTTGGCTACCTCACTATTAACTTCTACATCCAGATCATTGATGAATAAATTAAAAAGTAAAGGTCCCAAAACTGAACCTTGGGGTACACCACTTCTCACTTCTTTCCATCCGGAGAATTGTCCATTTATTGCCACCCTTTGCTTCCTACAGTTTAGCCAGTTACCAATCCAGGACAAGACCTGTCCTCTAATTCCGTGGCTGGAGAGCTTTTTTAGGAGCCTTTGATGAGGGACTTTGTCAAAAGCCTTTTGAAAGTCAAGATATACAATATCAACTGGGGCCCTTTTATCTATGCATTTATTTACACCCTCAAAGAATTCTAACAAGTTAGGAAGACATGATTTGCCTTTGCAGAAACCATGTTGATTTTCTTTCAGCAATGCCTGTTTTTCTATATGCCCTGTAATTTTATCTTTAATAATGATTTCCATCAGTTTGCCTGGAACTGAGGTTAAACTGACTGGTCTATAGTTTCCTGGATCACCTCTGGATCCTTTCTTGAAGATCGGGGTTATATTTGCCTCCCTCCAATCCTCCGGTACAGTGCCTGATCTTAGAGAAAGATTATATATTTTAGCTAGAAGTTCAGCAATTTCACACTTGAGTTCCTTGAGAATTCTAGGGTGGATGCCATCTGGACCCGGCGATTTGTTGACGTTTAGTTTAGAAAGGCATGCAAGAGCATCTTCCTTGTTTATCTCTATCAGGTTTAATTCTTCTATTTCCCTCCCTGGGAAAACTAATTCAGTGGCAGGCAAATGTTCTCTATGCTCCTCTGTGAAAACGGAGGCAAAGAAGTCATTTAGCCTCTCAGCAATCTCCTTGTCTTCTCTGATTATCCCCTTCTGACCATTGTCATCGAGTGGCCCAACTGTTTTTCTGGTTGGGTTCCTGCTTCTGATGTACTTAAAATAGGTTTTGTTATTATTTTTAATATTCTTGGCTATATGCTCCTCAAAGTCTCCCTTGGCTTTCATGACTATCGCCTTGCATTTGGTCTGCCAGAGTTTGTGATCCCTCCTGTTCTCCTCAGTAGGAAGAGCCTTCCATTTCTTAAATGAGCTTTTCTTCTTTCCAATAATCTCCTTTACCTCATTCGTAAGCCATACTGGTATCCTCTTGGATTTTCCAGTCCTCTTTCTTCTTTTAGGAATGCATTTTATTTGAGCCTGCTGTAACATATTTTTAAATAGTTTCCAAGCATTTTGGAGGGATTTGACTTTTTTACTGTTCTTTTTAGTTTCTTCTTTACTATTTTCCTCATTTTGTCAAAATTCCCTCTGTGAAAGTTTAGGGTCTCTGTGTTAGTTTTCGCTGACAATTTGCTATCCATGGTTAAGTTGAAGGTTATTGTGTTGTGATCGCTGGTTCCTATGGGCTCGGTTACAAGGACATCATGAACCAAATCCTGTGCGTTAATTAGAACCAAGTCCAGGATCCCCTTTCCCCTGGTTGGTTCCATGACCATCTGCTCAAGGGAATAATCGTCTAACATGTCGAGGAACCTTGTCTCTCTTTCATGTGTAGAACAAGAATTTACCCAATCTATTTGGGGATAGTTGAAGTCCCCCATTATGACTACCCTATTTCTTTTTGAGGCCTCCTTAAATTCATTTTCCAAATAGCAATCTGCCTCTGGAGTTTGGTTGGGAGGGCGATAGCAGATCCCTAACGTCAGATTAGTTTCCTGTCCTGGGATTTTTATCCACAATGTTTCTATGGGTGAGTTTGAATTTTCCTGAATTTCGAGTTCATGAGATTCTAACTCCTCATTTATGTACAAGGCCACGCCACCACCATTTCTCCCTCTCCTGTCCATCCTATACAATTTGTAACCTGGAATCCTTGGTTATCATCTGTCCACCAGGTTTCTGTTATGCCAATAATATCAATATTATTTGCCTACACCAAGCATTCCAATTGCCCTATTTTTGCTCGAATGCTTCTAGCATTCGTGTACAGACATTTATATGTAATTTTCTGGTGCACTTTCAACTTTGACTGTAGATTTTGACTGTAGAATTTGGTTGTAGAATTTGTAGATGGTCTACCATGTCCTTCTGCTTGACTATTACAATTTAGTTTTCCTGTTGACTCACCAATGTGTGCATAATTTCCACCCTCCATATTAGGCAGTGCGCCTTCTCGAACCGGAAGCTGCCCAGCTCCTGTCGACTTGCCCCTATGAATCAGTTTAAAAGCTGCTCTGAAACCTTTTTAATATTAATCGCCAACAGTCTGGTTCCATTATGGTTCAAGTGTAACCCGTCCCTTCTGTACAGGTGTGGCTTGTCCCAAAATGTTTCCCAGTTCCTAATTAATCTAAACCCTTCCTCTCGACACCACTGCCTCATCCACGCATTGAAGCTCCTGAGCTCTGCCTGTCTAGCTGGCCCTGTGCGTGGAACAGGTAGCATTTCTGAGAATGCAACCTTGTGGGGTCCTGGACTTTATTCTTCTACCTAGCAACCTAAATTTGGCTTCCAGGACCTTCCTCTTAGCTATAATCCCAAGGTTATAATCCCAATCTATAATCCCAAGGTTACTGAAATGCTCTTATATTGAGCTGATATTTAGTATGTAAATAAATCATTGCTAGAACAAACAAAATCACAGTTTCTTAAAAGTATCTTATAGGTGGATTAAAGGACTTCAGCTGCTGCTCTCAGAGTTGATTTCTGAATTTATTCATTTTGTTCTTTGTCTAAAATCAGGAAAAATATTTACTAGTCAAAAATTAAAACTATGGAAAATGAGAGAATCCCAAACTTCTTTCTTTTAGAACGAACAACATTTTCATTAAAGGCCTCTTGGATGGCACAACTGACAAATTGTATCAGGATCTTTGGACTCTCTCTTTTGCACAACTGGAGGACGAGCTAAAAAGATTGCTGCAGAAAGAATTCTGGATATCAAAGCACAGAAAGATATGGCCATCCTCAATAAAGTTGGAACATTGAAATAGATGAGCCACTACAAATGGACCTTCCAAACTGAAAGAATTTCAGTGCAAAAACGCAAAAATATGCCAACATGGTTTTTACTCAAACAAGATTTGAGCAATTGGACGCAATGGTCAGTTAGGGAAAATTTATCCAAATCCCTGTTACAGAACATGCTTATATTTGCACGCTCCAGATAGAAGAAATAACATTCTTCTTCATTCTTCAATTGAATCAGGAAGAGAGAGACAAGTATCTTGGATTATATAACAGACCAATGTCATATTGGGATCCTTACATTAAAATAAAATGCATATTTCCTGTATGATCAGAATTCAAAAATAACATATAATAGAGGCATTTTATTTGAACAAAACAGTTCAGGTGAGATCTGCACATGTGGGTCAATGATGTTGTTGATGATGATGTTATCCATTCAGTGGGGCCCATCTCTTGGTGATTCTATGGGACAGGTCTCATGCTGGGGTTTTGAGAATTTTCTCACTAAATCCTCCTAGCCAATCCGCCCTGTTGCTCCAACGGCTGCTGGGCCCTCTGCTGTTGACGTGGCGCCCCCAGTTGCTGTTGGCCCCATCCGGCCTGCTGATCCAATGGTTGCTGGGCCCTCTGCTGCTGGCCAGCAGGGGCTGGTGGTGCCCCCTGCTGCTCCAGGCCTCCCAATGGTGGCTGTGGAAGTGGGGGTTTTAGTGGTCTTCTCTGCTGTAGGATTGCAGGGGGTGGTGATGCTCTCTGCTGTTGCCCTTGTAGACGCTGTTGTAACTGCAGTCGCAACTGATTTGGAGCTGTTGGAGGCCTACTGAGTGCCTGCCGTGGCTGCATCATCTGGAGCAAAAGTTGCTTGAATTCTTGAGGAACCTATTTTCATGACCTTATCTCTATGTCATCTAAGCATAGTTCTAGAAACCAGGTACTTCTCATATGATTAAGATGGCAGCCATATAAATTAGAGAAAATTATACAAATAAACAAAGACCCTCTCCTTTAAGGTTGATAGCTCTAATTTGTAAGGGGCTTTTCCTATTTATCTTAATTGGGAGACTATTTTAGATAACTTTCAAAGTGGAATAGATTTGCAATGTTTTATGTAGTCTTGAAGAAACCTTTGCAGATCCCACCAATTTTAAGTTTTTTCTTCATTACAGTTTCATTTTATTTTCATGTATTTAATAGAATAAATACCTAGTAAATCTTTTAGAATAAATTTGTTTTAAAATTTAACATGAATACATCACCCTACTTTAAAATCATGGATACATGAAGAATGGAGGAATAAATTTTAATGCAGCCATGAGAGACAAACTGCTGGTTGTCATTTAATTGTTAAATCTTTTCTCAATTCTATGTGTTCAGCTATATTAAGTAGAAAAGTCCTTTATTTTAATGTGATATACCAAAAACAAAAGAAATGAACTAAATGAAGAATCTGTCAGCTGTTGTATCTTTTGCAATTACTTGGAACTAGTTAGAGAGTTCATACATATCTAAATGAAGAACAGAATCTCTTTGGCTAATGTTAATTCTGATATTTATTTTCTAAGGATGGTTAGTTCTAACATATTTTCTTTGGTGTTCATTCTGTTTCTGCTTAGTCTCTGCCTCAGTTCAAATGTGTAGAAAAATGTCATCCTGGATTTGTCAAACAGGCTCGAGAAGGAGAGCCAGTTTGCTGCTATGATTGTGTTCCTTGTCCAGAGGGGACCATCTCCACTCAGGAAGGCGGGTGACATCAGAGAAAAGAGCAGACCTTGTAGAAGTGGATTCATCCAGAGCATTTTAATAGAAGTGCAAGTTAAGAGACAGATTGAAACTCAAGTGTTTTCTTCTTTATTTTGAAAATCAATGCCTTTTTTATCTTTTTCCTCCCCTCCCTCACTTTTCTATTCCCTTTTCCTTTCCCTATCTTTCCTTTCCTTGTTTACTTTTGCATTTTCATTGTATTGTAAATAAAAAACAAATAAAATAATAATAACATAACATCAGTTTTCAGAGGAAAGCTGGACAAGTTGGTCACAGAAAGATGATTTGGACTCCCCTCCATTGAGGAGATTGAAAGTCTCTTGTACCTAAAACCTACAACCAAAATAATGGAATTTTAGCCCCCTTCCCATTATATATTTTTGGCATAGCAACAAGAAACATGCACACATGTTGTAATTTAAAAACCTGAGTGTGTCGTCTCGGCTTCATGTAGGTTAAGAGCATTGGCAGATATTCTGCCTTAAGGATTCAAAAAAGCTCAGTGGACATCTTTCAATTTTCCTTTATCCCATTGGTGAGATTATCTCCAAACACCTTTTAAGCATATGCACCATTTTCTTGGTGTTGATTGTTCGATATTTCTCATATTTCTACATTTCTTCTGGTTGTAAGATGCTCCTTTGTGTTCAGGTCTGACCTCAGAAAGATAATGTAGCACTTGGGGATGAAGATGCAACCCAGCAGAGCAGCATTGGAGGACAAGATGGAGAAGACCTGCACAGCCACCATATATTTCCCTTTGGTGCTCAGGTAGGTGGGCACAAAATTCACCCAGACACTGCAGAAGACCATCATGCTGAAGGTGATCAGCTTGGCTTCATTGAAGGCCCCAGGTAGATTCCTGGCCAGGAAAGCCACAGTGAAGCAAATGGCAGCCAGGAAGCCCAGGTAGCTGAGGGTGATGTAGAACATAACAACATAGCTTTCATTGCATTGCAGGATGATCATTCCAGGCTGAGAGTGGAGGTCAAAATCAGGGAATGGGGGAGAAACTCCCAGCCAGATGGTACAGATGATAACTTGGACAGCAGAACAAGAAATGATGATGGAGTTGGCCAAGCTCTTCCCCAACCATTTCTTCACTCGATTTCCTGGTTTTGTGGCCAGAAAAGCCAGCACCACCATGATTGTTTTGGCCAAGAGAGAAGAAATGGCAACTGAAAAGACCATGCTGAACACTGTTTGTCGAAGAAGGCAGGTAGCTTTCCTTGGTTGACCAATGAAAAGAAAAGAAGACAAGAAACAAAGCAGGAGGGAGACCAGGCTGATATAAGAGAGGTCCCTGTTGTTGGCTTTGACAATGGGAGTTTCCAGGTATTTAATGAATATGATTAAAACAAGGCTTGTGGTTAGGAAGAAGAGTAGAGCAAAAGAGACCAAGGTGATGCCCAGATATTCTTCATAGGGCAAGAAGGTTATAATTTTGGGGATACATTGTATTCGGTCCTTATTTGGATATTGATCAGGTGGACATTTGCTGCATTTTTCCATATCTGAGAATATCAAAACAATTATCTTTTTAAAAAACTCTCCATTCACATTTTAAGAAGTAGCTTCTTGGGAAAACATCTGATATCAGGGACAATACAAGATAAGATAATAAGAATACCATTTTCATATCTATATCATATATTTCATATGTCATATTTCATATCTATTTGTGCGTGTGTGTTTTATGCCACACAGAGTCACCTTTTAGGGAAGATGGGTGGCATAAAAATTTAATAAATAAATGAATAACTAAAATACCTATATAGCTAACATCTATGGAATTCAAGGAGATCTTAGGACCTGAAAGATTTCATGTTAATGTGCAGAACCTACAATATTGGAAGTTAATAATGACTTAGTTAATCTTTCTAAATACATTTCCTGAGTCCTACAATGTGGCGCTTCCTAACATAATGAACTCATATGATGTGTATATTGTGAACTCTACCAAGCTGGCAGAGAAAGTGCTAGTCATGGGATAATTTGGAATAGCTAATTGGAGCAGTGGTAACCTGAGTGGAGTGAGGTGTTCCCATAACTGTCCACAGCACCTCATTCTGGACCAGCAATACCTTCCTTGTATTCCATGGAGAAGTCCCTATGGAATACATTGCAAAAAGCCTTCCAATAATTATACTAAGATATTTCCTAAAGTTTCAAAGAAATCTGATTTTCCTGGAAGTCAAAATATAGAAGGAAACATCCAAACTAAAAACTGAAGTGATATTATATCTGCTAGTAATACAGGTTGTCTGATATGAAAAACCCTTTTATCTCTTTGCAGCCCCTTTTTCAAGATCATTTGGCTGTTCCTCCCATTAGATAAGAAATTGTGCACTTTCAAAATAAAGAAGAAAACACTTGAGCTTCAATCTGTCGCTTAACTTGCACTTCCATTAAAATGCTCTGGATGATTCCACTTCTACAAGGCCTGCTCTTTACTCTGATGTCACCGACCTTCCTGAGTGGAGATGGTCCCCTCTGGACAAGGAACACAATCATAGCAGCAAACTGGCTCTCCTTCTCGAGCCTGTTTGAAAAATCCAGGATGACATTTTTCCACACATTTGGACTGAGGCAGAGACTAAGCAGAAACACAATGAACACCAAAGAAAATATGTTAGGACTAACCATCCTTAGAAAATAAATGTCAGAATTAACATTAGCCAAAGAGACTCTGTTGTTCATTTAGATATATATGAACTCTCTAACTAGTTCCAAGTAGTTGTAGGAGTTACAACTGACAGATTCTTCATTTAGTACATCTCTTTTGGTTTTGGAATATCACATTAAAATAAAGGACTTTTGTACTTAATATAGCTGAATGCATAGAATTGAGAAAAGATTTAAGCATTAAGTGACAACCAGTGGTTTCTTTTTCATGGCTGCATTAAAATTTACTCCTCTATTCTTCATGTATCCATGATTTTAAAGTAGGGAAATGTATAAATGTTAAATTTTAGAATAATATTTATTCTAAAAGTTTTACTAAGTATTTATTCTATTAAATGTATGAAAATAAAATGAAACTGTAATGAAGAAAGAAACTTAAAACTGGTGGGACCTGCAAAGGTTTCTTCAAGACTACATAAAACATTGCAAATCTATTCCACTTTGAAAGTTATCTAAAATAGTCTCCCAGTTAAGATAAATAGGAAAAGCTCCTTACAAATTAGAGCTATCAACCTTAAAGGACAGGGTCTTTTTATAATTTTCTCTAATTTATATGAGACTAAAGTACCTGGTTTCTACAACTGTAGTTAGATTACACAGAGATAAGGTCATGAAAATAGATTTCTCAAGAATTCAAGCAACATTTGCTCCAGGAGATGAACATGAGTATGATCCTCTGTTGGGAAAGGATCTAAGGCCCAACTTAATAACCAAGACAAGGTCCTCTCTGTTGAAGAACTACAACTAATGACACCAACTGGCATGGAAAGACAGACTCATGTTCATGATTAGTTAAATTTGGAGTAACTAAATTATTAGTTAAATTTGGAATTAGTTTCTGTCTAGAAAGATTTAAAGTGGCTAATAATCATGATAAACAATATCATTCAAAGGTTATCAGATGAAATGCCTACTTACAAGCCAAAAGCAAATCTTAGTAACATTTACCTTCCAATTGTCCTTTGTTATTTCCAATATCGGAAATAGGAAGGGCTTTTCTTTGGATGAAAGTCATGATTTGGTGCTCCAATTTTCTGCGTCAGGGCATAACCTCACATCAGAACAAGTCATTGAGATTTCAGGTGAACTGAATGCCTTGGACTTCCTTCCAGTGAGCAGAAGTCCTATTGCTCTCTCTCAATGGTGTGAAAGGAAACCAAGGATAATTCTTGCCACATCTGGACTGCTTGAAAACATTGCTATCTCTATGGACTTTCTTTTTCAGAGAACACTGTCCCCAGCCAGGACAATCTGAATCCCAAGGCATACTTGTCACAGGAATCAAGAAGGTATCTGTCCAGTCTTGACTCAATTTCATTTGATTCATCCCAAACCTGAACTTGGGAACTGTTTAACTTCTCCTTCTGTTTAACTTCTCCTTTGCTATTTTAAAATAAGAAACAAGGAAATTTGAGTCTATCAGTTCCATAATCATCAGTACTTGAGGAGCACTCTCTACAGTTTTATGGAAATACCAGATTGCAGATAATGGACAAAATGGCTGTGACATGTCCTACAAATTTTTCAGCTAGTACCCCATGTTGGACAGTGTGGAATCAGCTTAAAACAGTGCTCCATATTTTAACATATAAGGGACACCCTGATCAACAGTACTGATGCCTTTCAAGCAGTCTAAGAAAACTGAGCTATTTCTATTCCCCACATTCAATTCTCAATGAAGATTCACCACCTTGGTGATTTAATAAAATAACAGAATGACAGAGCTGGAAGGGATCTTGGAGGTCTTCTAGTCCAACCACTTTCTCATGCAGAAAACCCCATATCATTTCAGACAAATAGTTGTCCAATCTCTTCTAAAAAATACTTCCAGTGTTGGAGAATTCACAACCTCTGGAGACAAGTTGTTCCACTGATTAATTGTTCTAACTGTCAAGAAGTTTCTCCTTAATTCTAGGTTGCTTCTCTCCTTCATTATTTTCCACCCATTGCTTCTTGTCCTGCCTTCAGGCGCTTTGGAGAATAGCTTGACTCCCTCTTCTTTGTGGCAGCCCCTGAGATATTGGAAGACTGCTATCATGTCACCCCTAGTCCTTTTCTTCATTAAACTAGACATACCCAATTCCAGCAACCATTCTTTATTTAAGTTGGCTTGGCCAGCTTGAAATGAGTGCTCAGGCTTTTGAAAATAGAGAACGGACATCAATATTTCTCCCACCTGGTTGAGCAAGTTTAGCAATGATATTGTAGCTTCATTGACTATAAATTTCTGCCTTTCAAAACTCCCCAGTTGCTCGTCGACGGGATCCCACCCTGAAAGAAACACCCAGGTTATGACGTTCAGATCTGCTGCTACATCTCCATTTTGATCCAAGTACAATTTACAATGGGAAATATTGCAAAACTCATTCTTCTCCAGAAATGGATGGAACTAGAATAGAAACATCCATGAATTTTAAAAGCAGAAAATTTAGTTTCCTATCCCAGCTGGTCCTTTTCAAATTTGAAACTTTCATCTCCAGTTGTCTAACTTGCAAATATTGTGAGTCGATAAAAGAAATGTTACCACAATCTTCAAAAGTGAAAAATGATCAGATAAATTGATCAATCAATGAGATTATTCATAAAAATGCCTTGGAAAAAACAAGAAAGCATGGAGTTCTCAAGAAGAAAGTTGCCAGGCTAATCTTCTCCCAAGAAGACCTGATGGGAAACGTGACTGCATGAGCTAATTCTACATTATTGTAAGGGTACATTAGGAGACTCTTATAAGTTTTATCTCCCACCAACACTGAGAAGTTAAGAAAGATACTTAAAATTATATTTTTTTATTTTTATACACACACACACACACACACATTCACAAACTTTATTATTTTAAAAAGTAACTCAAGGCTTGTTAAGATATCCAATATATTTTCTTTCTATTTTCCCCACAAAAACAACTCTGTGAAATTGGTTGGGCTGAGCGTGAGTGACTGGCCAAAGTCACTCACAATCTCCTACTATCTAGCTTGATGCCATACCACATTTGCAAATATCATTATACTTTCTTAGTAGATTGTGTGAATGCTAGTAATATAACTTGATTTCACCAAAGTATTAGCAATGTACTACCTGAAAGGAGTAGAACTTTTAGAGCTGAGCCCTAGAGAAGGCAAGAAAAACCAAATGTACAGGTATAGTATAGGGGGTACCTTGCTCAATAGTAACTGTGAGATGGATCTCGGAGTCCTAGTGGACAATCACCTAAATATGAGCCAGCAGTGTGCTGCAGCTGCCAAAAAAGCCAACACAGTGCTAGGCTGCATTAACAGAGGGATAGAATCAAGATCACGTGAAGTATTAATACCACTTTACAATGCCTTGGTAAGGCCACACTTGGAATACTGCATTCAGTTTTGGTCACCGTGATGTAAAAAAGATGTTGAGACTCTAGAAAGAGCACAGAGAAGAGCAACCAAGATGATTAGGGGACTGGAGGCTAAAGCATATAAGGAACGGTTGCTGGAATTGGGTATGTCTAGTTTAACGAAGAGAAGGATGAGGGGGGACATGATAGCAGTGTTCCAATATCTCAGGGGCTGCCACAAAGAAGAGGGAGTCAAGCTATTCTCCAAAGCGTCTGAAGGCAGGACAAGAAGCAACGGGTGGACACTAATCAAGGAGAGAAGCAACCTAGAACTAAGGAGAAACTTCCTGACAGTTAGAACAATTAACCAGTGGAACAACCTGCCTCCAGAAGCAGTGAATGCGCCAACACTGGAAGTTTTTAAGAAGAAACTGGACAGCCGTTTGTCCGAAATGATATAGGGTTTCCTGCCTGTGCAGGGGGTTGGACTAGATGACCTCCAAGGTCCCTTCCAACTTTATCATCATCATCATCATCATCATCATCATCATCATCATCATTGTTATTATTGTCAGTCTTCCTTTCACTGCTTGTTTTAATGGAAAAACTGAGAAATCTGTCAGAGAAGCATGAGAAGCAGGTGGGATCTTCTCTTAATCTGCCAATCAGCTCCAGCATCACACACACACACACACACACACACACACACACACACACACACACACACACACAGAGGAGGGCCCCAAGCCACCTGGCAAAGCTAGGTCCTCAGGCCCTAATAGAAGGTCAGAAGAGTGGATACAGATCTCACTTCAGGGAAAGCATGTTTCAAAGGGCGAGCATAACGTGATAGAAAATGCTCTTTTCCTGGATGCTGACAGCCAAACTTCCTTGACCGATGGGGCCCACAGGAACCCCTTTCAAGTAGGAGTCACAAGTCCAGGAGAATCCTAAGATTATGGACCAGGTCTTTCAGGGGGAGGGCAACACTATTCAGAACTAAAGACATTAAATTACCAGATGGAGCTAAAGCCATTCAGTCTTGCCAGGTTTCAGTCAAAACCTCGTCTCCATTCCCCACAACTTTATTCCCTGAGTGATTAGATTGACCAAGCTGTTGGCCTTTTGTAGCACGAAGAGGATTCCTCTCCCTCTCCCTTAAGAGTGTCATGTATCCCAGTAGGGACTCCATACCTGTCATGGCAGCAGCCTCAGAGCCCGCAACCTGTCTTCGCCCTTTTTACTTCTCCTCCTGGATCTGGAAGAATACGCAGCTTTCAAGGCATAGGCCAGAGTCTTAATAACACTGTGCAGATGGAGGTGAAATGGGATCCATATACCCCTCCATTCTTTTTCAGGCTCCAGTGGTCCTTTCTGGGAGCAATGTGTGATCGTAGCTGTTTCTTTCTTTTAACTGCCAGTGGGGGTATGAACTGATTGGCTGGGAGCTTAACAGCTATCCAAAACAAATATAACCCCCCCAAACACATCCTAGATCTGACCAACCACTGTCTATCCAACATATACTTCATCTATAATGGACGAAAATACAAACAAATAGAAGGAGCGCCCATGAGATCATCCCTCTCACCTGTCATTGCAAACCTCTACATGGAACACTTTGAAACCCAAGCTCTAGAAAAATCTGATCACAAACCCAAACTCTGGCTCAGATACGTAGATGACACCTTCGTAATCTGGCCACATGGGAAAGACAACTTTGAATAACAACTTCCTCACACACCTCAACAGCCTACACCCCAAAATACAGTTCACCATGGAAACAGAAGCTAATAACCAACTTCCCTTCCTGGATGTCTTGGTCTACAAGAAATCCAATGGCTCCCTAGGACACACCATCTACCAGAATAAAACGCACAAACTGCTATCTGCCCGCACTCTCACACCACCACTCAGCACAGATCAACTCCGTAGCCAAGACACTCATCTCCAGAACCAAATGCCTAGCTGACGAACAACATCTAAAAAACGAACTACACACTCTCACTAATGTACTAACATCAAATGGATTCCAAAGAAATAATATTTCCAACTTAATCCAAAAAGAAACTCCCACTAAAATCTAAGACAGAGAACAACAAAATAGCAAAGCCCTCCTCCCATACATAAAAGGCACCACAGACAGGATCAGCAAGATCCTCCACAAACATAACATCAAGACAGCATTCTGCACAAACAGAAAAATATCCATCATCCTAAGAAACCCTAAAGACAAAATTGAGTTAGAAAATCAAGGAGTATATGAAATCCTATGTACTGCTTGCCGCACCACATACATCGGACAAACCAACAGAAGAATAAGTGCATGCATTGAAGAACACAAAAACTCAGTCAAAAAAGAGGAACCAACTTCTTCCCTGGTCCAACACCTTAAAGCCACAGGACATGAAATTGACTTCAAAAAAACCAGAACTATCGCCAAAACTGAACACTTTAATAACAGAATAATCAGAGAAGCTGCCGTCTCTCTATATATATTTGTGTGTGGGGGGTGGAGTGTGTGGTATTCTTCAGAGTTTCAGTGTTCAGAGAAGAAGAACACTTCAGAGAAGACACAGGTAGAAGACACATTCCATTAATGAATGCTATCATGGGTTTTCCATTTCAAGTATGTTCTTGAGGTTTACATTAATTCTGGATGTCGTTCTGAAATAATATTTTCATTGGTATAACAAAATTAGCAAATTTTAAAGGAATACATTTATGTGTTAAAAGAAGAAAGGGCTATTTCATTTTAAATATGGTTGCTTGTTTTTTTTCAACTTTAATTTTTATTAGTTTTATAGTTATAATAGAACAAAAATAGTTACTACAGTATAATTGTGTATAGTATACATATTTCATAAGGCACCTCACCAACCACATCCCCCTCTACCTCCTCCCTTTCAACTTCTATCCCCCCACTTTCTCTACCTCCCTCACTCTCCTCATTCCTCCTACAACTCCCTACTTCCCTTCTCCTTCACTCCTCAAACTCCTCCTCCTCCTCCTCAAATGTGGTTCTGAGATGCCGCTAAAACAATCCATATCTAAACTTATATAACACAATTAAATATTAGATATTACAAATAATAAAATTATGAATCCCCCCTAACCACCCCCCCGACTTCCCAGAGTGAATACAGGATAAAAACACAAGAAAACCCACTAAATTACCCCAAAATATTATTTAAAACCTATTGAAAATACTATATTTTACAACCTAACAGATAAATATTTAATCATATGCTAAATACAATTTCTTAAAATGATATCTCCCTTGTATATAGTCTATCCATCTTTTCCAATCCATCATATATTTCTCATTTGAGTGGTCCTTCAAATATGCAGAGATTTTGGCCATTTCTGCCATATTTGTTACTTTCAAAATCCATTCTTCAATAGATGGTAATTCTGGCTTCTTCCAATATTGTCCCACCAACAATCTTGCTGCTGTAATCAAATTCAAGATTAAGTTTGTCTCTCTGGTGGAAGAGTCTTTTATAATACCAAGCAAAAACATCTGTGGTAAAAATTCAATACGTTTTTTCAAGATATTTTGAAGAATCCACCATATTTTTATCCAAAAAGCCTTAATTTTTTTACAAGTCCACCATACATGAAAGTAAGTAGCGTCCGTACTATCACACCTCCAACACTTAGCTTGTAAGTTAGGATACATACATGATAATTTTTTTGGATCCAGATGCCACCTGTAGAACATTTTATAAATATTTTCTCTTATATGAGTCGCTCGTGTAAATTTTACATTTTTCACCCAGATCCTTTCCCAAGTATCCATCATGATTGGTTGTCCAAAATTTTGTCCCCATTTTATCATACAATCCTTAACCAACTCAGTTTCAGAATCAATTTCTATCAATACATTATACAATCTTTTAATATGCATGGGCCTTTGATCTATAACTTGTTTAATTAAATTTTCATCTGTTGAAGATAGGCCCATCTTGAAGTCTTTTTTCCATCTAGACTCCAATTGTGCATATGGAAACCAAGTATGAACAATTCCTTCATCCCTTAACATATTCAAAGACTTCAGTACTAGCAAATTCCCTTCTTTAATTAGGAGTTTCTCATAAGGCACCACATCTAAAACTTGTGATCTATTTATATTCTCTACTGCGTGTCTGGGAACTGTCCAAAGAGGAATCTTTGCATTTAATTTATACTGATACTTTTTCCAGACACGCAGCAGAGCGCTTCTCAATATGTGCTCTTTGAAGCTCCTATCCACCTTTTTATCATAAACCAGATATGCATGCCAACCATATAATAAACCGTATCCTTCAATATTCAATATTCTGTCATTAGTTAAATTAATCCAATCACTTATCGCTACTAAAGCAGCAGCATGATAGTACAACTTAAAATTGGGCATTTTCAGACCACCTCTTTCCCTTATATCCTGAATAATTTTTAATTTAATCCTCAGTTTCTTGCCATTCCAGACAAATCTATTAATACCCTTCTGCCACTCCTCCAAATTCGCATCTTTTTTAAGTATAGGTAGCATTTGAAAAAGAAATAAAAATTTTGGCAATACATTCATTTTAACTGCTGCTATCCTACCCAACAAAGATAATTGTAATTTAGCCCATTTATCCAATTCTATTTGTATCTTATTCCACAAAACTTGGTAATTGTTTTTATATAACTTCCCATTAGAAGCTTCAATATCAATCCCTAAATATTTAACTTTCTTAACTATTTCACAACCCGTTATTCTTTCCAAATCTTGTTTTAAGTTGCCATCCAAATTTTTGCTAACATCTTTGTCTTAGATATGTTTAGTTTAAAACCTGATACCCTACCATAATTTTTAATTAACTCCATCAAAATCTGTACTGACTTCTTTGGTTGAGACAATGTCACAAGCAGGTCATCAGCAAAAGCACATAATTTATAATCATGTTGTCTAATCTGTATACCTTTTAAATCATCTACTGCTCTTATCTTATTCAATAAGACCTCTAACGTTAAAATAAACAACAATGGAGATAAAGGACATCCCTGTCTAGTACCTTTCTCTATCTTAAATGAATCTGTTAAATGCCCATTCACAATAATCTGACCTGTTTGTTTCTGATAAACAGCCAATATGGAATTAATAAACTGATCCCCCATTCCCATCCTAACTATTAACTTTTTCAAAAACAGCCAGTTCAGTCTATCAAAAGCTTTTTCCGCATCCAAAAACATAAGAACTGCAGGTACCTGGATATGCTTGTCCAAATATTCTAATATATTAATAAGTTGTCTAACATTAGTTTTAATCTGTCTCCCTTGCAAAAAGCCAGTTTGATCTGAATGAATTATTGTTTGTAAAACTTTCATTAGTCTGTTAGCCAAAATTTTAGCAAAAATCTTATAATCCGTATTCAACAATGAAATAGGTCTAAAGTTTTCTGGTTGAACATTATCTCTTCCCTCTTTGGGAATTAAAGAAACATAAGCCGTTTTCCACGAAGGTGGAACCTGACCACCCTCTTGTATATTGACAAACAACTCTCTAAGAGGTTCCACCATTTCCATTTGAAGATGCTTATAATAAGCTGCCGTTAAACCATCCGTCCCAGGAGATTTTCCCATTTTCAATTGTTTAATCACTGAAATTATTTCATCTGATGTGATTAATCTATTTAGTCTATCTCTTTGTTCACTAGTAATTGTCAATACATTCTCATTTTGCAAAAAACATCTATCTCGTTCCCTTGTATCTTATCTTCAGCATATAACTTGGAGTAAAATTCTAAAAAGGCTTTTTTAATAGTTTCTTGTTGAAATACCACCTTCCCTCTATATTCTATTTTATCAATAATGCGGGATTTTTGTTTTTTCCTTAGTGTATAGGCCAACCATCTGCCAGGTTTATTAGAATTAAAAAATGTGTTATGTTTAGCATATTGCATATTCCTAGCAACTTGGTCGGCCATCAACAAATCAAATTGTTTCTGTTAAATCTTAATCCCCTCTTTAATATTTTCTGGTCTCTTTACTAAAAGTTGCTTTTTCTTTCTTATTTCCTCCTCTAATTCCTTCCTTTTTCCTCCCATTTACGTCTATACCTTTTATTCATATCAATTAAAACCCCACGCATAAAAGCTTTACTAGCATCCCACACCATTTCTATTGTTGTACCCTTATGAAGATTTAACATAAAAAATTCCTTCATGGCACTTTTACATTCAAGCACGTTTGAATCATATTGAAACAAGTTTTCATTGAGTCTCCAAGATCTTCTAAGAGTCTGGCCCACCATTAACCCCATCAAAACTGGATTATGATCTGATAAAACTTTAGGCAAAATTTTTACCTTTCTTACCCCAGAAATAAAGTCACTTGTAGTTAGTATAAAATCAATTCTAGAAAATGATTGGTGTCTATCAGAAAAAAAAGTAAATTCTTGCTCTTTACAATTTCTTTCTCTCCATATATCTATCAAATCAAAATCATCCTTAATATCAAAAAAAGATTTAGGCAGCAAAGAACGTGTTTGAGGAATTGGTGATGTTTTCCTCTTGTCTAAACTAATATCCATAACACCATTCCAATCTCCCATTAGAATACAAGACCTATAATCAAATTGTGTTAATTTTTTATGTATTAATTTATAAAACTTTCCTTGGTGTTGATTTGGTGCATAAATACCCATCAGAAGAACTTTCTTCCCATTTATTAAAATTTCAATTACTAAAAATCTGCCTTCAACATCTGCTTCTATTAACTTAGTGTTTATGTGATTTTTAACATAAATAGCAATTCCATTCTTCTTCTCTTTAGCCGCTGCCACAAAATGTGAACCTAATTTATTATTTATCAAGTATTTCTGATCACTAGATCTAATGTGTGTTTCTTGTAGGCAGATTACATCATTTTTACATTGAGTCAAATAGTGAAATATCTTTTTCCTCTTCTGAGGAGAATTTAGACCGTTGACATTCCATGTCAAATATTTATTTGACATGGCCAGATTGAGAAAGCTTTTGCAAGACCAAATCAATTTTCGCCGTTTTCTTCTTTGGTCTAGCTCCCATGGCTTCCAAACTTGCAGATGTGCGTAATTGTTGTTGTTCTTTTTCTTGTTCTTCCATACGCTTGGTAGCTGATCTAGTTTGCCTTTGATCTTTAGATTTCTCTATTTCCAGGGGTTGGAAAATATCAATACTCTGTACGGGCAACTCCATCGAAACTCCTCCAGCTGCTGGGGGGGGCTGTGAGTCTGAAAATTGTAGTTGTAATAGTTCCATCCCTTCTTCTTTTGACAAATCTGCATTTTTTGGTATCGAGGATGGGGATCTACCAGCCTTCAGCACGTTCTCAGCAAAATCTTTCGCTTTTGCAACAGAATTCAAATAATATCTTTTACCCTGATATGATAATGAAAGTCCAGCTGGAACCTCCCATCTATATTGTAAAGCACGTATTTTAAGCTCAGCAACCAAAAATGCATAGTCCTTTCTAGCTCTCAACATCTTTGGAGGAATCTCCTTCAGAACCACAACCTCCTGACCAGCAACATTTAATATCTTATTATAAGATATTGTAAGAACATGATTTCTGAATCTCCTTGTTACAAAATAAATAACAACATCTCTAGGTAAATTTCTTTGTCTTGCAATCCGTGAATTAATTCTATATATTCTATCAATTTGCCAGGAAAAATTCTTGACGGCATCGTTTAAAATATTTTCCAAGGCTTCCTCAAAGATTCTTCTCAAATCATCCTGAGTCTCATTTGGTACCTGAGTCTCATTTGGTACCTCCCTCAGGCCTCTAATTCTAATACCCTCCCAGACCCCCTTAACAGCTTCCACAATATCCTCTCTTATTTCCATATTATGGGTCTGGATTGTTGCCTTAATTTTTTCCAGTTCATCAGATACACCTCCAACTTTTTCTCCATTTTATCAAACCTTTTTTCAAATCTTCTCTCCAAATCCTCAGTCAAATTAATGTAGATCTTTCACAGTAAGCATTTCTGAAGCTTGTATAGGCAAAGGGTGAGATTCTGTAGTTGCTGAAGAAGGAGGGGGAGCAAGAGAGCTGGTCACTGCTTTAGAGGGCTGAGCTGGAGAAGATACCACCTTTGAGGAAACTAACTTAGTTTGTCTAGAAGTCATTTTGTTCAAACCAAAATTTCTACCAAAATATATCCTCCTCTTATCTTCTTGAATTACAATTTATAAGATTTTAAAATGTAAATCTGAGCCATCTCATAGCAATCGCTCTAAACGCTTGAGAAAAAAAATCACTTTTGCTTTCCGGTAACTTTCTCTTTACAGTAAAAGCGATCGCCATCTTGGATACATTATGTTGATTGTAGAAATACATGGTCAGAAGTAAAATATAAAGAAATACTCTTCCAACTCCGTTATTCTGTATTTTGTATTCAGATGAAATGAGTGGGACACTTCATCAGAATGGATAACTGCCATATACTTTGACAGTTGCTCATTAGCATCCTGCAGCTTGAAAAAAGACTTCAAGGTCAAACACACAAGCACTACAAAGACCCTATGAAAGAAAACCTAAGCCATTACGACATCCAGCCATCAGAACTAGAAGATGCAGCCACTAACAGAACATGTTGTGAGCCCTGTGCTATGAAGCCTAGTACTATGAAGACTCCACCTGCTTTGAAGGAAGGATCCACAAAAAAAACTGATAGAGAAGTGTGAACAGTATCACACAAAGGTACTACAGCAATGCATTTTCAGTGACCTGGTTGCGTCTAAAGACTGTTACTGCAGAATCAACTTGATATGGCAGGTATGGCGGGAGCAGGAGGGTAGGCCGCACACGGGGAACTCGGTCCTGCTGTCTCGTAGCAGTTCCTTGTTCTGGCCCTTCTGAAAAAACTTGCTCTCCCCACGATTCTGGTGATGGGTGTAGCTCGGGCCCTGGGCTCAGGCTATTGCTGCTTAATGCCAGGTCGGTTAACAATAAGGCTCCCCTCATTCATGATCTTCTCATGGATGAGGAGACCGACTTGGCGTGTGTGACTGAGACCTGGTTGGGCCCTGAGGGGGGAGTTCCCCTCACGGGCATGTGCCCATCAGGTTATCAGGTATGGCATCAGCCGCGACCCCAGGGAAGGGGGGGGAGGAGTGGCTATTTTGGCCCGGGAGAACTTCAGTCTACATAGACTCACTGTTTCCGAAATTCCGGGTTGCGAGTCCATCCTTATGACGCTGGACCTAGGGGTCCAGGTGGGCTTATTGCTTACGTACCTGCCTCCCAGCTGCGTGGCATCAGCCTTGCCTGTGCTACTCGAGGAGGTTGCTGGGCTGGCGGTGGAGTTCCCCAGGCTTATAGTCCTGGGGGACTTCAATCTGCCGTCGCTTGGCGAATCCTCGGGATTGGCACAGGAGTTCATGGCCGCCATGACAACCATGGACCTGACCCAAGTAGTGCAGGGCCCGACGCATGAGGGTGGACACGCCCTGGATATGATTTTCCTTTCGGAGCAGTTGGGTAATGATCTGGTTTTAAGGGGCTTAGATATCATGCCTTTGTCATGGACTGATCATTTTCTGCTTCGACTGAATTTTATGACCCCAATCCTTCCCCGCAGGGAGGTGGAACCGATTAGGTGGTTCCGCCCCAGACGCCTGATGGATCCAATTGGCTTTCAGATGGCGCTTGGGGAATTACCGAGCTCCCTCATTCACAGTCCGGCGGAGTCCCTGGTAGCGGCATGGAATATGGCCGCGAAGGGGGCTATTGACCGGATTGCGCCTTTGCGACCTCTCTGTGGTGCTGGCCCCAGGAGGTCTCCTTGGTTTACTGAGGAGCTCAGGGGGATGAAGCGCCATAAGAGACGTCTAGAGAAGCGATGGAGACAAAGTAAGTCCGGATCTGACCGAACCAGATTGAGCTTACTTATTAAAGCCTATCTGAAGGCGATTAAGGTGGCAAGATCTTTGTATCTTTCTGCTTTGATTGCGTCTGCGGAATCTCGTCCGGCCGCCCTGTTTAGGGTGACCCGATCCCTTATTAACCCAAGGGGTCCGGGGCCTCCCTTGCAGGGTAGTGCCGAGGACTTTAATAACTGTTTCGCAGACAAAGTGGCTCAGATCTGGGCTGACCTAGACTCCAATTGTGTAGCAGAGTCGACTGATAATGATTCAGTTGAGGGGACAGGGGCATGTTCTTGTCCGGTCATCTGGGGAGAGTTTGAGGCTGTTACGCCTGAGGAAGTGGACAGGGCCATTGGATCTGTATGTTCTGCCACCTGTTTGTTGGACCCGTGTCCCTCCTGGCTGGTTTCGGCCAGTAGGGTGGTGACACGTACCTGGATCCAGGAGATTGTCAACGCTTCTTTGAGGGAGGGGTCCTTTCCAGCTCCCTTAAAGGAGGCACTTGTGCACCCCCTCCTCAAGAAGCCTTCCCTGGATCCAGAAATTTTGACCAACTATCGTCCGGTCTCCAACCTTCCCTTTGTGGGGAAGGTTGTCGAGAAGGTGGTGGCGCATCAGCTCCAGCGGTCTCTGGAGGAAGCCGATTATCTGGGCCCTCTGCAGTCGGGATTCAGGCCCGGCTACTGCACCGAAACTGCTTTGGTCGCTCTGATGGATGATCTCTGGCGAGCCCAGGATAGAGGCCAGTCCTCTGTCCTGGTGCTTCTTTTTTTTTTTTTTTAAAATATATTTTTATTGGTTTTTTTTTTAAATTTTACAGAAGAAAAAAATTAGTCAAATCAAATCATAGTATTAAAATAAACAATCATCCATAAACAAAACATAAATACATTGTTCAATACATCTAATACTAATAACTCAACTGAAAATAATCATCCCAAACAATTAACATCACTGCTCGGCACCCCCACCACCACATCCCCCCAACCCTATCCTTCCCCCCTCACTTACCAACTAACTACCTACCTTCCTCCCTCCTTCTCTTCTTTCTTCATCCTTCTCTATCTCCATCCTACTCTTCCCCCTTCTTATCAACTTCCACTTACATCAGCCTTCACTCCTCCTTCCTCTTTTCCATCAGATGTGGTGCCCAGAGGCCACCCGAGCAACCCCTTAATAACAGTAATTACATATATTCTTCCACCAACCCCAATTACAGTTGAGAAAACATCATATATAAAATTATAAACCCTCCCTAACCCTCCCCCCCGACTTCCCAGAGTGAGTACAGGGTACAACAAAAGAAAACCCCACTACATCAAACAAAATTATTATATAATCCTAACAAGAATTTTAAACTATATACTATATACACTCTCTAAATCAATTCAATCCATTAAACAAAACAAACAACTCATCTTGTTAAGAATAATAATTATCATTTACATCTAAACCATCAATCTAAGTCAAATCTTAAATCACTTCAATCCATTGAGAGGTTATATAAAATCACCCAAACCATCAAGTTTAATATATACCATTCTTTTTTTTTAAAAAAAATAAACAAATAATATCAATAACAATAAATCCCTCAATTCAAAAAAAAATTATGTTCTTAATCAATTTAATATATCTTAATATATCTTAATATATCTTCATTTAAACATCCTCTCTTACAACTTACTTATAAAATTGATCTTTAATTCAACCCATAGTCTTAGATTGGCCTTAATTCCTTTCATTTAATTATAAATTATTATCAATCGACTTCTGGGCTCTCTCATCTGTCAAATAAACCTCCATAACAAATACAGTCTATTTATTCCATTTCTAACTTACATTCCTTCAACTTTGTCCAATCACTTAATGCTTATCTATCTCATCAATAAATCAATCTAATGTCAAACCTAGATCATCAAAACAAATACATTCTTCATCAATTTAATTATATCAACCATTAATCATCTTCTCTTACATCTTACTCATAATCTTAGTCCTTAATTCAGTCCATAATTTTAGATTACCCATAATTCCTTACATACAATTTTAAATGTCATTTCTTCAGACGAATTCTAGGTTTTTTTTTTAAAGCCGCAAAAAACAGCGCACACCAGCTGTTTTTCGCGGTGAAAAACCCCCTCTCCGGGCAAAGGAGAGGTGTAGAGCATCGGGAGCAAGGTTGAGCCCCTCTTAAATCCCTGGGAAAGAAGTTTTCAGGGATCAAGAGTGAGCTCCCTAAAGCTCCGGAGGACGCTCCTGCCCAGAGACGCTTCTGTCATCAGACAGAGAAAGACGCCGCGACCACTTCTGCTTTTTTAAAATACAACACAGGAGAGATTGTAAGCAGACTGAGTGAATACAGGAGTTCTTAATGGATTGCAAGTATTTTTTTTATTGTTTTTCTGGCTATATATTTCTAACGTCTACAATCAACATAATGCTTTCAAGATGGCATATAGCTTTCAATGCTTTCATTGTTAGGGAAAGTGCTGGAAAGTGAAAGTGAATTCTTTACTTTTTTCTCTCTTCCTGTTCTCGTAAGCGAAGTCAGAGAGACGGCTGTGATTGTCTTAAAGTTAAAATGGAGTGGAATTTACAGTTAAATGCTGAACCTATTCTGGACTGTATTGAGAAATTTCATGAAGAAAGGCTTGAAATAGTGAAGAGTTTTACGCAAGAGTTTAAAGCAATATTGAAAGAAACTTTTACAGAAATATTAACTAAATTTCTTTTTCCAAATGATATTGATTTACAACCGATTGCTGAACAATTTATAATACAATCTAAACAAGAAGAAGAGCAAGAACAATTAACTAGAATCTTTCTCCCAAATGAAACTGATTTACAACTGACTGCTGAGCATTTTATAATACAATATAAACTAGAAGAACAACAGGAAAAAGAAGAAGATAGTTCTGAGAATAAAGACTATGAAGGGAAATGGATCCTGCTTGATGAACAGTTTATTTATGGAGAGGAAGAGGATTTGTTTCAAGAAAGGAAAGGACGGCTATTTTTTTCTTTAGTTAAGCAGCAAGAAGAGGATTTAATTGAGAAAAAAGAGACATTGATTCAGTTTAAGAAGCAACTTATTTATGGGACTGAAGAAATAAAGAAGAGAGACTTATTATTTGGATGGGAGGCCTCGTTATGGAGGTTTATTTGGTTAAAAAAAAACCTAGTGTCCTGGTGCTTCTTGACCTCTCAGCGGCGTTCGATACCATTGACCACGGTATCCTTCTGTGCCGGCTGGAGGGATTGGGAGTGGGGGACACCGTATTGCGGTGGTTCTCCTCCTATCTCACTGGTCGGTCGCAGTCGGTGTTTGTGGGGGATCGAAGGTCCACCTCTAGGTTACTCCCATGTGGGGTGCCTCAGGGGTCGGTTCTCTCCCCCCTACTTTTTAACATTTACATGAAGCCACTGGGTGAGATCATCCACTGCCACGGAGTGAGATACCATCAGTACGCTGATGATACTCAGCTGTACATTTCCACTCCTGGCCATATCAGTGAAGCGGTTGAGGTGATGTGCTGGTGTCTGGAGGCTGTGAGGGTCTGGATGGGTGTTAACAGATTAAGGCTCAACCCCGATAAGACAGAGTGGCTGTGGGTGATGCCTCCCAAGGACACTTCTATCTGTCCTTCGATTACCCTGGGGGGTGAATCTATAAACCCCTCAGAGAAGGTTCGCAACTTGGGAGTCCTCCTTGATCCACAGCTGACATTGGATCATCATTTGTCGGCAGTGGCGAGGGGGGCATTTGCCCAGGTTCGCCTGGTGCACCAGTTGCGTCCTTACTTGGATCGGGAGTCACTCCTCACAGTCACACATGCCCTTGTCACTTCGAGGATCGACTACTGCAACACTCTCTACATGGGGCTACCCTTGAAGAGTGTTCGGAGACTACAATTAGTGCAAAATGCAGCTGCGCGAGCAGTTGTGGGTCTTCCTCGTTGTGCCCACATTTCATCAACTCTCCGCACGCTGCATTGGTTGCCTATTGGTCTCCGAGCCCAATTCAAGGTGTTGGTTATTACCTATAAAGCCCTTCATGGCTTGGGACCAGGATACTTACGGGACCGCCTTCTGCCACATACTTCTCTACGACCGGTGAGAGCGCACAGGGTCGGCCTCCTCCAGGTCCCGTCAATGAAACAATGTCGTCTGGCGGGCCCTAGGGGGAGGGCTTTCTCTGTTGCGGCGCCCACCCTCTGGAACCAACTACCTCCTGAAGACCGTGTTTCTCCGACCCTCCTGGCCTTCCGAAAGAATTTAAAAACCTACCTCTGCCGGCAGGCCTGGGGATGATTGTTGATTGTGGTGTGATTGATGAGTATGTATGGGGTTTGTATTTTTAATGTTGTTCGGATTTGTTCAATTGTTTATATATATATGTTGTAAGCCGCTCCGAGTCTTCGGAGAGGAGCGGCATACAAATCCGAATAAATATAAAATATAAATATAAATATATATCCACACATGAACTGCACAACAGCAAATCTTCTTTGAGCCCAAATGACTACCATATAGAGTAAAAATAGTTTTGGGACTGAAATGTTTTTTATGGACTAAATGAATTCACAATGACCCTGTATTTCTAGAAGAGCATCCACCCAAAAGAGCATATTGTGAAGTCGTCTCCTTCCCTTTTGCCATCTAAGAGATCAACCAGGATCTTCAGCTCCTTCCTGGGTTACAATTTCATGACAATTACTTGAAGTCCAGAAATACTTGGGATAGTATGTTGGACCTGCTCTCAGTCAGGGAGGCTGAAGTAGAAGGGAGGAAGACCTTTCATTGTCCTTGAAGGGATTATTGCTGACTTCCCCTCTCAGATTCACACTATGTTGGACACCTACAAAATCCCACAAGAATGTGCATAACATTCTGTAGCCTACTTCTCACATATTACAGGTAAGTTGGAAGAGGTGCAATGACTGAGCAGAATGAGCTCTTTGTGCCCAAGTTTCTATCTGCAAGAAGAGAAATGACTTGCTTCTTCATAACAACCACCATCTTTATAATAATTTTACTTTTCTTTTGTTCTGAAAAAAAATCAAACCAAACTACTGCCTGTTGTTAATCTTTTTATTCTTTTTCAGGTCAGATCAGGTCAGGTCAGGTCAGTTCTTCTTTGAAAGAACAAAATCCCATTATTTCTAGTTCTGTTATTCTGCTATTCCGCAATTAATAGATACTGTAAAAAATTCCTTTTTCTTACTCCAAACATCAATTTTCAGTAAATGTCTTGACAAGAACGACCAGAGAAAGATGACCTGAAGAGTCAAACCCAGGCGGATATTGAAGGGATCTTGTCCAAAACATTAATCACAGGTATGGACTAGGGCATGGGCCTTAAATGCTGCACATTTATCCAGATCCAAGAAGTGAATTAGAAAGGTGGAGGACATCTTAAATGCTAGCTAAGATAAGGACAAGAAGAAACATAGAGCAACCACACATATTTCTGCCACATTTCAGAATAAATGTGATGATTTCAAGATGACTTCTTTTTGTGAATAGGATGTCTTGCAGATTTCCATTTCAAGAAGTCTTTTAGATTAGACCAAGATCCATCTTCGTCTCCAAGTGACCACCCAGATACTTCTGTCTGAGTGTCCACAATTAGAACATGGAAATATATGAATTATCACATTATCTGATTGGGTTTTATGCTCAATCCTAACTCTCTCCCTTAAACCACATCCATGGAATGCTCAATCATCACATTCACTAGAAATTATTTTCTAGAAATCTTATGACACTGTATTTTAACATCTCTCTTGCTTAGCTTCTACATAATAAATTAGCAGACCAGTTGGATAATCCAGAATATTCTACATGTAATTTGGCTGGGAGGTGTCTCTCTACTCTCCTCAAGTTGTTCATGCTGAATTCATGAGTCCTACTGCTTCAAAAAAATATTTCTGGCTTATCCACAAGATTCCCGTTGCATAAATGACATGTTTCAAAAGCCTGGGGGTAGAATTTTAGAATTAGGTAGGCTAAGGGCATTGGACAGATATACTGCCTTGATTGCACCAGAGAGCCCAGCAGCCATTTTGCAATTCTACTGTAGAAGAATGGGGAAAATATCTTCTAGTTTCCCTTTAATTATTTCAAGCAAAATTGTTGGCCCAGCTCATGTATGGAAAGCAGTTTGGATTATTTTCTATATTTAGCCTGTTGGAACATGTTGATATTTGACATTTCCCTGTATCACATTTCTACAATTCTTCTGGTTGTAAGCTGCTCCTTTGTATTCAGGTCTGGCCTCAGAATGATAATATAGCACTTGGAGATGAAGATGCAGCCCAGAAGCCCAGCACTGGAGGCCAAGATGGAGAAGACCTGCACAGCCACCATGTATTTCCCTTTAGTGCTCAGGTAGGTAGGGACAAAAGTCACCCAGACACTGCAGAAGACCAACATGCTGAAAGTAATCAGCTTGGCTTCATTGAAGGCCCCAGGGAGATTCCTGGCCAAGAAAGCCACAGTAAAACAGATGGCAGCTAAAAAGCCCATATAGCTGAGGGTGATGTAGAACATGACAACCGAGCCTTCATTGCATTGCAAGATGATTACTCCAGGTTGGGAGTGGAGGTCAGAGTCAGAAAATGGAGGAGAAACTCCAAGCCAGATGGAGCAGATGATAAGTTGTATAGAAGAGCAAAAAAGGATGATGGAATTGGCCAAGCTCTTCCCCAACCATCTCTTCACTTGGTTTCCTGGTTTTGTGGCTAGGAAAGCCAACACCGCTGTGATGGTTTTGGCCAAGAGTGAAGAAATGGCAATTGAGAAGATGATGCTGAACACTGTTTGTTGTAGAAGGCAAGTGGCTTTCCTTGGTTGACCAATGAAGAAAAAAGAAGACAAGAAGCAAAGCAGGAGGGAGACAAGGAGGATGTAAGAGAGGTCTCGGTTGTTGGCTTTGACAATGGGAGTTTCTCGATATTTAATGAATATGATTAAAGCAAGGCCTGTGGTTAGGAACAAGAATAGGGCAAAAGACACAAGGATGATACCCAGATGTTCTTCATAACACAGGAAAGATGTAACTTTGGGGATACATTGGACTCGGTCCATATTTGGATATTTATCATCCAGACACTTGGTACATTTTTCTGTATCTGAGAAAATCAAAAAGCAATATTGATTTAACATTCTGTCCTTCTACATTTCAAGAAATACCTTCTTGGGACAACAGCCACTAACACAAGTATTGTAAAAGAAGCATTTTTTAAACAATTGAATCAAATAAAGAATGTAATCTCTCTCTCTCTCTCTCTCTCTCTCTCTCTCTCTCTCTCTCTCTCTCTCTCTCTCTCTCTCTCTCTCTCTCTCTCTCTCTCTCTCTCCTCCCTCTCCCCCTCCCCTCCCTCTCCCTCTCCCTCCCCCCTCCCCCCCTCTCTCCATGTGTGTGTGTCTGTCTGTTTATCTTTCTCTCTCTACCTTGCCTCTGTCTCTGTTCCTGACTCTCTATACATTGTTAAAATCTTTCAAACTGGGGAAAGTTTATGGACACAGAGATTTCCTATGTTATAAGAAAAACCTTCATAGGGAAGCTACATTATTAGAGGTAAAAATTTTTTGAAACAGTTAATATTTCTAGGCACGCTTCTATGTCCTTCTAGCTGGCACTTCTTAATACTTTATACTGAACACAGAGGATTTTTATCCTGTGAAATCTAGTTGGTTGGCAGAGAAAGACAGTCCTCCAAATAATCTGGAATGACTACTAGGACCAGTGGTAATATTGGTGTAATGATGTGCACCCATAACTTTCCTCACCAGCTCATTGTGGACCAATGATACTTTCCAGTGATTTTGAAGGACAAGCCTATGTGAAGTATGTTGTAATAATCCTTCCAGAAAATGGACCTAAGACAATTTGTTACATTTTAAAGAACTCCGATATTCTTAGAAAGATAATTGTGGAAGGACAGATGTAAACTAAGAAGCAGAAGAGATATTATTTAGAAGTAGTAAAGCTTGGCCAGTCTGCCACACCCTTCTTTCTCTTACTACAGTCTTCTTCAAGGTCTATTCTTCACTTTAGATAAGAAATTGTGCATTTTGAAAATAAACAAGAAAACAGTTGAGTGGTAATCTTTTTTTAAAACTTGCACTTTCATGAAAATTCTCTGGATGAATCCATTTCCACAAGGCCTGCTCTTTTTTTTGGTCTCACCCACCTTCCTGAGTGGAGATGGTACTTTCTGGACAAAGAACGCAGTCATAGCAGCAAACTGGCTCTCCTTCTCGCTTCCGCTTGACAAATCCAGGATGACAATTTTCCACACATTTGGACTGAGGAAGAGACTAAGCAGAAAAAGAAGGAATTTGAAAGAAAACATGTTCACACTAATTATGCTGACATGCCCTTGAAATAAGGCTAAAAGTGACTGCTCAGTTTCTAGAACAGTACTGAGGTGAGACCGTGAGACTATGTCCCTCAAAAAGGGTGAGTCAGGGACATTTTTCTGAAGCACATGGGATATGAATGTCAGCCTTGTATTGGAAAGCAACGTTTCTAAGGTCCAGCTAGGTATCCAAGAAAAGATCCCTTCTGTTGAAAGAAAAAAATCCAAATTTATTATTAGCTAAATTTGGAGCCTCCTTTTTTCCCATGGAGACTTGAGGTAGCTAACAATCAAGATGAATAATTGTATTCAGGGGATTTTCATGTGAAGTGCCCTCCTACAACCAGAGGCCAAATCTAAGCAGCATTTCTTTGTAAATTGTCAATCATTACTTCAGGAATTAAGAAGGGCTTTTCCCTGAGTCAAAGTCATATTTCAGTGCTTCTGTTTTCTGGGTCAGGGCTTTATCTCACATCAGACCAATCATTACAATTCCAAACAATCTGAAAGTTTTGGACCTCCTTTCCTAGGAGCAGAAGACCTATGAAAGAGAGGCAGCGATAATTCTGACCAAGTCTTGAATTGGTTAAAAGCATCTTGCCCTGCTCTTTTATGGGACATTGGCCCCCACCAGGATAAGATGAATTCTAATTTCAAAGCTTATTTCACACTGAGAGAAAAAAAAGGACTTCCATCCAGTCATGATTTCATTTCATCGGATTCAGTCCAAACCTGGACTCAGGGATTGGTCAACAGAATTGCCTTCTGCTCTTTGAGGACAAGGCTATGAGTGTAGCACTTGGGGGCTTCTCTTACCATTTTCCCAGAGCTTTTTTATTTAAGTCATGGTGCATAGACATTACCCCCATTAAAATGGATCAGAACCATTTGGAGAATAGGGGAAAGACACCAATATTTCTCCCACCTTGTTATAAAATTTTAGCAATGACAGATGATCTTGCATGATGATAAGTTTCTGTTTTTCAAAAGTCACCAGTTTTCCTATGATGGGGTTGTTCTTGGGGAAAAATGTCCAGCTTGAAATCTTCAGATCAGCTGTTAAATCGCCGTTTTGGTCCAAGTACAGTTTTATGTCAGAAATATTGCAAAACTCATTCTTCTCCAGAAAGGGGTGGAACTAGAATTTGAAACATCCAGAAATTTTAAAAAACAGTAGTCAGTAACTTATCCCCTATTGTCTTTTCTCATCTGAATCTTTCTTCTAGAGCAGGCATGTCAAACTGCCGGCCTGCGGGCCGGATGTGTCATGATGAAACTGCTGGCAATGGGGAAAAAGTCATGATACGTCGCACGACGTCACATGACATCACGAGTTTGACATGTCTGTTCTAGAGTGATCTAACTTGCAGATTGAGCTCATTTATTAGAGCCTATTTGAAGGCGATTAAAGTGGCAAGATCTTTGTATCTTTCCACTTTGATCGCATCTGCGGAATCTCGCCCGGCCGCCCTGTTTAGGGTGACCCGGTCCCTCCTTAACCCGAGGGGTCCAGGGCCTCCCTTGCAGGGTAGTGCTGAGGACTTTAATAACTGTTTCACAGACAAAATAGCTCAGATCTGGGCCGACCTAGACTCCAATTGTGAAGCAGAGTCGACTGATAACGATTCAGTTGAGGGGACAGGGGCATGTTCTTGTCCGATTATCTGGGGCGAGTTTGAGGCTGTTATGCCTGATGAAGTGGACAGGGCCATTGGAGCTGTGAATTCCGCCACCTGTTTGCTGGACCCATGTCCCTCCTGGCTGGTTTCCGCCAGTAGGGAGGTGACACGTACCTGGATCCAGGAGATTGTCAATGCTTCTTTGAAGGAGGGGTCCTTTCCGGCTCCCTTAAAGGAGGCACTTGTGCGCCCCCTCCTCAAGAAGGCTTCCCTGGATCCAGAAATTTTGACCAACTATCGTCCGGTCTCCAACCTCCCCTTTGTGGGGAAGGTTGTCGAGAAGGTGGTGGCACTTCAGCTCCAGCAGTCTCTGGAGGAAGCCGATTATCTGGGCCCTCTGCAGTCTGGGTTCAGGCCCGGCTACTCCACCGAAACTGCTTTGGTCACTCTGATGGATGATCCCTGGTGGGCCCGGGATAGAGGCCAGTCCTCTTTCCTGGTGCTTCTTGATCTCTCAGCGGCGTTTGATACCATCGACCATGGTATCCTCCTGTGCCGGCTGGAGGGATTGGGAGTGGGAGGCACGTGTTACGGTGGTTCTCCTCCTATCTCTCTGGTCGGTCGCAGTCGGTGTTAGTGGGGGGTCAGAGGTCCACCTCTAGGTTACTCCCGTGTGGGGTGCCTCAGGGGTCGGTTCTCTCCCCCCTACTTTTTAACATTTACATGAAGCCACTGGGAGAGATCATCCACCGGCATGGAGTGAGATACCACCAGTACGCTGATGATACTCAGCTGTACATTTCCACTCCTGGCCAAATCAGTGAAGCGGTTGAGGTGATGTGCCGGTGTCTGGAGGCTGTGAGGGTCTGGATGGGCGTTAACAGATTAAGGCTCAACCCTGACAAGACAGAGTGGCTGTGGGTGATGCCTCCCAAGGACACTTCCATTACCCTGGGGGGGTGAATCCATAAACCCCTCGGAGAAGGTGCGCAACTTGGGAGTCCTCCTTGATCCACAGCTGACATTGGAACATCATTTGTCGGCTGTGGAGAGGGGGGCATTTGCCCAGGTTCGCCTGATGCACCAGTTGCGCCCTTATATGGATCGGGAGTCTCTCCTCACAGTCATACATGCCCTTGTCACCTCGAGGATCGACTACTGCAATGCTCTCTACATGGGGCTACCTTTGAAGAGTGTTCGGAGACTACAATTAGTGCAAAATGCAGCTGCGCGAGCAATTGTGGGCCTTCCACGTTGTGCCCACATTTCGCCAACTCTCTGCATGCTGCATTGGTTGCCTATCGGTCTCCGAGCGCAATTCAAAGTGTTGGTTATTACCTATAAAGCCCTTTATGGCACTGGACCAGGATACTTGCAGGACTGTCTTCTGCCACATACTTCCCTACAACTGGTGAGAGCGCACAGGGTTGGCCTCCTCCGGGTCTCGTCAGCGAAACAATGTCGTCTGGCGGGTCCTAGGGGGAGGGCCTTCTCTGTTGTGGCGCCCACCCTCTGGAACCAACTGCCCCCTGAGGTCTGCGCTTCTCCCACCCTCCCGGCCTTCCAAAAGAATCTTAAAACCTATCTTTGCTGGAAGGCTTGGGGATGATTGTGGATTGCTGTTTGAATGATGTATGTGTGTTGGGTTTTTATTTTTAAATACTTTTCTGATTTGGACTTAGACTGTGACGGATGTTTTATATATGTTGTAAGCCGCTCTGAGTCTTCGGAGAGGAGCGGCATATAAGTCCAAATAATAAATAAATAAATAAATAAACAAATAAACAAATAAATAAATAAATAAATAAATAAATAAATAAATAAATACTCTTGAATGGGAGAACAGGTTTTACCATTATCTTCAAAACTGACAAAGAAAGATTCACCAACATTTATCAATCATACTATCAATACATGTTCTGAAAAGGTATAACTGAAAAAAAATTGTGAATTGCAGAGAATATTGTAGAGAAGGTTTCGAATAAATTGGATAAAGAAGCAAAATATTCATAAACTTCTTGGGGAAAAAAACCCCCACAGGGTGATTGCCAGAAAGCATGGATTTGTCAAGAAGAATGTTGTCAGGCTAATTTTCTCCCAGACAGAGAAAAATGGGAATTATGACCAAATGAGCTAATTCTACTTTATTGTAAGACTACATTAAGAGAATATTTATGTATTTAATCATAATTATGTGACACATTTTGATGCGAGACAATACCGCAAGTCTGAAAATACAATTGTCCTACCATTTTTTATTTTTTTTTTACAAACGGAGAAGTTAGAGAATCTGAGTTTCATTCTCTGCCCATTATTCAGTTTTGGTCACCCGCACTTCTCTGATTACACATTTTTAAGTTTACTTTTAATTTAATTTAAAGAGAATTTTGATGATATAACTTGAATTCAGCAAACCATTAGTGAACTAATTCCTGCTGTGATGGTTAAGAACCTAATTAAATGAGGGTGAATGGTATGATAATTACATAGATAAAACTGTCATATATTTTTCAAAAATACAAAGCTTCCAAAAAACCATTTATATTTTCTGATGGAGAAAAGTGCTTAAAATCAGACAAGAAAAATATTTTTAGCAACTAGAATTTGATAAATTATAATAATCTTGTATAAGAACAAAGCTGTAGATAGGAGGTATAATATTGACCTTTCATTAAGATTTTGTATGTACTTTTCTCATATTATTATATCACTGATTCTAATAAATTAGAAGTAGTACTATTTTAATTTAACAATTACTATATATAATTTTATGATATAAAGATTTGGATGACATAGAATTAAAGGGCTACCAATTGATAGAAGATAAGAAAATGAATGTCTTAATGCATAGCTTAGAAGAGTGGCATGGTGGCTAAGAGATGGAGCTCTTGCCTCACATTCAGGAAGCCATGTGTTCAATCCTAAGTAGCAGCAGATATTTCTCCATCTGGGTGAAAAGAAAACATATCTGCTGTGAGCTCCACACTGGCATCCGATCAATAAATGCTCAGCTCCATTCAGTTGCCTCAACTCCACCCCGATATAAGGATTACATGGTCATTAAAGGGAAAAAATGCATAACTTAGAATCAGTTATAACAATCATAACATAACATAACATAACATAACATAACATAACATAACATAACATAACATAACATAACATAACATAACATAACATAACATAACATAACATAACATAACATAACATAACATAACATAACATAACATAACATAACATAACATAACACAACACAACATAACACAACACAACACAACACAACACAACATAACACAACACAACACAACACAACACAACACAACACAACACAACACACATAACACAACACAACACACATAACACAACACAACACAACACAACACAACACAACACAACACAACACAACACAACACAACACAACACAACATAACATAACATAACATAACATAACATAACATAACATAACATAAATCTTGATAGTTTACCAAAATGAGTTTTAAAATGTAAACCAAATGAAATTTAAGAGAAGGGCAAGAACAAATCTTCCATATGAAAGAAAAAAAAATGAAATGCAAAACCAAAAGGATGGGGCAGTGGTGGAATTCAGCCGGTTTGCACCACTTTGGCAGAACTGGTACCTAATTTTTTGTTGCCTAGGCCTAGAATGGACTTCCGGAAGTGGCATCCACACAGAGAACCGGTTGTTCACATATTTGAATTCCACCACTGGATGGGGGATATCAAACATGACAAGAATCCTTATGAAAATGATTTCAAAATAGTAGTCGATTAGAAAATACATCATTTAGAATCTCAGGAAGTCAATGTTCTGTTATGGGAAAACGAAAGTATCAGATCTCTTGTAGGGCCTATGCTTGGAGAAGACATTGCACATAAACTGGATCAAGTTTAGGGAAGGGCAAAGAAACCAAGAAAGCGATCAGAGAAACTGCTCTTAGCCTTAAGAAAAGACAACAAGAAGAGTTGTGTTACTCTATGGGAGCAGAAAAAAGGAGTTTGGGAGCATCTTTTCCAACTAACACAATCTCTTGGTTGAAGAAGGGAGGATGCAGCACTCTTCCAATAGCTGAAAGGTGTTACACAGAAGCTTGAGATCTTTGCACTGTTATTCCAAATATCAGATGTAGAAAAATGAATTCAGTTACAATAAAGAAGATTCTGAATGAATGAGAGGAAAAAGCTTCCTAAAATAGGAGGAGTTTAAGTGCTGAGCCAGTGAACAAGAGAAGTACAGTCTCCCCTTCACTGATTGTCTTAATGCTAAGACTGAGCAGCCATCAGCCAGAAAAGCTTTAACCAAGATTCCTGAAGATGGTCTAAGAGATTGCTTCAATCTACTCTTTTTAGATTTAGTCATGTTCAAACTTTATCTGGTATAGTTCCCACAATGACCTGAATGATTGTTTTGTCCAAATCTTTTGGCCTCTTGTAGCACAAGAAGGTTGAGATGATACCCCTCCTTCTCCTTTGGATTCCTTCTCAAAATAAAATAAGTTGGATAGATATTTGTCAAGACCCCATACCTGCCATGGCTGCAGCCTTGGAACCCCCAAAGTCTTCCTCCCCTCCTTCCTTCTCTTCCTTGATCTGGAGGAATACGCCGCATTCAAGGCATAGGCCAGAGTCTTAATGACACTGTAAAAATGATGGAAATTATGGTTTCTGATCACGTTTATTTTCTGTTTGGTCTCCAGTGGTATTTTCTCAGTGCATCTTCTCCGGCCTTTGACAGAAATGGCCTTTTTTGAAAAAGAACAGTGAAATGACTGTGGGTACATAAAGAAATTGGGTTCATAGAAATCTTTTATTGCCCATTGTTTTGTTTCAAAACCAAGGGTGAAGATAGTGCTGACATATTTGAGAAGTCTCTTTTTCAGTGGATTTAATCCAATGACTGTTGTGATCCAGATTTTCCCTTCAATTGGTCCTGGCAAAAGCATAAATATTAACTGGAAAGTAAGAAGTCTGTCCCAAATGGCCTGATATTCTATGAAGTGAACAAAGACATTGACTTGTCTCCACTTAGAGAGGGCTGCCCTGAGGGACACTGTATTTCCAGTCCTTGAGAATTGTTGTGATATAACAACACAAATTCCATTCCTGACAAGCACAGGGGTCAAAATCCTCATGAAATTCTCTCCATTCTCTGTGTCTGAAGCAAAGAGACCAATCAAGGTCCATCTGAAATGCAGAAGCACTTGGACAATTTCTGGGTAGAAGAAGCCTGATTTGGGGAAGAGGGAGTGGTAAAAAGGCAATTGACTTTTATCATGCAACGATTCTGAAAATAATTCAAAATTCATCTGAAAAAGCAATTAAGAATATTGGAGTCAGATCAATTCCAAACTATTAGCTTTAAAGAAATCTCATGAACAAATTTCAATAGTTCATTGTTAATTAAGCTGTCAACTCTGCTAACATTGGTGTTCTTGCTTTGAGAACAGATGGAAATGTACCCATCTTTTCTCTTTCGCTTTTAGAGTTAGATGATGCTGGGAGGGGGGATGTGGATGAGAGTCCAGTTAGTCATAACAGCAATAACTCAGTCATGGGAATCAAGGTTATTGTGCCCAGAGCTGATAAAGATTTGGTGGGCTGGAGAGCTGGGGAGAAAGCCCGCGCTTCAAGCTAATTGGGGAATGTGATTTATGACAATTAATTGGAGGAGGGAATTGTGCTTTGCTACTATTTGCTCAGGCGAGGGGAATTCAGTTTTTGGCTTTAACTATGTAGTGCCAATACTTTGTTTCTTGAATAAAAGATTCTTTAAGGTAAACAATGCCTCGAAGTTCTTTTAAAGAGTTTCATCTATCGGAACCATGACATAAGCCATATCAAGGTACAAAATTTAAAAAAATAGCATTAACAAATCTGTATGTAACAATAATATAAAAGAAAATAAGTTTAAAAAGAATAAGGATTTCCTGCCTGAGCAGGAGGTTAGACTAGATGACCTCCAAGGTCCCTTCCAACTCTACTACTACTACTACTACTACTACTACTACTACTACTACTACTACTATTATAGAATGCAAATTATATTTTTCTATCACCTCTATTATTGACCACAGTCAGACGCACATGTGTAGATCTCAACTGAAATATTTTGTTCAAATAAAGAACCATATTATATGTTTTTGTTTTAATTTTGACCTCACAGGAAATTTGTTATTTAAGGATCCCAATTGGTCATTTGTCTCATCTGCAACCCAAGTACTGATCTCTCCCTTTCTTATACAGTTGAGATTTAAATAATTGGTATGTTATGTCTATCTCTCGAGTTCTGCAAATACAAATCTGCTTATTATTAGGGACGATTTAATTTTCCATATTTAACTCAATTCTTGCATTATTAAATACTGCCCTAAAGTGTTTAGGCATTGTTGCATTGAAATACTTGCCAGTTTAGGACTATTTATGGGGGCGGATCCATTTCAATGTGCCAACCTTACTGAGAATGGCTGTATCTTTCTGTATTTGATATTCCTGATTCTTTGTGTAAACATATTTTTAGCTTATTCCCCTAGTATAATTTGTCAGTTGTGCAATTCAAGGGGTCTTGAATTGTATTTTTTTTCTGTTCTAAATGACAGAATTTTGGAAATCTGCCAATTTAATTTTATACCATTGATTATATGTCCAGATTTTAGACATAGAACAAATTATATAAATTACCAATTAAGCTCTGAGAGTAGTAGATAAGTCCTTTTATCCAATCCCAGGTTTGTTCTATTAATGATATAGTTTAAGCCCAAAACATCATCTCCATTCAGCCTATGCAAATCATACTGGAAATATGGAAATACTTTATCAGCAGCTTATAAAAATGTGTTATTATATATATTAAACTCCTTAGGTATATGTACATTAGGGTCCTTCATTAGATCTGGTAATTCATTAACCTCTAGACTGAATAAAAATGTTTCTTTTTCTTTTTTTAAAAAAAAATACTTTTTATTTGTACTCCAAAGTTAAAAATACAGACTCGAAAAACAAGGGAAAAGATTATACAAAAACAAAACAAAAATAAACAGAACATTAAAAATGTGCATTAAAAAAGAAACACACACATATACATATATTATCTCCACTAGTTAAAAACTGATAAAAATATTGCAATAATATTAGTTCCCATCCTTGTGAAGGCGGTCCAAAATTTTTAAACTTCTATCTCTACTTGCAACTTATTTGACCTGCAATGTATCTACTAGGTCCATAACAAATGGTCAGCAATAAAGCAGGAGTAAAATTGAACTTTCAAACCCTCTGTAACAATCTATTATTGTATTTAATTCATAGAAAGTCTATTATCTATCTTCTTATCTATCCCAAAACACTACAGCAGTCAATTCTGATCTGTCCCAGATGAAATATCCTCTTTGCTTCTTAATATCTTTTATCAGTTGTTGTCTGATTAAATATAGTAAGTCCATTCTCCAAAATCAATCAATCTTCCCAGAAAAGTCTACAAAAAGATGCATTCTAGTTTAATATAATAAGCTCATTCTGCAATCTCCATCAATCTTCTTAAAAAATATTATTCATCAATTCTGTCAACTCTAAGTGTGTAAGGTCCATATTTCTTTCAGTCTTCTCCACCAAATCTGCCATTTTCCAACCAAGCTCCATTTGTAAGTCTGGTTTGGCTGCAGTTGCTTACATCTCGGCATTCTCTTTAGATTTATTTATAGCCATTGTTATTTTACCAAATTTTTCCATTTGAATTTGTAGATTAAAAAGCATTCTTTTTTTAAAAAAAAACGCTTCCCAGAGAGCTTTATATTTAAATTAATGAATATTTGAACTCATGTAGATTAGCAACCAAAGATAAAGAGTTCTTCAAGAATAGAGGACAGAAAACAATGAATTAATATTCCTCATAGTAAAAAAGAAACAAAATTTTCATTAAAACTTTTATTGAATAAAAATGTTTCAAGTATGCATCCTTGTGCTATCCCTTAGAAAGTATTGTTCCTACTTCTTATGGCTCCATTAATCCCAAATATCCCACTCAAACATGTGCATGTACTGGTAGAAAGGGTGTTGCTCATGGTCAAAATTCTTTATTATTTCTTAAGGGCAATCAATTTTCTCCACAATATTTCTCTCTTTCCTCTATCAAATGCTGCACTAAGATCTACAAAGTCAGAGAACTGTTATTTTCAATGACTGATATATTTTGTAAATAGATGATTCAAGACAAATCTATTGTCAATAGAAGATCTATTCTGCCTAAATCTTGCCTGTTACTCTGCATGGATGCCCTTATCATCTATAAAGCTCTCAGCAATACTCAAGAAGAATTTATCATATAGTTGAGGCATAATATCTATAAGATGAATGGGCTTGTAATTGCTAGGATCCTTTTTATTCCCTTTTTAATACATAGAAACTAATATTATCATCTTCAACCAAATTGGTTATGATAGGAATTATTTATATGTGTAAGTGAACAGGCCAATAGATGCTCCCACCAGTGAGGATATTTTTTAAATATTTCAGCTGGTAAAAATCCCTCTCCAGGAGCTCTATTGTTTTTCAAGCCTTTTCAAGAACATTTTTAGTTAATAAGTGTTGACATGTTGCCGGTATACTTGTAATATAATTTTAATAAAGTGATTTATTTATTTTATTAATTATATATTTATAAATATAAACAGAGGAAACAAAGAAAAACTCAGGTTGATTTATTGATGCTGTGGTCCCTATGAGTTCATAAGACATATATGTTTTATCAGCCCTAGGTAAGCTAATCCATTTGGATTCTTTCCATGAATCTGGGATTTGTTTACCACTGAAAATATCATTTTTGTTAAGATTAGGTACAAAACATCTCTGCTGCACCTTCCATTTTTGCAGAAGACTCTTTCATTGGACACAGTCTCTCCTCATCTTCCTAGCAGTGCAGCAGAAGGCCCAAAGCAATGAGCATAATCTCATAAGGGGAAATTACTGCTTTCATACTTGCCTCCTCAACACTATATATCTCAATCATTAACTATGATGTTACAATGGCCATGGTGAAAAGCAGTACTTCAGTTCCAAAGAGAAGATGGTTGGATCTATCACTCACCCACCACACTCTACTCTATTTACATATATAAAGAAATACATATAAACCTGTGGGACTTTGTAGGTGCCTCCTAATGTTGACATCTGGATGGAGATGTCATCGGCTGCTCCATCAACAAGAGCCAGAATGTTCTCCTTTCTTCCACAGCTGTAGTTGGGAACATTGGCTTCTCCAGTAGAGAGAATGTCCAGCAAGGCCTCTGAAGTGCCAAGTGTGTCCAAATAGTTGTCATGGATGTTGTAGCCAAGTGTGACATTTTGTGGAAGCCAGGGAGTCTTGTTGGCCACTTGAATATTAAAAATGTAGCGAACTATTCTTGCCACATCAAAAGATAAACTAATGTTAAAAAAAGTGTTCATGTTATCATCATCATTATTTTCATCATTAACAACAATAACAAAATACTTTTATGATGTAAACCTCATTGTCTCCACAAGTCTTCTGAGTCTTAAATTAATATTGGTCCAAAATCAGATGCAAAAGAGAGTTACCTACCACCATTTAATTTTAGTGAATGCTGGGAAGATGGAATTTAGATACTTTCTTCTAAGGATAAGAGTCACAGACACTATTATTTGTAGCAGTAGTAATTTTCATCTGCCCAGTAACCAGGATTCAGAATCATTCAATCATTAAAGTAGAACCATCACAATAGGAAGAGACCATTTCATAAGTGACCCAGAAAAGAAATTCTAAAATCAAGACATCCTCTATTCATATAGATCTCAGCTATTGAATATAAATTAACAGTTGTAAAAATATGGATATTAGCTGGGACAGGGGAAACTACAATAATCACTACTTTTAACATGTGAGTATTCAGCTGATGAATTCAGGATTGAATTGGGAAAGGTATATAATCAGGATTCTTTTTTTCAGGGCTTTCTCCCCCCCATCTTTGGATTTGAGCTTTTTCCACAAAATAAGACAAAATGGAAATAAAAATGATTCAAGAAATTAGACTTGACCTGCAATATAGGCATAAGGGAAATAAGGAGAAGAGAAGGAGAGTATTAGAATTGCGAATGGAGGGAGTGCAACTCCATCGCACTGACTTACATGTGAGACTGAGTAGAAGGAACCTTACTGAAAGGCAATGTTGTTGTATGAAATATTTTTGTTGCAGTGGTGATCATAGTAATGAGATGGTCTCCTGGCCTGTAATAGCTCCATGGTCTTTTTCCATCCTCCAGATTCAGTGGGCACTTCATTCTAAGCTTCCCAGAGACTGGCTGGGACATCAGCAATATTAGAAGCAGAATCAGCAGGTCCATTATTCATAGGGCTGAATCAATCGCCTTCTCTTTTCTAAACAAAAATAAGAAGAGCTGGAAGAAATCAAAGATGGAAATGCCAGTGGCTTTCCTGATTCAAACAGAGGCAAAGGGAGCTTTGCATGGAAAGGAGAGAAAGAGATATTCAGAAGCACAGCCTCTTAACTTGTATCCCACAGAGGGTGACCGGAAGCATTTATACTTTTTTTGATGCAAAATTTCTTTCATCTTTCTTCAGTCTGATATTTACATCAAAAGCAAGTAGTAGCAGAAGAGAACTCAGAGACCGGAATTGTGAAAATTACAGAGAGAAGCAACTCCTCTGGGGATCTTTAACTTCTTTGGAGCTCCATGTGCAAAGGGATAGATGGATAAAGGCATATTAGTGAAAAGTCACAGATACGTATATCACTAAGGGCACTGTTCTGTAGCGCTTGTGGTTCTTCCTGTCAGGTCTTGCCCAGAAAATTATGCCGGAGCAAGATAGTTCAACACCCAGATAATGGCTTCTGCTGGCTTCCTGTGGTAACTTATCTACAGGGACCACTGGGAAAGGTCATTCAGAGCTGTGGAGTTGGTGACATTTTAGGTTGGTGGCAGTTAACTCTAGTGCTGCCTGTCTTCTAATGCCTATTAAGTAATGAATACCCTTAAAGTCTGTTTAATGTCTAAGGTCTAATATTTAGGGCCTGTTAGTTATTTTGTTTTCTATTAGATCCCCATGTGTAAATCCTAATTGGAGCTGATTTTAAAATTGCTCGTGACTGAAGTGAAATTTTATTTCCCATCTTTTCTAGAAATATCAATTTTTGGATGAAAGCTGACTAAGAGCAGGAAAATGACAGCTTGTGAACTCTACCATTTGGTTAATAGGGAGAAAGTTATACAGTGGATAGATCTTTTTTTTTCTTGAATAGCACTTAGACTTATATACAGCTCCATAGTGTTTTATAGCACTCTCTGAGTGGTTTATAAATATCAACATCTTGCCCCCAACAATCTGTGTCATCATTTTACTGACCTGGAAGGATAGAAGACTGAGTCAGTCTTGAGCGGGTGTGTTTTGTCTATTGTTGCAGCCACTTGTGACATGAAACCATTTGTAAATAAAGCCACACACAACTTTGCTGGTTTGTGCGTTAACGAAATGGGCAGCAGTGTTGACTTCCCTATTGTGTGATCACCACAAAGGATGGGATGTCTTGTATGTTTGTTGTGTAAGTGATGGCCCCAGGTATGGCAAATGCTGAGGAATTTCCAGAGAAAAAAATGAATGAAGTGGTTTTCCTGTTTTTTCTTATCTTTGGGGTGCTGTAATGGTAATTACAGCTGCTTCACTAATTAACTGTCCTCACTGCTAGAATTAAGGAGAAACTTCCTAACACTGAGGACAATTAACCAGTGGGCACTCCATCGCTGGAGGCTTTTAAGAGGAGACTAGACAGTCACTTATCTGAAACGGTATAGGTTTTCCTGCTTGAGCAGGGGGCTGGACTAGAAGACCTTCAAGGTACCTTCCAGCCCTATTCTATTCTTCAGATTCAAACTGCCAAATTGCTGGCAATCGGCAGTCAGCATAGTTAGCATGCAATACTGTATTCTAACCACTGTGCCACCATGGCTCTTAACAATCTCTTAATGCTCTCTCTATTGTCCTTCCATATTGTATAAGCACTGAGAACTTTTTTGCTTTACTAAATAAACAGAGGGCTATGATGTCTATAGCTGGGAGTGTGGCAGTTCCCACAGCATGGTCCATGGTGCAACCTGATTTCTTGACACAATCCCCCGGAAACCTCTTTGGGGCAACCTTATGGTCCCTCTTTTTTTCTGTGAATGTGGTTAGTGGAGTGGGGCCCCTTTGGCCTATGCATTTGGTTAAGAATTGTTCAATTTTACATATTGGAAAACAAAACCAGAATGTAAAGTATATATTAGGTGGTATTGACCTAGTACAGTCAATAGCTAGATATGGACTGCATTGATGGGGAAAGTTTCAAGAATGTCCTTTACCAAAATATCTCAACGATGCATTTTAAAATGTGGAAAAGTGTTTTATCTTTGTAATTCAGCTATGTGGAGGATTTAATGGAGAGAAAATGGGCAGTGTGGAATTTCCTTCCTTTGCATAAGGAGAGGCACCACATGACCCAAAAGTGTAAAAGGTCTGCAGCCAAAAGGCACACTTGATGTTTGAAAATTACACCAGGGTCTTCAAATAGGTCAGTGGAAAACCTATGAGTTCTAAATTTGACCTGATTTATTTTTTACATCTGTTTCAGCTAACCAAGAGCAAATCCCATCTTCTTATGTTTACTTCAGTGTCTGTCACAAATATGTCCCTTGTGGATTTTGACCTATGGTGCTCTGACAATGGTCACCACACCTTCTGCATCTCCCCATATGAATGGAGGAAAATCATTTAGGGGAAGAGGTGAAAAACAGTGAAAAACAGAATGAATCTTCTCTAAGAGGGGAAAAAACTTTAATTCTATGGTGACTGGGTTTATAATCTGTACTATAGGAAAAGGTCCAAGAAACTTTGGTCCCAATTTTTTACTAGGTAGTTTAAGTCTTAGATATTTTGGAGAGAGGTAGACCTTTTCACCAACATGAAATGACCTTTGAGAGCCCTCTTCTTGTCTGCCTGTTCTTTGTAAACTTTTGCTGCTTTGATTAGAGCTGCTTTTGCATTATCCCAAACAGTTCTCCAAGAAGTCTCCCATTGATCTAAAGTCTGTGAAACAGGAGGGTCCTGAGGGAGTTCAGGCATAGGAATGAATTCCCTACCAGTAGCTATTTTAAATGGAGTAAGCCACCTCAGCAAATGGGAAGAGATCAGCCCAGGTGGTCTGTTGGTAATACACATAATATCTAATATATTGTTCCACCATACAGCTAGCTTTTTCAGCAGCTCCATTAGTAGACAGGTAAAAAGCCAATTAAAGTCCCTGCATGGACCCAATAAGTTTCAGAAAGTCCCTCCAGGACCTAGTAGTGAACTGCACCCCCCTATCTGATATAATCTGCTTTGGAGCTCCATGGAGTCAGTAGATATGTTTGAGAAACATTCGTGCCAACTTCTTCACGGAGGGGAGCCCTGTGGTGCCCCAAGGCTCGGGATTGATTTCCCCTTTATTCTCCATCTCTGCATCTTCCCTCTTTGCCATCCTCCCAGGGTTTGGGTAGGTGACCAGGGCTCAGGACCCCATGGATAAATGAAATTTGGAGTCTTGGTTTAATGTCAAGTTTCCAATAGATGAGACCAGTAGAAAAAAGAACTCTGAGACAATTGCTTTCCTCAAAGAACAATTTTAATGGCTACATAATATCAAGAACATAGGTGAAATCAAGACTGGAAGTCCGTCCCCAAAAGGTTACAAAGTAAAAGTTAAACTTTCCACCCACTAAATATGTAATAAATCACATTCTCCAATTAACACCTTTGGCAGGCTCTCTAACGGTAGTTCTATCCCATCAAACACTTGAGCAGTTTGACCTTGGTTCCCACAATAAAGTTATTGTTATGACTGTTATGTCTGGTCTCTCTCAGCTCATTAAAAGCTACATAAATGTCTTTAAGAGATTTATTAAACACATTTCAAAAGGATTCATTTCAAAGCCAACTGCTGACATTTTGCTGGCAAAAACATCTAAGACTAAGTATTTACAGTTAGATTACAACAAACTCTTTCCAAACATCCCAATTACTCACTCCGTCTTTATCACAGTGTCCGAGACCTCATTATCCTTCGCTAGGTTTTTCAAAACATCAGACTTTCAAAGCATTGCAAAAGCTTCCAAACCTCTCATTGATAAACGTTGCCCGTAACAAGGGCGTAGTCTACTTCCCCCTTCTAATATAGTGTCCGATACGTCACTTCCCCCCATTACTTCCTTTTTCCAGTTAACTGACACCTTCGCTTATCAAACCTTCTGAACCTCGGATCAATCCATTGCTCGTCTTGCTCTAAATCTGACTCATCATTTGGAGAGTCTGAATCAGAATGCATACAAAACTCCTCATTGTCTGATTCGGCTGCCGGGGGGGGGGAAATACCCAGAGGGGCCGGCTTGTGCTTCCTCATTCTCTGATATGTCATCATCCAGTCGTGAGACACCCACAACAATGACTGAACTAGAAGAATGCATCTTCCCTCCCCTCTTAGTTGTGGCAAGCTGAAAAATGAAGAAAGATGGCTGTAGCCAAAGTAATTTTGTAGGTTTGACAATGACTTTCATGTTTCACTCTCAATGCCCCTCTTTCTCCTGTGCTCTTTTCAGACTTACTTATTAAATCAGTGAAAGCTCAAGTATGACTCCTCAATAAAATATAATATGAGTTCAAAAAGTAAAATCTACTAATAAAATATTTTCTGTCCAAACAACATTTGTACATATCCCCTGAAAATGTCAACAATAAAGATTTCAGTAAAACATGGCAACAGACCCTTTGTTGTTGCAAGACAATCTGTCCAAGCTGGGAATGCATGTCAGAATCTGCCACCCAGATGGTAGAAATGGCAATCTGGACATTAGAACCAGATATAATAATGAAGTTGGTCAAATATTTTGCTGGCCATCTCCTCATGGTATGTCCTGACTTTGTGGCTGGGAAGGCCAGCACCACTGTGATAGCTTTGGGCAAGAGACAACAAGTGAGAAAATGATATTGAAAATTGTTTTACAGAGAGGGCAGGTGTTCCTTCTTGGTTGACTGATGAACAGAAAGGATGTCAAAAAGGGAAACAGAAGGGAAACAAGGAGAATATAGGTGAGGTCCCTATTTTTACCAAAGCATCCCCCCCATCAGCTGTCAAAACCAAGATGAGGATAAATTAACACCTAGTTTAGATAATGAAACATCTGCAAAAATACAACCAAGCTCAGAGAGCAACAAGTACCCGTCAAAAGACTCCTTCTTCCTCTCTTTTGGGAATTTCATCTCTCCTCTTCAGCTGTCTTATGTTAATATAACTATCTCATTTCTTCTCCTGTCATTCCTTGTCTGCATGATAATTTTAATTTTAATTCATTTTTTTATGGATTGAGGATTATCTTGGGTTTTAATTTCATTAGTATTACAATCTTCATATTTTTATTTCCTTCACTTTTAAATAACCTTAATTGTGAAACAGAAACAAAGGAAGTATGCAAAGCCATTAAAAACTGCAATGGATAATTAAATATTACCAGCCTAAGAAACAATTTCACAGTCATTTCCCGACTTTTATAATTAGATGGTCCTTAGTATTTAGATCTGGCCTGAGGATGATAATATAGCACTTGGGAAAGAAGATACAGACAAGTAATCCAGCACCAGAAGTCAAAATGGAGAAGACCTGCACGGCCACCATGGACTTTCCTTTGGTACTCAAGTAGGTGGGCAGGAAGGAGATCCATACACTGCAGAAGACCAGCATGCTGAAGGTGATGAGCTTGGCTTCATTGAATGCCCCAGGCAGGTTCCTAGCCAGGAAAGCCACAATGAAGCAAATGGCAGCTAGGAAACACATATAGCCAAGGACAGCATAAAACATGGCAACAGAACCTTCATTGCATTGAAGGATGATCTCTCCAGGCGGAGAGTGCAGATCAGAGTCAGGGAATGGTGGAGAAACACCCAACCACAGGGCACAGATGAAAGTTTGGCCAGCAGAACCAGAAAGGATGATGGAGTTGGCCAAGCTCTTCCCCAGCCATCTTCTCACCTTGTTCCCTGGTTTTATGGCCAGGAACGCCAGCACCACTGTAATTGTTTTGGCTAATACAGAAGACACAGCTACTGAGAAGACAATGCCAAATACCATTTGTCGGAAAAGACATGTAGCTTTTCTTGGTTGTCCAATGAAGAAAAAGGAGGCCAAGAAGCAAAATAGGAGGCAGACCAGGAGTATATAGGAGAGGTCCCGGTTGTTGGCTTTGACAATGGGAGTTTCTAGGTATTTAATGAATATGATTAAAATAAGGACTGTGATTAGGATCAAGAGTAAGGCAACAGAGACTAGGATGATGCCCAGTTGTTCTTCATAGGACAGAAAGTTCCTTCTTTTGGGGATACATTGGACTCGGTTTTTGGTTGGATATTGTTCATCTGGACACTTGGCACATTTTTCAGTATCTGAGAAAATAGAAAGAAATGTTTCTTTTATAGCCTATCCTTTCACATATCCAGAAAGAACTTCTTTGGATAGGAGCTGATACTGAAAGCCATAATAAATGATAAATAGAAGCCTTCATATATATATATATATGTATGTGTATATGTATATGTATGTGTATATGTATGTGTATGTATATATAAAGCATTTGTGGCTGACCATCTTAAACCAAACATTGGGTAGCTCCCCCAATATATATACATATAAAAACAACAGGTTCAAAAAAATAACACCTGGTACCACAACCACACTTTACTGAGGCAACTTCATTTTCATCCTGCACTAATATTACCTCATCCCAATTCCTGAGAAAAAAATCTAGGTCTTCAGAAGTGTGGGACCTGTTTGAATTCAAGGGAGATGTTGTTCAATATGACAGGAGCTACAACCAGAAAGGAATGCTTCAAAGGACCCACAAAATGGCAATGTTTTAGGAAATAAACCTGCAGTGCTCCTATTATAATTATTGTAGATAGATAAGCAGATGTCATCAGAGGAGTAAGTCCCCACGATCCTATTCAAGGTAGGGCTTTAAAGTTGAATTTAATCGCAATTTGAAATCAACTGGGAATCTGTATAGCTTATAGAACAGAGATGTAATATGATCCAACATAGAGGTACTTGACACTGCTTGCAATTGCATTCTGGCCCATTTGTAAATTTTAGGTGGTCTTTGGTTTTATTAGTTCTCTATTTCTCCTCCTTTCTGTTAAATCTCATTCCTTCTAATCCTAACTATGTGTGTGAAAGGCTTTTTTCTTCTTCTTAGAACCAAAAGTATATTCCTTTTTTGTACATATGGTAATTATTTATCTTTTACTATTTAATAACCAAGAAAATTGGAAAGATAAGAAATTAGAAGGCCCAGTAAGAATCCTACCGAGGAATCCATGATGATGGTTATGCTGAACCCAGGATTGTTGAACTGAATTATAAACAACATTTGTGTTTTATCTCTTAATCCATACCATGGACAGTTAGAACATTTGAGAAGAAGGAGGCAGATTTTTATCCTTAATAATGGGAAATTTAGTTTATATCCCTTCCTTTCCATGGATTTTATGGTGAATCCTCCACTTGGTTTTCTCTTGTCCCTTGAACCCAACTGCTTGCCCTCCATAGTCCTCCCAGTTAGATCTTCCTTCTTATGTAACTCTAGGACCTTAATAAAGATTAATTGATTAATTGAACAATTGTTGGATGTATCTTTTGGCATGTAATATAAAGTTGATTGGAGTAAGCAAAAGTCATTGATCTAAAATCATTCCTCAAATTACAAAAAATATCAGATAGTCCTAAGAAGGGTGAACCTGGAAGGATACTTCCAAACTGGCAAGTATAAATGAGATTTCCTCTGGCAGAAGTAACTTTGCCCACTCTACCTTGAAAATTAAGAACAACAAAATAGTCATGCTTAGATGTGTCTCTTTTAACATGCATATTGATCAAACTGCCCTAGATTAATCAAGTAACTTTCCCTATGGTGTCACCCACCTTCCTGAGTGGAGATGGTCCCCTCCGGACAAGGAATGCAGTCATAGCAGCAAATTGGCTCTCCTTCCCGAGCCTGCTTGAAAAATCCAGGATGACAGTTTTCCACACATTTGGACTGAGGCAGAGACTAGTAATACCAAACAAAATATGCTAAGACTCACCATACATGAAAATGGCATATACTCATGAATATTACCCAAGTAGTCTCTGAGCTTCACTTAGGCAAATATAAAATATCTAACTAGTTCCAAGCAGCTGTAAGAAATACTATTACTGGTAGTTTCTTCATTTAGTTCCTCCTTTTGCTTCTGACATATCTGATTGCAATAAAGGAATTTCCATTTAATAAAGTCTGGAGTTATGGAAAGGAAAACAGATGTAAGCATTAAGTGACAACCTGTGGCTTTCTCCTCATGGTCATATTACCATACATTTCTGCATTCTTCATTTATCTATTATTTTAAAGTATGATGATCTATTCATATTAAATTTTAGAATAACATTATTCTGAAAGATTTATTTTTTTAATTTATCAGTTTTATTAAAATAAAACAAAACTCTGATGAATAAAGAAACATCTAGCAGCTTAAAGGTTTTTTTTTAAACTACATGAACAATTAAAAGCCTTTGGAACTAGCTCCAAATAGTTTCTCAGTTAAGATACAAAAGAAGAATTCCTTACAAATTAGGGATGTCAGTTTTAAAAGACATGTTCTTTATTTATTCATATATTTATTTCATGAATTCATATAACTGCTGCTGGTGAAATAATAATACAACTTATTGCCTAGTTTCCAGAGTGGTACTGAGATCAGAAACCAAGGGCCAAATCTAAGCATCATTTCCTTTCAAACTGTCCCTCATTACTTCAAGTACCCGAAACGGTTTTTCTTTGCATCAGACTTATGTTCATCATTTCTCTGGGTCAGGAAATCATCTCACATCAAACCAGTAATTCTCATTTCATGTGAACTTGGGCTTTCTTCCTAGAAATAGAAGCTTTTTGGTGAAAGAGAAGCATGGATAACTCTGTCAAAATCTGGACTGCTTAAGAACATCACTGACTATGGATCTTCTCTTTCAGGGGACACATTCCCTAATCAGGATGAGCTCAATTCTTATTCTAAAGCTTATTTCTCAGTGGGACCAGTAATACCTCTATCCAGTCTAGATTCAGTTTCATCTGATTCACTCCAAACCTGAACTCGGGCACTGGTCAGAAGAATTGCAGTCTAATTTGCTATTTGATTAATGAAAGTCAAATCCCTCCAAAATGCTTGGAAACTGTTTAAAAATACGTTACAGCAGGCTCAAATAAAATGCATTCCTAAAAGAAGAAAGAGGATTGGAAAGTCCAAGAGGATACCAGTATGGCTTACGAATGAGGTAAAGGAGGTTATTGGACAGAAGAAAAACTCATTTAAGAAATGGAAGGCTCTTCCTACCGAGGAGAACAGGAGGGATCACAAACTCTGGCAGACCAAATGCAAGGCGATAGTCATGAAAGCCAAGAGAGACTTTGAGGAGCATATAGCCAAGAATATTAAAAATAATAACAAAACCTTTTTTAAGTACATCAAAAGCAGGAACCCAACCAGAAAATCAGTTGGGCCACTTGATAACAATGGTCAGAAGGGGATAATCAGAGAAGACAAGGAGATTGCTGAGAGGCTAAATGACTTCTTTGCTTCCGTTTTCACCGAGGAGGATAGAGAACATTTGCCTGCCACTGAATTAGTTTTCCCAGGGAGGGAAATAGAAGAATTAAACCTGATAGAGATAAACAAGGAAGATGTTCTTGCATGCCTTTCTAAACTAAACGTCAACAAATCGCCGGGTCCAGATGGCATCCACCCTAGAATTCTCAAGGAACTCAAGTGTGAAATTGCTGAACTTCTAGCTAAAATATACAATCTTTCTCTAAGATCAGGCACTGTACCGGAGGATTGGAGGGAAGCAAATATAACCCCGATCTTCAAGAAAGGATCCAGAGGTGATCCAGGAAACTATAGACCAGTCAGTCTAACCTCAGTTCCAGGCAAACTGATGGAAACCATTATTAAAGATAAAATTACAGGGCACATAGAAAAACAGGCATTGCTGAAAGAAAATCAACATGGTTTCTGCAAAGGCAAATCATGTCTTACTAACTTGTTAGAATTCTTTGAGGGTGTAAATAAATACATAGATAAAGGGGCCCCAGTTGATATTGTATATCCTGACTTTCAAAAGGCTTTTGACAAAGTCCCTCACCAAAGGCTCATAAAAAAGCTCTCCAGCCACGGAATTAGAGGACAGGTCTTGTCCTGGATTGGTAACTGGCTAAATTGTAGGAAGCAAAGGGTGGCAATAAATGGACAATTCTCCGGATGGAAAGAAGTGAGAAGTGGTGTACCCCAAGGTTCAGTTTTGGGGCCTTTACTTTTTAATTTATTCATCAATGATCTGGATGTAGAAGTTAATAGTGAGGTAGCCAAGTTTGCTGATGACACTAAATTGTTCCGGGTTGTGAAAAGTGAAACTGATTGTCGGGAGCTCCAGAAGGATCTCTCGAAATTGTGTGAGTGGGCAACAAAGTGGCAAATGCATTTTAACCTAAACAAGTGCAAAGTTATGCACATCGGGGCAAAGAACCCCAATTATACTTACCAACTGATGGGGACCAAACTTTCTGAGACAACCCAAGAAAGGGATCTTGGGGTTTTGGTGGACAGCTCGATGAAGATGTCAACCCAATGCGCAGCAGCAGTAAAAAAAGCAAATTCCATGCTTGGCATGATTAGGAAGGGAATCGAAAATAAGTCAGCAAGTGTTGTATTGCCTCTGTACAAATCGATGGTGAGACCACACTTGGAGTACTGTGTACAGTTCTGGTCACCGCACCTCAAGAAGGATATAATGGAACTGGAAAAGGTGCAAAAAAGGGCAACAAGAATGATCAAGGAAATGGAGCGCCTCCCTTATGAAACCAGATTGCAATGCCTTGGTCTCTTCAGCCTTGAAAGACGGCGTTTAAGGGGTGACTTGATCGAAGTGTATAAAATCATGCATGGGATAGAAAAGGTGGATAGAGAAAAATTATTTTCTCTATCACACAATACCAGGACAAGGGGGCACTCCCTAAAGCTCATAGCTAAGAAAGTGAGGACAAATAAAGGGAAATATTTCTTCACCCAGAGAGTCGTTGATTTATGGAATTCACTTCCTGAAGGGGTCGTGACAGCTGTCAGCCTTGACAGCTTCAAGGCAGGGCTAGATAGATTCATGGATGCCAAGTGTATCGGTGGTTATTAAAACGGATGTCCATGTGCCGCCTCTATGTTGGTTGAGGCAGGCAGGATTCCCTTGAGTACCATTTGTTTGGGGGTCAAGGGAAAGGGAGGGTTTTGCCTTCTCTTTCTGCTCAAGATCCCCATGTACATTTGGTGGGCCACTGTGTGACACAGAATGCTGGACTCGATGGGCTTTGGCCTGATTCAGCATGGCTCTTCTTATGTTCTTATGTTCTTATGAGAGAACCTGAGGTTATTGGCACCACGAACCCCAGCACTTTATGGTCTCTCTCACCAGTTTTATAGTAGTACAAGATTGCAGAGGGGAACCAAAAAGGCCATGATCTGTGTCGTCAAGTATAATCATCCAGTATCCTAGGTAGGACATGGATGAATCAGCTTAAAACAGTTTTCCGTATTATAGCATCTGAACAATACCTTGATCAGAAGTACTGAAGCCTCACAAACAGTCTAAGAAAACTATCAGGTTTCTACTCCCCATATGCAATTCTCAGTGAAGGTCATCCACCTTGGTGACTAGGCTGACCCTACTTGATTTGGGTCCTAAGCCTTCGGAAAATAGAGAAAAGACACTAATGGTTCTCCCACCTTGTTCAGCAGCTCTAGTCGTGGTAGAACATCTTGGTTGATAATAAGTCTCTGTCCTTCCAAGCTCCCTATTTGTTCTTCAATGGGATCCTCCTCAGGGAGAATCAGGGAGCTCATGATATTCAGATCTGCTGCTACATCTCCATTTTGGTCCAAGTACAGTTTCAGGTGGGAAAGATTGCACAATTCATTCTTCTCCAGAAAGGGGTGGAACTAGAATGAAAATGTCAAGGAATTTTAAGAGCAAAAACTTGGGTTCCTTATCCCAAATGGTCTTTTCACTTGTGAATCTGCCTTCTGCAGTTGTCCTACTTGCAAACATTCTTAACTGGGAAAACAAGTCTTACCACTCTTTTCAAAGGTAAAAACAAAGGTTCGGCAAAATTTGTCAATCATATGCTGACAAAATATACATCGACAAAATTCCAGAGCAGGTGACAAATCAAGCCAACAAACAAATGAGAAGATTATTCAAAAACTCATGGAAAACAATGGGTGAATTATCAGAAGCTATGGATTTTTCAAGAATAAAGTTGCCTGGTTAATCTCCCAGGTAGACCAGACAAGAAACAAAACCAGAAGAGCTAGTTCTACATTATTGTAAGGCTATATTAACAGAATCTTGCAAGTCTGAAAGTGCAAACCTCCCACCAACTATTTTTACAACCTGAAAAAATTGAAAAGATTAGGAGGATCCTTTCTGAGTTTCTTTCTCTGCCTGTGATATGTGTGCAGGCTTCACCCATCTTATTTGATCATTTGTTAGGCATCTCTACTCCCTGTCTCAAAAGTCATTCTCAATGTAAGGACCTACCCCACTTTGCATCTTAAGAAAACAGAACTCTTGGAATATTTCTTCCAACAGGCATCTTTATTAAGAGAAAATGGTTGCAGGCGTTCTAGACAGGACTTGGGGGCCAAGCCCTATGGTTCAAGGTTTTAAGGGGTTCCCAGCAACCCCACCCCACCCCACCATCCTTCCAGCGACAATCCCAGGCATTACATTTCCACCCCCTTTTTCCTCACTGCTGGCAGAAGGGAGACTTCAGAGGGGAGTAGATGAAAGCTGATGGCCCCATTATTATGGTTAGTCCTTTTGGTGGTATCCACATTCAGTCCCTTTTGAAGTTGTAACGAAGGAATTGAAGGCCATAAAACCCCTTTGTTCACCCCCTTCCCCTTCATCGTATGACAGAATCCAGAGAGTGCAGAAATGGGGTTTTCCATAGTTGATAACTAGAGATGAAATATAATTGGATTCTGACATCCTGCCCCCTTAAAAATAAGATCCACCTTAAAGAAAAACAAAACAGGTATAAAATTTAGTCAGGCTTTTTAGGATACTCGGTGTGAAACTTCTTTAATAGCTTCGGGGCGCTGACATGACGTTTATGAACCCACTCATTTTGTGAGGCAGGGAGGTGTTTCCATGCAACTAGGTACTGAGTAGCTCCATGATATCTCCTAGCATCAAGGATTTCCTTTATTTTGAAGTGCTGTTTGCCCTCCACCATGATTGGAGGTGGTGGTGGGGGGATTTTTGGCTGTAACGATGACTGATGCTCTCTTTTCAGCAAGCTGCAGTGAAAAATTGGGTGTATTTGCCTGAGATTTTTGGGTAATTCTAATTCTACTCTTACTGGGTTTATGATTCTTTTTATTTATTTATTTATTTATTTATTTATTTATTTATTTATTTATTTATTTATTTATTTATTTATTTATTTATTTATTTATTTATTCGGATTTGTATGCCGCTCCTCTCTGAGGACTCGGAGCGGCTCACAGCATATATATAAAACAATTTTGACTAAATCCGAACAAAAAAACATTAAAAATAAAACCCCATACATACTCATCAGTCACACCACAATCAACAATCATCCCCAGGCCTGCTGGCAGAGGTAGGTTTTTAAATTCTTTCGGAAGGCCGGGAGAGTCGGGGAAACGCGGACTTCAGGAGGCAGTTGGTTCCAGAGGGTGGGCGCCACAACAGAGAAAGCCCTCCCCCTAGGGCCCGCCAGACGACATTGTTTCGCTGACGGGACCCAGAGGAGGCCGACCCTGTGCGCTCTCACCGGTCGTAGAGAAGTATGTGGCAGAAGGCGGTCCCGTAAGTATCCTGGAAAAGGCCCTATATATTTTGGTCCAAGTTTTTTACAGGGCTGTAGGAACTTCATGCTGTGAGCCGCCCTGAGTTCTTTGGAATAGGGCGGCATAGAAATTAAATAAATAATAATAATAATAAATAATAATAATAACTTTAGGTATTTTGTAAATAAGTACACCATTTCTCCTATAATGAATGATGTTGGCTCAACCCTTTTTTTATCGGCTTGTGCTTTGTATGCTTGTCTAGCTTCATCTAGTGCTTTTCTAACTATTGGCCAGGTGTTTTGTAATTGTTCCATCCATTCTTTCAGTGATGGGATTGCCAATTCGTTTGGGGTTAATTCTGGCATGGGGTTGAAACTTTGACCAGTGGCTATTTGAAAAGGAGTGTAACCTGTGCTGGAGTGGAGTGCATTATTGTAGGCAACTTCTGCGAAAGGGAGTAGGTCCGTCCAATTTGTTTGCTGAAAATTAATAAAGCATCTTAAATATTGCTCACGTACTGAGTGACAGCGTTCTGTTTGTCCATCCCCTTGTGGATGATGGCTAGATGTCAGTCCCTGAGTGGTCCCTAAGAGGGATAAAAATTCCTTCCAAAATGCAGACATAAATTGCACTCCCCTATCAGAGATGATGCGTTGGGGTGCCCCATGCAATCTGTAAATGCACTGGACGAAAAGTTTCGCTAAGGCTTTTGCGGTGGGAACCTTTTGGCAAGGGATAAAGTGCACCTGTTTGGAAAACAAGTCCGTGACCATCCAGACAACAGTATTCCCATTGCTTTCTGGTAATTCCACTATAAAATCCATGGCTATTTCCCTCCAGGGGGCTGAGGGTTTGCCACTGTTTGTAACAGTCTGGGCGATTTCCCTTGCAACCTCTTTGCAGTTGCACACTTTGGGCAGCTGGCCACGTAACTTTCTATGTCCTTTTTTATGGATGGCCACCAAAATTGCCATTTAATTAAGTGTAATGTTTTTACAAATCCAAAGTGCCCTGCTGATTTTGTGTCGTGGCAAAGCTGCATGAATGTGACTCTTTGGGTTGTTGGTATATATAACTTTTCCCCCACCCAAGGCAGCCTGTCTCTCATTGTGCATGCATTTTTGTTTTTCTGGAACCATTCATCTGTTTTCAATTCCGGTTTGGCTGCCCAGCTGTGGTTTTAATTTAGCTTGGGCTCTGGTAGTTACTGGCGCTGCCAGTTGTGATTCTACCATCATCGGTTTAGAGTCGGTGGCTCGCGTGCTGTTATATTGAGGCATGCGAGATAGTGCATCTGCCAGGAAGTTCTTTCCCCCCCCCCCCGGCAAATGCTTTTTAGTTTATGAAATAAACAATGGGTTGTGATGTCTGCAGCTGAAATGGTGATAGTGCACACAATGTGGAGAATGTATGACCTGATTTCTTGCTATGTGCCCCCAAAAACTTGTTTGGGGGGGGGACATGGTGATTCTTGGTCTTGTGTGGACATATTCCATGAGGTTGTGCTTCTTTGGACTTCCCATCTCTAAAAATGACTATGAATTCCTTCCTCTAAAGATCACAAGGACTTTGAAGTTGGGAGTCCCTGTGTTCATAATGTATCTGGGTCATTTGTAGGAGGGAGTTAAATTTCTTACCCGAATTGGGAGGGAGCATTGATACATACACCTGTTTCTAGAATGGAATAGTTGCGAATTGAATGAAATGGAGGATCTGAGAAGATATGCAGCATCATCCTGATGACGACAGAAAGAAAGTAGCCATACTTAGAGGCACCTGGTCTGCTTCTTGAAAGGTGCCCCTCTGTACATTCCAGGTACCTTTGAATAATCAATGCTATCCACTGATAAATCAGTTGGGCACTTTCTTTGTAGCAGTGATGGCCCTCTGAAATGAGGTTTCCCAGAGAGATCCATAACATCCCTGACCTGTTGTTTTGAAGGTTGTTAAATACTTCACTCTTCACCCAGGTCATTGGCTAGATGAGTGGTGACCTTCCCTGGATAGTGTGGATTTCTTTTTTAAAATTATAATATTATTATAAAAGTATAAAATAGAAATAAAAATGAAAATAGTGGAAAAATGGGGGACAAAAAAGGGAAGGAAAAAAGTGTAGGGGAAAGATTGTGAAATCCACCTGACATCCATTTCTATGGAATCCAACACAGGACCACAAAAAAAAAATGCAATAATCAAAGCTCACTGCAGTTATTATTTATTCAGTGGACACTGGAGGAATTCCCCCCCCAAAAAATAGTGGGAGGAAATTCTGCAGATAAAATGATGCACTGATATTTATACATTTCAGGAAAGGAGGACAAAATGATAATTATGCATATGCATATCTAATAGATCATGTAAACATGAATATTCATAACTAGAAAGTCTCACGTTACTTCCCCAGCTATGCACTCTTAATATCCTTAAGAAAGTGTTTTTGTCTAAATAAAAAGGAGCATATCAGTTGAACTGCCATGTCAGGTTTAATAAAATGTAATGAGAAATGAGGTGTCAAGGTTGCCTCATGGGTCCCTTCTGTCTTTCTAAATTGTTAACATACTTCCATTTTTCTAAGAAGTTGCTTTCCTCACAGCACTCTTTTGCAGCTGTCCTTTAACAATTTCAAGTGAAATAGCTGGACTCCCTCATGTATAGAGAACACTTTGGGCCATTTTCTAGGTTTAGTCTAGAGTTTAATTGTTTTCTTTCATTTATTTTCCCTCTAAATTTTGTATTTTGATCTTTTTAATAAAATAAAAATTTAAATGTAATGCTCTCTACATGGGGCAACCTTTGAAGAATGTCCGGAGGCTGCAGGTGGTCCAGAATGCAGCTGCGCGAGCTGTCTTGGGTCTCCCAAGACATGCTCATGTCACTCTAGCTCTCCGTGAGCTGCACTGGCTACCAATTGGTCTCCGAACACAACTCAAAGTGTTGGTTATGACCTATAAAGCCCTTTATGGCAATGGACCAGGATACCTGCGGGACCGTCTCCTGCCTCATGAATCCCAGTGACCGGTCAGGGCGCATAGGGTTGGCCTCCTACAAGTCCCATCTGTTAAACAATGCCATCTGGTGGGACCTAGGGCAAGGGCCTTCTCCGTTGCTACCCCAGCACTCTGGAACCAGCTTCCCTCAGAGGTTCGTACTGCTTCCTCCCTCCTAGCTTTCCGGAAAGGGCTGAAGACACATCTATGCCGACAGGCTTGGGGCATATAAGCTGTGCTCTGCCCCTCGGCCCTAAGAGTGTCCAGCCATCAGTGGCTATGAATTGATTGTGTTTGTGTGTGGTATGAATGTGGTTAATTTTAAAAATTGTTGATGTATTCTTGTTGTGAGCCGCCCTGGGTCTTCGGAGAGGGGCGGCATATAAGTGCAAATAAACTTGAAACTTAAATGGGAATTCCTCTGTCTCACATGTCTACATTTCTTCTTGTCGTAAACTGTTCCTTTGTATTCAGGTCTGGCCTCAGAATGATAATGTAGCACTTGGGGATGAAGATGCAGCCCAGCAGACCACAATTGGAGGCCAAGATGGAGAAGACCTGAACAGCCACCATGTATTTCCCTTTGGTGCTCAGATAGGTGGGCACAAAAGTCACCCAGACACTGCAGAAGACCAGCATGCTGAAGGTGATCAGCTTGGTTTCATTGAAGGCCCCAGGGAGATTCCTGGCTAGGAAAGCCACCATGAAACAGATCACAGCCAGGAAGCCCAGGTAGCTGAGAGTGATGTAGAACATGACAACAGAGCCTTCGTTGCATTGCAGGATGATGCCTCCAGGCTGAGAGTGGAGGTCAAAGTCAGGGAATGGTGGAGAAACTCCAAGCCAGATGGAGCAGATGATAATTTGGACAGCAGAACAAGAAAGGATGATGGAGTTGGCCAAGGTCTTCCCCAACCATCTCTTCACACTGTTTCCTGGTTTTGTGGCCAGGAAAGCCAGCACCACTGTGATTGTTTTTGCCAAGAGAGAAGAAATGGCAACTGAAAAAATGATGCTGAACACTATTTGTCGGAGAAAGCAGGTGGCTTTTGTTGGTTGACCAATGAAGAGAAGAGGAGACAAGAAGCAAAGCAGGAGGGAGACCAGGAGGATGTAAGACAGGTCCCGGTTGTTGGCTTTGGCAATAGGAGTTTCTCGGTATTTAATTAAGGTGATTAAAACAAGGCCTGTAGTTAGGAACAAGAGTAGGGTAAGAGAGATCAGGATAATACTCAGATGTTCTTCATAAGACAGGAAGGTTATGACTTTGGGAATACATTGGACTCGATTCTCATCTGGATATTTCTCATCAGGACACTTGGTGCATTTTTCCATATCTGACAAAAAAAACCCACCAATATTTCTTTACTATTGTGTCTTTTTACATTTCAAGAAATATGGTCTTGGGAGAAAATTCAATGAAAGCAACATTTTTTAAAACAATCCCACAATTTAACAATTCCACAGCAGAAAATTAAAAATCATCTAATTTTGAAAATATATGTACAGTATAGCTAAGGTCTATAAACTTGAAGGAAGTCCTAGGACCCGAAGAATTTCCTGTTTAATTTAATTTTCTGTTTAAGAGTCAGTTAACTCTTTAGGTCCAGTTCAGAGGATGCCTATCTTGTGAAAATTCACCAGTAGAGAAAGCTAGTCCTGCAAACAATCTGGTTGTCTACTCAGATAAATGGTTAAAAGGGTGTAATAAGGTGCACCCATAACTGTCCACACCATCTTATTGTGGACCAATGGCACCTCTCAGGGGGAGGCCCATGTAGAACCCCCTCTTCCAGGAAGTTGATATAAGATCTTTCCTCAAGTTTCAAGGAACTCAAATATTCTTAGATAGATAAACATGGAAGGGAATATCCAAATTGAAAAGCAGAAGAGGTGTTTTATCTGGCACTAGTAAAGCTTGCCAAATCTGCTACACCTACTTCTTCTGAGTCCCTTCCTCAAGCTTGTTTTGTTATTCTTCCATTGAGATATAAAATTGGGCAATTTAAAAATAAATTAGAAAACAGTAGAACTGCATTTTTCTTTTAACTTGCACTTTTTATAAAGAATGCTCTGGATAATTCCACTGGCATGAGGCCTGCCTCCCCCTCCATTTTTTTTTGCTCAACCACCTTCATGAGTGGAGATGGTCCCCTCCGGACAAGGAACACAGTCATAGCAGCAAAATGGCTCTCCTTCTCGAACCTGCTTGACAAATCCTGGATGACATTTTTTCACACATTTGGATTCAGGCAGGGACTAAGCAAAAAAACAAGGAATGACAAAAAAAATATGTCAAGACTAACCATCTATGGAAAATGGAGGCCAACATGAATATTAGCCAAGTAGTCTCTGGGCTTTATATAAATATATATAAATACATAGTTACATAAAAACCAATTAGGACTGCCAACCTTAAAGGAGATGATCTTTGTTTTTTTTCTATATATTTTCTTCTATTTAAATGGTTGCCATCTTGGTCAAAGGAGACTAAGTCTTTTCTAGAAATGTAGGGAAATTACAAGGAGTTGAGGTCATGAGAACAGGTCCTCAAAAAAAAAAATGAATTCAAACATCATTTGCTGCAGCATGTGGGACTTAGATATACAAGAAAAGGTCCTTTCTGTTGAAGAACGACAATCAGGCAACACCAACTGACATAGAAAGACAGATCCATATTTATTATTAGATAAATTTTGAGCCTCCTTTCTCCCCCACTAGGGAAGCTAACAATTAAGATCAATAATTGCATTCAAGTGGCTTTCAGATTAAGTGCCCTCTTAGAAATCAAAGGCCAGAACTAAATAGAATTTCTTTTCTAATTCTCCATCATTAATTCTGATATCACAACTTCACTTTCAAGTCAAGTTTCAATGCTTCAGTTTTCTTGGCCAAGGCTTTGTCTCCCATCAGACCAGTCATTATGATTATGAATTGAAAGCTTCACCCTCTTTTCTTGGAGTAGAAACCCTACTGCACTAATGGGGTGAAAGAGAAGCATAAATAACTCTAACCTGGTCTGCTCTGCTTAAGAACATCACAAACTATGGACTATGAGGTGATACTTTCCCCAGCCAGGACTAACTGAATCCTAATTCCAAAGCTTATTTCCGACTGGGGCCAACAGTACCACCCAGCAGTTTTTATTGAATTTCACTGGATTCAGTTTCTCATGTTTGGGGACCAGGCCCCCTGAAAAGACAAGTTTATAGCTTCTGATGTTCTTAAGAAAACCAGTCTTGGCCAGAGTTATCTATGCCTTTCTTCCACCCTATTGAGAACTTGGGGACTGGCCAAAATAATTGCTGTTTCATTTGCTACTTTGAGATAAGGAACAATCAAATATTAGGCTATCAGCAGTATAATACCCAGGATTTCAGAGCTTCTGTCATTTTTATGGAGATACCAGATTGCAGAGAAGACACAAAATGATAGTCCCTTAGCATGGCTGGATTACTTAAAACAGCATTCCATATTATAGCCTCTGAAGGAAATCTTGCTCAATAGTACTCTAGTCTCCCAAGCCATTTAAGAAATCTACAAGGGTTTTTCTCCCCACATTCAATTCTTGGTCAAGGTCATCCACTTAGTCATCAGTCTTAGCTCAATTAAAATAGGTCCTAAAGCTTTGGAAGAGGGAGAAAAAATGCCAATATTTCACTCACCTTGTTGAGCAACTTTAACTGTGAAAGAGCATCTTGATTGATAATAAGTCTCTGTCTTTCAAAATTCCCCAGGTTTTCTAGTACAGACTTCTCCTTAATGGAAACTACGCAGCTCCTGATTATCAGATCTCCTTCTACATCTCCATTTGGTTTCAAGTACAGTTTGTCACGGGAAAAATTCCAAAACTCATTCTTAGCCAGAAAGGGATGGAACTAGAATAGAAACATCCAAGAACCTTAAAAGCAGAAAACTTGGTTTCTTTTCTCCCATGATCTTGGACCTTGGAGTACTAGTGGACAATCACTTAACTATGAGCCAGCAGTGTGCAGCAGCAGCCCAAAAAGCTAATACAATCCTGGGTTGTATAAACATAGAATCAAGATCACGCGAGGTATTAATACCACTTTATAAAGCCCTAGTAAGACCACACCTCGAATACTGCAGCCAAGTTTGGTCACCATATCACAAAAAAGATGTGATAAGAGTTTGGAAAAAATTCAGAGAAGAGCAACTAAGATGATCAAAGGCCTGGAGACCAAAACATACAAAGTATGGCTACGGAACTTGGGTTTGGCTAGTCTAAAGAAAAGAAGAAATAGGGGAGACATGATAGCAGTATTCCAGTATCTGAGGGGCTACCACAAGAGAGAGGGGGTCAGGTTGTTCACCAGAGTACCAGAGGGAAGGACGAGAAACAATGGTTGGAAACTGATCAAAGAGAGAAGCAACCTGGAATTAAGGAGAAACTTCCTGACAGTGAGGACAATCAACCAGTGGAACAGCTTACCCTCAGAAATTGTGGGTGCTTCATCACTGGAAATTTTCAAGAAGGACTGGAAAATTACCTGTCTGAGATAGTTCTCCTGCTTGAGCAGGGGCTGGACTAGAAGACCTCCAAGGTACCTTCAAAGTCTATTCTATTCTATTCTATTCTATTCTATTCTATTCTATTCTATTCTATTCTATTCTATTCTATTCTATTCTATTCTATTCTATTCTATTCTATTCTATTCAAGGAGTGTGGGAATACTAGTATATTACTTGATTTCAGCAAACTATTAACAAAATACTTCATGATGTGATGATTAGAGATCTAGTTAAGTGAAGGCTGGGTGGTATGACAATTAAGTGGATAAAAACTGTGGGTCACAGTAAAATGAACTTAGTCACAAGAGAGGAGAATCTAGCAGAATACAAAGAAAAATATCCTAATGGGATGAGGAGTTTTAGAGGTGAGCCAATAAAACAGGCAGGTTCAGTCTCTCTTTCACTGATTGTCTTAATGCAAAGACTGAGCAACATCAGTTAGAGAAGCTTTTACTGGGATTCCTACAAAGAGGAAGGGTTGAGCTAGGTCAGTGATGGCGAACCTTTTAGAGACTGAGTGCCCAAACTGCAACCCAAAACCCACTTATTTATCGCAAAGTGCATCATCATTGTGGTGCCCTCAGGGGCTGTGGGGGGGCATGGCCCACTGGGTGGGCTTAGCAGCAGTGGTCACGGCAGACTGGTTGAGTGTGGCCGGGGCCAGTCCCTTGCCATCTCTGGGGAATCCCCGGGGGGGGGCAATGCCGCTTGCTCGCTCACTTCCTGCCCTGTTGCTTCCAAACGCCACATGCTAGCTACTCTGGCGAACTCTGCTGGGGCAACGGCACGCGTGCCCACAGAGAGGGCTCTGAGTGTCACATCTGGCACGTGTGCCATAGTTTTGCCACCACTGAGCTAGGTGATCTCAGGTCATGGGGCTGGCTCTTTGGAACATTATGCACTGAGCAATTAGATTGTCCAAATCTGTTGGCCTTTTCTAGCACAAGGAGGTTGAGATGGTTCTCCTTCTTCTCCTTTGGATTTCTTCTCAAAAAGAATTTCATTTGATGGATCCTTGTTGGACCCCATACCTGCCATGGTTGCAGCCTTGGAGCCCCCAATATATTTTTACCCTCCTTTCTTCTCCTCCGAGATACAGATAAATATGCAGCATTCAAGGCATGGGCCAGAGTCAAAATGAAACTGTGAATATAGGAGTCATTGTGCATCCAGATACTGTTCCTTTTCTTTTGGGTCTCCAGTGGTGCTTTCTGGGTACATCTTCTTTGTCCTTTGACAGAAAAGATGTGCTTTGCAAAAGAACAGTGGAAAGACTGATCTTCATATTTGCGTTCCAGAAAGAGACCTGACATAAAGCCATAATCTTTTCGCCATTTTCTAACCTGAAAAGCGAAGTTCCAAATACTATGGACAAATGTGAGAATCCTATTGCTTTTAAATGGGCAATCCACATAAGTTGCCATGATCCAGACTTTCCCTTCAATGGGTCCTGGCAAATGCCTAAGTGTTAAATGGAAAGGAAGAATTCTGTCCAAAAGGGAAACAAATTCTATGAAATGAACAAAGACATTGACTTGTCTCCATCTAGAGAGGGCTTCCCTGAAGGCTGCTGTATTTCCAGTTTTTGAGAATTGTTGTGATATAACCACACAAATTCCATTCCTGACAAGCATAGGAGTCAAAGTCCTCATGAAATTCTCTCCCTCCTCTGTGTCTGAAGCAAAGAGACCAATCAAGGTCCATCTGAAATGGAGGAGCACTTGGACAGTTCTTTTGTAGAAAAACCCTTTTTTGGGTAAAAGCTGATGATGAAACGGGAATTGACTTTTTTCCTTCAGAGCTTCTGAACCAAATGCACAATTGATCTGAAAAAAAAAAAGCAATGAAAAATGCTATGTTATATTTCGGGTCAGATGAAATTTAAAATATTGGCAATTAATAAATTCAACTCTGTTCCCATGAACATATTAGAATGATTTATTGTTGATTAGTTATCAGTCCATTTCAACATGGGACATTAACAAGACTATACATAAATATTGAATAAAAGAAATAAGTAGAAGAAAATAAGGATAAAGAATGCAAATCATATTTCTGGATCACCCGTAAAATGTATTGCACGAGACCATATATGCAGATCTCAATTGAACCAATTTGCTCCAACAATGGCCCATGTTCAATGTAATTTTTGAATTCTTACTGGACAGGAAATATGTTATTTTAATACAAGGAGTCCATTAGGTCATCTAACTCAGTGGTTCTTAACCTTTTTGAATGAATCGCCCCCCCTGAGCCAATGAGGAAGTTTATTTATTTATTATTTATTTATTTAATTCGATTTCTATGCCGCCCTATTCCAAAAAACTCAGGGCGGCTTACAACATAGATACTAACATATAGAAATCTGACATTAAATACATTATAAAACCCCTAGATTAAAAACCAATCATCCAAAGACAAACTTACAACAAACATACACTGGCTGGGGCAAGGTGTTAACTGCCCCAGGCCTGTCGGCAAAGATGTGTCTTCAATAATTTGCGAAAGGTCATCGCAAGTTGTCATCGCCCCCCTCCCCCAACATAACCTCTCAATCACAACATAGGAAATAATTCTTTAATTTATGCAAACACTTGTTTAGTTTTCTTTAGAATTGTCATCAGGACATATTGATGCAAATAATTTATTTCCAGTGTTTTTCCCATATCTCAACTGTGTTTTTTCATTGGTGCCACCCGTCACTTTATTCCCAAACTTCGTGATACATGTATTTCATTATTATCTTATTTATTCAAGACACTTAAATGTAATGACCACTGAAAACAAAATTCAATTGCAAGAAAGTGAAATGCCCGAAAAGAAAAACAGTAATATTTAATGAATGAATTACAAGTGAAATTTAAGACGCAAAACGAAATATAAAAAGGGTAGAGGCTGCTGTGCAATGCGCATGAAGATAAGCGGCGTTCTGTACTGAAGCTAGCTGGAGGAACATTTGAAAACACAATTCAATCCACTAATAGCGAGCGATCTGATGTTTTTGTACGACAGATATACAGCAATTCACTGTATGAAAAAGTCTCAAAAGTGTCCCCAAACCTTCTTGCTCCATTGCCCCATATCGCCCCCTTTTCGTTCCTTTGCCCCCACGTCGCCCCTTTTTGTTCCATCGCCCCCCTGAAAAACGCCCAGGTTAAGAACCACTGATCTAACTAATGTGCAGTTCAAGGTACTGACCTCTCCTTTTTACACAATTCTCATTCAGATAATAGATATGTTACTAGCTCTGGAAACTAGTCTGCAGAGTTAAATATTCCATTGTGTACCAGCTCCTCAAATTTTGCTTGAGTAATACTAACCTAAGATGTTTAGGCATTTCATCATTTAAATATTTTGCAGTTTGGAAGGTATGTATATATGGTGGCACATGCATTTCACAGTGCCAGTTTTACTGAGAATGGTTATATCTTTCTTTGCTTCGATATCCTGGATACTTTGTGCAGGAACCTTTTTACCTTCTTCTCCAGTTTTCTGAGAGAAATGGAGACTACAGCTCCTAATATAATTTGTCAGTTGTACAAACCAAGGCATCTTTAATTGAATGTTTGCCTGCTCTAAAATACAGAACTTTGGGAGTTTGACAGGTTCCATAACTTCCACACCCATACCTTAATTTATTTATTATTAATTATTTTTTGTGCTTCCCGCCCCATATATAAAGCTGATATATGTCTCCATTTTAGACAAAGAGAAAATTATATAAATTCCCAGTTCAGTTCTGAGGACAACAGCTGACATCCCTGTAGAGGAGATCAACCCTGACTGCTCTTTAGAAGGCCAGATCCTGAAGTTGAAACTGAAGTACTTTGGCCACCTAATGAGAAGGAAGGGCTTCCTGGAGAAGAGCCTAATGCTGGGAAAGATTGAGGGCAACAGAAGAAGGGGATGACAGAGAATGAGGTGGCTGGATGGAGTCACTGAAGCAGCAGGCGTGAGCTTAAATGGACTCCAGAAGATGGTAGAGGACAGGATGGCCTGGAGGAACATTGTCCATGGGGTCGCAATGGGTTGGACACGACTTCACAACTAACAACAACAATCTACCTCCAAGATACTTCTCAGATTATGCGATTGGGTTTGTTCTAGTATTGATATATTTTAAGTCCTAAATCTCAGTTTGAAAAAAGAGCATGGGGTTAAACCTGGCATTGTATAATTAATAAACGGGACTGAGGAAGTTGGATAACTATGATTATTTTTAAATGGAAACAGTACATTTCCTCATGAAGGAGCCAAGATCTAGTCTCAGAGAAAACTAGGTAAGGAAAGGTGTTACTCCATTTATTCAACAATGAAAAGCCATCAATGGCTATGTTGTCCTTTCAAAACTTTGACTATGATTTGCTAATGATAGATAAGTATTATGATAGTAGGATCATACTATCAGCCAACACAACGAAAATTATGAGTATGATACAAATATATCAGAGTTACCCTGTGGTAAGATGGGCGGCCAATAAATTTAATAAATAAATAAATAAGGTATGTATTCTTCAAATTGGTTCATTGGTGCAGATAAGTTATTAATGTCCAGCTGAATAACAATGGTTCAAGTATGCACCCTTGTCTTACCAATTGGAAAGTATCAATCCTTCTTCCCATGTTTTCACTGAGTCTGAATCACCCTCTCAAAGAAATGTGGTAGAAAAAGTTTTGACTCAGGGCCCACAGTTCAGATTCTATTTTAAGGACAATCAATTTCCTCCATAATATTTCTCTTTTTACTGTGTCAAATGCTGTGCTAAGATCAGCACACTTTTGTTTCCACTGATTGATATATTTAATAATTAGATAGTTCAAGACAAAGCAATTACATATTACATATTACAATTATATATTTCCTCTTTCTAAAGCCTGCTTGTTCTTCTGCAAGGATGCAGTTTTCATCTACTCACTCTCAATTATACTCAAGAGTCCCTACAAGTCCATAAGACATATAATCAACTGTATGTAAGATAATCCATTGGCTTTCCTTCAGGAATCTGAGATTTCTTCACAATTCACAATGTCATTGTTTTGGCTAACACTATTTATAAAACATTAGCTTGCAATCACTGCTGATCCTTCTTTGTGTACGGAATACCCTTTCATATGGCCACACAGCCTCCTCTCACCTTCAAAAGTGTACAATAGAAGCCCTCAAAGCAATGGAGATGGTTTCATGAGAGGATATGGCTGCTTTAATTTTTGCTCCCTCCCCATTGTCGATCCCAATCCCCTAGACATGACATTTACAATGACCATGGTGAAAAGCAGCTCTTGAATTTCTTACAGAAAATATAGTTGGATCTATCACTAAACCACCCCTATCAAATGAACTTTACCAGATAGAAGAACACACAAACAAACCTGAGGGACTTTGTAGGGGCCTATTAATGTTGACATCTGGAAAGAGATGTCTTCAAGAGCTGCATCAAGAAGAGCCAAAAGATTGTCTTTCCTTCCACAGCTATAGTTGGGAACATTGGCTTCTCCAGCAGAGAGAATGTCCAGCAAGGCATCTGAAGTACCAATTGTGCTCAAATAGTTGTCCTGGATATTGTAGCCAAGTGTGAGATTGTGCAGGACCCACTGATTCTTGTTGACCATTTGAATAGTGAAGATGAAGTGCAGTATTCTTGACTTATCAACAGATAAACTAGTGTAAAAATACTCATGTTATTCACACCATCATTAGCAGCAACAGCAAAATACTTGTTTTAAAAAATATATATAATCCTATTTATCTCCACACACAAACTGAGTCTTAATTCAAGACTGATTTGAAACCAGAGGCCAATGATACTCAACCATCACCATTAAATTTGTATTAGTGTTTAAAAGATGGGCTGAAGAGTTAATAGCTACAAATACATTAACATTTGTACAGGTGGTGATTTCCATTTCTTGTTGCTATTTCTCCAAGAACAAGAATTCACAATAGTCCAATCATTAAAGGCAAACTACCATAAAAGGAGCAGAATGTTCCATAAATGACTCAGAAAAGCAGTTGTAGAAACAAGACATATTCTATTCCTCTAAGGATAAGATACTGAATATCAAAGAGCAGTTATTTAAATCTGGAAATGGGCTGGGCACGTGCAACTAGAATGTATTCAATCACTACTTTTAGCAAAAGCTAGTATTCCAGTGATGAACTCAGGACTGGACAGTCAAAGAAAATAATCTTGACTTCTTTCAGATATTTTTTTTTCTTCCCCATCTTTGGATTTGAGTCTCTTCCACAAAATAAGAAAATCAAAACAATTCAAGAAATTAGAGACATCCTGCTATATACGAGTACATGAAATAAGAAGAAAAGGAGAGTATTAGAAGTGCAAATGAAGGAAGTGCAATTCCTTTACACTGAATTACTTACAAGTGAAACTGACTACAAGGAGCCATGTTGAAAAGCAAAATTATGTGTGGTGCTTTTGTTGCAGTTGTGACTACGCTGATGCTATGATCTCCTGGCTTGTAATAACTCCATGGTTTTTTTTCATGCTGATGCACCAAAGTCAGTGGGCACTTCATTCTATGCTTCCCAGAGATTGGCAGGGAGACCAACAGTATCAGAAGTAAAAGCAAGAGGTCCATTATTCATAGGGCTGAATCAATCCCCTTCCCATTTCTAAATAACAATAAGAATAATTCAAAGCACTTTGAAATGGAAATGGAATATCCAGTGACTTTCCTGATTCAAACAGAAATAAACTGAGCTTCACCTGGAAAGGACAGAAAGTACTTTCAAGAGCATTGTCCCTGCCTGTCCTAAATGTTGTGCACAACACTCAGCATGACCAGAGGCATTTATCCTCTTCTGATAGAAGATCACTTACCTGTTGCTTTAATCTGATGTTTACATCAAAGATAGTCACTGGCAAATTAGCAGAAAAGTGCTCTGGGGATCCTGAAGTTCTTCCTGGGTTCCATGTGCAGAGGGATAGCTAGATAAAAGCATGCTAGTGAAAAATTACAAATATACCCCTTGGGGCCCATTTCCAGATTTAAATAACTGCTCTTTGATATTCAGTATCTTATCCTTAGAGGAATAGAAAGAAAAGAAGCTGAAGAACAAGAAGACCAAAGAATACCTAATCAAGAAATACCACTTAGAAACAAGGAAATAATAAAACAACAAATAACAGCTATAGCCAGGAAAATCAGTAGATATGAAGCTCGAATTGCAAACTCAAGAGAGGAATATTTCAAGGAGATTCATTATCACCATTACTATTTGTTATTGCACTGTTTCCTCTGTCAACTATACTGAATAACTCAGGACATGGCTATCAAACATCAAAAACATCTGCCAGACTATCCCACCTCCTTTACATGGATGATCTGAAGCTGTATGGAAAAACATAATCTGAAATAGAATCGCTGCTCAACACTGTTCGTATATATAGCCAAAATATTGCAATGGAGTTTGGCTTGGACAAATATGCCCCACTTACTATCAAACAAGGAAAATAGTGAAAACGGAAAGAAACAAGATGCCCCACGAAAATAACATTAAGAGTCTGGATGAGGAAGATTACTACAAATTTATTTATTTATTTGTTCGGGCTTGTATGCCACTCCTCTCCGCAGACTCGGAGCGGCTAACAACATATATATAACAACAAAATACAATAAAAATCCCAAACAAAAACATATAAAAATACAATAAAACACCCACTCATATTCAACAGTCAACCACAGTCATCCCCAGGCCTGCCGGCAAAGATGAGTTTTAAGATTTTTTCGGAAGGCCGGGAGAGTTGGAGAGACGCGGACTTCAGGAGGCAGTTGGTTCCAGAGGGCGGGCGCCACAACAGAGAAAGCCCTCCCCCTAGGGCCCGCCAGACGACATTGTTTCGCTGATGGGACCCGGAGGAGGCCGACCCTGTGTGCTCTCACTGGTCAAAGGGAAGTATGTGGCAGAAGGCGGTCCCGTAAATATCCTGGTCCCATGCCATGAAGGGCTTTATAGGTAATAACCAACACTTTGAATTGCGCTCGGAGACCAATAGGCAACCAATGCAGCATGCAGAGAGTTGGTGAAATGTGGGCACAGCGTGGAAGGCCCACAACTGCTCGCACAGCTGCATTTTGCACTAATTGTAGTTTCCAAACACTCTTCAAGGGTAGCCCCATGTAGAGAGTGTTGCAGTAGTTGATCCTCAAGGTGACAAGGGCATGTGTGACTGTGAGGAGAGACTCCCGATCCAAATAAGGATGCAACTGGTGCACCAGGCGAACCTGGGCAAATGCCCCCCTCGTCACAGCTGACAAATGATGATCCAATGTCAGCTGTGGGTCGAGGAGGACTCCCAAGTTGCGGACCTTCTCCAAGGGGTTTATAGATTCACCCCCCAGGGTAATGGAAGGACAGATTGAAATGTCCTTGGGAGGCATCACCCACAGCCACTCTGTCTTGTCGGGGTTGAGCCTTAATCTGTTAACGCCCATCCAGACCCTCATAGCCTCCAGACACCGGCACATCACCTCAACCGCTTCACTGATATGGCCAGGAGTGGAAATGTACAGCTGAGTATCATCAGCGTACTGATGGTATCTCACTCCATGCCGGTGGATGATCTCACCCAGTGGCTTCATGTAAATGTTAAAAAGTAGGGGGGAGAGAACCGACCCCTGAGGCACCCCACATGGGAGTAACCTAGAGGTGGACCTCTGACCCCCCACAAACACAGACTGCGACCGACCTGTGAGATAGGAGGAGAACCACCATAACACGGTGCCCCCCACTCCCAATCCCTCCAGCCGGCGCAGAAGGATACCATGGTTGATGGTATCGAACACCGCTGAGAGGTCAAAAAGCATGAGGAAAGAGGACTGGCCTCTATCCCGGGCCCGCCAGAGATCATCCATCAGAGTGACCAAAGCAGTTTCGGTGGAGTAGCTGGGCCTGAACCCAGACTGCAGAGGGCCCAGATAATTGGCTTCCTCCAGAGACCGCTGGAGGTGATGCGCCACCACCTTTTCAACAACCTTCCCCACAAAGGGGAGGTTGGAGACCGGACGATAGTTGGTCAAAATTGCTGGATCCAGGGAAGGCTTCTTGAGGAGGGGGCGCATGAGTGCCTCCTTTAAAGGAGCCGGAAAGGACCCCTCCCTCAAAGCAGCGTTGACAATCTCCTGGAAGAAACCAGCCAGGAGGGACATGGGTCCAACAAACAGGTGGCGGAACTTACAGCTCCAATGGCCCTGTCCACTTCCTCAGGTGTAACAGCCTCAAACTCGCCCCAGATGACCGGACAAGAACATGCCCCTGTCCCCTCAACTGAATCGTTATCAGTCGACTCTGCAGCACAATTGGAGTCTAGGTCAGCCCGGATCTGAGCTACTTTGTCTGCGAAACAGTTGTTAAAGTCCTCGGCACTACCCTGCAAGGGAGGCCCCAGATCCCTCGGGTTAAGGAGGGACCGGGTCACTCTAAACAGGGCGGCCAGACAAGATTCCGCAGACGCGATCAAAGCAGAAAGATACAAAGATCTTGCCGCCTTAATCACCTTCAGATAGGCTCTAATAAATGAGCTCAATCTGGTTCGATCAGATCCGGACTTACTTCGTCTCCATCACTTCTCTAGATGTCTCTTATGGCACTTCATCCCCCTGAGCTCCTCGGTAAACCAAGGAGACCTCCTGGGACCAGCACCGCGGAGAGGTCGCAAAGGCGCAATCCAGTCAATAGCCCCCTTCGTGGCCGTATTCCATGCCGCTACCAGGGACTCCGCCGAATTGTGAATGAGGGAGCTCGGTAATTCCCCAAGCACTGTCTGAAAACCAATAGGATCCATCAGGCATCTGGGGCAGAACCACCTAATCGGTTCTGCCTCCCTGCAGGGAAGGATTGGGGCCGTAAAATTCAGTCGAAGCAGGAAATGATTGGTCCATGACAAAGGCAAAGTATCTAAGCCCCTTAAAACGAGATCATTACCCAACTGCTCCAAGAGGAAGATAATATCCGGGGCGTGTCCACCCTCATGCGTCGGACCCTGCACTACTTGGGTCAGGTCTGTGGTTGTCATGGCGACCATGAACTCCTGTGCCAACCCTAAGGATTCGCCAAGCAACGGCAAATTAAAGTCCCCCAAAACCATAAGCCTGGGGAACTCCACCGCCAGCCCAGCAATCTCCTCGAGTAGCACAGGCAGGGCTGATGTCATGCATCTGGGAGGCAGGTACGTAAACAATAAGCCCACCTGGATCCCTAGGTCCAGCATCATAAAGATGGACTCACAACCCGGAATTTCGGAAACAGTGAGCCTGCATAGACTGAGGTTCTCCCGGGCCAAAATAGCCACTCCTCCCCCCTTCCCTGGGGTCGCGGCTGGTGCCATACCTGATAACCTGGTGGGCACATACCCGTGAGGGGAACTCCCCCCTCAGGGCCCAACCAGGTCTCAGTCACACACTCCAAGTCAGTCTCCTCATCCGTGAAAAGGTCATGAATGAGGGGGGCCTTATTATTAACCGACCTGGTGTTAAGCAGCTACAGCCTGAGCCTGAGCCCAGGGCCCGAGCTACGCCCATTACCAGGATCATGGGGAGAGCTAGATTTTTCAGAAGGGCCAGAACAAGGAACTGCTACGAGATAGCAGGGCCGAGTTCCCCGAGTGAAGCCTACCCTCCTGCTCCCGCCATACCTGCCTCTTCCCTGAATGACCGGTATATTCCATCCCTCAGTGACTCCAGAGTCTGCATCCCCCCCAGTCCCCGGCCTCCCTCAGGCTCGGCAGGCCTGTCCATTCACCTATCATACATTCCTCAAACATATCCCCACCCCATACATACATCCCTCACCCACCCAATTTAATAAAAATTAAAAATTAAATTTAAAAATCTAAAAAATCTAAAAACAAGGCATATAAACATATTGACTTAAAAAAAGCCACAAGCAGAGGTACGAGAGATAAACCAGGAGCTCAGCAGTCCACAATGACCTCGCCAGTTCTCCGTCAGCCCCAGACGCCGACCCGACTCTGCCTAGCTCAGCGGCAAGACAAAAGAATATGTTAAAACACTAGGCTGGCTTCTTGTTCTGAAGTGTTATGGCTCCAGAATCATCTGCAGCAACCAAGAAGCTGTTTGTTCCATTTACTAAAAGACAATTGATCTCTTCCTCATTTTCATGGAAACATTCAGCTGGCTCCTTGAGACACCTGATATCCAGCATGCTAATAATTTCCCCATGAAAAGCACAGAGTCTTCTAGAACAAGTGGGAGAAAATATAACTAATGACATCATCTACTTTTTGAAGCCAAACACATTCCAAAGGGTTTCCCTCAGCATTCCAAATTGTAAGCTCCCCTCCTTCTGCTCCTAAAGCCAAAAGACTGTCTTTGCTCATATTTAAGTTTAGTACTGAAGAGAAATGTCCATTGGTCCACTTCTTTGCCATCATATCTCAGACAGACTCAAAGCAAAGAACCAAGTTCTCCCGATAACAAACTCTCTTCCGGCAAAAAACTCTCACCGTCAATCAGTCCTTTAACTCGTCCCAATAACATTAGTCATAAGGTTATGTTAAGAGGCATTAGTTATAGAACATATACATTCAACATTGGGTGTTAGTTTTTTTTTTATATTATTTTATTGGTTTTTTAATTTTTAACAGAAAAAGAAAAATGCTCAAATCAAATCATAGTGTTAAAATAAATAATAAACATAATCACAACATAAATACATATTTCAAAATCATCCATTAACAAAACATTAGTACATATTTCAATACATTTAATAATAATAACTCAACTGAAAATAATCATAGACCACATTTACCAAACAATTAACATTACTGCCCGGTACCCCCACCACCACATCCCCCTAACCCTAACCTTCCCCCCTCACTTACCAACTATCTACCTACTCTCCTCCCTCCTTCTCTTTCTCCCTCCTTCTACTCCACCCAACTATCCCTACTCTTCCCCCTTCTTATCAACTTTCTACTTACATCAGCCTTCACTCCTCCTTCCTCTTTCCATCGGATGTGGTGCCCAGAGGCCCCCCGAGCAACCCCTTAATAACAATAATTACATATTCTTGCATCAACCCCAATTACAGTTGAGAAAGCATAGTATATAAAATTATAAACCCTCCCTACCCCCCCTGACTTCCCAGAGTGAGTACAGGGTAAAACAAAAGAAAACCCACTACTTCAAACAAAGTTATTATATAATCCTAACAAGAATTTTAAACTACACTAAGCCAGACCGACACATCGTCTTGTTAAGAATATTAATTTTCATTTACATATCTAAACCATCAATCTAACAATCAATCCATCACTTCAATTCATTGAGAGGTTATGTAAAGTCACCCAAACAATCAAGTTTAGTATATATCTTCCAATAATCAGTTTCTTTTAAACAAATAGTATCAATAAGCCCCTCAATTAAAAAAAAATTATATTCTTAATCAATTTAGTGTATCTTCCATTAAACAACCTCTCTTACATCTTACTCATAAACTTAATCCTTAATTCAGCCCATAATCTTAGATTAGCCTTAATTCCTTACACTTAATTTTAAATTTCACTTCTTCAATCGACTTCTGGGCTTTCTCATATGTCAAATAAACCTAAATAACAAATACAATCTATTTAATCCATTTCTAACTTAGATTCCTTCAACCTTATCAAATCACATAATGCTTATCTATCCCATCAATCAATCAATCTAATGTCAAACCTAAATCATTTCAAAGCAGGTACATTCTTCTTCAATTTAATTATATCTTCCATTAATCATCTTCTTTTACGTCTTACTCATAATCTTAATATTATATCTTCCGTTAATCATCTTCTCTTACATCTTACTCATAGTCTTAGTCCTTAAGTCAATCCATAATTTTGAATTACCCTTAATTCCTTGCATACAATTTTAAATTTCACTTCTTCAATCATACTCTTGGTTTTTTCTTCTGCCAGGTAAATCTCCATAACGAGGCCTCCCTTCCAAATAATAAGTCTCTCTTTTTTACTTGCAATATCATTTGTCTCTTAACCACAAACTTTCGTTGAAGTAACATTTCAAATCTCTGTCTTTGCTTTTCCTAGTCCTCAGCAGCATAGATAGATTGCTTCTTAAACTGGATCAATTTCTCTTTTTTCTCAATTAAATCTTCTTCTTGCTGCTTCTCTGAGAGGAATAGCCATCCCCTCCTGTCTTGAAACAAATCCTCTTCCTCCACTCCGTAAATGAACTGTTTATCAAGCAAGATCCATTTCCCATTATTCTCTTTATTCTCAATACTGTCTTCTTCTTGTTTGGATTGTTGTGTAGAATATTCAATAGTCGGTTGAAAATCAGTTTCATTTGGAAAAAAGGATCTAATTAATTTTAATATTTCTGTACTAGTCTCTTTCAATATTGCAATCCTTTCTTCTTTAAATTCATCAATGCGGTCCAAAATAGGTTTGACATTAAAATGTAAATTCCACTCCATTTTAAATTTTAAAACAATCGCTCTGGCTTTAATCCAATTTCTACAACCGTGTCTCTAGCTTCGCTTACGAGAACAAAGAAGAAAAAAAATGGAGAATTCACTTTCACTTTCAAGCACTTTCCTTTAGCAGTGAAAGTAGTAAAAGCTATACGCCATCTTGAATGCATTATGTTAAATGTAACAGTTAGAAATACATAGCCAGAAAAACAATAAGAAATACTTGCAATCCAATAAAAACTCCTGTATTCACTCAGTCTGCAAACAGTCTCTCTTGTGTTCTATTTTTAAAAGCAGAGGCGGTCGCGGCGTCTTTTTCTGTCTGATGACAGAAGCGTCTCTGAGCAGGAGCGTCTTCAGGAGTTATGGGGAGCTCGCACTCTTAATCCCTGAAAGTTTTTTCAGGGATATTAGAGGAGCTCAACCCTACTCCCGATGCTCTGCACCTCTTCTTCGCCCGAAGAGGGGATTTTTCACCGCAAAAAACAGCTAATGTTCGCTATTTTTTGCGGCTTTACATACCCAGGGAACAGAGCCTCACAGAGGAGACTCTAGCGACGCCGGCGGAGCAACCGGAAGTCAACATTGGGTGTTAGTTTTTGTAAACATTTGATTTGTTAACCCTTCTTCCCTCCTCCCATCGAGCCTCAGCTAAACGCCAGCTGCATTCTGTTTGATTGGTGTCTCTCTTGGATATAGTCTATCCACTGTTTCCAGTCTGTCACAAATTGTTCATTGGAGCGATTTTTCAAGTACGCTGATATTTTCGCCATTTCCGCCAAATTTGTTACTTTCACAGTCCATTCTTCAATAGGCGGTATTTCCGGATTCTTCCAGTATTGTCCCACCAACAATCTTGCTGCTGTAATTAAGTTCAAAAATAAATTTGTCTCTGAGGTAGTGAAATCCTTTGTGATCCCTAACAGAAAAGCCTGAGGTAGAAATTCTAGACGCTTTTTGAAAATGGTTTGGAGTGTCCACCATATCTTCCTCCAGAATGCTTTGATTTTTCTGCATGTCCACCATATGTGAAAGTAAGTAGCCTCCCCGTCCCCGCACCTCCAGCATTTGGGCTGGGAGTCCGGGTAGATGAGTGATATTTTTTTCGGGTCTAGGTGCCATCTATAGAACATCTTGTAGAAGTTTTCCCTTAAGTGTTGCGATTTCATGAATTCTACATTCCTCACCCAGATTTTCTCCCACGTGTCCATGGTGATAGGGTGTCCGAAGTCTTGTGCCCACTTTATCATACAGTTCTTGACTAGCTCGGAAGAAGGGTTAACAAATCAAATGTTTACAAAAACTAACACCCAATGTTGAATGTATATGATCTATAACTAATGCCTCTTAACATAATCTTATGACTAATGTTGTCTGCTTTAATATTGTTAAAGCGGACTGAATCTCTACCTCAGGATAGGAAACTTTTACCTCAGGATCTCTGGTTAGGGGCTATAAAAGATTGCACTAGTAATGGGATGAAGTCAATTCAGAAGCGTAAACGAACAATATGCAATAGACTAGATACAGTAGATAGACCATATATAAGAGAAACACCAATCAAACAAAATGTATTCGGAGTATACTTGAAGATGGAAGGGGGGAGGGAAGAACGTTTACTAAAACAGATGTTTACAAAGATTAATACCTAATGTTGTATGCTATGTTCTAGGATGATTGCTTAGCAATAGGATCTTATGTTTAATGTTGATCACATTAATATTGAACCAGATAAGAGAAACACCAATCAAACAAAGTGTAACAGGAGTATAGTTGAGGCTAGACGCGAGGAGTGGGAAAAAGGCTTACTAACTCAGACGTTTTCAAAGACTAATGCATAGCATTGTATATCAGGTGCCATGATGATTACTGCATAATATGTTTTTATGTTCAATGTTGATTGTTTTAATAAAAAAATTTTTTATTAAAAAAAAAAAGAAATACTGTCTCTGTCGTTCCCAGCTTATCTCTCTCACCGTCGATCAGTCCTTCTCCTTGAAAAACGCTGTCTCTAACAAATTCCAACTTCATTCCTAGCTTGTCTCACTCACCATCAATCAGTCCTTTCAGCTCAGTTTCCTGTCACTTGGGTATCCTTCAAGCTGACAACATCAAGCACACTGAAGTCAAGAAAAAGATTGGAGGTGAATACATCAAGAGAGTGAAGAAGATTTTAAAGTCGAAACTCAATGGAGGAAATACCATAAAGGCAATTCCAGTCATTAGATACACAGCTGGAATAGTGGACTGGACTCAAGCAGAACTAAAAGCAATGGATAGGAAGACCAGAAAAATAATGACAATGAATCATGCTCTTCATCCACGCAGTGACATTGACAGACTTTATCTACCAAGGCAAATAGGTGGGCATGGAATGCTGTAAGTACATCAGATGGTTGAAGAAAAAAAATGGCTTTGGAAGAATATCTGAAGAACAATGATGAAGATGCACTGAAATTAGTATATCAGGAAGGTTTACTGACTACTGGAGAGACCAAACTGGCCTACAAGAAAGACCAAATGAAGAACAGAATAGAGGCATGGGAAGACAAAGCACTACATGGCCAATACGTTAAAAAAATAGCTGGGAAAGCAGATAATAACAAGACCTGGCAATGGCTAAGAGCAGGAAAATTGAAGAAAGAGTCCGAGGGACTAACTCTGGCTGCACAAGACCAAGCCTTAAGGACAAATGCATATAAAGTCAAAATTGAGAAGACAGCAACAGACAGTAAGTGCCGCCTATGCAAAGAAGCTGAAGAAACAGTGGACCACCTGGTAAGCTGCTGCAAGAAGATCGCACAGACTGACTACAAGCAGCGGCATGACAAAGTAGCAACAATGGTGCATTGGAAGATCTGCAAGAAATATCATTTGCCTGTAAGCAAAAACTAGTGGGATCATAAAACAGAGAAAGTCATAGAAAATGATAAAATTAAACTGCTCTGGGACTTTAGAATTCAAACAGACAAGCACCTGCAACATAACACCCCGGACTTAAGAATTGTCAATAAGAAAGACAAAAAAGTCTGGATAGTGGACGGGGCAGTGCCTGGAGACAGCAGAATAGACGAGAAAGAACTGGAGAAGATAACAAAATACAAAGACCTACATATAGAAATAGAAAGACTGTGGCAAAAGCAAGCAAGGGTAGTACCAATAGTAATAGGTGCCTTGGGTGCAATCCCAAAACAACTGGAGCACCACTTGAACACCATTGGTTTTGACAAATTTGCTATTAGTCAATTGCAAAAGGTGGCCTTATTAGGAACTGCTTCCATCCTGCGACGATATCTGTAATACCATCAAACATCCACATCTGCCTATCCCAGGTCCTGGGTAAGGACTCGATAGGTAGACAAAATGCCAAATCCAGTCTGAACATCTGTCTGACTGTGCGATGATCCATAATAATAATAAAGTTGGAAGGGACCTTGGAGGTCATTGAGTCCAACCCGCTGCTCAGGCAGGAATCCTACACCATTTCGGACAAGTGGTTGTCCAGTCTCTTCTTAAAAACTTCAAGTGTTGAAGTATTCACCGCTTCTGGAGGCAGGTTGTTCCACTCGTTAATTTTTCTAACTGTCAGGAAGTTTCTCCTTAGTTCTAGGTTGCTTCTCTCTTTGATTAGTTTCCATCTGTTGCTTCTTGTCCTGCCTTCAGGCACTTTGGAGAATAGCTTGACTCCCTCTTCTTTGTGGCAGTCCCTGAGTTATTGGAACACTGCTATCATGTCCCCCCTCGTCCTTCTCTATGTTAAACTAGACATACCCAATTCCAGCAACCGTTCCTTATATGTTTTAGCCTCCAGTCCCCTAATCATCTTTGTTGCTCTTCTCTGTACTTTTTCTAGAGTGTCTCATCATCTTGTTTTTAAACTGTTGGTAGTCCTTCTTTACTTTAGTATACAGGTTAGCCAATACTTGACTGAAGCACCCTTTAACAGAGAACACATATGAGTGATGTCCTGGGCCCTGCAAAAGCTTGGCAGATTTCTTCAAAATTATTTAAGAAGGTCTCAACCTTGTCTCCTTAACAGCTGTATGGGAATCAGTATTCCCATTCCCCTGAGGTCTATGTAGTGCTGGAAGGAAATGGATGTTTATTAGATATTTTTCCCCTCTAGATATTACCGGTTCCTAATTCCAATGATACATTTCATCACATAAACTCCCCATCCTCAATGTCACCACCATTGACTGACAAAAGGTAAATATTACAAATATGGGAGTGAACCCATGTCTTCTTTTCTATCCGATCCTTTGTGCCCTTCAGTAAATTCTGAAAGGCCGGCTGAGTTTATGTGCTTTCTGGGCACAATGGAAAAGCTGCTTTATAAAAGTAACTGTGTCAAATAAACTCAGTCTCTGTCTCAAGCAATTTGCACTGTGTGCTCTTTGCAAAACCCAACCTGGATTTGAACCAGAATTTTCTTCTAATAATATATATCAAAAAATGTCAAACAAAATCAGGGTTTGCCTGACAAGTCTGTTTTTCAAAGAGGAGCTTGCAAAAGAGTCATCTAACATTGGTCCAAGATCAAAGTGTCAGCCCATCCAAACATCTAAGTTCCAAAAGTGAAATTCATACACAGGGATCACCCTTGAGTATTAAATGTCATTTCCAGCAAGGAGATCAGAGGGAACAAAGTCTCTTTCTATAGGCTGAGACTCCTCGGAATGTGGCTGCAATCAACTGTCACTGATCGGAATCCTTGGTCTGTTGCTAGGCAACCAATCTAACGGAATCTGCCTTCTGTTTTCCTTTCCCCTGGGCCATGACCAGTCAACACTTTAAGGCCAAAAGAAACAACAAAGAGGGCAGTAGACAATCTTCTCTTATCCTTATCCTCTTATCCTTAGCTTGATTCTATCTTCTTTGTGGCAGCCCCTGAGATATTGGAACACTGCTACGGTATCATGTCCCCCCTTGTCCTTCTCTTCACTAAACTAGACATACCCAATTCCAGCAACCGTTCTCTCTAGATTTTAGCCTCCAGTCCCCTAATCATCTTTGTTGCTCTTCTCCGCACTCTTTCTAGAGTCTCAACATCTTTTTTACATTGCAATGACCAAAACTGGATGCAGTATTCCAAGTGTGGCCTTACCAAGGCATTGTAGAGTGGTATTAATACTTCGTGTGATCTTGATTCTACACCACTTTATTTTTGATCGAAATAAGTCCTGGGTGGGAACACAATCTGGCAGCAGTTGTGTTCAAAAGTGCCACACCTTAGAAAGTTAGTAGCATTGCTTTATAAACTGTGTTAGCCAATGAAAATCAGACAACAGAATTATTACAATATAAGGAAGACATCAATCATTTCTGTACACTCTCTTATTCTCTCTTTCAGTACATCACATCCATGTACATGTTTCCCATGCTTGCATGAAATTTGTCCCTGATGCAAACACTGATTATAGAAGCGAGATAGCAATAGTTAGACAAGGCTATACAATTTACATCTTTTTCTAGTTCCAGTTACAGAACCCTACAAAACATCTGCAAGAAAACAACCCTCAGAAAGTACCAAGATCCCCTAATTTCAACCCTGAACTATAGATATTCTCCTTTATTCTCCCTAACCAATAAGGACTGGGTCATCTTACATATGGCTGCTGCATGGCTATCAGCAGACACAATGAAGGTGGAAAAATATTGCTGTTTCGCTATCTTTATCACCCTGAGGTAATCTCTAATGTGGGCTCTCACAGGCTTTTCATCTCCTGGAGCTTCTCCATAAACCAAAATACACTCCAGCATCTGCAAAAAATTGAGGTGTGATCCAAGGCTCCATCCACCTGCCCATTGTTGTCAGGGATCCAATGAAATCAACAGTATTAGGTGTCCACCTAACATTCGAAAGCAACAGCTGAAACTGGAGCCACCAAGGATCTGGTAGCCAGGCATTGTGAGGTCATTCAGTGGAACAATCTTTGAATAGCAGATCAGATGTCACCAAATGTGACCCACTTTCTACCTGTCATGATCAGGAAAGATCTACCTATCCTGTTAGCTTCTCTCTCATGCTCAACCCCCCCAGTTACCTCTTTTTTATTTTATTTTTTAAGCTAATTGGAGAGTGTGATTTATGACAGCTTATTGGGAGTGGGAATTGCACTTTATTACTTTGTATCTGGGGGAAGGAAATTTAGTTTTTGGGTTCAACTATCTAGTGCAGATACTTTGTTTCCTGAATAAAAAAATGTTCTTTGAGGAAGAATTTTGCCTTGAAGTTCTTTTAAGGAGTTTCATCTATTGGAACCATGACACTTGTTCTATTTTGTTCTATGATTTAATTTCACTATCGCAAATAAAGAAGAGCCTTTTTTCCCCAATGAAGAATAGTCACTTTTTAAAAAATTAAAATGATCCAATTGTAAAACTTGTAGTCACACGTTTGATAAATATAATGAAAAAAACATAATTTTCAGGGATTCTGTTCTGGTTGGGTACAGTATAGGAGAAAAGAAGCAGTCAAATGAATAAGAACAGCCACCCATCTCTTAACAGAGATAGACAAAGACTACCAGAAATCAAAATCAACTACATCTGTATTGAGGACTGACAGTTCACACTCATGCTGAAATTCTCTCTTGAAGATGGAATGTATCAAGAGATTTTTCTAAGGGATGTTGGAAGAAAGTTCTCCTGTCTCAGTCCTTGGCTCATTTTCAGAGTTTAACCCAATTTGTGACTCCTCCTGATTGACACCTGCCTGTTGACTCACTCAGAGTTTCGAAAAGTGATGTCTCTCCCTTGTGGTCATTATCCAAATCATAGTGATTTATTTGTTGTTGTGATGCTAAATCTCTAAGGACATTTTGGATAGCTTTCAGACGTCACACAAACACAGCAATAATATGCTTTCATCTTGATATCACATCAAAGCCTTGTTGGTGAATGTCTTTGCATTGAAAAATCTTGGGGGCAGAAATGGAGAAAGAAAAAAGCTGGACAGGCGTTTTTGACAGGCAGCTTTTGTATTTGCTCCCCTCCCCTTCAGAAACATAGCCTTGACTGGACTCTGTCTGGATTAGGAACCCTCTGAAGCTTCTGTCTGGGAAGACGGCTCTGGTTTCTTCCAACCCTTCCTATCACTGTATCTTCAAAGCAGACCCCTGTCTGGAGACTCCATCAGGAACAAAAGTCATGTTGCTGCTTCTGCTGCTACTGCTGCCCCAGGCAGTCTTGGCGAGCCTCAAAGCTAAATGCTTTCTGAATTTGAAGAAGGATGAGGTGTACCCACAGAACTATTACAGGCCAGGAGGGTTTCTTATTGGTGGCATAGTCTCTGCAACAAAGGCTGGGTTTCAGTCACTAAGCTTTAACAAATCTCCTTTGACTCAATTTTATGAGTAAGTCAAAATTCCTGCACTGCATGAGAGCCACACAATTCCACTCTGATTTATAACAGTTTCCAGTCTCATCTCTTAGAATGAATGGTCTGATCTGCAAGTTTGTCTTTCTTCTCATTTCATCCTTGAGTATTCATTTCTATCCGGTGGCTGATGAGCCTGATTTGAAATTCTCAAATAAATCTATAATTAATAGAGATCTTCTATTTTTCTTGATTTTGAAGAAGAAGCATCCACTTTTCTTGACATCCTATGAGCAGAGCAGGACTGTGGATGGAGAAGACAGGGTAGTTTTTCTCTTCTAGCTCTCTCTTACCCCAAAAAAGTGGTCAACATGGCTACAAAGATGCAGGAACATTCTATTTTTCCCTGCAGTAAATTTTTTTACTCCATCCCCAAAATCACTCAAATGAATGAATCCCAGATCAGAATTAGCTTTCCATGCATGTGTGAAAGCCATTTCAGTGAATGCTAGGCATTCTAACTATACAATCACTTAAATTAATTCTCCATTGTAGAAATATGGACAATGTAAACTTCTCCAGAAATTAAGTAATAAATAAGAATTCAAATACTCCCTTTGTTAACATAGTTGCTCATTTTATTTGTGTGTGTATGTGTGCTTTAATGATCTTATATTTCATAGGTCACGTTTCAAATATTAAATATTTGGAATGTGACCTAAACTGTGAATAAACCAGAATTCTATTTATTGGGAGTTCTGCACAACAAATTAGAAAAGAGTCATATTAGAGGGATTTTGTTTATGGAAAGTTCAGGAAGATTATTATATGCACAATGATGGAAGAATAATGAAACTCCCACAGTGGAGGACTGGATTGGGAAAATGTCAGAATTTGAAGAAATGACAAATTATTTGTTGAAAAGGTGGTTGGGAGTCAATGAAGATTCTCAGTCATCCAGATAGAGCTGTTTGAAAGTTGAGTCATGGCAACTGGACTTATTGATATTTAATGTTGGAAGTCATTCATACATTGCTAAACTTTAGAGTTTTTTCCCTCTTTTTAATTTTGTGTACCTTTTCTTCTTTCTATCTTCCCTTTTTTCCTTTTCTGATTATTTTTTATTTTATGTAAAATTCTTGATAAATATAAATCTTAAAAAAGAAGTAGACAAATCTAATAATAATAAGATTATTTCAGACATAACATGCATTCAGTATCTTAAAATAAAATTGAAAGACTCCAGAGTTACAATCAAATAGGTGAGATATTTTCTGAAGATTTGAAAAAATCCATCAGATAAACTAAATGCTCCAAACCTCTCTGACCTGGGATTAAAAATATTATTTTACAGAAAGATTAATAATATGTTATTTCCACTGATTATGTTCTAATATACTCATACTTTCAGGAGAGCAGGCACAGAGTACTGGAAAATGCTATCTTTCCTTTTTGCCATTCAGGAGATCAACCAGAACCGCAACAATTCATTCAATGTCACCCTGGGTTACAATATCTATGAAAATTATTTCAAAGCACAAATGACTTCAGAGGCTTTGCTGGACCTGCTTTCAGAGGGGGTGGAGGTCAATGTTCCCAACTACAGTTGTGGAAGGCAGAGAAACACAGTGGCCGTTCTCGAAGGGGCTGATACTGACATCTCCATCCAGATTTCAACCATGTTGGAAATCTACAAAATCCCACAGGTGTGTCTTTACTACAAAGACCATTTTTAGCCATGCAACTTTCAATCAGATGTCCTCGCTTATAAATGAAGAACAAAGTTGGTTTATGAGAATTGGATGAATCTGTCAAATGGGAGAAGGATCCGAGCAGACACATCCCTTCCTGGCATACTCTTAATGCAGACTGTGCATCTCTGCTGGCTATTTGCAAGAAGAAAATGCTGCACTAAAGTGAGAGGAGAAGCAACGTGAGAGAAGAATGATTGGAGAAGTCCCTACAGAAGGTTCTTCTTTACTATGAGTGGAACAATGCTCCATTAGGGTTAGATTTTTGGTTTTATGGGTCTGAAATAAAATACTTTACTTTTTTTCCCTTTTCAGATCAGTTATAGTTTTATTTCCCAGATTCTGAGTGATAAAACTCAGCTTCCTTTCTTCTACCCAATGCTCCCTACTGAAACAGTCCAGTACTCAGGGATGGTGATGCTGGTCCTCCATTTCAGATGGACCTTGGTGGGTCTCCTGGCTCCAGAGACTGAGAATGGACAAAGGTTCATGAGAACATTAACCTCCATGCTGGTCAGGAATGGCATTTGCCCAGTTTTATCACAAACCTTTTCCCCGACTTCTAGGAAATTCTTCATAGACTGGTATTTATACCTCGACTGGAGAAAGGTGAATGTCTTTATGTATGGTGCTGACATGAATACATTCCATAAAGGGGTTTTAATTATGCATTATATATTTGGAACACTTACTGAACCTCTTAAAGGAAAAATCCTGATCACCACTGTCCGCTGGGACTTCACCATTTATTTGAAAGATAACTACTTTCCCACTCAATACCTCCATAGCATTTTTTCCTTTCTTATGAAGAAAAATCAAATGGGAAAGTATGGTGGTTACACAAAGTATTATCCTTTGATGAGACACTTTGCAGAGAAGTCCTTCCTGTGTTCCTACACCAAGGATGCCTTTTCTGTGAAAGTCTGGAGACGGTGCAGGGAGAGACAAGGACTGGAGTCTCTGAGGAAAGAGGAGAAGAATCCGATCCTGGCTCTGGACAGCTATTTCACTTACAACACAATCTGGGCTGTGGCACAGGCCATAAATGCTGTTTATTTATCCAGTTCCAGGAGGACATTTAAAGGTGTTAACAACAGGAAAACTCCAATGCTGAAGTCATGGCAGGTATTTCTTTTCTATTGCACTGCTGTCCATTTTTATTTTTATTTATTTATTTATTAAATTAATTGGCCTCCCATCTTATCACGGGACAACTCATTGCAATTGAGAATCAATTTTACATTGTTAGCTGGGCTACTAGTCTGACAATAGTAGTAATTTATACTGAATATAAAAATTTAATTGAATCCCAACTTTCTATTTCTCTCCCTTTTGCACTTCTTTCACCCTCCTCATTTATTTTCCTTTTATACTCCTTTTAAATAGCTTCTTGGTAAATATATTGTTTTGCCTCCACAACTTTCTTCTCAGACTCTTTTTTGTACAAGCAGGAGCACTACTGTGCCCCTCACAGTTGAAAAGAAGAGTGCTGCAAATATTAGGCAGTCTAACTGTTGTGTCCTGAGCCTGCAAAAGCAGGCTCAGGACATTGCATTGGTCCCGGGCATTCCAAAGCTGCCTGGGACCAGACTGAGCGGTGCCGGCCTTGTGCGCATGTGCAAAGTGCTGGCTGCCCAGGACCAGACTGAGTGGCGCCAGTCTTGTGTGCATGTGCAAGCCAAAGAACGCAAAGTTACATTGTTTGCCGGTCCGGGTCCCTCGTCTTTAAATGAAGCCTGTTTTACTTTTGCTGTTGTTGGTTTTAAGAGAGTGAGAGAAGAATAAAGAACTGTTAAATTTGCCATGTGTCTTCATCATTGCAATCGAACCAAGAACGTAACACTAACCCTCACCTCTTGGGTTGCCCCTCTGTTCCAGGACAGCCTTAGCTCAGAGTGGGTCTCATTTCTTGACTTAAAAACCCCTTTGATTCCTCTTCCCCTGTTCAAAACTCTCAGTAGCATCAGAGGGATCAAAGGATCTCGCCAAGCAGCAACATAAGGAGAAACATTTTTGGGCCGAGAAGCTAAGCAGGCTGGGGGCAGGTCAGAAAATGAAGGGTTGTACTGAGAAAAGTATAGAAGCAGCAAGAGTGATGAATGTTCATAAAATATTCCATAAAGGTTCCATAAAATTGCAAGGTGATGCCCTTAACTAGTAAGATCCTATTTCACAGTGAAGATCTGGAGTCTCTTCTCCACGCCAAGTGATCCATCTTCACTCAAGGCAGAGTTTCACAAGCACAATGTATTAGTAGAGCAAAGGCCCCCATAGTCATCCTCAAGGTGAGCAGAGATTTTTCTCTTGGAGATCTGCCCATTGACCTACAAATCAGTTGTTTACTGCACTGTTTCTGTGTGGGTCCTTTGTTTTCACTTTGGTCTTCGTTGGTAGAATTTCTTCAGTAGGCCTGAGTACAACATCCATTTCCTTTAGGATTTTAACTTTGGATCTCATTAATGGGAGTTTGATTCCATCAAACTAAGCTCACCCTGGATGTTTTCTTTTCCTATACTTTTCATTGGTTTTCCAAACTCTGCAGTGACCATTATGAATGGGAAGAGATAAAGGGCACCATCTTTGTTTTCAAATAATTCTTGATCCTTCTAGTGAAATATTCATGGTATATTCCACAGGACAGATCCTTCAGTGCAGCCCAAGACTCTATAGAGTCTTGCAGTAGAGCTTTGTCTGTCCTGTGTAACACTGTCCATTTTCTCTTCCATTCCAGCTTCATTCTTTCCTTCAAACCTCTCAATTTTATAATAATTCCATCGATGGGGTATATTTGGGTGAGAATGGAGAGCTGGTAGCAGATCTGGACATTGTAGCCACGATGATTTTCTCCAATAAGTCTGTTAGCAAAGTAACAATTGGGAATCTAGAAAGACTGGGATCTTTGGATTTCAAGTTAATAATCTACAAGAATGCTACTGCAAAGATGGAAACGCTGAACAAGGTGGGGAAAAGACTTTATTGTACCTTTTCTGGTAGTCTTACCAAGAGGATTGAAGAGTTGGGGCAGGGACAGTCATCCTAGAGGGGAAACAGAGATCTATGAGGAAAATATCCTTAACTATCCCTTTTAACTGTTTATCAGTCTTCTGCAAGGGAGCTACCGTAGATTTAAATCATGGGGCAATTGATTTTTTCCAAAGCAAAAATCCATTCAACTTTCTTTTGAGTAGGTACATTGAGCATTTAAAAATTGGGCTGTGGAAAAACATTAGAAGATAAACAGGCAAACAGCAAGCATCCAAATAAGTTTGATGAGCATTAGGTTTTTTTTGCAGGCTTCAAATTTAGCAAATGTAAGTCTTGAATTGGGGATGCCCAAACTTTTCTTTTTACTTCCTTTAGCATATACAATAATTCATGTTATGGATGCTATTTCTTTCCCTCCTCTCTCTGCTTAGCCCCTGCCCCCTTCCAGGTTTGTGGAAAGCTGCCCTGCTGGGTTCATGAAGGTGGCTCAGGAAGGGAAGCCCATTTGCTGCTATAATTGTCATCTTTGTGCAGAAGGATCCATCTCCACCATGGAAGGTGGGTAACAGCAGGAGAAAGGGGCAGATTTTGGAGAGGACCAGAGATCCTGAGATTTTCCATGAATATACATTTTGAAAGACTTGAGCAGAGTGGGTCCCACCTCTTTGAGTCTTAATCAAGATGGACATTTATGTCATAGTGAATTATAAGAAATAATCTCGGAGATTAATTTGTTATATAGGTCAAGCAAATGGGGATACAGATCTTGGATAAAGATACAGGATGTCTGAGTTGAATATTGTGAGAGAGATGACATCTCTTGCCCTTTCTCTTTTACAACACATGTTCCATGATTCAAATTACTGTTTGCATCATTGCTTTCAATAGTGAAAGTTTCTAGATTCCAGAATATAATGATCAAATTTTGGATCTTTGTAGGAGAATTGATCAGATTCTTGCAAGTGTCCATGTCAGTTTCAAGTTGCAGCCACCTGCCTTAAATCAAAGAATGTATTATTTTGTTTTGCTAAGGGAGTCTTGTAGACTGTTTTTGCTGCACTCTTCATTTTAATTGATGTGGTCGATGGACTGGGCAGCCTTATGTAATAATCCTTTGACTCCTCCATCTGTTCAGTTGGTGCCATTTTTTGGTCAGCCTCAGGAGACTCCTGGATTTGTGTCTCCTGAAGCTGACATTCTGCTGGAGGGTCTTCTTTAAAGTCATCGTCTGAGTCCTGCCCCATGAGAAGAGAGGAGAAAAGGGGAGAGGAGAGGAATCCTGAGTTGGGACTGAGCCGAACTTCCACCTTGACCTTAGGGAAGATGAACCTCTTTCAGCTTATATAAAACAGAGGAATTCATTTCGATGCCCTCACTCCATATCTAACTCATCTTCGAGGGGAATTCCACCTAACATTTCTTTCTTCGTGGCAAAGGAAGTGTTTATCCACTTTAACTGGCATAAGTGATACTTCACACGTACTTCGTTCCATTGTAGGCTGGATCTCATTGGTGCCTTAAGGCAGTGACAAAAGGTTAGGCTCCAATTTTCAGCAGTGACAAGGGAAAATGGTGGAACTGCCTTCCTTTCTTGAATCCTTTATTCCTCCCACTTCTCTCTCAACAAGTTCACTGATGAAATGGTGACATCAAAAAAAAGAAAAGGAATATTACAGTTTTCTAGATGGAGGGAAATGAAGAAACACATTGTCTTCATCTTTATAGCTATCCACACCAAAAACTATTTTGCGCAAACAAAACATTTTGTTAAAGGGAGATCCAACTCTTGCTCTTTTTCAGATGCAGAGAAATGTACCCAATGTCCAGAAGATCAACATTCAAATCTCAAAAGAGTTCACTGTATTCCCAAGATTAAAAGCTATCTTTCTTATAAGGAAAATCTGGGGATCCTCCTGACTTCCATTGCCTTATTCCTCTCTTTAACCACAGGATTTGGCTTGGGGATCTTCATTAAATTCATGGAAACACCAATTGTCAAAGCCAACAACCGGGACCTCTCCTATATCCTCCTGGTCTCCCTTCTACTTTCCATCTTGACCTCCTTTCTGTTCATTGGCCAGCCAAGGCATGTGAACTGCTTCCTCCGACAAGCAGCCTTCAGCGTTGTCTTCTCAATTGCTATTTCTTCAATCTTGGCCAAAACGATCACAGTGGTGTTAGCCTTCTTGGCCACAAAACCAGGGAATAAAGTGCAGAGATGGCTGGGGAAGAGCTTGGCCAACTCCATTGTCCTTTCTTGTTCTGGCCTTCAAGTTGCCATCTGCAGCATCTGGTTGGGAACTTTCCCCCCATTCCCTGACTCTGACCTGCACTCCCAACCTAGAGAGATCATCCTACAATGCAATGAAGGCTCGGTCGCCATGTTTTATTTTGCTCTCGGGTACATGGGCTTCTTATCTGCCGTCTGCTTCACAGTGGCTTTTCTGGCCAGGAATCTCCCTGGGGCCTTCAATGAAGCCAAGCTGATCTTCTTCAGCATGCTGGTCTTCTGCAGTGTCTGGGTTTCCTTTGTGCCTGTCTACCTGAGCACCAAGGGGAAGTACACGGTGGCTGTTCAGGTCTTCTCCATCTTGGCCTCCAGTGCTGGATTGCTGGGCTGCATCCTCAGTCCAAAGTGCTACATTATTATTTTTAGGCCAGATCTGAATACCAAAGAACATTTGATGTCAAAATAAAATTGAAAAATGAATTTTACAAATCTACTATTTTTTTTAAAAAAAGCCATTTAGTAGGCTTGATTAATAGGTTTTGATCATTTAATGTTTGGTTGTTTATTGATTTATTAAACCTAAATGCTGCCCATCTTGGTTAGGGATGACTCTAGGTAGTTTACAATCAAGACAAAAGAAAACAAAAGATTTAAATAATAAATAGTAGCACTAACGTTGGTTTAAAATTAATAAATATGGGACAGAAGAGAGCAAGATGCACATGGGGAGGGGGTATTCTTCTCATTCCTAAAGCTACTCCTATTTATATTCCTCTATATTTCTAAAGAAACCAATAGCAATACCCCAAGTCTCATTTTTAGTCATAATCGTGTGGGTAAAATCAATTTCCAGATGAATGGGACCGTTTAGTAGGCAAATAGAGACATAAGGAATGTGGCCTTGCAGCTCACAGTGACCTGTGGTACGTTTTATCAGAACATTCCTATAACAACCCTTGACTCTGATGATGCAAATGTTTCTTATAACTAAGACCATGTTTCTTTGCAGTTAACAGAAAGGCAAGAAGTAACCTGAGATTTATTATGCTGTTATTTATAAAGACATAAGCATGAATAATTTTCTCATTTTTTTGCATCGTTCCCCTTTTTGCATCATTTTGCATCTTTCTGAAATGTATAAATATATATTTATTTAATAAACAAACCCAACTCATACATAGGCGACTCTAGGTAGCTTACAATTTTAACCATAACAACATAAAAAAACCCATTGCATTATGAGTGTGTGAATATGATACAGGGTGTATCTCTTTGGCTGAATGAATTTCTTACTATTCCCAGTATATACTGCACTACTCAGGTGACCCTGAGGACACATATAAACCTCCAAGTGGCATCAATGACTCTCTAAAAGAATGCAAATGACCAGCTGTCTGCAAGGAGTATAAATCCTTCCATTCCCCACCATCCAGTCAGAACTGAAGAAGCTTCTTGGATGAGAAGCAAATGTCTTCAACCAAAAAAGAAGAAGAAAGAAAAACAAGAAAGCCGAGTTGCCTCTTGAAAAAGCACCTTTGGGACAACCATGACCTGGATGACTGAGAAACTGCATAGACTTTTAGTCTAGAGACCATTATAAACATACCTGTGTGGTTTTGTAGGTGGCAAACAGGGTAGCAATCTGAGAGACGTGAGTCTCAGCCCCTTCAAGGACAATTAAAAGGTCCTTCTGCCTTCTACAGCTGCAGTCAGGAACATTAGCCTCCCTAGCTGAGAGCAGGTCCAATACAGTGGTCCAAAGTCATTTTGGGGCTCAAACAGTTGTCATGGAGATTCTAACCCAGGTGGATATAGGGAAGGAGCTGGAAATGCTGGTTGATCTCTTGTGTGGCAAAAAGGAAGTCGGAGGACATTGCAGCAGTGGGTGGGTGCTCTCCTAGTAAAATTAATTAGAATAGAGAGAACCAAAAAGAAAGAGAGAAAAAAAATCAGAAAAAGCTAAAAGTGCAACAAGAAAAGACAGTGGAGTTAAAAAACCCAGAATATAAATAAAGCTATAGAAATGTAAAGAAGTAGCGTTCAATATGGTTCACAGCAATTATAAGTACAATTATAATTTAAATCTCTCTCTCTCTCTCTCTCTCTCTCTCTCTCTCTCTCTCTCTCTCTCTCTCTCTCTCTCTCTCTCTCTCTCTCTCTCTCTCTCTCTCTCTCTCTCTCTCTCTCTCTCTCTCTCTCTCTCTCTCAAGTTACATTGTAACTTTTTTCTTTCTATAATGTTTCCTGTTCAATCATTAAAAGCATAAACTTGAAGATGATTTTGTGGACTTTTTAAGCAAAAAAACACTAAGGATGTTCACAGTCACCTGTAGGAAGACAGCACCTCCCCAGAGAAAGAAATATTTCAGGGAATATTAAAAAGGCAGAATATTATATTTCTCCAAAGGAATAATAGAAAATCTTAGGCAGAAATTCCCCCCCCCAGTCTCTCTGCCCCAAGCAGAGGTCAGGTCTGTAGAAATACAGATCTGATAATCTTTTTAGAAAGGCTTCAGCCAGGAGGCTTAGAGCTGATGGGATTAGAAAGACAAACATCCCTAGAACCAACAACCCTTCACCCAAAAAATTCCAACATAGGACATAGCCACAGCCCCAGGGAAGCAGGACATGACCTTTAGGACATAATAGGATTAATCCACCACCATCACAATAATAAAAAGGCACACTGAACCTCAGGTCAAGGTTCATGCCACAGGAACAATGCCAAACACAAAAGCACAAGAAGGTATAAAAACCCACCACTCCCAGCAACATGTGGTCAGCTGCTCCAGAGCCACATGCTGTTGTGGTTCTGCTCTTCAATAAACTATAACCTTCTTTCTAAAGTAGTCTCTATTTTGTTTATTCATGGCTTGGACTGGACCCTGATGAAGATTTTTCTTTCAACACACCCATAAAGGGAGATATTGTCCTTTCTCTAATCAAAGAAATCAGTTTGTCCATCTCAGCAAGTTCTGTCCATTTCACCAAACCATTCCTCTATGATGGGCAGTGCTGAATTTTTCCATCTTTGTAATCTTGCCATGCTAATCAGAAATTGAAATAATCTTCCATGACATTTTTCTATCTGTTTATCTATCAATCCTAAATGTCTTAAATTGAATATTTATCTTCAAAATCCTCTCTTTGAACGTAGGAGTTTGAAGCTAATTTTAAAGCTTTTTTTACTACATTCCACCAAGCATAATAAAATGTCCCTTCTTGTTTTCACACTTCCAAATCTACAAAGCTTTCCAGATTCCATGAGATAATCTGGGGAAGTCTGTTTTAGTTGAGTTTAAGAACCAAAACTAGGAGCACCCCAGGCAATCTTTCCATGTGTCCCCATCATCTCATCCCCACCAAAGTTCCTGAGACACAGAGTTTCAATTGCTGAATCGACTATTCAAAAGTTAACATATATTTAGTGTGTGTGTGTGTGTGTGTGTGTGTGTGTGTGTGTGTGTGTTTGGGAGGGTGGAGAGCGTTTGAAAACTTTTGTCAAATCCATAAAATTGCTTCTGTTTGCTTACCCCAACTTCTCCCTCTCCTTCTCATCTTAATTATTGGGACAACATCTCCAAGGCACTTGCAGTGGATGCTTACAATGTACTATATCTCACTTTGCCTCAGAAAGTATTGAATCAAATTGCAATTGCTATGTTTTCCATCACTGCCAATGAGCAGCAGAACCCAGACTCACATTCCTCACTAGCAGTTGCACTGAAACCACTAGAAGTTTTGAGGGAATGGGACAAGGTGTTTGGCTTAGTTTGCCAGAACCTGACCCTAATTTAGGACTCCACCTGGACCTGAACCATTTCCCAAGAGCACAGGGCTGAATTTCTGGGCAAGGTATTTTGCTGCCATATGTCCCTAGCCACCACAGTACAAACAATGATCCCATCTCCATCTCCTTGATTTCTCAGCATCTTTCAAATGAGACCCTGCATCCAAAATTCTTCATGGGTTCTGCAGGGGAGGTTCTCTCACTAAACATGGGTGAGGTGTTACAATCATAACAACATTTGTTATAGGCTCTGGCCTATTGCTCTTTAGCTATCCATTTATATGCAAGCACAGTTGAGTTACTCCTTATATTGTGACCAAACATTCAGTTTGTGTTAATTTATGAAGAATCTCATCTGCTGACCTTTCCTGAAATTAGTCATTCAGGTCAACTTCATTCTGCAAAGGGTGTTTTCCAAAGAGAAGTGTGCAAAAGAGCCCCAAGGCTCAAGAGCGGGGTCACAGTTCTCAGCCATGTTCCAATGGCCCTAAGGGTCAAGAGTGCAATTCATGCACAGGGATCACACTTGAATATTGAATGCCATTTCCAGCAAAGAGATCAGAGGGAATCCAGTCTCTTCTATGGGCTGACCCTCCTCGGAATGTGAATGTGGCTGCAGCCAACTGTCACTGATTGGAATCTTTATCCTGTTGCTAGGCAACTAACCTAAGGGAAACTTCCTTTTGCTCTCCTTTCTCCTGGGCCATGACAAGTCAACGCTTCAAGAGTCAAAGGGGGAGGGGAAACATAGGGGACAAAGGACAACTTTATTTTGTCCCCTTCTAGATATCATAGGGTTTAGTTAGATCACCATCATAATTGTAGCTTTCTGACACTGAATTCCTTGAATAAAATTCTCAGCAAAATCCATATCTTCCAGATCTTTAAGCAAAAAAGACCACTTCAAATTCCAGGTCCCTCCAAATTAGTTTTTGGGTGAATGTGTCAAGGAATCAGGTCTCACCATCTACCACACTGTGGGAACTGCCACCATCTCACCTGCAGACCTCACAGCCCACTCTTTATTTAATAAACCAAGAAACTTCAAAATATAGAGGATTTCAGTGTCTTACATGAATAAGGAAAGACAACACAAGAGTGTCAAGGGAAACAAACTTCAATCCTTCCTTTAATTTTCTCTCTATTTATCCAATGATGCAGTCCACCGGTTATCACTTTCCTGTCTTTTAATCACCTCTTATCCAAAAACTGATCTTTCTGGAACAGATTCAAATTTCACTTGAGACACCAGGAATTTCAAAATCAGGGTTCACACATGAAGATTTAAAGTAAAAGAAAAGCACAAACAGGCCCTACTTTTAACTTGAGACATGGTTCAAGGGACTGACTGCCTTCATTGCTCTGAGTGATCTTGCTTAATAGTCTTTGGAGACGATATCATACTGAAGGATAGCAGAAGTTACCTGGTTGTTGAAATCATTTTCTCGACATGTCCTCACAGGATGGTCCACAACCACTATAAAACCGTGCCCCCAGGGGAAAAAAAATCTATGATTTTCTTACTAACATCCTTTTCTCCAGCTATTCCTTTGCAGATGGGGCTGTGAAGAAGTTTAGGATCCCAAGAGGAGAAGTTCCTCCTCAGTATAATGATCACAATTCTGGATGTGATACCTTTCTGTTGATTCTCCTGTGACTGCCTTTGATGTAAATATCAGATTGAAGCAACATGCAAAGACTTTACATCAGAAAAGGATAAATGTATTAAATCAAACTTTGTGTGGCACAGGTTTTGGGATAGACAGAAGCGATGCTCCTGCATGTAACTTTCTTGTCTTTTAGGTGAAGCTTGGTTTGTCTCTGCCTGAATAAAGAAAGCCACTGCCATTTCCATTTTGTGAGAGTGTTTTGAATTCTTCTAACTTTTCTTCTTGATTAGAAACAGAAAGGGTATTGATTTATCCCTGTGAGTTATGGACCTCTTTCTTCTGCTTCTGATGCTGGTGTCCCAGCCAGGCTCTGGGAAACTTAGAATGAAATGCCCGCTGAGTTTGGAGCAGCAGGATGAAAGCCATCCGTGGAGCTATTATGGCCGAGGAGACCATCTCATTGGTATTGTCCTCTGTGCAACAAGAATATCGGGTGAAATGTTGCCTTTCAACATGGCTCCAAATAACATGTCTCACTTGTAAGTTATTAATGTGTGTGATGGAGTTGCATTCTCTCCATTTACAGTTCTGTTTTTATTTCACTGAATCCTATGTTACAAGACCAGTCTCATTTCCTGAATCATTTTGATTTCCATGGCTTTCCTCTTTTGTCTTATTTTGCAGAAGAGACTCAAATCCAGAGATGGGGCAAGGAAAGTCCAGATTGTTTTCCCCTCCCTGTCCAATGCAGAGTTCATCACTTGAATACGTTTTCTTTAAAATAATGACTGAACGAGCTGTAGTTTCCTCTGCCCAGCTCATTTCCCTACTTTTATAATAGCTCATTGATATTAATTCCCTGATTCTTATCCATATAGAAAGTAATGCCTTTGACTTCCGGTTTGGCGTTGCGTCGTTGCGGATCTGTCTCCGGGGAGCTCCGGGACCGATTTTTGCGTTTTGGCTTTCTTTTGGCTGCTTGTGTGCGATTGCTGCCTGGTGGGAATAGCAATTCAAGAGAGGAATTTCTGGTGTATCCGAGGAGGCGTGGCAAGCCTGAGGACACAGATAACCCCCTAGTGGCCTCAATGACTCTCAAAGAACTAATGTAGTAGAATAATGAGACAGGAGCCAGCTCTTCTGGAGAAGGAAAGGTTTATTGCGCAGATTCAGAGAGCAAGGGGTCTGAACCCCGAAGGGTGGTCTTCACAACATATTTATAGCCAATAATACTTATACATTTCCTGATCACACAATATTCCTTACATGGTTACATTCTATACTTCCCTATCCATACATGTGAACAGTTACCAGACAGCAGTCATTGATCATATGCTTGTAGACAAAACAGGACGTACCCACCATAAATCCTGATACAGCAAAGCTACAAATCCTGAACCAGCAAAGCTAATTAGACTTATCTCATGAGACAGGAAACCTCCTTCCAGGCCCAGACATCCAAGCCCAACCACTTTAACCATATTTCCTCTTCTGTTAAAAATTGTTAGTTGGTTATTTTTCCACATTACTAATGACTGACCTTCAGAGTGCTAATGACCAGATGACTGGAAGGAAAATAAATCCTTCCATTTCCCCCCCCTCCCGTTCAGTCAGAACTGAAGAAGCTTCTTGGATGAAGCCTCTGGTCCAAGCAACTCTTTGGCCCAAACCCCCAAATTCCCTTTACTCTCTGTGCTGAAACAGAAAGAGTCCAAGGCAGCACTCTCCAGATAAATGGCCCGGAGCCGGCTGGATGAAGCTGACTGGGGCTTCTCCTTCAGCCAGGTTGGCCTCAGAATCCCATCTGGGGTGCCATTGTTAGAAGAAAAAAAAATTGGTTCAATCCAGGCTGGGTTTTCCAAAGAGCAAAAGACAGAGCACAAAGTAGATTTCTTAAGGCAGAAGTGAATTTTATTCTACAACATAGCAGCCGGTTTGGCAGTTGAAAGTTGCTATGAAACTATAGTTTTAAGGTGGTTACTTTTACAGGGAAGTCTTTCTATTGTAGCCAGAAAGTGCTCAAACTCAGCCTTAAATTTGAGGTTACTGGAGGGCACCCAGACTCCAGTAGAGAGGGAAAAAGTGGTTTGACTCCTTGGCAGAAGGAGACCAAATTAGCCAGTAGCTGTTCCTACATAGGCTGATGACTTCAGAATTGAAGGAATTCAGAGGAGGGGCAGGTTCACCCTTGAGGGCACCTTTTCCCTTCTTACATGGTGGTAGTACTGCAATATTGAAGGCTACAGCAGACATGTCAAGCTCAAGGCCTGCGGGCCAGATCCAGCCGGTGATGTTTTTAAGACCTGGTCTGCAAGCACACTAGTAGGAGAAGATGATTGTGTATGTATCGCGGTTTGTGTGTGAGCTGAAGTGACGGCAGTGCCAGAGAGGCCTGGGGGAGAGTCAGCTGGAGCTGCAGTGTTGCTGGGGTTCTGTTGAGACCCTGGGATCAGTGTGCATGGCTCCAGCTGATTGGGGCTTCTGATAGCCTCCAGGGGCAGCTGCACGCAATCTTCAGAAGAAGAGTCAGTTGTTCCACTGGTTAATTGCTCTCACTGTTAGGAAGTTTCTCCTTAGTTCCAGGTTGCTTCTCTCCTTGATTAGTTTCTATCCATAGTTTCTTATCCTGCCTACATGTGCTTTGGTAAATAAGTTGACCCCCTCCTCTTTGTGGCAGCCCCTCAAATACTGGAATACTGCTATCATGTCACCCGAGTCTTTCTTTAACCTTTAACCATTTTAGTTGCTCTTCTTTGCATTTTTCCAAAATTCTCAACATCATCATCATCAAGTTGGAAGGGACAGTTGCAGTTTGCCATCGCAGCTACCACGGAGGCTGGAAGGCGAGCTCCATCTTCTGCGTTCAGTTTTGCTCCACTGGGGGACCCTGGAAATGGTCGAAAGTCACCCTCTAGGGGACCCCTGCTTGATCGTGGGAAGGCGGCAGCCCTTCTGCTCGATCCGGGGCAGCCCTTCAAACCAGCAGAGGAAAGACCAGCCAGAATAATATGGCCCATCACTAGGCTGCAGACAGCTGAAGTCAAACTTACCACCAAGCACTTTGAAAGCGGATGAAACTGGGTGAGATCTGATCTTCTCTTTACCTTTCTTGTAAAAGCTGCCTGAAGTATCTTTCCCCCTGTGAGGAGAGAGGGAAGGGAATTTCTATCCCACCCTCTAAGAATATGCAAAAATATGTAAACATTAAAAAAGGAATTGAAAATTTTAAAAAAGCATTTAAAAATGTGCCAAAAAGAATTAAAAAACTTCAGAAATTTTTAAAAATTAATAATTTACAATAGTTCTTGGCCCATTATGAAATGTTATGCACTTCTTTATGTTGGAAATCTCAGGATTTTTAAAAGGAGATTCTTAGCTCTTATAACATTTACAGATGACACCAAACTGGCAGGAATAGCCAACACTCCAGAAGATAGGCTTAAGATAAAGGAGGATCTAAACAAACTGGAACACTGGGCGCTATCTAACAAAATGAAATTCAAAGGTGAAAAAAGTAAAGTTCTACATTTAGGCAAGAAAAACTAAATGTACAGGTATAGTATAGGTCAGTGGTGGCGAACCTATGGCACGGGTGCCAGAGGTGGCACTCAGAGCCCTCTCTGTGGGCACGCGCGCCATCACCCCAGTCCTAGGCCTTCAGCTAGGTTTTATAAAACCTTTTTGCTTTAGGCCTCCGTCGCCGTGTGCAAAAAAAAGAGGTTCAATCAGTCAATTTCAACTTCTCACAGAAAAAAAAAGATCTTGCAAAGTTGGAATTGATTGATTGAACTTTTTAGTCCCACCCAGTCTGCTGTTACCACCGTAGCCACGCCCACCCAATTGGCCACACCCAGCCAACGGGCCACACCCACCTGACACTCGACAATGCATAAGTGGGTTTTGGGTTGCAGTTTGGGCACTCAGTCTCTAAAAGGTTCGCCATCATTAGTATAGGTGGTACCTTGCTCAATAGTGGCAACTATGAGAGTCCTAGTGGACAATGACTTAGATATGAGCCAGCAGTGTGCTGCAGCTGCCAAAAAAGCCAACACACTTCTAGGCTGCATTAACAGAGGGATAGAGTCAGGATCACATGAAATATTAATACCACTTTACAATGCCTTAGTAAGGCCACACTTGGAACACTGCATCCAGTTTTGGTCACCACGATGCAAAAAAGATGTTGAGACTCTAGAAAGAGTACAGAGAAGAGCAACAAAGATGATTAGAGGTCTGGAGGCTAAAACATATAAGGAACGGTTGCTGGAATTGGGTATGTCTAGTTTAATGAAGAGAAGGACGAAGGGGGACCTGACAGCAGTGTTCCAGTATCTCAGGGGCTGCCACAAAGAAGAGGGAGTCAAGCTATTCTCCAAAGTGCCTGAAGGCAGGACAAGAAGCAACAGATGGAAACTAATCAAAGAGAGAAGCAACCTAGAACTAAGGAGAAACTTCCTGACAGAACAATTAACCAGTGGAACAACCTGCCTCCAGAAGCGGTGAATGCTCCAGCGCTGGAAGTTTTTAAGAAGAGACTGGACAGCCATTTGTCTGAAAAGGTATAGGGTTTCCTGCCTGAGCAGGGAGTTGGACTAGATGATCTCTAAAGTCCCTTCCAACTTTATTATTATTATTATTATTATTATTATTATTATTATTATTATTATTATTATTATTATTATTATTATTATTATTATTATTATTATTATTATTATTATTATTATTATTATTATTATTATCCCTCTACACCCCACCTTGAAACTTTATCCCTTTCCTCTCTATCCACTAATGTCATGTACTTATCCTTTCCCTCCCTACCTTCTTGCCCTTCAGTTATCTGGCCACTGATGGGGTTTTCAAATACAGTGTACTGATCTGGATGCTTAGCCACTGCTCAGCTTCTCTGCCACGCTGATCTCAGCCACTGCTGGTCCGCTGCACAATGGATTTGCTTGCTGGGCTTTAACGGTGATGGAGGTCTTTGGGACGGTGAGGATTTTAGATGGACTCCTGAAAATGTAACAGTGGTAGCTGAGTATGGAATAGGCAGATTTTTTTGAAAGCTTTGTTCAAATGTCTTCTTCTTAGCCGCACTTGAAGTTGCTAGGAGTGTGTTACAGTGGGACTGGGTTACCTAAGGGACTGTCTTTTCCCAACAGTTTCTACTCACCCAATTTGGTCCAGCATGTTGAGCCTTCTTTGCTGAAGCTTCTGCTCTTTGGAACTTATTTCTATTGGAGATGAGAATGGCCCAAAATCTTTTGGTCTCTTTAAGGGTTTAAAAACCTGGCTATATCTCTAGGATTGGGCCCCCAAATGTGCTAAGAACTCATTCTTGGTTTTACTAACAATTATTATGAAAACTTGCTTTATATATTGTGTATGTGTGTATGTGTTTATGTATGTGTATATACATGTGTGTGTGTGTGTATGTGTGTGTGCATGTGTGCATAGACACACACACATACACAAAGATATAGGAAAAACAAATAACATCGCCATAGCTGTATACTACAGGTCACCCAACCAAGCAGAGGAAATTGATTATATATATTATTTGCTAACCAGTTAAATATATGTAAGAAACACACCACAGTAGTAATGGGTGACTTTAACTACCCTGACATCAACTGGGAGACAGACTCTGCATCAAGTGGGAGATCGAACAAATTCCTGACCAACCTAGTTGACAACTTTGTCATCCAAAAGCTAGAGGAGAGAGCTATACTGGACCTTGTTCTTACTAACCGAGAAGAAATGATAAAGGGAATTGAAGTTGCCAGAACTTTGGGGAGAATGGCCATGTCATACTATAATTCAATATAATGCAAAGAGAAATAATGGAACAGAATCAAACCAGTGACTGACACTTTAAAGGAGCTGATTTTATCCAACTTAGAGAGCACCTAGGAAGGATTCCATGGATGATAAACTTATTTACATAAATAAAAATGGCAGAGATTTTTGATAATTATAATAAATTGGCCAGAATGGGGAACTTTTGATTGTTGCAACCTAAAAACACGTGTTTGTGTGTGTGTGTAAAGAAAAACATAATGAAATGAAATAAAACTGAGCTAATGGCATTCTTGGGCACAACTTTTAAATCAAATTTGTCCCTACAAGGCAGCAGCCAAACAGAACAGAATAACAGAATTGGAAGGGATCTTGGAGGTCTTCTAGTCCAACCCCCTGCTCAGGCAGGAAACCTAAACCATTTCAGGCAAATGGTTGTCGAATCTCTTCTTAAAAACCTCCAGTGATGGAGCTCCCACAACTTCTGAAGGAAAGTTGTTCCACTGATTAATTGTTCTAACTATCAAGAAATTTCTCCTTAGTTCCAGGATGATTCTCTCTTTGGTTAGTTTTCATCCATTGCTGCTTGTCCTGCTACACAGCCACCATTCCAGCTACAGACCTCTCATCTATTTCTTATTTAATAAACTATGAAACCTCAAAATATAAAGGATCTCAATGTCTTTCATGAATATGGAAGGACAACAGAGAGAAAGTCAAGGGGAAAAATGCTATCCTTTCTGTAGATTTTTCCCTATTTACCCAGCATTACAATCTAGAGTGTCAGTTTCCTGCCTTTTAGTCAGCTCTTATCTAAAAAATTATATATGTAGAACAGTTCGAAAATAAAAATATCACTTCAAGCAGAAGGAATTTTAAAATCAGCTCTAATTTAGGATTAATATATGGAGGTATCATAGAAAAGAAAGTCCTAAAGAGGGCCTATTCTTAACATTAGGCAGGGTTCAAGGGCAATTCCTCGGTGTTAAGAAGACAGAGAGCACTAGAGTTCACGTCAACAACCTAGATTAGCACAAAGCTCCTGTCAGAATCCAATTATATTTCATCTCTAGTTATCAACTATGGAAAACCCCATTTCTGCCCTCTCTGGATTCTGTCATACTACGAAGGGGAAGGGGGATGGGGGATGAGCAAAAGGATTTTATGGCTCTCACTTCCTTCATTAAAAGTTCAAAGGGGCTGAATGTGGATCCCACCAAGAGGACTGACCATAACAATATGGCCATCACCTTTCATGTACTCCTCTCTGAAGTCTCCCTTTCGCCGTGAGGAAAAGGGGGTGGAAATGTAATGCCTGGGATTGTTGTTGGAAGGACGGTGGGGTGGGGGGGGCTGCTTGGGAACACTTAAAACCTTAAATGGTAGGGGGACCCTGAGGTCCTGTCTAGAACGCCTGCAATCATCTTCTCTTAATAAAGATGACTGTTGGAAGAAATATTCCAAGAGTTCTGTCTTCTTAAGATGCAAAGTGGGGTGGGTCCTTACAGCTCCATAACTCTGGGTGACCTTCCCCAGCAGTTTCTGGAGACAATATACCACAATGGAGGACAGCAGAAGCCAACTCCCTGGGTATTGGAGTATCTTCCTGCAACATTACCTTTTGGACATGTCCTGACAGGAAGAATGGCAAAGACACTATAGAAGAGTGTCTCCAGGGGTGTATTTGTGACATTTCGCAAATATCTTTTTTTTCCAGCTTCCCCTCTGCCTCTACTCATGCTGAATGTTTTGCACAAGATTTAAGACACAGGCAGGGGCTGTGCTGTTGAATGTACCCTTCTCTCCTTCCCAGATGAAACTTGGTTTGTTTCTGTTTGCATGATGAAAGCCATTGGATATTCCATTTTCAGAGAGTGCTTTGAATTAATCTAACTCTTCTTTGGAAACAGGGGATTGATTCAGCTTCATGAAGTATGGACCTCCTGCTTCTGCTTCTGCTATTGCTGATGTCCCAGTCAGTCTTTGGGAAGGTTAGAATGAATTTGGAGCACCTGAATGGAAAAAGACCATGGAGCTACTATGGGCAGGGAGACCATCTCATTAGTATAGTCACCAGTGCAGAAACACTAGCAGAAAATATGTTGACTTTCGACATGCCTCCTTATAGTCAGGCTCGTGTGTAAGTTATTCAGTGTGATGGAATTGTATTCCTTCCATCTGCAAATCTATCACTCTCATTCTTTTCTTCTTATTCCATATATTCCTATATTTTAGGACCTGACTAATGTTGTTAATCAATCAGATTTCCACGGGTTAGCTGTTTTGTCTTATTTTATGGAAACGTCAGGGCAGAAAATACTTGAATGGATTATTTTCCTTTCCTTTCCACATCCAATCCAGAATTCATGAGTTGAATACTTTTCTTTAAACAGTGATTGTTGTAGTTAACCCTGAATGTCTCATTTGGATATTTTATAACTCTCATTGATATTCAGTGCCTGGTCCTTATAGGAATAGAAGATGACTTGTTTTTAGAATGCCATTTATCTGTGAGATATCTGCTTCCTTTTATGATGGCTCTACTTTAACAATTTAATTCTTTTGCAAAGTGGGTACTGGGCCGATGAAAATTAGTACAGCTATAAATAATGGGACTATTTGTGATTCTTAATCTCATTTTCTCAACAGTCACAAATATTAAATATTGATGGGTAGCTATCATTTGCCTGTTGTTTTGGATTAGTATTGGCTTCAAACTCAGTGGTCATGTGTTAATAAAGAGGATGAAATTGGGAAAAATATATTTTATTATGGCTCTTGATGATGCTGATATTAACAAGAGCATTTTTTTTACACTAGTGAACCTTATGGAGACAAAGGAATAGAACGCTTTATTTTCTTCTTTCAAGCAGTCAACAAAAACAGGAAGCTCCTGCAAAATCTCACACTTGGCTACAACATACATGAGAACTATTTGAACACCCTTGGCACTTCAGAAGCTTTGCTGGACATGCTCTCTACCGGAGAAGCCAATGTTCCCAATTACAGCTGTGGAAGGAAGGACAACCTTTTCACTCTTCTTGATGCAGCTGACAGGGCAATCTCCATCCAGATGTCAACATTAGTAGGCACCTACAAAGTTGCACAGGTTTGTGGCTTTTTAAAAAATATATGTTTTATTAATTTTTTAACATAATCACCTTAATATTCAGTAAACAGTGTATTGTCTGGGTTTACATTTAAGAAACATTCACTAACAATTGATTTCTATAATCTATAATCCACATAATAACTTTACTTGATTTCCTCTTTTTTCCCATAATTTTCTCTTTTACCAACCTTAAGTTAATACAATTCTCGTTGTTTTAATGAATGATGATTAAGCATAAAAGTTTTCTAATATTTCTACAGATAATAATCACATCAATATAATACTCCTTTTCTATCTAGTCATTCTGGTTGTCTCATCATAGATCCTGTTTGCAGTTCTTGTTTACATTTGTTTTTCCCACAACGTTCAAAACATTCTTACTGGTTAAGACTTTCTCAAAGTTAATTACATTTAAATATTTAAGTCTATTTTTTCTCATTTAAGCCAACCCAATACCTTTACCTTTCTTAAGGAATAAATAAGACTAAAAAAAGAAAAAAGAAGAATAAGAATAAAAAAATTAAAAGATAGTATGCTACTTAAAATCCCTATTTCCTATACACTAATACATATTTATTTCCCCCCATAATTTGTTCTTTTTACCATAATTAAAAATATATTTACAGAGAAGAAGGGCTTGATTTATTCTCCAAAATACCCAAGGGAAGCATAAGAAATAATGAGTGGAAGCTCATTAAAGAGGAATTCAAATGGACTTAAGAACAAATTTCCTGACAATGAGAACAATTAATTAGTGGAACTGCTTGCCTCATGAAACTATCACTGAAGCTTTTCAAAAGGATACTGGACAGCCATTTTTCCAGAACGGTATAAGGTCTCCTGCTTCAGCAGGTCATTGGACTGGAAGCCCTCTAAGTTCCCTTCCATCCCTGAGAGTCTATGAGTTAATTCATCGCTGACTTTTTCTTGAATCATCAAATTACAAAATATGTCAGTCAGGGAAACAATGGTGCTGTCTTTATAGATCTTAGTGCAGCATTTGACATTAATGAAATATATATTAGTGGTGAAACAACTATAAAAAAACAAAAACAAAATCAAAGTATCTGAGAAGCTTTTATAGGTGGGTAAAAGGACATCAGCTGTGGCCAACAGAGCTTAATTGGGGATTTACATAATTTCTTCCTTGTCTAAAGTGAGGGTATATAAGTACTGGTGTAAAATTAAAGCTATGGAAACTGACAAACTCCTATTATTGTGTCTGTTCTAAATTCAACTAAAGACCTCTTGGATTATACAGCTGACAAATTATGTGAGGAGCTGTGGTCTCCCTTTCTCTTGTACAACTGGAGGAAAATCTGAATCTGAATTCTATAAAGATGTAGCAATCTTCAAAAATTAAATATAACATGACCCTGTATTGAAACAATAGATTTCAGTTAATATCTGCACATATGAGCCTAATTGCGGGTAAACTGTAGAGGTGATAGAGAAATATGATTTTCATTTTAATTGCTATTCTTTTTAGTTAATTTGTTTCTTGTATTTCATTTTTAATATACAGTCTTTTTAATATTTTGTGTTTAATACTTTAAACAACGTCTAATCAACAAACTATTCTAATATGTTCATCAGAACAAAGTTGGATTTATTAAAAGCTTATATTTTGGACTTGACCTGAATCCAAATATAATGCAGCATTCTTCATTGCTTTTTCAGATCAGTGATAAAATTACTTCAGAGGCTCTGAGTGATAAAAGCAATTTCCCTTTTTTCCATCAGATGCTCCCCAAAGAAGGGTTTCAGTACCCAGCAATTGTACAATTGCTCCTCCATTTCAGGTGGACCTTGATCGGTCTCCTTGCTCCAGAAACAGAGGAGGGAGAGAATTTCCTGAGGATTTTTCCTCCTTTGCTTGTCAGGAATGGAATTTGTGTCATTATATCACAACAGTTCTCAATGACTAGACATCCAGCACCCCTCAGGGTTTCCAGCTCTAAATGGAGACAAGTCAATGTCTTTGTTCACTTCATAGACTATATTATCATTTCAAGCACATTTCTTTCTTTCCAGTTAACACTTAACAGTTTGCCAGGACTCATTGAAAGGAAAGTCTGGATCACCACAACTTTGGGAAAATATTTAATGGGTCATCAGGGATATCTCAGATACATCCATAGTATTTGGAACTTTGAATTTCTGCAAAAAATGAGTCCAAAATATGGTGTCTTTGAACCCTATTCCTTTATAGATCACCAGTTTCAAAAGAAGTCTTTTCACTGTTCTACTTCAAAACATATCTTTTCTGTCAAACTCCGGAAAAGATGCACCCAAAAATCTCTAATGGAGACCCAAGTGAAAAGGAACAGCAAGTGGATTGAAAATAGTGACTCTGTTTACATCCTCTTTATGACTTTGGCCCATGCTTTGAAGGCTGCGTATTTGTCTAGATCCTGGAGGAGAAGGAAGGAGGTCCAAGACACATTGGAGGCTCCAAGGCTGCAACCATGGCAGGTATGGGGTCCCAACAAGGATCCATTAAACTAAATTCCTCTGGATAAAGAATCCACAGGATAAGGATGGGAGCCATCTCATCCTCCTTGTGCTACAAAAGGTCAACAGATTTTCCCAATCTAATTTCTTGGGTAATAATTTATTAAGAAGCCAGCATCAGATATATTTTGATATTAAACACTATTAATTTTAAAAGGATGTTTGCGTTTTTTAAAAAAAATATGTTTGGTTTTTGATTAGCACTGTAAAAGTTTAATTTATAAAGGATTCTCTGAGAATATCTGATGGCCTGAGCCTCAGCTGGCTTCTTTTTTCCTGGTGGGAGTGGCAAATGATTCACAGTGGAACAAGGAAGGCGACTTTCAGCTTTTTCTTCCTGAAGAAATAGAGATTCTCATGCTTGGGACAAAGGTCCAAATGAAAGACCCTGAGTAAAAGCTGGTTTAGCTATTTATACAAAAAGTTTCTTTTTGATAGAAAAACCTTCCTAATCCTATCATTGTCAGGAGTTTTCTGCTGCATGTCTATAGCTTCTTTGTCAATTTTGCAAGGAAGCTGGCAAATGAAAGGGGAACTTAGACAATCCACTGGGTAATTTAATCAATTCCAACTTTTGATGCCTTTTTTCTACATAACGTGATCAATTCAAAGGTAGAGGAAAAAATGTAGAGAAGGGAACTAGAGCAGACATGTCAAACTCGCAATGTCATGTGATGTCGCGCAACGTATCGGGACGGTTTTGCCATTGCCAGCAATGGGGTGGGCATGACTTCCGGATTATGTGTCTGGCCCGTGGGCCAGCAGTTTGACACCCCTGAACTAGAGGGTCAGCCATACTGAACTTAATTTTCACTAACAGAGATGTAATGATAGAAAGGATTGAAGTTACAGGAATTCTGGGAGGGGGGAGTGACCATGCAATATTGGAATTAAATATAATGCAAGCATAAGGAATACAAAAAAAATCAAAAATCAAATAAGAGTCTTGGACTTTAAGAGATCTGATTTCAACAAATTTAGAGATTGCTTGGGAAGGATTCCATGGATGGAAAGCCTGAGGGGAAAACAATCCATGAAACTTGGAAAACTTTGAAAAATGGTGTTATAAAAGGCTAGTCTGGCACAATACCAGTGAAGAAGAAAAAAGATCTGAAAAGAAAACAGCTTGACTGTGCAAAAAACTCTCTGATAAACTGAAAAACGAAAAGGACAAGTCTAAAAAGTGTAAAGAGGGGCACAAAACTAAGACAGAATATCAGCAAATAGCCCGAACTTGCAAAGATGAAGTCAGGAAAGCTAAAGCTCAAAATAAACTAAGGCTTGCAACAGAAGTAAAAAATAATAAAAAACAAAAACAAAACCCTCTTCTATCCACATGTAAAAAAAGGAGAAAAATCAAGAAAACAAGTGATTCATTAATGGGAGAAAAAGGTTACACGGTGATGAGGAGCAAAGAGAAAACAGAACTCCTTTAAAGTAGTATAATGAAGAATAAAGTAGGAAAATGTAGAATAATAATAATGATAATGAAAAATCACTAAAACAAAATGATGTATCTGCACAATTACTGGAATAAAGCTGTGTTAGCAAATACGTGACTAACCAAAAGCACATTGCATTCAGAAACAATGTATCAAGTAAGATTCTCTTCATTGTATGCCTATGAGAAACTAACCTGATGAAATACAATGTGTGCTTCTTTGTTCCTGAGAAAGGAAAGCTATAACACTGTAGTTTGGACCCCCCTCAGGGTTCAGAATTGCTTGTTGTTACTGCTTCTGAACCTTGCGCAAATAAACCTCTCTGCACCCTTTGGAATTCGTAAAAGTTCCTTTCATTTTCCACAAGACCTTGACTCTTTTTTTGCATCTGTCTTAACATGAAAGGGAAAAAAAAGTTCAAAAAAAAAGAGTAAAATGCAGATTAGGAATGCAAAGACAAACTAATGAAGAAAATGGTAAGACACTCTAGATGAGTTCAAATTGTCAGAACCAAATGGTTTGCAACCCAAGGCACGGAAGAAGCTGGCAGATGTAATCTCAGAACCACTGAACCACATTTTTGAAAGATCCTGAAGCAGTGGAGAATTACCAAATGATCAGGAAAGGCCAATGTAATTCCCATCTTCAAAAAAGGGGGAAAACAACACTATGGCTTCAGGTGGGCTGTAGCAGTTTTGAGGCTTAAAGGAAGCTTTTGGCAGTGGTTTGCTCTCCAAGCTTGTTTCAATTTATTTTCTGAACATTTCATTACTAGGTAACATCAGCAGGATTTTTTGTCCTATTCTTCTTAGCTTATAAATGTCTTGTGTGCAATGTGGTCAGTTGGTCCTGCGATTAGTTGTTCGTTTGGAACTATATTTAAATTCTGAGCAGCTGATTGGTTCTCTTGTCGATTGGCAGTTCCAATGGTCTGGTTTCTTACATATTCATATGCTTGTATATAGATCAATATACTTGTTAATTGTTCCTTTGGCAGAATAGCAGGCTTCAATAAATTCATGTGTGTGGCAGGTGTTGGCATGCCCCATGATTTTTCTTCCTTCCCAATTGAACTGGTGTTGTTTATTATCAACGTGGTTTGAGATCAGGGATTTTGGGACAGGTTATAGTCTGGATATAGTATAGTAATGTCTGGGTAAGCTTGGAAAGCAAACCACTGGCAAATTCTAACATCTGAGCTATAAATACTGTCTATTATTTTAAAGAAAGCTTCCCTGCATTCCTTTCTAATGTGTCCCTCTCTTCCTCACTTAATCTGGGCAGTTATTATTAAAAAGTTCCCCTTCTTCATATTGGAAGCACCATGGCTGTCAGTCTGGAACCTGGTAGCTAGTTGTGTAGGCTAGTAAACATTTTTAATTCCTCCCTCCTTTCTGTCCTTCTCTTTCTTTCCCTCTCTTTTTATTTCTTTTACTTCTTTCTTTCTCTCTCTTCCTCCTTCATTTTTTCCCTTTGATCGAACATGAAGTGCAACTCTGGGATCACCAAAGTAGACCAGTTAGATACATTCTGCTGGAAAGGGCCCCTTATTGTCACTGCCGGACTGGTCTACAAAGGCAGAGGCCAGGATTTGTTGATCTTTGGAGTTGTTCATATCTCCATGGGCAGAGGGAACCCCTGCTTCCAGGAGGCGAACCCAGAAGGCATTCCATTTGTCTGAAATGGTATAGGGTTTCCTACCTGAGCAGGGGGTTGGACTAGATGACCTTCAAGATCCCTTCCAACCTTACTACTACTACTACTATTATTATTATTATTGTTGTTATATTATTATTATTATTATTATTATTATTATTATTATTATTATTATTATTATTATTATTATTTCCCCTTCCCTTTTTGCATTGTACCCTGGAACGTGGACCAGTTTAACAGCTTGTGCCCAATTTTTCACCTTTGTTATAAGTTTTCCTTTTGTCATGTAAAGTGTTGTAGCTGATCCTTGAGGGCAAAGAAAAGTGCGCATATGGGTGCATTTGATTTTCTAATTTAGCTCTAGCCTGGGTGATCAGTTTCTGTCTCTTATGTGGTCAGCTCAGCCCTTTTGGAGATCGCTTCACTATTTAGTATTTTCTGAATGGTTTTTCTGAATGGGCAACATTGTATCTTCTGAATGAACCATTTTTGTTCACTTATGAACTTAGTGATAACTAAGATTCATACATGAAAAAATCAGGTGGTGTCAGAAACAAAGGTGTCTACTTTTAAAATCCCTGGATGTTTCCATTCTAGTTCCATCCCTTTCTGGAGAAGAATGAATTCTACAATATTTCCCATTTGAAAGTGTACTTGGACCAAAATGGAGAAGTAGCTGCAGATATGGACATCCAGTGCTTGGTGGTTTCATCCATTAGACGTTTGATGAAAAGGAATCTGGGAAGTATTGAAAGACAGAGACTTATTATAAACCAAAGGGCTCTTTCATTGCTAAACTTGCTCAACAGGGTAGGTAAAATGTTGCGGTGCTCTCTCTTTTTTCTAAAAATTAGGCCCCATTTCAAGTGAGTTAATTCTAGTCACTCTGGTGAATGATCTTTAGTGGGAGTTGAATGTACGGAGGAGAAAACGTGCAGTTTTCCTAGACTGCTTGGAGGGAGGCGTCCCTCAGATTCTATGATATGGAATACTCTTTTAAACTGATTCAGCCATGTTCAATATCAGATGCTGCAAGGTTATTCTTTAGGAAGCAGACCATGGTTCTTTTTGTATCTCTTCTATAATGTAGAATCTCTTTCAAACTGGTGAGAAACTCTCAAGTTCTGGCATTTCTGTTGTGAATAGCCTCAGAGTCTTTTAACCAGTGTCTGCATTAGGTTTGGACTGAATGAGATGAAAATAATCATAACTGGATGGAGTCCATGTGGGAAATAAGATGCAAAGCTGAAATACAAAGGATCCTCTTTTGAAGAGAGCAAAGACCACTGGTTTGAAAGAAGGGTCAAAGAGATCATCTATGTTAAAACTGACCATAGATGGGGGAGGGATACAGCATCACCTATCTATCTACCAAACAGTCCTTTCAGACATTCCAAGATTTCAGATCCATTTGCACTTTGATTTAGGTGACTCTGAGGGAATTGATTAAACCCTCAAGCAGTCTCAACCACTCTCAGAGAGTTAATGACCAGAGGACTGCAAAACATATAAATCTTTCCATTCCCCACCATTCAATCAGGACTGAAAAAGCTTCTTGGATGAGAAGCAAAACATTTTCAAGAAAAATAAATTAAAAGTCCATTTCCCTTTTGGAAAAGCACTTTTGGGACAAAATATGCCTGACTTACCTTGTTTGAGGGACATGTTCTCATGACCTTACCTCCATCTCATCTCACTCCAGTTCTAGAAACTAGGCAGTCAATTTTAGTTTAGCAGCACAGAAGCCATATCAACTAAAGAAATAAATGTATACAGAAAGAAAGAACATCTCCTTTAAGGTTGACAGCTCTAATTGGTAGGGAAGTTTTTCTTTATACCTTAATTGAAGGATAGTTTTGAACTACTATCAAAGGGGATTGGCTTTGCAATGTTTTATATACTCCAGAAGAAACCTTTCCAGTTTCAACTAGTCAGAAATTTCTTTCTTCATAAGAGATTTGTTGTATTTTAACAAATCTAATAAAATAAATATTTATTATAATATTTTTCTAAAATTTAATATAATAAGTTCATCATACTTTATAATCATGGATATATGAAGAATGGAAGAATGCATGTAAATACAGCCATTAGGAGGAGCCCACCAGTTGTCACTTCATGCTGTAATCTTTTCTCAGTTCCTTCCTTCCACACTTTATGAAATAGAAAAGTCCTTTATTGCCATGACAAATGCCAGAAGTGAAAGGGAGGAAAAATTTGAAGAATCTGTCAGTGTTTGTATGTCCTGAAACCATTTGGAACTAGTTAGAGAATTCATATTTTTGTTCAAGTGAAGCCCAGAGAGAGGACTCAGCTGAACTTCATATCTACTTCCATTTTCCACAGATGCTTAGTCCAGACACATTTTCTTTGGCATTCCTTTTTTTTCCTCCTTAGCCTTTGCCTCAGTCCAAATGTGTGGAAAATTGTCATCCTGGATTTGTCAAGCTTAAGCGAGAAGGAGAGCCTGTTTGCTGCTATGACTGTGTTCCTTGTCCAGAGGGGACCATCTCCACTCAGGAAGGTGGGTGACACCAAAGAAAAGGGCAGATTTGTGGGATTCTTTTAGAGCATTTTTATGGAAAGTCAGTATCAAAGGATATGTTAAAGGTCAAATGTTGTTTGTTTATTTTGAAATGGCACGATTTTTTACCTAAAAGGAGGCATAGCCAAAAGACCTTGAAGGAGAGGCTGGATAGAGATGGAAGTGTATGATATTTGGGGCATGTTTTACTACAACCAAAGAAAATATCTCTTCTGCTTTTTATTTTGGATCTCTTTCCACCTTTATCTTTTTATGAATATCTGAATTCTTTGAAATTTGAGGAATTATCTTAGGTCCACCCTCTAGAAAAATCTTTGCAATTTATTCTATATAGGTCTCCCCTTCAGCATCACTAGAAAGAATTGCTGGTCCACAATGAGGTAATGTGTACAGTTATGGGTGCACCTCCTTACATGAGTCTTATTACTTTTTTGCTTTTTGCTATTTTTTAAAAAAAAATGTTTCTGTGAAGTCATTAACAGATACATCTTAGAAAATCCTGCTAGTATCAATTGCTTCCCAAAGAAGTTATTTCTTGAAAAATGAAATGATAGAATATTAAAGAAATGCTTCTTTTGGTGTTTTGCAGATACAGAAACATGCACCAAGTGTCCGGATGACAAATATCCAAATAAGGATCGTATCCAATGTATCCCCAAAGTTATATCCTTCCTGTCTTATGAAGAAAACTTGGGGATCATCCTGTTGTCTTTTACCCTCCTCTTGTTCCTAAGTACAATGTTTGTGTTAATCATATTCATTAAATACCGAGAAACTCCCATTGTCAAAGCCAACAACCGGGACCTCTCTTACATCCTTCTGATCTCCCTCCTGCTTTGCTTCTTGTCTTCTTTTCTCTTCATTGGTCAGCCAAGGAAAGCCACCTGCCTTCTCCGACAAACAATTTTCAGCATCATCTTCTCACTTGCCATTTCTTCTCTCTTGGCCAAAACAATCACAGTGGTGCTGGCTTTCTTGGCCACAAAACCAGGAAACCAAGTGAAGAGATGGTTGGGGAAGAGCTTGGCCAACTCCATCATCCTTTCTTGTTCTACTGTCCAAATTATCATCTGCTCCATTTGGCTGGGAGTGTCTCTCCCATTTCCTGACCATGACTTCCACTCTCAACCTGGAGTGATCATCCTGCAATGCAACGAAGGCTCTGTTCTCATGTTCTACATCACCCTTAGCTACATGGGCTTCTTAGCTGCCATTTGCTTCACGGTGGCCTTCCTAGGCAGGAATCTCCCTGGGGCCTTCAATGAAGCCAAGCTGATCACCTTCAGCATGATGGTCTTCTGCAGTGTCTGGGTGACTTTTGTGCCCACCTACCTGAGCACCAAAGGGAAATATATGGTGGCTGTTCAGGTCTTCTCCATCTTGGCTTCCAGTGCTGGTCTTCTGGGCTGCATCTTCATCTCCAAGTGTTACATAATCATTCTGAGGCCAGACCTGAATAAAAAGGAGCAGCTCACGACCAGAAGAAATGTAGAAATCTAGAGACAGGGGAATGTCAACTTTCAACATGTTCCAAGAGGACAATCGTCCAAGCTCTTCTCCATGGAGACTAGGCCAACTTTTCTCTTTTTTTTTTTTTTGCTTCAGATCACTAAAGGGCAACTGGCAAATAAGATTGTGAGGAAAGGTAGTCCTTGGAGGAGTGGGACAATATTAACAAGCTGGAAATACTACAGAAGGATTACATGTGGCAACCTTGACATCCTTTTTTCTCAGTACATTTTACCAAAACTGCTATGGCAAATGCAACCAATATGTTTCTTTTTATTTAGACTATAACTCTTTCTTCAGGTTAGTAACAGTTAGATGGGTGGGAAAATAATTTGATGCTTACTAATTATGAATATTCATGCTTATAACTTATATTAAATATGCATATCTATTATTATCGTTTTGTCCTCCCTCTGTTAAATGTATCAATATTGAGTGAATCCTTTTGTTTACAGGGTTTCCTCCCACTATTTTCTGGAGAGAAATTCCTCCAAGGTCCACTGAATAAAGAATAACTGCAGTGAGCCTTGATTATTCGGAGGGTTTTGGATCCTGTATTTGTTTCTACAGAAACTGGTGTCAGCCGTGAGATTCACAATCTTCCTGCTGTCCCAGGGACAATCACATGTCTCCTTCCAAATAATGGCACCATTTAGGAGGCTGTATAAGGCAACTTGTGTGTAAAAACCCATTTTTCTGGTGAGGTTTGTGGATCATTTATGGTCTCATGCTTACATACCATCTGAGAAATGACTGGAGGTGTCCAGAAAGCACAGTGGAATTTGGCTTAGGAGGGATAAGAGTGACCTTTCTGTATCAAGCAAAGACTGACCCCGAGGTTCTGTTCAAACTGCCTTTTTCCTATTTCCTAATGTATGAATTTCCTGCTGTGGACCAAGGCTGGGAGTTGTTCTACTGCCTTAATTCCTGCCACCAGAAACTGAAAGAAAGGCAGCATATAAAATTGAAAGGAATCATAAATAGCTGTTCCTCCTCCATTGGAAGGGAAACATCCTGAGATGTGAATCCAAGGACTATAATAATCAATGCAAGGAAGGAAAGGGGAAGGCCAGCCAGAAATACCCTCCAATTCCACACATGGACAAAGATCACACAGATAAGTAAATGTGAACAAAAAATATCAGAATTTCTTGGAGGAAGGCAAATGGGAAATTTGCAAACTTAAGGAATCTTGCAGGAGGATCCACAACCCCAAAGCTAGGGGAGGTTCCTCAAGGTTCCCCAAGTTATTCCATATTACATCTCTGTTGTGTGAACTGCACGGACTCCTAGTTTTTTTTGTTTGTTTGTTTAAAGTGCATTTACATTCACTTTAAAGCAATACATTGCATGGAATAAGTATAATGGTGCATTTATCTCCTTCTGTCACCAGAGCAAGTATAATAGACATGGTCCAGGTCTGTTCCCTAAAACCTTGCCACTTTGTGGGTCCTAAACTCCTGTCTGTTGGATTTCATCCCTATTGAAACCCAACAGGCCCCCTCCCTCTTAATATTCTGGAGATCTGGTTATTCCCTCAGGATTGGGATAAGGTGAGTCTCTGCAGGATGAGAATATGTTGGATTGCATCAATGAGCGGTGGTTGGACAAGGTGTACTTTTGGGGTTTATTTTCTTTTTACACTTGCATATATTGGGTTTTCATGCTGGGCTATAAGTTGCCCAAAGTTTGGTTTGAAATGGGAAACCAGGTAAATGGTATAGATATTTATTTATATTCAAAGAAGTCTTTCTTGAAAGGTGAAAGGAGAATTATAAAAAAACACTTATTATTTTTGCTTTCTCGGGTAGTGAAAAATGCATCAAGTGTCCAGATGATCAATATCCAACAGAGAACTGAATCCAATGTATCCCCAAACGAATAACCTTCCTATCCATGAGGACAATTTGGGCATCATTCTGATCTCTTGTTCATAACTACAGTGTTCATTTTAATAATATTCCAACCGGAATCTCTCCTACATCCTCCTGATCTCCCTCCTGCTTTGCTTCTTGTCCTCCTTTTTCTTGATTGGGCAACCAAGGAAATCCACCTGACTTCTCTGAAAAACAGTGTTCAGCATTGACTTTTCAGTAGCGATGTTTTCTGTGTAGGCCAAAACAATCACAGTTGTGCTAGCCTTCCTTGCAACAAAACCAGGAAACCGAGTGAAGAGATGGTTGGGGAAGAGCTTGGTCAACTCCATCATCTTTTCTTGTTCTGCTGTACAAAATTTCATCTGCTCTATCTGGCTTGGAGTTTCTCCCCCATTCCCTGACTCTGACAGTAATGATACTGAAATGCAATGAAGGCTCTGACATCATGTTTAATATAGCTCTTGGCTACATAGGCTTTCTGGCTATCTGCTTCATAGTGGTTTTCCTGGCAAGGAATCATCCTGGGGCCTTCAATGAAGCCAAACTGATCACCTTCAGCATGCTGGTCTTCTGCAGTGTCTGGGTCTCCTTCCTGCCCACCTACCCGAGCACCAAACGGAAATACATGGTGGCTGTTCAGGTCTTCTCCATTTTGGCATCCCGTGCTGGACTTGTGGGGTGCATCTTCTTTCCCAAGTGCTACATTATCATCCTGAGGCCAGATGTAAACACAAAGGAACATCTAATGATCAAAGTAGGGAACTGATAATAAAATTGTTTCTTAGTCTCACAACATTTAATTTTTCATTTCAGTAATTAGTGGACTTGTATGCATCTGTTTGAAAATGAAGGTTATTTAAAACCAAAGGAAATTAAAAATATGAAGCATAATCAAGTTAAAATTCAAGATTATCATGAAACAATAAAATAAATGAAATAATAATCAATAGTCATTTTTCCTTGGCACTAAATGTTAGCCAACATTTGGCTTAAGCAACCCTTTGAGAGAAAATGTAAATAATCCATATCCTGGGCATCATCATCATCGTCGTCATCGTTGTCGTTATTGTTATTGTTGTTATTGTTGTTATTATTATTTTCAAAGTTAGTTAGGAAGGTTTTAAGCTTATCTCCTTAATAGCTCCTTTGGAATAATTATTTCCATTCCCTGAGGTCTAGGTTATACTGGGAGAAGAAGGTTTAGTAAGAATGAAGCAGTGTTGCAACTTCAATAGCTTTAAATGGTGTTGACGATTCTCCTCTTTCTCCCAATGTGCTCTTTCTCCACAATCCCCATTCCCTTAAGCTTTCCAGATGAACTTTCACCTTCTCCATGCATTCGTCTCCAGTTCCAGCTTCTCTGGGCTGAGGTAGTGGACAAATTTGCTGACTTCAGGTGTAGAATCTGCTATAGCAGACCTTTTTATAGCCTCTGCCTTCTTGAAAGGGTTGGGATATAGGTGCTCTTTATCACAAGGGTACCCAACCCCCCGTCCGTGGACCGGTATTGGGCTGCAGCATCCCAGCAACTGGTCCACACAAACAAGCAAAGCCCCATATGTGGGATACAGGCAGCACACAAAACTATGCACTCTCCAGTCCATGAAAAAAACCTTTCTCCATGGAACTGGTCTCTGGTGCTCAAAAGGTTGGGGACCTCTGCTTTATCACTTTTCAGCTTATTGTCTGCCCTAGCACTATATAACATATTTGTTCTGAAAGAAAGAAAGAAAGAAAGAAAGAAAGAGAAAGAAAGAGAAGGAAAGAAGGAAGGAAGGAAGGAAAGGAAGGAAGGAAGGAAGGAAGAAAGGAAGGCCTATTGTTGGTTGTAACTGGTGATGGGATTTAGCTGGTTTGCACCAGTTTGGCAGAACCGTTAGCTAATTTTTGGTTGCGCAGGCCCAGAATGGACTTCCGGAAGCAGCATCCACACAGAGAACCGGTTGTTCACATATCTGAATCCCACCACTGGTTGTAACATCTGCTCATTGACAGGGAAATACTCTTTTTTTAAAGGAGGGAAAATTCCTCCATTTTCTGGTTCAATACCCTACTTTTTGTGGAATCAAATGCAGGTTCTCACACAAATAAACAGGTAGTCCCTTATGGTCCTAACGCAGTCTTATTTGGATCTTGGATGCTTGGATCTGGTGTTGGTCCTATTGAAAAGATAGTATACTGGGAGGTAACTTGACCATAGGTCAGGACAACAGAGTAACAGAATAACAAAGTTGCAAGGGACCTTGGAGGTCTTCTAGTCCAACCTCCTGCTCAGGCGGGAAACCCTTTCATGTTTTTATCGAATTTTATTAGTTTATAGTATAAGATACAAAGAAAATACAAAAGTAAATAGTAGGAAAGATAGGGAAGGGGAAAGGGAAGAGAAAAGTGGGGGAAAGCAAGGAGGGAAAAGAAAAAAAAAAGACATTGACTTCCGACTTCCTTTGGTGCAGTAAAATAGAACATTAACATCAAACCTCAACTTTTTTACTTTTACATAATTGTATAAACTAGCCATTTTGATAACAAACCTATCTATTCAGTAAAGTCCGAAATCAAATTTTCATGTTTTTTCCACTTCAAGGACAAACTCCAGAAGTGGTTTCCACATATAAATAAAAGTATTTGTATTTTTTTTCTTTAATCAAAACAGTCAATTTAGCCATTTCTACTAGTTCCATCAGTTTTTGCAGCCATTCCTCCATTGTGGGGATCGATGTGTCCTTCCATTTCTGAGCATAGAGACCTTTTGCTGCCATCAACATATATAACCTCAAATTTCCATTTTTCTTCCCCCAGGTCTTTATCCATTAACCCCAAGAGAAAAGTCTTTAGTTTTCTTCCTATATTCACTTTAAGAATTTTATGTATTAAGATATGAATCCCACTCCAATATGTCTTCGCTTTATCACATGTCCACCATAAAAGGTAAAAAAAATCCCTTCTTTACAATGAGTCAGTCGAGATGACAGATGCCCGTCTTAGTCCTGTTGTATGGGATGAGTTTGACCTGGTAACTTCTGATGATGTGGACAAGGCCATTGGAGCTGTGAGTTCTGCCACCTGTTTATTGGATCCATGCCCCTCCTGGCTGGTTTCGGCTAGTAGGGAGGTGACACGGAGCTGGGTCCAGGCAGTTGTTATCGCTTCATTGAGGGAGGGGTCCTTTCTGGCTCCCTTAAAGGAGGCATTTGTGCGCCCCCTCCTCAACAAGCCTTCCCTGGACCCAGCAGTTTTAAATAATTATCGTCTAGTCTCCAACCTTCCCTTTTTGGGGAAGGTTGTTGAGAAGGTGGTGGCACTCCAACTCTAATGGTCCTTGAATGAAACTGATTATATGGGCCCTCAGCAGTCTGGGTTCAGGTCCGGTTACAGCACGGAAACTGCTTTGGTCGCACTGACCGATCATCTCTGGTGGGCCCGGGATAGAGGTTATTCCACTATCCTGGTGCTTCTTGACCTCTCAGCGGCATTCGATACCATTGACCATGGTATCCTTCTGCGCCGGTTGGAGGGGCTTGGAGTGCAGGGCACCGTTCTACGGTGGTTCACCTCCTACCTCTCTGACTGGTCACAGTCGGTATTCGCAGGAGGTCAGAGATCGGCTCTGAGGTCTCTTCCATGTGGAGTTCCTCAGGGGTCCGTTCTCTCACCTCTGCTTTTGAACATATACATGAAGTCATTGGGTGAGATCATCTGTCAACACGGGGTGAATTATCATCAATATGCTGATGATACTCAGCTTTATATCTCTACCCGTGTCATTACAGTGAAGCAGTTGAAGCAGCCTGGAGGCTGTTGAGGTCTGGATGGGTGCCAACAGGCTCAAACTCAATCCTGACAAGATGGAGTGGCTATGGGCTCTGCCTCCCAAGGACAATTCCAACTGTCCGTCCATTACCCTGGGGGGAGAAGTTTTGTCCCCCTTGGAGAGGGTTTGCAACTTGGGTGTCCTCCTCGATCCACAGCTAAGTTTGGAACATCATTTTTCGGCTGTGGCGAGGGGAGCATTCGCCCAGGTTTGCCTGGTGCACCAGTTGCGGCCCTATTTGGACCAGGAGTCACTCCTCACAGTCACCCATGCCCTTGTCACCTCGAGATTCGACTACTGTAATGCTCTCTACATGGGGCAACCTTTGAAGAATGTCCGGAGACTGCAAGTAGTCCAGAATGCGGCCGCGCGAGCTGTCTTGGGTTTCCCAAGACATGCTCATATCACTCCAGCTCTTCGTGAGCTGCACTGGCTACCAATTGGTCTCCGAACACAATTCAAAGTGTTGGTTATGACCTATAAAGCCCTTTATGACAATGGACCAGGATACTTGCAGGACCGTCTCCTACCTCATGAATCCCAGCGACCGGTCAGAGCACATAGGGTTGGCCTCCTATGAGTCCCATCTGTTAAACAATGTCATCAGTGTGCTACAGCTGCCAAAAAAGCCACCACAGTGCTAGGCTGCATTAACAGAAGGATAAAATCAAGATCACGTGAAATGTTAATACCACTTTATAATGCCTTGGTAAGGCCACACTTGAAAGGCAGAGACTTTCAGGAGAAACTTCCTGACAGTTAGAACAATTAACCAATGGAACAACCTGCCTCCAGAAGTGGTGAATGCTCCAACACTGTACATTTTTAAGAAGAGACTGGACAGCCATTTGTCCAAAATGGTGTAGGGTTTCCTGCCTGAGCAGGGGGTTGGACTCGATGATCTTCAGGGTCCCTTCCAACTTTATTATTATTATTATTATTATTATTATTATTATTATTATTATTATTATTATTATTATTATTATTATTATTATTATTATTATTATTATTATTATTATTATTATTATTATTACAATCAGCAAAAATGCTTTGCCGTAGCTAAAGTTGCTGAACAGGGTAGGGAAATATAGATGTTTTTTCTTCATTTTTCCAAAGCTTTTGGACTCATTTTAAATGGACTAAATGTAGTTAAAAAAAAGATGGATAACCTTCACTGTGAATTAAATGTATAGAATAAAACTTTTATAATTTTCTTAGACAGATAGGGAGGCTTCAGGTATCCTTCGGATGATATAATGGTGAATACTGTTGTAAGCTGAACCAGTTATATCCAAAATGAGGTGTGCAGTGATTGTTATTTAGGACACAGATCATTGCCATTTAGTGTACCTTTTGCAATTTAGTATCTCTATAAAACTGGTGAGAGAGGGCCTCATATGCTGAGGATTTTGGTGTTAATAGCTTCAGGTACACTTCTTTCTTCTCTTCAAATATCAAAGTGTGGGAAGTCAGCCCCCCCCCCAGAAAAGGAAATATTTAAAGGGCAGAAAAATATATTTCCTCAAAGGATCTTAAAGAGGCAGAAAAGCATGCCCATTTTTTTTAATATCCCCAAGTCTCCCTCCCCCAAGCAGAAACCAGCTCTGTAGAAATGCAGATGTAAATAATCCAGGAAGGTTGGAGGCCTCCAGCTAGAAGCTTAGGAAGACAAAGACACCTAAAATCTACATACCCCACCCAAACTCTAAGACAGGACATAATAGGATTAACCCACAGATGTCAAAGGGCACACCCAGACTCAGGTCAGAATACATGACACAGGAAATACAAAGCCTCAAAGAGGAATAGGAAACAATTCCAAACAAAAGCCCCATAGGGTATAAAAGCCCATTCCCTACATGTGCTCTCTCTCTCTTTTTTCCCCCCTCTTCCAGAGCCATCTTTCTGTCTGGCTCTCCTCTTCAATAAACTGCAACCTTCTTTCTAAAGCAGTCACCATGTTATTTATTCCGGGCTTGGACTGAATCATGACGAAGACTTTTCTTTCAATAAAAGATGAAGGCAATTCTGTTCAGCAGTTTCTGATTTCAGGTTTGGACTGAATCCAATGAAATGGAATCAAGACTGGATGGAGGTCCTGTTGGTCCAATGGGGAAATAAGCTTCATATTGTCCTGGTTGGAGTCAGGGCTCTCCCAAAATTGCAGGTAAATAGTCTGGGATATTTTTAATCAATATAACTTATAATCATAGCTATACCTGGCTCTCTTTAACCCCACTGGGATAGTGCAGTTTAGGAAGGAGGTCCAAGGCTTTCAGTTCACATATAATAATAATGACTGGTCTGATAGGAGCTTATTCATTAAATTTATTTGCTGCCCATCTCACCATGAAAATGGCTTGAAAACTCGAGTACTGAAGCATGACTTTGGTGTAAAAACATTCTTGATATAAAAAATAATAAGGGACAATTTCAAGGGAAATATTACTTAGATTTGGGTATTGACTTGTAAGAGTGCACTTCATCTGAAAATCCCTTGAATGCAACTGTTTATCTTGATTTTTAGCTACTTTAGGACACCCTGGGAGTCTCCAAATCAAAGTAATAATAAATGTGTGCATTTTCTTGTTTGGGAGGAAGGGGCATTATGAAACTCATAACCTGCAAGACAGTGGTGGGGTTCAAATATGTGAACAACCGGTTCTCTGTGTGGATGCTGCTTCCAGAAGTCCATTCTGGGCATGGGCAACAAAAAATTAGCTACTGGTTCTGCTGAAGTGGTACGAACCGGCTGAATCTCACCACTGCTACAAGACATGAAGGCTTTCACTTTGAAATTAGCGGGGATTAAATGGTTAAAAATTTATTTTCATGCACCATTGTTTTAAGCATTCTCTTTTGACTCTGAACAAAACTTAGAATAATTAACTAACATATGAAAGAAAAGGCTATGTAGGTTCTGAAGAGAACTTGGAAGAGATTATCAGAGGTACTTCCTTGCATATCACCTTTATTTGCTGGCAGAGGAAAGAATGCAGAACTACCATTTTTTTTAAAAAAAACTGTACACTGAAAGTAAGCAGTTTGGCTGCATTAAAGAGATCTGGTATAAAAATAAGTTTCATTTCTTTATTAGTTGATGCTTCTTATTTAGATCAGGTCTCAGTATAATAATATAGCATTTGGGGGAAAAGATGCAGACCAGTAAACCAGCTGCTGAAGCCAAAATGGAGAAAATCTCTACAGCCACCATATATTTCCCCTTGGTGCTCAGATAAGTCGGAACAAATGATACCCAAACACTACAAAAGACCAACATGCTGAAGGTGATAAATTTGGCTTCATTGAAGCTGTTAGGTAAATTCCTAGCTAGGAATGCCACCGTAAAGCTGACAGCAGTCAAAAACCCCATAAAGCTAAGCATAGTGTAAAACATTGTGGTTGAACCTTCATTACATTGCAGGAGAATTTCTTTAGGCATGGAGTGAATGTCAGAATCTGGGAATGGAGGGAAAGTTGCCAACCATGCTAGACAAATGGTGAATTGTATCAGGGAGCAAGGTAGGACAATAGAAAGAACCATCCTTTTCCCCACCCATTTCCTCATTTTTGAACCTGGCTTGGTGGCCATGAAAGCAAGAACAACAATGGTTGTTTTCCCCAATATACAAGAAAGAGCTACAGAGAAGATGAGGCCAAAAGCAGTTTGTCTCAAGAGACATTTCACTTGGTTAGGTTGTCCAATGAAGAGAAAAGTGCAAAGGAAGGAGAGGAGGAGAGCAATGAGAAGGCTATAAGTGAGGTTCCTATTGTTGGCTTTGACAATGGGAGTGTACTGGTGTTTAATGAAGATCCCCAGTATTAAAGCTGAGATGAAAGACAAGAAGGCTGCTAGGATGAGCAAAGACATCCCCAAAGGTTCTTGATAAGTCAAGTAAGTTATAGTTTTTTGAAGACAACTATCCTGATCTTTGTTTGGGTATTGGTCTTCTGGACATGAGAAACAATCATCTAAGTCTGGAGAAAACAAACAAACAGGAAAACCATTCATGGAAACATTATTATTTTTTTCAGCATCCATCATCAATAATAGAACAGATCCACTAAGGTTCTGTGAGTTACAAAGGGGTTCTGATTATTTTTTCTTAAAATAATTCATAATGCAGATATTTCTCGATTTAGGACAGTTCAATTAGCAAAAAATTATTTATGAGCCTGATGAGCTGACTGCCAAAGCAAAGCAAGGTTATGGTATATGCTTGAAAGAAGACAAGAAAGCCTGTAATTATGGAGTCTGTCTGGCAAGAACAAAAAATGCTCATTCACAGGGAATATGCATGTGTAAAGCTTGTAATAATTCTGTGGTTCGAGGTTCCTTGGCAACACTTCAGTAAAAGAAAACAAAACCTGCACCTCGTGTTTGGTGTTCTTCATCGGCCTCAGTACCAGGCTCAGAACCGAATTGGGGACAACAATCAGTTCCAAAGATATGCATGTTACAGCGCCACAGTGATCATTTGCCCTTATGACCAACCAAGAAATGCTGCAACATGCCCCCTGCCTATTTCGTGCCTATTGCCCCCTCTATCCTGCCTCGCTGGGTCTCTACAGACGAGGCCTACTTCCATATGGCTTTACTGTAGTTACTTTCGAAAGAGCTCCAGAAAAGGCTGACCCATGTGGGAGAGAAGCCAAAGTCTTTTATTCAGAAGCTGGTGAAGCTGTAAGAATGTGAGAGGTAAGGAAAACAGCTTTGCCCCATCTGAATAAAAGACCAGCTCCTCTGCCATGAAGGCCTGCCGGCTTAGTTTGGGCCTAGTCTGGCCGGCACTGAGCAGCCTTAACTTTTTATCCCTGTATTAGGTTGGAAAGACTTGTCTCCTGGTCAAAATGTCGGTCTAAGATGGGACAGGAATGAGACAATTAGCTCAGTCATCTGGTTCTGGTGGGAAGGGTATTTTTGTATTTGCATTTTTTTATTGACTGTGGTGAGCCACCTAGGTTCATTACATCAGTCAGTAGTTGTTGTGTCCTGAGCCTGCAAAAGCAGGCTCGGGATGTTGCATTGGTCCCGGGCATTCGAAAAGCTGCCCAGGACCAGACAAAGCGGCGCCAGCCTTGTGCACATGCGCAAGGTGCGAAAACACTAAGTTCCTATTGGTTGACACTATCCGGGTTTCTGGCCATATAAAAAGGCCTGCGAGCCTTTTGCTTTCGCTTGGTTGTTGTAGAAGGAGAATAAAGTGTTTGTTCAGCATTGCCATGTGTCTTCATCATTCGCACGTGAACGAAGTATACAACACTGGTGACGAGGATGGGATCCTTTGCAAGCTGAAACAAAAGATTTAAGGACTTACCCAGGAAGTCCTGAAGAGGGGAAGATGGTGTCTGAATCAGCGTCCCAGCCTGCCAGTATAGCATCGCTGGAGGGTGAGCTCGGCTAAAGGACCCTTTCCCCAAATAGCAGTTTGCAGAGGAAGTGAGTGGTGAAGGTCGTAAACTGTATGATGTCGAAGATTGGCCGCTTGTCTGATTTCAATGTCTCACACCCAGAGAGATGGAATTCCTACATAGCATGGGTGGAGAACTACTTCAGAGTAAATCAGATTAGAGAAGACGGCCTGAAGGCTGCAACTCTTTTGTGTGCCTGTGGACAGGAAGCTTTTGACATCATAGAGAATCTGGTGGCCCCTGCACCTCTGGAGTCAGTAACATATGCTGACTTGAAGAAAATGTTGAAGGAATACTTCCAGCCAAAGTTATCTGTCATTGCTTGGAGGCATGCATTTGAGCAGAGAGACCAGAGGCCGGGTGAATCTGCTGTGGACTTTATTGTGGCCTTAAGGCAAGCAGCCAGACCTTGTGAGTTCAAGGATCTGGAAGAGAGGCTGCGAGATCGCTTCGTATGCGGTTTGAGGAGCAGAGACTTACAACAGAAGATTTTTGCAAAAGAAGATATCTCTTTCCAAGATGCGCTGCGAGAGGTGGCAGCTGAGGAAGCAGCAGACGGGGCTGTAAAGGCCTTATGGCTCACCAGGAACCCTCCAGACACAGCTACCGTCCATCAAAAGGATGCTCGAGAAGGATCAGAAGCGGATCCTGAAGAGGAAGTGGACAGACTTCACCAGCCAGCTGAAAGGAGGCAGAAGGAATGTCCGGACAAGGCCCCAGCATCTCTTCAATGCTTCAGGTGCAGAGGATGCCACAAGCGAGCTGACTGCAGGTTCCACTCCGCCATTTGCAGAGCGTGTGGCAGGCAAGGCCACATCGCATCCATCTGTTTGGGTGAAGAATTGTGTCTGAAAGGTACCAGGGTCCCCAGCCAACAGAGGGTGGGTTTCTGCGCATCGCATAGGAGTATTCTGAGGACAGGGACACACAAGCCCCTTAAGAAGAAACTTTCCATTAACATAAGATTGCAAGGGGTTCCCCTATCAATGGAGTTGGACACTGGGTCTGCTCTTTCAATTATTTCAATTAACACATTCAAAAGGATATGCAGCAGCAGTGGCCTTCGAGTTAAACTCAGGCCATCGAATCTAATACTTACTGATTTTCAGAATTCTACGGTGTGTGTTAAGAGGGAGGCCACCCTTAGAGTACAGCATAAGGATTTTGAAGGTCCCCTAGATGTGGTGGTTGTTGGGGGTGAACGTACGAGTCTTATTGGACTCGATTGGTTCGAGGCTCTGGGAATCCAGGTAACTGGGCTGCACCATTTGCAAATGTTGAGCCTTGAAGAAGTCTGCAAGGAGTTTGCAGATGTGTTAGTTCAGAGCTAGAATCCTACAAGGGGCCTCCAATTTCGCTACGGTTAGAACCAACCATCATGCCCATCAGGGTTAAGCCTAGGAGGGTACCTTTTGCCCTCAAAGGCAAGATTTATGTTGAACTGGACAAATTGTTCCAGCAAGGCATTCTAGAACCTGTGGATTCTAGTCTATGGGAAACCCCCATAGTAACACCTCTAAAGGCTAATGGGGACATACGTATATGTGCAGATTACAAGTGCACACTGAACAAGGTGTTGCAACAGCACGCTTATCCAGTACCTGTGATAAGTCATATTCTGGCCTCCCTCAAGGGGAGGTGCATTTTTTCAAAGCTTGACCTGGCACAAGCATATCAACAGCTACCTGTTGTTGAGGCAGCTGCAGAGGCCCAGACTATTGTAACTCACAGGGGGGACTTCAAGGTCAAGAGACTGCAATTTGGGGTAAATGTAGCCCCTGGCATATTCCAAAGTGTCTTGGAGAGCACACTTTGAGGTATTCCTGGGGTCTGTCCCTACTTCGATGACCTCCTCATTGCTGGGGAGTCATCTCAAAATTTAGCAGAAAGATTAAGGGCTGTCTTGCTTCGTTTTCGAAAAACAGGCTCAAGGCATTCACCCCACTGAAACTAAATTGCAAGCTATCCAGCAGGCCCCAAGCCCTAAGTCTAAGAGTGAGCTGCAAGCCTTCTTGGGGCTATTAAATTTTTACCATGCATTTCTCCCACATAAAGCTGCAGTGGCAGAGCCATTACACAGGCTCTTAGACAAGTAGGCTCCATGGCAGTGGACTAAAGTCCATGACAAAAGCTTCAATGAGGTTAAGGCCTTGCTCACTTCTAATGCTGTTTTAGCGCATTTCAATGAGCAACTGGCTGTTTGCATCCCATGTGATGCATCTCCTTATGGGGTGGGAGCTGTACTTAGCCATCTGAAGGCTGATGGAACACAGGTCCCTGTGGCCTATTACTCAAGGACTCTGTCTTCTGCAGAGCGAAATTATGCTCAAATTGACAGAGAAGCCTTGGCCATAGTGGCTGGCAGTAAGAAATTTCATGATTTCTTATATGGTCGCCATTTCATGGTCTATACTGATCATAAGCCTCTGCTGGGTTTGTTTACCACTAACAAACAGACCCCACATATCATTTCTCCTAGTATGCTGAGATGGTCCATTTTCCTGTCAGCATATGACTATACATTAGTTCACAAACCAGGAAAAGAAGTGGGTCATGCAGATGGCCTGAGCAGATTACCCCTGAACCAATTAGAGCCAGATCCTGCTCCAGCCATTAATATTCTTTCCATTCAGGAGTTGCTTGAGTCTCCCCTCAATGCTAGGGATGTGGCTGCAGAAACTGCCACTGATCACACGCTTACACGAGTGCTGACATGGGTTTTGTCAGGATGGCCTGACGAGTGCCCAGATACTGAGTTCCAAAGCTTTTGGCACATGAGTTTTCCACTTTAAAGGGTTGCCTGTTATGGGATAGCAGGATAGTGATCCCAGCCTCATTGAGGTCTAGAATCTTGATCTCTCTGCATGAGGGACATTCTGGTATAGTCAGGATGAAAGCACTTGTGCACAGCCATTTTTGGTGGCCTGGACTCGATAAAGCCATCGAGGCCCAGGTGCACGGGTGCCAAGTGTGCCAACAGTCTTGGCCTAAAATGCATCAGGCCCCAGTACATAGGTGGGAGGAAACTCAAGCCCATGGTCTAGGGTGCATATAGATTATGCTGGGCCCTTTCAGGGGCAATTCTTCCTGGTTGTTGTTGATAGCCATTCCAAGTGGCTAGAGGTTGTTCCTGTTTCCTCCACTACTAGTGCCAGGACCATCCAAGTGTTGAGAGGAATTTTTGCATCACACGGTCTTCCAGATTTGCTGGTTTCAGATAATGGCCCTCAATTTACGTCTTCTGAGTTCCAGGCTTTTCTTCAGGCCAACCTGATCCGGCATGCACCATCGGCTCCCTTCCATCCATCCTCCAATGGACTGGCAGAGAGAATGGTGCGCACCACCAAAGATGCCCTCAAGAAACTGACTTACAGTAACTGGCATCACAGGTTAGCAGGTTTCCTTCTTGCACACCGCACCACACCATGCACAGCCACAGGGAAAAGCCCTGCTGAACTCCGCTGGGGTCGCCGCCTCATCACTAAACTGGACAGGCTGCACCCTGACCGGGTGGCTTCACAGGTATCACAACCGCGGGCACCTAGGAGACTCCAGATGGGTGATCTGGTTTGGGCAAGAAACTATGGGCCTGGACATCTCTGGGTCACAGCTGTGGTCTGCAAGGTCTCTGGGCCATTGTCATACGAAGTTGCCTTGGGTGACGGCCGCGTTCTTCGCAGACACATAGACCAACTGCATTGGAGACTGGACTCTCACCCTTCTGCTCCTGGCTCTGCTTTGGGGGAGGAGGAGGACCATAATATGCATTCTGGGTCACAGTTTCCCAGGCCTAACAGGCCCTCACTAGCTGCTACTGAGGCTGTTTGGGATTCATCCCAAGATTCCGCAAGTGCTCCAAACAGGAATTCACTGGATAGGGGGTCATCCCACACATCCATAATTACTCCAGACAGGGAGTCACACCTGGGATATCCACAGTATTCACATATGTCAGATAGTGCTCCAGACAGGGAGACTGACCAGGGGTATCCACACAAATCACTAGCAGTAAGAGAAAAGGAATTCTATCAAGGGTGCTTGCCTAATTCCACAATTGCTCCCAAAAGGAAGTCACCAGCAAGGGGGGTTGCCATGGAGGCAACTCCTGACTCTGGCACCTCTGGCACGTGCTTGGGGGCCACAGAGTACTGGGGTACTTTTGCTATCCAGCCCTCTCCATCTGCTGGCCTTGGGCTCAAGGGACAGTGTTCCCAAGAAGAGTCCATTGTGGACTTGGGGACTTCCACCCCTCCAAGGTATTCTGGTCTGCACTCAGAAGGTCCAGCCAGTCACCTAGATATTTGGGGCCTAGCCTGGTAGGTGAGCCGGTCAGCCCGGCAACATCACTAACCCTTAGAAGTTCGCAGCGGGCCATGTGCCCATCCAAACATCTGAGAGACTTTGTGAGATTGCTGTGAAATCATGAGGGACCTTCTTATAATGCCCCTGAATGAAGGGAGTAATTCGTGGTTAGATTATTTTGCATTATTTTGATTTCGGATACATTTATTTGTGTTAATAAATATTGAAGGGGTTTGCCTGTGTGCAGACACTTTTTGCATTTGAATAATGCAGCTGTAGGTCACTCTTCCCAGTGCATGACGTACATGTGTGTACGAGAAGTATGTTCCATCAAGGGGGGAGGGGTGTTGTGTCCTGAGCCTGCAAAAGCATTGCATTGGTCCCAGGCATTCCAAAAGCTGCCCGGGACCAGACAGAATGGCGCCAGCCTTATGCTCATGTGCAAGGTGCGAAAACGCTAAGTTCCTATTGGTTGACACTGTCCGGGTTTCTGGCCATATAAAAAGACCTGCAAGCCTTTTTCTTTCGCTTGGTTGTTGTAGAAGGAGAATAAAGTGTTTGTTCAGCATCGCCATGTATCTTCATCATTCACACGCGAACAAAGTATACAACAGTAGCCATATAAGATCAATAAGCAATGAATATATTACGATGAAGCAGGAAGTAAAAACAGATGAAAAGATCACCTCTGCAGTAAATGCAGTCACCATTACTTCCAAAAAAGAAGGTACAAAAGGAAGCATTTCACATACTCTTATCTAGAAATTTTGATTTTCTAAAAAAAACATTTAGAATATATTCAAGGGAATATTAAAAAAAAGCACAATTCAAATCTGGAATATTGAACCTGCTAGTTAGAGTGAACTGATTAGTATTTATCAAATTCCTTGCTGAGCTATGAAAATTCAGTTCAAATATTTCATTGTTGAAAAGTTCAATGTGATGTAAAGCTCAAGATTTTCAGGCACAATATTTTTTATTAATAACTCAGCCCCCATTTATATTAATTAATATAATACATATATTCAATATATTCTTTTGCTTACCCATTTGGTCAGCTATCTTCCCTTCTGGACACTGTCCACAGCCATAGCAACAAGATAATTTCCCTTCCACTTTTAACTTGCTATGGCCAAGAGGACATTTCTTGTTACAGATGGAAAGAGGCAATGTCTGCTGATAAATAAAATAAGAATTCTTTCAGATGAAACATTTATGCTTTGGGATTGTTTTTTCAATTGCTTAGACATGCTCTTCACATCTAATCCAAACCTTACCATTCCATTCTCCAGATTTGTTTCTGGTTTAAATTCTTCACTCCCTGAATTGCTCCGTATTTCACACCTACCATACTAATCCACTCAAGAATAATATTTTAAAGATCTGTTTTGAGGAAATCAGAACTAGAATCTTAACTCAAGAGGCCTTCAAATATGCTCTTCGTGAGATTCCATATTTTGGGCTGGTGTCCTACATCTATTTTAGCTCTTTCAAAACCTGGTTGACTTTTCCATTGACTTTTCCAGACTTTTGTGACCTTTAAATAGCAAAAATCTGATTTTCAAAATGCAGCTATTTTTGGTCTGCCTGCTTAGAGTAGAATGATGTAGTTTCTAGGGGCTTTCTTTATTTGTTGGAAACCTGGAGCAGATTGAATTTGATCTTCTCTTTAAGGATTTACAGATAACACTGGTCATTTATTTACATACACACTTCCAAAAGATCTTTATTTTGAGGAAACTTCCATTATAGTTTAATTTTTTTGTCCACAGATTGAAAAATGTGAGAGGTGGATATAACTGTCTGAAATGATTAAACTAAACAGGGATATGATGTTCTTCCAAATCAAATGTAGAACTCTGTCATACAAATGTAGCAAGAAGGAAACTTTTGTGTCACATGATTAATTTAGGTTTAATTGTAGACAAATGAACTTTAGTTGGTGTGCAATCATGTTTCCAATGTTACTACACTTTGAAGAGATATAGAGACAGATTAAATCTCCAGCTGAAATTATTTTTGAATCATATATTTCAATACTTTAAATTTTGCTATATTATTATTATTATTTATTAAACTTATATGCCACCCTTCTCCTTAGACCGAGGGCGCATATATATATAGAAGTAGAAAATGAGACACACCTGGTTAAATATAAGGGGCCAAGTAGCATCCTTCACAGAAATGGTGAGAAACTTTTCTAGCGGAGCCCTGGGGTCAATCTTTCCAACCTGGACTCTCAGAAAGGACTTGTTTGGGAATGTGACCCAATTGAGAATATCAAATCCAGTTAGTAATTCCCCACTGGGGTCAAATGAAATCTCTTCCCCAGCACTGTTGTTAAAGGAAACTTTCTGCAAAAAATCCTGAAGCTAAATGAAGAAGGAAAAAAAATGAGAAAGATAACAGGATTTCTTAAAGGGCTTGAGAAAAACCCAGTTTTTAAAAAAATTCAATTTGGCCTATGCTTAATGAAAAGTAAGCTGTTACATTTTGCCTCCCTCTGGACCAGGGGTAGGCAACCCAAAACACTCAAAGAGCCACTTGGACCCATTTTCCACCGAAAACAAAACACTGGGAGCCGCAAAACTCTTTTGATATCTAAAATGAAGATAAGACTGCATATATCCTTTTTTACCTTTATTATATATATAATACAGTTCATCATGGAAACAGAAACTAATAACCAACTTCCCTTCCTGGATGTCTTAGTCTACAAGAAATCCAATGGCTCCCTAGGACACACCATCTACCAGAAGAAAACACACACAAACCGCTATCTGCACGCACTCTCACACCACCACCCAGCACAGATCAACTCCGTAGCCAAGACACTCATCTCTAGAACCAAATGCCTAGCTGACGAACAACACCTAAAAACCGAACTACACACTCTCACTAATGTACTAACATCCAACGGATTCCAAAGAAATAAGATTTCCAACTTAATCCAAAAAGAAACTCCCACTAAAATCCAAGACAGAGAACAAGAAAACGGCAAAGCCCTCCTCCCATACATAAAAGGCACCACAGACAGGATCAGCAAGATCCTCCACAAATATAACATCAAAACAGCATTCTGCACAAACCGAAAAATATCCACCATCCTAAGAAACCCTAAAGACAAAATTGAGTTAGAAAATCAAGGAGTATATGAAATCCCATGTACTGCCTGTCCCTCCACATATATTGGACAAACCAACAGAAGAATAAGTGCACGCATTGAAGAACACAAAAACTCAGTCAAAAAAGAGGAACCAACTTCTTCCCTGGTCCAACACCTTAAAGCCACAGGACATGAAATTGATTTCAAAAAGACCAGAACTATCGCCAAAACTGAACACTTTAATAACAGAATAATCAGAGAAGCCATCGAGATAGAAAAACGCCCACACAGCATGAACAAACGAGATTATACCTCCCGCCTACCAGCCATTTGGAAACCCGCCCTTATTGACAAACGAGTCCATAACACAAAGAATGACACCAGACCTACTCTCACGAAAACCACACCGGATGTTACCACCACACATCCACGCAAAAAGCAAACCCAAACCCACGATGATGAGGCACGACCACAAACCAGAAGCCAGACCACAGCTGCATCATGAACAACCTTAAACCCCTCCAATCCATACATGAAGCAAACTGACACCCACCATGAAGATGAGGCACGACCACGAACGCGAAGCCAAACAGCTATGCAGCTCACCATTTCTAATCCCCCTGCAACTCAGACTAACCTGAGCACAACAAAGCCCCCACCCAAACAGAACACTCCCCCAGCCAATCAGAGCACAGCCAACCCCCCATCCAATCAGAGCACAGCCAAGCCCCTAACCAATCAGAACACACCTCCACCCAATCAGAACAAAGCTGAGCTCCCAGCCAATCAGTTCAAACCCCCACTGGCAGTTAAAAGGAAGAAACAGCCACAGTCACACACAGGAGATGGCTCAAAGAGCTGCATGCGGCTCCAGAGCCGCGGGTTGCCGACCCGTGGTCTACACTATTTAAAACTGGATGGGAAATATATTTCTATGATATGCATTTTCTATTCTATTTCCTAACATTTTTTAAGTTGAAAAATTTTCAATGGAAAACACCATTACAAAATCCAAAAGCTCACTTTGCTCTGATCAGCTGAGCAATCCAAGAATTATGACTTTACATTGCTTGTATTAAATGGAGAGAATATAAAATTCTCCACAGAATCCACAGGGAAAAATATAGGCAAAGATGGCCTTTGCTTTCAACCTTTAAAAGATATTAAAAGGATAACTTAAAACCAATTTACACGGAAAATCCATTTGAATTAACACTACAGGTAGTCCTCAACTTACAACAGTTCATTTAGTGACCATTCAAAGTTACAATTGCACTGGAACAAATTACTTATATGACCAATTTTCACACTTATGACTGTTGCAATTTTCCCATGGTCACATGATTTCCATTCAGTTGCTTAACAACTGGTTCATATTTATGATGGTTGCAGTGTTCTGGGTCATGTGACCATCTTTTACGACACTTCTGAGCAAAGTCAATGGGGCAGCCAGTTTTATTTAACAATCATGTTACTAATTTAACAACTGCAGTGTCAACCTCCAGCTTGAGTATCCAGATAAACTCAAGGATTTCTTTCATATCTGAAGATCTTACTGGTTTATTGAATACATGACATAGTATTAGCAAAGGAAAACTAACTCTAAAATTCCAAGATGTCTAACCAAAGCATATAACAACGACATTCCTGTTGTGAGTGTCCCTAGACCAGCTTGGGAAGTGTCAGAATATGAGGATCAGCAGCCAGGCCCCTCTGGGTGTTTTCCCCTCCCAGCAGCCGAGGAAGAGCAGCCAGGCCCCTCTGGGTATGTGCCCCTCCCAGCAGCTGAGCTAGACAATGAGGAGCTTTGTATGCATTCTGAATCAGACTCTCAAAATGATGAGTCAGATTTAGAACAAGAAGATAAATGGATTGATCCGAGGTTTCGAAGGTTTGATAAACGAAGGTGTCAGTTAACTGGAAAAAGGAAGTAATGGGGGGGGAAGTGACGTATCGGACACTATATTAGAAGGGGAAAGAAAGACTACGCCTTTGTCACGAGCAACGTTAATCAAGGAGAGGCTTGAAAACTTTTGCAGTGCGTTGGAATTCTGGTGTTTTGAAAACCTACCGAAGAATAATGAGGTCTTGGACAATGTGATAAAGAAAGAGTAAGTTAATTGGGAAGTAGGAGGAGGAGAGCATGTTTATCTAAATGTACATAGATCTGATTTGGCCGTTCCGGCCAACAAAAAATGCCAGCAGCTTGCTTTGAAATGAATCCTTTTGAAATGTGTTAAATAAACCTCTTAAAGACATATTTACGTGGATTTTAATGAGCTGAGAGAGGCCAGACATAACAGATTGCTCGTGACCAATAAAAAAAAAAAAGCAGAAAAGACGGAAAATTAGTCCGAGCTTTCAGTGACGTCATGGAGCAGCTGCTCGCAGATAATCCTGTTTTGTATCAATTAGTTCAAGCTCTCCAGCAACAAATAGGTGATTTGCAACAGCAGATTCAGCAAGGTGCCGGAGTCCCAGCCCCAGCTCCACCCCCCCCACCCAGACAAAGCAGATGCTATTTAGCCTTGCCTGATAAGTTTACTGGAGAGCGTAGTAAATTTCCAGCTTTTTTAAACCAATGCAAAACATTCATTGCCTCAACTCCAGCAGATTTCCAGCTTGATGGAACGAAAGTAGCGTTCATTTTAAGTTTACTCTCTGGGCCAGCTGCTGATTGGTCGTCTCCTCTGATAGACGGACAAGATCCTGTCCTAAGCAATTATGCAGGATTCTGCCAGCTGATGGAAAGAGAATTTGTTGACCCCCTTCGTAGACAAAATGCCACCCGACAGATACGAGAGCTACGTCAAGGATCGCGCTGCGTAGCGGAATATATATCAGATTTTCGCCGCCTAGCTCAAGAAATTAATTGGAATGATGAGGCTCTCATGGAAATCTTTCAAGATGGCCTGTCTTCCCAGATCTTGAATGGATTGAAAACTACTGTAATACCCGCGACCCTGGATGCATTATACCAACATTGTTTGGCCATTGAGGCGCAAACACAAGCCATGGATGCCCGCCTGGTCAAACAGATGGTTCCAGTCACCGGAAGTGCCAAGCCAGTTCCTGCACCACGCAGAGGATTCCAGACCCTACCTATCGCTCCACCCATCCCGGCACCCAGACGTATTTTCCAAACATGGCCGGCTTACACTGAGAGGCGCCCTGCACCCATGACCAGAGATGAGCCCATGGATCTTGGTGCAGCCAGATCTCGTTTGACCGAGGCTGAGAAGGCAAGACGGAGAGCTGAGGGCTTGTGCCTGTACTGTGGAGAGATGGGTCACTTCGTCATGGCCTGCCCCCAGAAAAGACGTGGTACGGCAGGTCCTACTCCTGTTCCAGCTCGGCCTCCCACTCAGCAGTTTCAAGCCACCTTGCCGGGAAACGGCCAGAGCCCGGCCTAATGGAAACATTGGGTCGGGCAGGCGCCAAACCCAGTTCCAGTTCCGCAGACGACGACCCCGGTCCTCCGAGACATCTGATCCTAGCAACCAATATACTTCTGGGAAATCATGCCCAGGGCATTCCGGCACACGCCTTGTTGGATTCCGGAGCCACCACTAATTTCATGGATGAAGCTTTCGCTTGTCAGCATGCCATACCTTTGTGCTCTGTGAAGCCGCCTATGTTGGTTGAGACAATCGATGGTCGTGAGTTGTTGTCTGGACCGATCAAGTTCATGACCCAGCCCATACGCCTTGTCATAGGACAACATGAAGAAGCCATCCAATTCTATATTACCAAGGGACTTCAATTCCCCGTAGTTCTCGGCCTAGCCTGGTTGAGAACCCATGATCCTTGTGTGGTGTGGTCCCAGAACTTTGTTTCATTTCCCAGTTTGCAATGCGTAGACCACGTACGCCAAGTTTGCGCAGCCCAGCTACCATCCCACCCTGACATCACCTTGCCGGCTGACCTAGCGGACTTTGCAGATATATTCAGTGAGAAAGAAGCAGACCAATTGCCTCCGCATAGACCATATGATTGTGCCATTGATTTGCTGCCAAATGCCAAGCTTCCAAGGGGACGCCTTTACTCCATGTCAGAACCCGAGTTGGCCGCATTAAAAGACTTTGTGGACAAAAACCTGGCCAGGGGTTTCATTCGTCCCTCTTCCTCGCCTTTGTCAGCTCCTGTGTTATTCGTGAAGAAGAAAACCGGAGATTTGCGCCTATGCTGTGACTATCGCAAGCTCAATGCCATCACGGTGCGCAACCGGTACCCTCTGCCTTTGATTCCTGATCTCATGGACCGTCTCCGATCAGCAACCATCTTCACCAAGATAGATCTACGGGGTGCTTACAACCTAGTTCGCATCCGAGAGGGGGACGAGTGGAAAACTGCGTTTGGGACCAGGTATGGTCATTTTGAATATACCGTCATGCCCTTTGGACTCACCAATGCTCCGGCCGTCTTCCAACATTTCATGAATGACATCTTCCGGGATTTATTAGATCAATTTGTGGTGGTTTACCTCGATGACATCCTGATTTACTCCCCGTCACGAGCAACTCATCTCCAGCATCTCCGGCAAGTTCTGCAACGCTTGAGAGAGCATCACCTTTATGCCAAGTTAGAGAAATGTCAATTCTATCAAACCACCATTGAATTTCTGGGACATGTAATTTCTCCACAAGGCATTGCCATGGATCCTGGCAAGGTTGAGGCCTTGCAAACCTGGCAACCACCGTGTAAAGCAAAAGATGTCCAAAGACTTTTGGGATTTGCGAACTATTACAGGATATTCATTCCGAGATTTTCTGCCTTGACTGCGCCCCTTACTAGACTGTTACGGAAAGGCATTAAGTTCCAGTGGGGCGATGCCGAGCAACAGGCGTTTCAGACCCTCAAAAAGGCTTTTGTTCAGGAACCCATTCTCAAGTATCCAGATCCTTGTCGTCCCTTTGTAGTGGAGGCTGACGCCTCAGATGTTGCGGTAGTGGCCGTGCTACTTCAAACACGCCAAGATGGCGGCCCCCTGTTCCCGTGTGCTTATTACTCCAGGAAACTGACTCCCTCCGAACGCCATTATACCATTTGGAAAAAGGAACTATTGGCCATCAAGACTGCTTTTGAGACCTGGAGACACCACCTGGAAGGAGCCCGCTACCAAGTTGAAGTTCGGACTGACCATAAAAACTTGGAATTTCTGCAATCTGCCAGGAAATTGAATCAACGTCAGATCCGTTGGTCTTTATTCTTCGCTCGATTCAACTTCAAAGTCACCTACATTCCGAAAGGGTACAACAAAAGAGCAGATGCCCTGTCCCGTAAACCTGAGTATCTACAGATCAAGGATCCCTTACCGCTTCGAACCATTCTGCCTATCGAATCGATCGCAGCCGTGCATGATCCGGTAGATCTACGACGACAGATTCGGGAAGCGCAACAACTAGATGACTTTGCGATACGGAAGAGACAAGAGGTGGGTCCCGACTCACCTTGGACCTTGTCCGAGGGACTATTACGCTTCCGCAACCTGTTATATGTTCCAGCAGGCCCACTCCGGGGTCTCATCCTGACTCAATGCCATGATAACCCTGCGGCAGGTCATTTTGGTTTCTTTAAGACTCTTCACTTAGTGTCTCGGACTTTTTGGTGGCCCAGACTTCGCCATGATGTGCAATCCTATGTGAATTCCTGTGTACGGTGCCGTCAGGCAAAACATGCCACAGGAGCCCCTCCGGGATTATTACAACCTTTATCCACGCCGGAGAGACCCTGGGGAGCTATTTCCATGGACTTCTTGACTTGTCTACCTGTTTCTGCCGGCTACACCGTTGTCTTTGTAGTGGTGGACATGCTGACCAAAATGGCACATTTCATTCCTTGCCGAAGAATACCGACAGCCAAGGTCACTGCTCAGCTGTTCATTCAACATATCTTCCGGCTACACGGTTTGCCTGACAAAATAGTGTCCGACCGAGGAACCCAGTTCACCTCGGAGTTCTGGAGAGAACTCATGTCTGCGCTTCAAGTCCAAGTTAATCTAGCCTCCACGCATCACCCAGAGACTGATGGGGGTACAGAGAAAGTGATTGGCATTCTGGAGCAGTATTTGCGTTGTTTCATCTACGACCAACAGAACGATTGGTCCAAATATCTCTCCGTGGCCGAATTCGCTTTCAACAACTCTCAGCACACTTCCACTCAGACCACCCCGTTTTTTGCCAACTACGGCTATCATCCCAGATTTTCCCAGCTCACGCTCCTCGATTCTCCAGTTCCAGTTGCAGAAGACTACTTAACCGAACTGCAGTCAGTCCACGAGATGGTTAAGCAGCACTTGACTAAGGCCAAGGAAGACTACAAGCGAGTTGCAGACCGCTTGCGTCGCGACACGCCACCGTTAGCTGTTGGAGATCGGGTTTGGCTCTCCACCAAGTACTTGTTTCCAGGGAGAATTCACCGCAAGCTTGATCAACGTTTCCTGGGTCCTTTCCCTGTGGAGACGGTCATCAATCCGGTGACCTATCGTTTGATTTTGCCTAGGTCTTTTCGTGTACATCCCGTGTTTCATCGCTCCTTGCTTGTTCCTGTCAACCCTGATTCTCCGCTTCGACCTCCTGATCCGGGCCCGACAGCTCGCCGTGCTCAAGTTCCTGTTTCCCGGTTGGAGGTGTCCGGCATCCGAGATTCCCGATGGCTCGACGACCGCTTCCAATATTTGGTTGATTGGACCGGGGGTGGGCCGGCCGCTGGCTCTTGGGTCGATGCTCGTGATATTGAGGCTCCTCAGTTAATTTGGGCTTGTCATTCTGCGTTTCCCTACAAACCGCATCCTCTGCGCCGGCCCCAAGGGGAGGGGCCTGAGGGGGGGGATAGTGTTGTGAGTGTCCCTAGACCAGCTTGGGAAGTGTCAGAATATGAGGATCAGCAGCCAGGCCCCTCTGGGTGTTTTCCCCTCCCAGCAGCCGAGGAAGAGCAGCCAGGCCCCTCTGGGTATGTGCCCCTCCCGGCAGCTGAGCTAGACAATGAGGAGCTTTGTATGCATTCTGAATCAGACTCTCAAAATGATGAGTCAGATTTAGAACAAGAAGATAAATGGATTGATCCGAGGTTTTGAAGGTTTGATAAACGAAGGTGTCAGTTAACTGGAAAAAGGAAGTAATGGGGGGGAAGTGACGTATCGGACACTATATTAGAAGGGGAAAGAAAGACTACGCCTTTGTCACGAGCAACGTTAATCAAGGAGAGGCTTGAAAACTTTTGCAGTGCGTTGGAATTCTGGTGTTTTGAAAACCTACCGAAGAATAATGAGGTCTTGGACAATGTGATAAAGAAAGAGTAAGTTAATTGGGAAGTAGGAGGAGGAGAGCATGTTTATCTAAATGTACATAGATCTGATTTGGCCGTTCCGGCCAACAAAAAATGCCAGCAGCTTGCTTTGAAATGAATCCTTTTGAAATGTGTTAAATAAACCTCTTAAAGACATATTTACGTGGATTTTAATGAGCTGAGAGAGGCCAGACATAACAATTCCTAGTCAAACCTTCCAGATGTCCACATAATTCACGTAAACACCTTCTTGTTAAATTGAGAACCTTCTGTTATCTCCTTCCCCATGATTAGAATGTTCTCGAAAAATTTCCATACATCTGTGCTTCAACAATCATCTGCAGAACTGGAGAGGTTTTGCTTCTCTAACGAACCCATCTGAAGCCTCATCTCTCCCTCCTTACTCTAATGACAAGATGAAAACAATAAGGCATGTAGCTGCCAAGTTTTCACTCTTGGTATGGAGTGTTTCACTTAACAAATGTAGCAAGAAAAGTCATAAAATGGGACAAAACTCACTTAACAAATTCCTCACTTAGCAACACATGTTCTGGGCTCAATTGTGGTCATAAATCAAGGACTGCCTGTATTTACATTTCAACATGAGTTGTTTACATGTGTCTTCCCCTTGTCTTTTGTTGACAATTTAATGAAGAGGGAATAGAGGTATGGAATCATCTTCAGGAATTCTTAACACTCTCCTAGAGACCTAGAAAACCGTAGTAGCTAACAGATTGTGCTATCAGTCAAGAAAGCCCTACACTGGATCCTGCTATTTCTAGGAAATAATGGCACATGGGCCTATATAGGATAGCTTAGAAAAGTTATTCTCTATGAGTCTCAGTTCTTCCAATATTAAAATAGTAACCTGGATTGGTGAACAATGTATGCGTGGTGATTGAAACCTTCCCTCTTCTCATTAAAAAGAAGTTAATAGATTTTTTTGAAGGAAATCCAGAAATCTCACTTGGTTTATTTTAATTTGGCTTTGCTTAATGAAAAGTTACATGTTAAATGTCACATCAGTCTCTACTATTTAAAATTGGAAGAGAAGTATTATCTCCATCACATTCATTTTCTACCCTAATTCCTAACTATAGTATTTCAATTGAAAATGTCCCATGAAAATATTGACAAAAGGAGAAAACAAATAGATCACTTTGCTTTCATTAATTAAGCAATAACCTGATGACCTTACTGAATTTTGTATTAGGCAACATTACCTGCCACGGTGATTGAAGGAAGAGCTTCCATCTCTCCTCATCAATTATTTGATTCTTTTTGAATTTGGGAGTTTGGCAGCATATGGCTCTCAGAGCATGTGCCACAGCATAGACTGCATTGTAGATGCTATAACTATGTCCACTCACAGTAGTCTCAAAGACAGAATTAGGAAGAATCTCCAGCTTCTCTTCTCCAGTGCAAAACCTCTCAGCATTCCTATCTATCATCTCACTGGGGAATGAACAATCAAATGCATCTTTCCAAAAATCCCTTATAAACCCATCTTCTTTTTCAAAGTTTGGGCTTCTCTTCAAAATAAATTTCTGGAAACCTGGTAACTCTTTTGAATGAATTGCAAAGGATAGTGCACCATGGAGAAAATCAATGGGCAACTGTCTTTGCATTAGAATGGAGGTAAAATCCATCTGGGCTGTCATGATCCAAACTTTGGCTTTTCTCTCCTTTGGAATATCATCAGCATCTAAAACATAGACCATTAGTCTCAATGTCACAATGGTTGTAATTTCAGCATTCAAGATCACTGCAGTGACCGTACTTCCCATGACCACTTTATATAATTTATCTGCCTGCTCCACCATTTCAGCAGCTAAATTGCCATACATCATTTGTGGGATACATTCTATAAAGTCAAAGCAGATGCCTCTCTTTGAGTAGATGGAAAGACTCTTTTGAATGAAGCGCTCTCTATCTTCCTCATATAGAGAAATTAACCCAACCCAGGTCCATCCAAAATGCAGCAATAAGTACAGTATTCCTTTAAGCTGGTGCATCTCATCTGGGAACATCCATTTGACAAAATGTGCTGCTGTTTCCTTATTCATCAGTGGAGCTGATCCATATGTGATCTAAATGGGGAAAAAAGAATAGAGGCAAAAAAGAGATTGGAACAAATATGGAAATATGTGATGTGTATTTTTCTTAGTTGTCACCCTTCCTTAATTTTTGAAGACAGTCCCAAAGGTTTAATGTAAGCCAACCTTTTGCTTTTGGTACAAATGGTGTAAAAGTCTTTCTTATTAATTTAACAACTTGGCATCAGGAAGTTTCACAGTGTGGTTAAGGACAGCTGTGGTGGTAAATAACTGTTGACCTTTCCATGTTGTTCCAGTTTTGATCTTACCTGAGGAAACTTATAGTTACAGAGAGCAGTTGCCATGTTGACACAGGTCTTTGTACGGGGTCCTCCAATGACAGCTACTGTATTGGTCTTGTCATTACATTTGTAGTTGGGGATAAATTTATCTTTTGTAGATAGAAATTCCATTGCTAGATGATAAGTTGTAATGTCATCAAAATTGTCAGTAGCGATGTGGAAACCCAGGGTTACATTGGGTAAAATCCCAGAATATTCATTAATCTCCTTTACAGCAAAAGCCAGAGCCAAAGTGTGTTGATAATTATGAGTGAGGAATCTTCAATGAAAGTTAAAAAATATGTCAATGTATTTCTTCTTCAGAATTATATAGTAAATATATTTAATTGTTACATATAGATACAGAATATATGATGCTTATTGTTTACTCTGGACATGTGGGATGTGGTCTTTAGCCAACCATAGCCCTAGATTGTATGGATTGGGAAGCACTGATGTGGGAAATGGGTAGGCTAATTTATTCTGTAACCTACTTTCTTCTCTATTTAAGTCTCTTTTTCTGCAAATTTCTCATATTCATAGTGAGATATATCTTCCAGGATTAATTTGGTTGTTTGCAATTTACCTATCTAGAGTGAATGATGGGACATGATTTACGTTTTATGCTCAGGGCTTTTAAGATTCTTACAAGTAATTTGACATTTGGGCATTTTATTCTGTAAAAATAATAATCCAGTTCCAATGCCCACCACATTCTTCTTCATTCCATAGTGACATGCAAGGGAAGACAATTCAGAAAGTACTAGGCTACATGTACACTATTTCTCAGGAGCCCTACAGCTTAGATGCTTTTCTCCTTATGGAACAAAGGACTATGAATGTTCTTTATGGGGAATAACATTTGTAACAGTAAAATTAAAAGCAACAATACTTCCTCACTTGAGACTTCAGAATTTTGGGAGCTTAAGTCTCTCTGAGCTTTAGAATTAAGATATGGATAAGAGCCATTAAGTATGGTAACCATTTTGTGGAAAGAAGGAAGGAAGGAAGGAAGGAAGGAAGGAAGGAAGGAAGGAAGGAAGGAAGGAAGGAAGGAAGGAAGGAAGGAAGGAAGGAAGGAAGGACATTTAGGTAGTACTGATCAAGAATATTGTTTGAAGGAACACTTTGAAAAGTGATCTCATTTGAAAGAAATAACACCTGATATATGATAGCAGCAATGATTAAATCTCCTGATTGATAATATTTGTGAACAATTGAAAGGGGATCTCTGAGATTGCAGATGGAGACTGAAGAAATGCACATTGTCTTAGAAAAAAAGAAGAAAACCAGCGTTCTGAATAGAAGCAGCTCAGTATATAATGCAGTCATCAAAGAGCAGCTCCAATGTTACCATTTAATAGAGAAACTGAGTTGGAAATAACCAACCTCTCATGTGAAAACAATGAGGTATCATATGTAAAATATATATCCTTCACGTTGTCCCATGCTATTCTATATTTCTGAGATTATATTAATGTAACGTTTTAACCTGCAGGCATTGGCTTGTCAGTCTCTAGTGAGATTCCCCTGAGATGTGGAGTAGAAGGGATCATGATGATACTTAATTTGATAATTACTTTGAATATAATAGCTTAGAATATTTACTTTGCTTCTTTGAAAAATATCAAAAGAGAATATGATTTTTTTGTCTAAGAAAAGCAGTTGCATTGTTATTAATGTAAAATTTAGACATGAAGCAGAAAATAGGGAGCACTAACAAATCAAAAGTTTACAAAAACTAACACCCAATGTTGAATGTATATGTTCTATAACTAATGCCTCTTAACATAACCTTATGACTAATGTTGTTTGCTTTAATACTGTTAAAGCGGACTGAATCTCTACCTCAGGATATGAAACTTTTACCTCAAGATCTCTGGTTAGGGACTATAAAAGATTGCACTAGTCATGGGATGAAGTCAATTCAGAAGCGCAAACGAACAATATGCAATAGACTAGATACAGTAGATAGACCATATATAAGAGAAACACCAACCAAACAAAATGTATTCGGAGTATACTTGAAGAGGGAAGGGAGGAGGGAAGAACGTTTACTAAAACAGATGTCTACAAAGATTAATACCTAATGTCGTATGCTATGTTCTAGGATGATTGTTTAGCAATAGGATCTTTGGTTTAATGTTGATCACATTAATATGGAACCAGATAAGAGAAACACCAATCAAACAAAGTGCAACAGGAGTATAGTTGAGGCTAGACGCGAGGAGTGGAAAAAGGCTTACTAATTCAGACGTTTTCAATGACTAATACTTAGTATTGTATATCAGGTGCCATGATGATTGCTGCATAATATGTTTTTATGTTCAATGTTGATTGTTTTAATAAAAGAATTTTATATATATAAAAAAAAACACAAAACTTTGGGACCTTTTTTATTCCAAAAATGCTACCATTTTGGAATCAGCAGTCAGGTTCTAAAATTTGTTAAATCAAAGCACAGGGTAAAAAAAACCCTGAACTTTGCTTGTTGTGGTCATTTTGTCAGTCCTCTGATTATTCAGGATCTGCTATGACAGTATAACATGACTGCTGTAGTTCAATCATGATTTGAAAGAAAGAATTAATGCTGAAGTCATGATATGAGTTTAGATATACCTATACTCTCCTTAAAGAAAAAGTCTATATTATCCTATTTACAGTCTCTATCTATCTATCTATCTATCTATCTATCTATCTATCTATCTATCTATCTATCTATCTATCTATCTATCTATCTATCTATCTATCTATCTATCTATCTATCTATCTATCTATCTATCTATCTATCTATCTATCTATCTATCTATCTATCTATCTATCTATCTATCTAGCTATCTAGCTATCTAGCTATCTAGCTATCTAGCTATCTAGCTATTTATCGTCCATCCATCTGTCTCCATTATGTATGGAGCTTCTAACTCCAGGACTTTAATATATCGAGTTACAGACCCAGTGTACAATCTGACGGTTCTTCAGAACTCGTATCTCTTGTTCAATAAGCAGGTGGCAGTCATGGCTCAGAGACCCTTTGCACCAGTTGTGCATTTCCTGGATCAGCAGTCCCTGTGCTCAATCATTTAAGCTCTGGTAATCTCACACTTGGACTACTGCTTCAGTTGGTGCAGAACACAGCTTCATGGGCAGTTCTTGGGTGCCCTAGAATGGCCCATATTACATCACTGTTCTGAAAGCTGCACTGACTGCCATTTTGCTTTTGGGTCCAATTCAAGATGTTAGTTATCACTTTTAAAGTCCTTCATAATATGGATCCAGGCTACCTGATGAACTGGCCCAGCCCAATGAGTTTAGCCCACCCCACTGGCATCAGCATAAGGGACGTGCTGCAGACCCCATTAGCCAAGGAATTTCAGCTGATGGGGTCAAGAAGGAGAAGGCTTTTCTGCCATAGGTCACACCCTCTGGAACATAATGACCCCCAAGATGAGATCCACCATTTTGGACTTTGAAAAGACATTGAAGACATGGCTGTGCCAACTAGCCTGGGGCACCAATGGAGTTGTTGGACTTTGGAGGTGGCTAATGTTGTGGATAACATCCCACCTTCTCCCTGTACATACTTTTCTCCCTTGGTTAGTTTCATTTAAACTGAATTTTTAAATCTAAAATTGCTGTTTGTTTTATTGTTTTATACTGCATTTTAAATGAATATCTGTAAGTTACCTAGAATTGCCTCTGGTCAGATGGGCAGTATGCCAATTTAATAAATAAAATGAAATAAACATTTGATAAATAAAGAAGGAGAAATTTGCAAACCAAATACTGGTGTTTCTTTATAAGCAACTTCCCCCCCTTTTTTCCTTATTTCCCTTCATTTTTTTCTATCTTTTATAAACAATAAATAATAGCTGAGTAGAGATTGACATATTATGTATTAATAGTAAATCTTCAGTTCAAGAAAGGAACATTTATTACATTGCAAAATACTTTAATCCAAAATGTCAAAAGGCAGACTCAATGCCGCACTAGTTTTTTCTGCCTTCAGTTTTCTGATTCTGTGTTTCTATCCCATACTCATGGGGTTGCTCTAGAACAGGGCTTTTCAACCAGTGGTACGGGTACCACCTGTGGTATATTAGCACCTGGCAGGTGGTATGTGACCATCCTAGAAAAGTGGTAGCAGGGGAGGGGAATCAGCTGAACTGGTGACAGCACCGCACAAGCCTGAGCGAGAGATGGCTGGAGCTGCAGGGCTGCCAGGGCTCAGCGGAAGCGCCAGGATCAGTGCCAGGCTCCAGCTGGAGCTCAGCGCTGATCCTAGTGCTTCTGCTGAACCCTGAAGAAGCACCAATCAGCTGGAATGTTGCAGCATCTCCAGGGTCTTGTGATTTACATTCAGATGCTTGGCAACTGATTCATATTTATGACGGTCACAGTGTCCCAGGGTCACGTGAAGTGACCAAAACCTGCTGCAACCACCCAGCAGACAGGGGAAATAAAAAAACAAACACCCCTCCCACTCCACCTCCACTGCCAATCCTCAACAGAAATGCTCACAACAATGAAAACCTTGGACAGGAGGAAGAGCGCCGCAGGTGGGCAGGCAGGTGTCTTGCTCGGCTGTGCCTTAGGGGGCACTTTTTTCAGTGCTATTGTAACTTCAAACAGTTACTAGTGAACTGTTGTAAGTCGAGGACTACCTGTACTTTATCACTTTTTTCCATATTTTTTTTTGGTCATCAAGTTTTTGACACCTTGCTAGGCGACTGGTGGTACTCAGATATTGCCATATCCTAAAAGTGGTACAATGGGTGAAAAGGTTGAAAAGCCCTGCTCTAGAAAATCACCTGGAATTTGTCCAGAATGCAAAGGCTTGCACAGTGTTGGGTTTTCCCATATTCTTCCAAAGGACACCCCTATTGTGCAGGCTGCAAGGCTCCCAGTTTCTTTCCAGGTATAGTTAAATTCACCTTTCAAGCCCTCCATGAGACAAAAGCAAGGTATTTGCAGGGATTCCTTTCCTTGAGGATATCTGTTTGTCTCCCCCCCCAGAGCAGATATAATTGGCACACTTGAGGTCTGTTCCCTAAAACATTGACACTTTATGGGTCCTCAGAAACCTGCCTTTTCTGGTGCAGTTCCTGCCCTACTGGACCCACTCGCCCTTGAAAACCAATAGACCCCCATCCTCTTAAACCTCTGGAGACTTGCTATTTCTCCCAGGCATTTGGGATAAGGTAAAGTCAGTGCAAGATAAGAATCTGATGGATTTCCTCAGAGAAGGGACGTTTCAGCACCAGATTTCCTTATTTCCTTATTGATAGGCCCCAGGTTGTGCGAGTTGGAAAGAAAGTTTCCAATTCCATCTCCTTGAGTACAGGTTCTCCCCAAGGCTGTGTCCTGAGTCCACTATGGTTCGCCTTGATGACTCATGACTGCTGTGCCAAATATGTTATTTATTATTTATTTATTAATTTGATTTGTATGCCGCTCCTCTCCGGAGACTCGGAGCAGTTCACAACATATACAAAACATCAAAATATTAAAAATAAACACCCAACACATATACAACTTTCAAACGACAACCCACAATCATCCCCAGGCCTGCCGGCAAAGATACGTTTTAAGGTTCTTTCGAAAGGCCGGGAGAGTGGGAGAAACGCGGACTTCAAGGGGCAGTTGGTTCCAGAGGGTGGGCGCCACAACAGAGAAGGCCCTCCCCTTAAGACCCGCCAAACGACATTGTTTCGCTGACGGGACCCGGAGGAGGCCGACCCTGTGCGCTCTCACCGGTCATAGGGAAGTATGTGGCAGAAGACGGTTATGAATCATATTGTGAAGTATGCAGATGACATGGCAGTGGTGGGTCTTATCCAGGATGGCAATGAAGATGCTTATAGAGAAGCGGTGAAGGCTCTGGTGGACTGGTGCAATAAAAGTAACCTGGTTCTAAATGTTGATAAAACAAAGGAGATCACTGTAGATTTTAGAAAGAGCCAGCATAGTCATACTCCACTCAGTATCAAGGATGCAGCTGCAGAGGTGGTCAGCAGTATTAAGTATCTGGGGGTGCAGATAACTAACAAACTAAATTGGTCTCTCCACACATCATCCTTAGTGAAACATGCAAACCAACATCTGAATTTTTTCTGTCGGATGAGGAGAGCACATCTTTCTCCTTCTGTCCTGGCCACTTTTTACAGAGGCACGAGTGAAAGCATTTTAACAAACTAAATCACTGTCTGGCTTGTTGGCAGCACTGCCTCAGATAAAAAGTCCATACAGAGAGTGGTAAGGACAGCCGAGAAGATCATAGGAAGCACACTTCCTGATATTCAGGATGCTGCTTATAAGTGCTATGTGCTTAGAGATCAAAACATTGTTAGAGATTCCACATACCCACTTTACAGTCTGTTTCTGTTGCTCCCCTCTGGGAGGAGGTTTCAAAGTATTTATAGAAGGACTACCTGATTCTGTAATAGCTTTGTTTCCTATGCATCCATCTGGTAAACTTGAAAGATTCATTTTTTCTTGCCATGCACATGTATCCATAATCTGAACTATATTGTTGTTTCTCTGTGTCGTATAATATATGTGTGGATATGCATAATTTTGTATTTATTTATTTTTGTCATATTTACGTTGTGTATATTGAAGGTGGTAATCTGTTGAGAGCTGTATGCAACTAAATTTCATTTTTATGTATGCGATTAGTGTATATTCAAAGTGACAATTAAATTATTCTATTCTATTCTATTCTATTCTATTCTATTCTATTCTATTCTATTCTATTCTATTCTATTCTATTCTGATATTTCTTTTAATTTAATTTTGTTGTTCTTGTTTTTAATAGTTCTATATATTGGGGAATGATTTTGCTGGAGTGTAAGAATATACCATTACTGAGGCTTTCCTGTGTCTCAGTATCACATCTTATCCAGTTTTTCTTGAAATTTGAAAGACTATGAAAGAAATATTACTTTATTTTCTCAAATACTGAAAATCCACCAAGTGCCCATATGATCAATATCCAACCAAGAACCAAGTTCAATGTATCCCCAAAAGAATAACCTTCCTGTCCTATGAAGAACATTGCATCATCATCCTCATCTTCTTTTTTCTACTCTTGTTCCTAACCACAAGACTCGTTTTAATCATATTCCTTAAATACTGTGAAACTCCCATTGTCAAAGCCAAGAACAGGGACCTCTCCTATAACCTCCTGGTTTCCCTTCTGTTTTGCTTCTTGTCCTCCTTTTTCTTCATTGGTCAGTCAAGAAAAGCCACATATCTTCTCTGACAAACCATGTTCACCATTGTCTTCTCAGTAGCCATGTCTTCTGTGTTGATGAAAACAATCACAGTAGTGCTGGCATTCCTAGCCTCAAAACCAGGCAATAAAGTGAGAAGATGGTTGGGGAAGAGCTTGGGCAACTCCATCATCTTTTCTTGTTTTGCTGTCCAAATTCTAATCTGTGTCATGTGGTTGGGAGTTTCCCCCCTATTTCCTGATTCTGATCTGCACTCCCAGCCTGAAGAGATTATCCTTCAATGTAATAATAATAGTAATAGTAATAGTAATAGTAATAGTAATAGTAATAGTAGTAGTAGTAGTAGTAGTAATAATAATAATAATAATAATAATAATAATAATAATAATAATAATAATAATAATAATAATAATAATAATAATAATAATAATAATAATAATAATAATAATAAAAGTTGGACGGGACCTTGGAGGTCATCGAGTCCAACCCCCTGCTCAGGCAAGAAAATCTATACCATTTCAGACAAATGGCTGTCCAGTCTCTTCTTAAAAACTTCCAGTGTTGGAGCATTCACTACTTCTGGAGGCAGGTTGTTCAACTGGTTAATTGTTCTAACTGTCAGGAAGTTTCTCCTTAGTTCCAGGTTGCTTCTCTCCTTGATTAGTTTCCATCCATTGCTTCTTATCCTGCCTTCAGGCACTTTGGAGAATAGCTTGACTTTCTCTTCTTTGTGGCAGCCCCTGAGATACTGGAAGACTGCTATCATGTCCCCCCTCGTCCTTATCTTCATTAAACTAGACATACCCAATTCCAGCAGTCATTCCTTATATGCTTTAGCCTCCAGTCCCCTAATCATCTTTGTTGCTCTCTATACTCTTTCTAGAGTCTCAATATCTTTTTTACATCATGGTGACCAAAACTGGATGCAGTATTCCAAGCGTGGCCTTACCATTGTAAAGTGGTATTAATATTTCACGTGATCTTGATTCTATCCCTCTTTTAATGCAGCCTAGCCCTGTGTTGGCTTTTTTGGCAGCTGCAGCATACTGCTGGCTCATATTTAAGTGATTGTCCACTAGGACTCCGAGGTCCCTCTCACAATTACTACTATTGAGCAAGGTAGCCCCTATACTATACCTGTACATTTGGTTTTTCTTGCCTAAATGTAGAACCTTACTTTTTTCACCATTGAATTTCATTTTGTTAGATAGCGCCCAGTGTTCAAGTCTGTCCAGATCCTCCTGTATCCTAAGCCTGTCTTCTGGAGTGTTGGCTATTCCTGCCAGCTTGGTGTCGTCTGCAAATTTGATGAGTTCCCCATCTATCCCCTTGTCCAAATCTTTGATGAAGATGTTGAAGAGCACTGGGCCCAGAACAGAGCCCTGGGGCACTCCACTATACACTTCCTTCCATGTAGATGTGGTTCCATTGAGGACCACATGCTGAGTATGGCCGGTCAGCCAGCTACGGATCCATCTGGTGGTGATGCTGTCTAACCCACATTTTTCTATCTTATCAAGTAGTAGGTTGTGATCTACTTTATCAAATGCCTTACTGAAGTCCAAGTAAATTATATCCACAGCATTCCTCCAATGAAGGCTGTGTCACCATGTTTTATATTGTCCTTGGCTACATGGGCTTCCTTGCTGCCATTTGCTTCACAGTGGCTTTCCTGGCCAGGAACCTGCTTGGAGCTATGCTGATCACCTTCAGCATGCTGGTCTTCTTCAGTGTCTGGGTCTTCTTCCTACCCACCTACCTGAGCACCAAAGAAAAGTCCATGGTTGCCGTGCAGGTGTTCTGCATCTTGACCTCCAGTGCTGGATTGCTGGGCTACATCTTCTTCCCCAAGTGCTACATTATCATCCTGAGGCCAGATCTGAACACTAAGAAACATCTAATGAAAAAAGCAGGGGAATGACTGTGAAATCAAAATAACTTTTAATTATCCATTATTATTGGGTTTATATACTTTTTTTGGATTTGTTTGACAACATGTTTATTAAAGCTGAAGGGATTTAAATATGTGAACTTTGTTAGTCAAATGAAAATTCAAGATAACCATCAAATAAATAAATAAATAAATAAATAAATAAATAAATAAATAAATAAATAAATAAATAAATAAATAAATAAATAAATAAATAAATACCAACAAAGAAGAAAAATAACAGCTCTTAAAAGAAACCAGCATGGCTGCATAAAGAATTCTCTCATAAATTGAAAGATAAAAAGGACAAGTATAAAAATTGGAAAGAGGGACTCATAACTAAGTCAGAATATCAGCAAATTGTCCAAGCCTGCAAAGATGAAGTGAGGAAAGCTAAGGCTCAAAATGAACTAAGGCTTGCGACCAAACTCATAAATAACAAAAAAAGCTTCTTTCAACATGTAAAATACAAGAACAAAATTAAGGAAATGATTGGTCCATTAGTGGGGGAAAGTGGCAAGAGGGTGACAAGCAATAGAGAGAAAGTAGAACTATTTAACTCAGTTTTTGCATTTATCTTTACACAAAGGGGAAAAACAGTCCAACCTATCAAAAACTGTACCATAAAAAACAGATTAGAAACACAAGTTAAGATAGGCAAGAAAATGGTGAGTACCTGTCCAGCCTAGACGACTTCAAATTGCCAGGACCAGATGGATCATACCCCAAGATTCTCAAGGAACTGCCAGATGTGATCTCAGAACCACTGAACTATATTTTTCAAAGATCCTGGAGCACTGGAGAACTACTGGAAGACTGGAAAAGAGCTGATGTAGTTCCCATGTTCAAAAAAGGAACAAAAATGGACCCAGGAAACTACAGACCTATCAGCCTGACCTCAATACCTGGGAAGATCCTGGAAAAGATAATCAAACAATGAATCAGCGAACACCTACAGGCAAACAAAGTCATTACTAAAAGCCAACATGGGTTTGTCAAAAACAGATCATGCCAGACAAATCTTATTGCATTATTTGACCACGTGACAAAATTAGTGGATCAGAGGAATGCTGTGGATATAATTTACTTGGACTTCAGTAAGGCATTTGATAAAGTAGATCACAACCTATTACTTGACAAGATAGAAAAATGTGGGTTAGACAGTACCATTACCAGATGGATCTGTAGCTGGCTGACCAGCCATACTCAGCATGTGGTCCTCAATGGAACCGCATCTAAATGGAGGGAAGTGTGTAGTGGGGTGCCCCAGGGCTCTGTTCTGGGCCCAGTGCTCTTCAACATCTTCATCAAAGATTTGGACGAGGGGATAGATGGGGAACTCATCAAATTTTCAGATGACACCAAGCTGGCAGGAATAGCCAACACTCCAGAAGACAGGCTTAGGATACAGGAGGATCTGGACAGACTTGAACACTGGGCGCTATCTAACAAAATGAAATTCAATGGTGAAAAAAGTAAGGTTCTACATTTAGGCAAGAAAAACCAAATGTACAGGTATAGTATCTAGGGATTGCTCAGGCCCTCCTTTCTATTCAGCTTGCTACATTGCGAAACTCTCACACGTAATCAAGTGCAGGTTTACCGTCCTGCTTTATCTTGTGAATTTGTTTATCTGCTTTGTGGGTTATCAATGGGTCCTCGAATCTGGTTCTTAGCCTAAGGAGGAAGAGGTGAGTATTTCCTAGTCCAGGCACTTGCTCATTGTACAGATTGCTTAGCTGCTCAGATGCTTCCCCTTCTGGATTGGCACTTCAGGGTTTTCAAAGATTGGCGGTGATCCGGACTACCCCAGTCTGAACGGCGGTCAGGGGTTTTCTTCCTCACTGGACTGGAGGTCAGAGCAGGTGGTTTAGGGCACAGCGAAGCTGCTTGCGCTCCCTCAACTGGGCTAGGTTCTCTTGTGGCCACCGCTTGGTGTCAGTCTCTCCGATCGTCATGCTCACTTGCATGTGAGGAGTGGGAGAGTTGTTCCCCGCTCTTCACCTCCAGTTCTTTGAACTTCTCCATTAACTTTTCTACTGATTGACTGAAGACTGCTGACAGGTACTTCCACTCCCCCGAGTCCTCGGTAGTCATCAATCTCTTGGTCCTCTGGCAGTCTGGGGAGCATGGTTCTCAAGAGGCTCCTGCTTGTAAGTCAGCCTCAGACACCTTTGAAGAAATTGCCTTTGGCAGGGCTGCCCCAAAATGCTTGGAGTCTCTGCTGGGCAGGGTCCAATCTGATGTCCAGATCAGCTCCCACATCTTAGGTCTTGCTTCCATCTGCAAGGCTCATATACTTCCTTTCTCTGCTGGCATGATGGCTTGCATCCCTCCACTGAGGCAGTAGCCATGGCCGTGGTGCTAGTTACAGGTGCTCCTTCCGTCTCCATGCTGAGATTTTCCCTGAGTCTTTGTCAGCCTGTCCCTTGGCTTCGGGATGGCAATTGGAGCTCAGGACTCCGAGACGGTTAAGATAGAAGGTTAGAGTTTTGGGTTAATGTCATGGTTTCGATAGATGAAACCCAATAAAGAACTTCAAGGCAAGGCTTCTTCCTTAAAGAACATTTTATTCAGGAGACAAAGTATCGGCACTACATAGTTGAACCCAAAACTAGTTTCTCTTACCCCTGGATATAAAGTAACAAGTTGCAATTCCCACCCCTAATAAGCAGTCATAAATCACGTTCTCCAATTAGCCTGAAATGCGGGCTTTCACTCCAGCTCCTCAACCTGCCAAAAACTTATCAAGTCATCCTTGGGTTCCCACAAGGCAGCATTTATTATTATGGCTAGCTGAGCTCAAGCATTCATCCCACCCCCCACCCCATTCTACACCTGATTCTAAGCAAGCAAAAAATCACATTAAAAGCAAAAACAGAAAATGGCTGCAATTTCCACTAGTTGTCAGAGCTGGAACGTCCAACGTTAGCAGCATTGATAGAGGCACTAGATGAACATCTATCCCAAGCCTGTAGCTATTGGGGGGGTTCCTGATCAGCTACAAGAGTAGTACTGAGTGGTACTGAAGCTCGACATTGAGCTTGCTCGCTATAAAAAGTCAACTTCTCCAGGAACCTGACCAAAGCCAGAACAAACCAGTCAGCTGCCATAGTGAAGAATCCCAGCAATCATGGCCACAGAACCTTCTAAACCATCTATGGGGTCGCCGATCAAGTGCTTCAGATATGGCCAATAGGGGCATTGAGAGGCGAATTGTCCGATCCCATATCCCCAGTAGAGAGGTAGATTGGGACCACCGGAGAGGAAGAAACCTGCTCAGCAGCTGTCAAAAGAAAAGTCAAGCTGGATTGCACAAAAGCCTGTCACCCAGATCACATTGCCTATGCAGGGGAAAGTCGATACTCCAGCTGGATCCACCACCACTCTGGCCTCCTATGGCCTCCTATGAGAGCGATGATCAGGGGGAAAATGACCTGATGGTGAGTTGACCCATTCCACCTTTTTCTCTTGCTGCCAAGCTCATAGTCCCTAAGACAGGGGTATAAATGGACTTGAAGTTGCTAGTGGACTCAGAGTGCTCCCAATGCATTATCAGTTTGCCAATGGCCCTTAAGATGGGCACATGAGTAAGATTTGAACAAGCAGATGGATCTTTAATGGGAGGAACCTTAGTCACCCACCTGACTGAACCAGTACATTTAGAAATAGGTGAACATTGGGAGCTCATCCGTTTTGCGGGGCTCCAAAAATGACTGAAGCAGTGGTTTTAGGTCTAGCTTGGTTAGACAAGTGGAAACCTTTTATTTGGTGGGGAAAGGGGATAAGGATCGTGAGATTGCCGATAGGACCCAACCCCCCTCTTGACTCTTTTGATGTTACCAGAAAACCTGATCCATCAGCAGAAACAGTAAAAGTAGCCACCATTTCCCTGCCAGGGGAGCCGCTCATCCCCAGCGAGTACCAGGATTTAGCGGAGGTGTTTAGTGAGAAAGAATGTGATGTCCTACCACCGCACCAACTGAATGACTGCGCCCTTGGAATATTACCGGGGGCCAAGCACCCAAAAGCAAAAATGTATGCTATGAGCCCCCTCAAAATGGAGGAACTAAATGGAGACGTACTACTGAGTAAGAATAAAAGGAGATGAATGGAAAACTGCATTTAACTGTCCTTTGGGCAGCTATCAATTCAAAGTTAAGCCATTTGGACTACAAGGGGCTCTCTCTTGAGAGTGGAATATATCAAAAGATTTTCTATGAGATGCATTAACAGAGGGATAGAATCAAGATCACGTGAAGTGTTAATACCTCTATAAAATGCCTTGGTAAGACCACACTTGGAATACTGCATCCAGTTTTGGTCACCACGACCAAAGAGTACAGAGAGGAGCAAGAAAGATGATTAGGGGACTGGAGGCTAAAACATATAAGGAACGGTTGCTGCAATTGGGTATGTCTAGTTTAATGAAGAGAAGGATGAGGGGGGACATGATAGCAGTGTTCCAATATCTCAGGGGCTGCCACAAAGAAGAGGGAGTCAAGCTATTTTCCAAAATGCCTAAAGGCAGGACAAGAAGCAATCGATGGAAACTAATCAAGGAGAGAAGCAACCTAGAACTAAGGAGAAACTTCCTGACAGTTGGAACAATTAACCAGTGGAACAACCTGCCTCCAGAAGTGGTGAATGCTCCAACACTGCAAGTTTTTAAGAAGAGGCTGGACAACCATTTGTCTGAAATGGTATAGGGTTTCCTGCCTGAGCAGGGGGTTGGACTAGATGACCTCCAAGGTCCCGTCCAACTTTATTATTATTATTATGTTTGAAAAGCAACTTCTCTCTCACTCCTTGTCTCATCTTCAGAGTTTCACCCCATCTATGATTTCTCCCACAGGTGCCCATTGACTCACTCAGAGTTTAGAGATTTGTTGTCTCTCCCTGTTGCCATTATCCAAATCATAGTGATTTATTGGTTGTCCTGGGGTTAACTCTCTAAAGCCTTTTGGTAAAAACTTTCAGATGTCATAAAAATATAACCATTGTATGTTTTCAGCTTGGTAACATATCAAAGCCTTTCTGGGTTTTGTTTTGTTTTTTGCACTTGACCCAAAGGTGCTTTACAAAAAGCAACTGAAGTTTCTGTCTTGGAAGAGGGCTATGGATTATTCCTGCTCTTCCTATCTTTGGAGATTCCATCAGGAACACAAGTCATGTTGCTGCTTCTGCTGCTTCTGCTGTCCCAGGCAGTCTGGGGGAATCTCAAAACCAAATGCCTTCTGACTCTGACTAAGAATGAGGTGTCCCCACAGAACCATTACAGGCCAGGAGAATTTCTCATTGGTGGCATAGTCTCTGCAACAAAGGCTAGGTTTGAACCACTAAGCTTCAAAACAACACCTTCAACTGAAGTAAATGAGTAAGTCCATCTTCCTGCACTGCATGAAAAGGCTCCGTTCCATTCTGACTTATGAAGTTCTTTGTTCCCTCCTCTTTTACAATCAATGGTCTCCTTGTCTCTCTGTCTTATTTCATTCTTGAGAATCCATTTTCCACCTACAGCAAATCATTTGAAAGTCTCAAATAAAGAATCAGTAGAGATATTGTTTTTTCTTGACTTTGAAGAAGAAGCATCCAATTTTCCTGTCATCCTCTGAGCAGAGCTGGGCTGAGGATGGAGAAGGGAGGGTGATACTTCTCTTCTAGCCCTCCCTTGCCCAATAAATTTGTCAACATTGGTACAAAAAATGCAGTATTTTTCTCTGCAGTAAGTTTAGTTGAGGCTCGACGTAAAGAGGGAAGAATGTTTACCAAATCAAATGTTTACAAAGACTAACACCTAATGTTGTATGTCTATGTTATATGACGAAAGCCTCTTAATATGATCTTATGCTTAATGTTGTTTGCTTTAATATGGATAAAGCGGATTAAATTTCTATCTCAGGTCATGAAACTTCTACCTCAGGATCTTTGGTTAGGGACTATAAAAGATTGCACTATTACTGAGACGAAGTTAATTTAGAAGCGCGAATGAATTATATGTGATAGACTAGATATAGTAGATAGTCCATATATAAGATTTACCTCAGGTCATTAAACTTTTACCTCAGGATTTTTGGTTAGGGATCCTAAAAGATTGTACTAATACTGAGATGAATAATATGTGATAGACTAGAAACTGTGGATAAACTATAGAAAAGAGAAACACCAATCAAATAAAGTGTAACAGGTGTATAGTTGAGGCTTGATGTGAGGAGTGAAAAATGTTTATCAAACCAGACGTTTACAAAGATTAATACTTAGTGTTGTATACCAGGTGCTATGATGATTGATGCATACTAAGATTTTATGTTCAATGCTGATTGTTTTAATAAAAGAAATTAAAAAAAAAAGAATGAGATCACCTCCACAATCCTTATTCAGTACCAGAATTGACTAATTAAAAGAATGAATCCCAGACTGGAATTGACTTTGTTTTTTACATGTATGAATCCCAATTGAGTGGATACCAGTCATCTTAATCATACAATGAGTTAAATGTCAGTTAAGTCTCCATTGTAGTAATTTAGACAATGTAGACATCTCCAGAAATCAATCACTTCCTTCCTTTGTTAACAGTCATAGTTGCTCATTGTGTGTTTGTGTGTGTGTGTGTGTGTGTGTGTGTGTGTGCTTTAGGTATTCTATATTTCATATAGAAGAATAGATAATGCTTCTAATTATTAAATATTGGAGATGATAAGTAGGGAAAGGAAAAACTTAAAGGTAATGTTTTTAAATATCATTATGTGGAAAATGCTACACTGAGAGTGTGAAATAAATAGAACTAGAGACACCTTTATAGGTCTTGGCACAAGAAGTATTTGATAGAAGACAAACAACACATAGGGAGAAATGGTTAAACATATCAAGAGTCGTTAATACAAGAGGATGGAAAATTAAAGAAAAGAGAACAATTGATTGCAGAAGGACATGGTTTTCACTGGTTCTTATCTGCACAGGTAAAAGAAAGGCTTAATGTGGATTAAAACAGGGGTCCCCCACCCCTGGTTCATAGACCAGTACCGTGCCATGGCATGCCAGCAGCCAGTCTGCACAAACAAGCAAAGCCCCATCCATGGGATGCAGGCAGCACACAAAACCACGCACTCTCTGGTCCACGGAAAAATCTTTCTCCATGGAACCTGTCTCTGGTGTCCAAAAGGTTGGGGACCTCTAAATTAAAAGACACATGGAATTGTAAAATAAAAAATATAATATGAAATTGAATTGTTACAAATTATGAATATGTGAAAGCAAAAATGTACAAACTTTTCAAGATCTGATGCAAAAGAACAGGTTAAAGAATGCAGGACTAAATGTGTGATTAAATTTGAACGTAACATAGAGATGGAGAGAATGTGGGGAATGGATATTAAATGTAAACTGCATCATACTTTAAGAGAATCTTTTAAATAAAATGAGAGGGGCGGTATAGAAATTTGAAATAATAATAATAATAATAATGGCATCAGAGAAGTTATCAAAAATGTGCAAAGGTATTACAAACCAGTGTAGGAATTGTGAAAACTCAGAAGGAACATTTTGTTATACAAGGTGGACTTCTCAGAAAGCTAAGAAATTTTAGATAACAAATTGAAACAATGCAAAGGATTTTAAAGACTAAAATTGGGAAGAAACTAGAATTCTTTTTATTGGGACTTCTGAACAATGAATTTGAAAAGACTTGTAGATGGATTTTGTATATGGGAACTGGAGCAAGATTACTGCATGCACAACAATGGAAGAATCATGAAATTGCCACAGCATAGAGGACTGGATTGTGAAAATGTCAGAATTTGCAGAAATAGCAAATTATCTGTTGAAAAGAAGGTTAGAGGTCATTGACATGTTTCTCAATATGTGTTTGGGATTTTTTATTTTGTATTTTTAATTCCCTGCACTTATTCTTCCTTCCTTTTCTTTTTTTCTTTTGATATCCTTTGATTCTATATAAAATTCTGAATAAATATAAATTTAAAATAGAATAAACCAAAGTTAATAATAACTAGATTATTTCAGACATGATGCTTTCAATATCTTTAAATAAAATATAAATTGAAAGAATTGTCAAAGTTTCAATCAAGGATGCAAGATCTTTTCTGGAGATTGGACGTAGTCCATCAAAATATATAATGAAATGCTCCTTAATCTGACAAACTTCATTGAAAATACTATTGTTGTTTTTAAAGGTTAAATATAATGTTGTTTTCATTGATTATGTTCTATACATTCATACTTTCAGTATGGCAACAACAGAATATTGGAAAATACTATCCTTTCTTTTTGCCATGAAGGAGATCAACCAGAATCCTGACATTTCGTTCAATTCCACCCTGGGTTACAATGTCTATGAAAATTATTTCCATGAACAAATGACCTCAGAAGCTTTGCTGGACTTGCTCTCAGAGGGGGAGGCCAATGTCCCCAACTACAGCTGTGGAAGGCAGAGAAACACAGTGGCTGTTCTTGAAGGAGCTGATACTGACATCTCCATTTGGATTTCGACCATGTTGGGAACCTACAAAACCCCACAGGTGTGTCTTTGTTGGGAAGATCATTTTTAGACATGAAGCTTACAGCCAGACATCCTGTGTTGTAAATGAAGAACAAAGTTCTATTATGGCAATCATATGAAGTAAGGATTGTAGAAAGGTTCCACTGAATGGGGAAGAAGGTTCTGAGCAGACACATCCCGTCCCTGGCACACTCTTAATGCAGATTGTACATCTCTGCTGGATGTCGCAAGGGAAAGTTCTTCATTATAAGGAGTTAAACAATTCTTCCATTAGGACTAAAAAAAATTTCTTCAGTAAAATAAAGTCTCTTTGTTTTTCTTTTCAGATTAGTTACAGTTTTGACTCCCAGATTCTGAGTGATAAAACTCGGTTTCCTTTCTTCTACCCAATGCTCCCTGCTGAAGGAGTCCAGTACCCAGGGATGGTGAAGCTGGTCCTCCATTTCAGGTGGACCTTGGTAGGTCTCCTGGCTCCAGACACTGAGAATGGACAAAGGTTCATGAGGACGATGAGTTCCATGCTGATCAGGAAAGGCATTTGCCCAGTTATATCACAAACCTTTCCCCCAGCTCTTCGGAGACCATTCATAGACATAAAACAATACCACAGGTGGAGAAAAGTGAACATCTTTATTTATGGTACAGACATGAACACATGTGCTATAGGGTTTAAAATTATGCATCAGATATTTAAAATTCTTGCTGAACCTCTTAGAGGAAAAGTTGTGATCATAACAATCCGATGGGACTTCAGTAATTATTTCAATGATAAGAGTATTTCCTTTCAATATATCCATGGCATTTTTTCCTTTCTTATGAAGAAAAATCAAATGGAAAACTATGAAGTAGGGTATATAGAGTTTTTTTATACCATGGGCCACTTCGCAAAGAACTCTTTCTTGTGTTCCTACACCAAGGATGCCTTTTCGGTGAAAGTCTGGAGACGGTGCAGAGAGAGAGAAGAACTGGAGGCTCTGAGGAAAGAGGAGAAGGACCGAATCCTGACTCTGGACAGCTATTTCATTTACAACACAATCTGGGCTGTGTCACGGGCCTTCAGTGCAGCTTATTTATCCAGATCCAGGAGGACAACATTTAAAAATATTAAAAGCTTCAAAATCCCAGTGCTGAAGGCGTGGCAGGTATCTCTTTTCTATTGCACAGCTCTCCATAGCAGTTGAGAATCAATTTTACAATTGTAAGAACTGTGTAACTATTCTGACAACAGTAATAATTTAGTGCTCTCTGAGCTTGGTTGTTTTCTTGCAGATGTTTCATTTCGCAAGTCATCAGTGCTAGTAAGGAGTGCTGTTTGTTGTGAGTTTATGTTCTGGTGTCTTGCCCTGTCAGTGTTGGTGGGGGTGGTCTTAGAGGTTCTTTGGTTGGGCTGTTTACTTACGAATGAAGGTGAATATACATGTCCCAGGATAATGCTGCAGGTTCCAATCTGGGTGGGTCACCGGGACCTGAGGTTTTGTCTTCCAAGCTTTCAGACTCATGCTGGAGCCCATGAACTTCTCTCTAGCAGAATTTGTCCTGTTCTGTGTGGGCTGTTTACCATTGGCTTCTTTAGCAGTTTCTTGATTGGGGTATTGCTTGCTTGATTGTTGGTCTGATGTTAACCTTGAAGTTAATCTATGCTGATCCAAGGTGTTGATTGCTAGTGGAGAGGTGCTGGGACATTTTGTTTCTTTTTGGGCTGTGTGATAGTCTCTTTTGTATAGTCTTCAGATTTTCTCAATGTCTATGTTTCTAATTTGTCAGAGTGCCAAGCTTCTAGAAATTTCCTGGAGTTTTTGCGTTTTGCTTGGTCTAGGTTGTGAAGTTGTGAAATTAAAGAGTTTTCATCATGTCTTCTGACTGCTAGTTGGGGTTCATGGATGCATTCTGCCAGTCTTCTGCCTGCTTGTCCCATATAGTGGTTGTTGCAGTCATTGCATTGTATGTTGTATATTACTCCTGTTTCTTTTCTTCTGGGGTTGCTGGGTCTTTTGGTTTGCTTAGAATGTTTTGAAGGGCTTTGGCTGGCTTTTATACTACACTGACTCCATGTGGTTGTAGTAGTCTGTTGGTGAGTTTTTATATATTCTTGATGTATGCAGTTTAATTCTTTTACAGGTTTGTGTTGCTTGTACTGTATTGGGTTGAGTAGTCAGGCACTTGGTAAAGTTGTGTGGATATTTATTTTGTTGGAATACATTGTATAGATGCTCTATTTCCTTTTTCTGCTGTTCTGGGTTGCTGAAGTGCATCTAAATAAAGTCCTTAGGCAGCTTTTCTTGTGGGAGGTTGGGTTGCTGTTTTGGTAGTGGAGCACCTGGTTGGTATAGGTGATTTTTCTAGACACTTGTTTGTGCACTAGCTTGCCATTATTGTCTCTGCTGATCTGAATGTCCAGGAAGGGTAGTGAGTTGTTGTTTTCTTCTTCTCCAATAAACTGGATTGTTTTAAAAATGATGTTGATGGTTCTGTGTTTGTTTGCTAATTGATCTTTTTTTTATTATGGTGAGGGTGTCATGTATAAATCTGATCCATATTTTGGGTTGTATTTGTGGAAGTGCTATGGCTTCTAGACATTGCATGATGACCTCTACTATCAGTCTTGAAAGCAGTGATCTCATGGATGTCCATTTCATTTGTTGGTAAATTTGTCCATCAGATTGGAAGTATGTGGTTAGGCACAGGTTTTTGAGATCCATAATCCTGGATTTTTCGATTTTCGTGTATTTTGCTAAGTCAGGTATGCTAAGGAGCAATGTGGTCATGGTTTCTTTGGCTAATTCTGGATCTATGGACATGAACAGGGCTGTGACATCAAATGAGACTATGATTTCATTTTCATCTATTGTCACATCTCTGATTGTTTGGAGGCACTGCAATGGAGAGTTGATTGAGAGTTTGCTTCTCTTGTAAGGTGTCCAAGCTTTCTTTTTTAAAAAATTCTTTTGCAATGTTGTATGTAGGGATCCTGGTAATGACATGATTGGGCAGAGGGGTATGCCAGGTTTGTGTGTTTTGGGGTATCCATAGTAGCATGGGAGGATGGATTCATTGCTTCTCATCCACCACTGTTCCTCTTTAATAATTTGGCCTTTCTTAGAGAGGTCACTCTTGATCTGGTTATCTAGTTTTTGCATTCTGTTTGTGTTCACTTCTAATACTTCTTTTGCTTTTTGTAGATATTGTGTTCTGTCCATAATAACTGTGATTTGGTCTTTGCGGATAAGATGATGATGGTCTGGTTCTTTCTTAGGTTTCTGAGACTTGCTTTGTTTTTGATAGAGGACAACTTTTATCAATTTTTGTTTTGAATGGTCATTCTTGGTCCTTTTGGTAGATTTTTATTGTATATCCCTCAGTAGAGATCTTTCCACCACAAACTGAGGATTTTTGCCATAGAGCTTTGTATGCCCTGTTAACATTGTCTATTTTCTCCTCCATTACAGCTTCATTCCTTCCTTCAAAGCTCTCAGTTTTATAATAATTGCATCAATGGGGTCTATTTGGATGAGAATGGAGAAATGGTAGCAGACCTGGAAATTGTGCACTGGATGATTTTACCTAATATGTCTATTACCAAAGTGACATTTGGGAGTCTAGAAAGAGAAGGATACTTGGATTTCAAGTTGATGATCAACCAGAATGTTACTGCAAAAATGGAAATGATGAGCAAGGTGGGAAAAGACTTCATTCTATCCTTTCTGAAGTCTCACTAAGAGGATTGCAGATTTGGGGCAGTGATGTCATCTTAGTTCTGTAAGAGCGGAAGCATCTTTTTTTGGTTTCATGTTCAGGTATCTACGAAAAATATCCTTAACAGTTATCAGTTTTCTCTGAGGGAGCAAGATTTAAATCATGGGGGCAACATGATTCAATTCTCCAAAGCAAAGGATCCATCCAACTTTCCCTTGAGTATATACATTGAGAATTTAAACTTAAAAGATGCTGAGACTTTAGAAAGAATGCAAAGAAGAGCAACAAAGTCTGAAGACTAAAACATCTAAGGAGTGGTTGCAAAATTTGAGTTTGGCTAGTCTAGAGAAAAGAAGGATGGGGGAAACCTAATAGCAATATTCTAGTGTTTGAGAGGTTGCCACAAAGAAGAGGGGGATCAACTTATTTTCCAAAGTACCTGAGGGCAGGACAAGAAACAATGGATGGAAACTAATCAAGGAGAGAAGCAACCTGGAGTTAAGAAGAAACTTCCTAAGAATGAGGATACTAACCAGTGGAACAGTTTGCCATCAGAAGTTGTGGGTGCTTCATTACTGGAGGTTTTTAAGAAGAGATTGGACAGTTACTTATCTGAAATGGTATAGGGTCTCCTGCTTGAGCAGTGGGATGGACTAGAAGACCTCCAAGGTTCCTTCTAGATAAGATAAGATAAGATAAGATAAGTTAAGGCAAGGCAAGGCAAGGCAAGGCAAGGCAAGGCAAGGCAAGGCAAGGCAAGGCAAGGCAAGGCAAGGCAAGGCAAGGCAAGGCAAGGCAAGGCAAGGCAAGGCAAGGCAAGGCAAGGCAAGGCAAGGCAAGGCAAGCTAAGCTAAGCTAAGCTAAGCTAAGCTAAGCTAAGCTAAGCTAAGCTAAGCTAAGCTAAGCTAAGCTAAGCTAAGCTAAGCTAAGCTAAGCTAAGCTAAGCTAAGCTAAGCTAAGATAGGATAGGATAGGATAGGATAGGATAGGATAGGATAGGATAGGATAGGATAGGATAAGGTAAGGTAAGGTAAGGTAAGGTAAGGCAAGGCAAGGCAAGGCAAGGCAAGGCAAGGCAAGGCAAGGCAAGGCAAGACAAGACAAGACAAGACAAGATAAGATAAGATAAGATAAGATAAGATAAGATAAGATAAGATAAGATAGGATAAGATAAGATGGGGTAAGATGAGATAAGATAAGATAAGATAAGATAGGATAAAATAAGATAGGGTAGGATAAGATAACCTTTATTGTCATTTTTATACTGTGGGCACAATGGCACACATCAAAAATGAAATTTAGTTGCCCACTCTCAAAGTGAAACACATACATGACACACACCTAAACATACTATGAACAACATATATATAGAGACCCACATCCCTACATATACATAGCAAATAAATATTAATCATAGTCCATCTTGAATATATAATGGAAGGAGGAAGCTATAACCCTATTCTGATTGATTAATTAAAGATAATTAGGGGACTGGAGGCTAAACCATATGATCTAAAGCAGTGGTGGGATTCAGCTGGTTCGCACTACTTTTTTTGTTGCCCAGGCCCAGAATGGACTTCAGGAAGCAGCATCCATACAGAGAACCGGTTGTTCACATATTTGAATCCCACCACTGATCTAAAGTTGTGGGAACTGGCAATGGCTAGTCCAGGAGTCTTTAAACTCAGCCCTTTTATGACTTGTGGACTTCAACTTCCAGAATTCCTTAGCCAGCCACACTGTCTAACAAAAAGAAGAATTAGGTATGACATGATAGCAGGCTTCCAATATTTGAGGGGCTGTCACAGAGTGGAAGATGTCAACCTATTCTCCAAAGCCTCTGAGGGCAGGACAAGAAGCAACAGATGGAAACTTATCAGGGAGAGATCCAACCTAGAATTAAGGAGAAATGTCCTGTCAGTAAGAACCTTAATCAGTGGAACAGCTTGCCTCCAGAAGTTATGGGTGCTCCATAACTGGAGATTTTTAAGAAGAGATTGGACAGCATTTGTCCAGACTGGCATAAGGTCTTCTACTTGAGCATGGAGTTGGCCCAGAAGACCTCCAAGGTCCCTTCCAAGTCTTTTATTCTGTATTCTGTAAAAAGTGTGTGAGAAACCTTAGAAGAGAAGATAAATAGGCAACAACAAACAGCCAAATTAGTTTGATGAGTTCCATGTTTCTTGTAGGCTTCAAATTTAGCAAAGATAACCTGTGAACTGGAGATCCCCAAACTTTTCTTCAACTGTTTTAGGAAAGACAATAATTCATTTTGTGGATGTTATTTCTTTCCCTCTCTCTGCCCAGCCACTGCCCCTTTCCAGATGTGTGGAAAGTTGTTCTCCTGGTTTCATGAAGGTGACTCAGGAAGAGAAGCCCATCTGCTGCTACAATTGTCACCAATGTGCAGAAGGATCCATCTCCACCCAGGAAGGTGGGTGACAGAAGGAGAAAGTCTTTTGGGGAGGGCAATGATCCTGACATTTTCCATGAACATACATTTTTTTCAAGACTTAGCCAGAGTGGGTCCCATCCCTTTGAATCTTGATTAAAATATGCATTTATTTCACACTGAATTATTAGACTCTCCTGAGCAGGGGGTTGGAATAGATGACCTCTAAGGTCCCTTCCATCATCATCATCATCATCATCATCATCATCATCATCACCACCACCACCACCACCACCACCACCACCACCACCACCATCATCATCATCATCATCATCATCATCATTATTATTATTATTATTATTATTATGGATCATCGCACAGTCAGCCAGATGTTCAGACTGGATTTGGCATTTTGTCTACCTATCGAGTCCTTACCCAGGGCCTGGGATAGGCAGATGTGGATGTTTGATGGTATTAGAGATATCGTTGCAGGATGGAAGCAGTTCCTAGTAAGGCTGCCTCTTGCAATTGACTAATAGCAAATTTGTCAATGCCAATGGTGTTCAAGTGGTGCTTCAGTTGTTTTGGGATAGCACCCAAGGCGCCTATTACTATTGGTACTACCCTTGCTTGCCTTTGCCACAGTCGTTCTATTTCTATTTGTAGGTCTTTGTATTTTGTTATCTTCTCCAGTTCTTTCTCATCTATTCTTCTGTATTATTATTATTATTATTATTATTATTATTATTATTATTATTATTATTATTATTATTATTATTATTAATCTGGGGAGGTTAGTTTTGTATACTAGTCAAGTAAACTTAGTTACAAATTATGGATAAAGACCCAGAATAAGTGAGAGTTGAAAAAGATATCTCTTGTTCTTTATCTTTTACATCACATCTTCCACGTTTCAAATTACAGTTTACCTCATTGCTCTGGATAGTGAGATTTTGCAAATTCCAGTTTATATTGATTGAACCTTGATTGTGTCTTTGGAAGTGGATTGATCTGATTGTTCCAAGTGCCCATGTGGTGGTTGCAACCAGTTCTATGGGAAGCCACAGTTCACACTTTCAGATTTCCTCAGAATCCAAGAGTCACAAAACTGTTTTGGTTGCCTCCAGACACCAGTGACATCTCTCTGTGCCTCTTCCATTCTCTACTCCATCTTCCTGTGTTCACAATCTAGATTAGAGCACTCCCAAATTTCAGTCTCATACTGAACAGAAAGCAAACCTCATGAATTAAATTGAAAGTTTCACCGTTTCTGTTTCTGATCATTTATATACTCATACAGACAGTTATTATGGAAATTAGCATTTACTCAAGTTTGAGGAGATAAAGTAGACAAGATATGATACAAGAACTGAATACCAGATGCATGATTCCAACAAAATTCCATTGGTCAGAATTGCTTCTTAAGTCAGGCTGCAGCCAACTATCTTTAATCAAAGGATTTATTATTTTGTTAATGTGGTATCATAGCATTTGTTTGCTCTTCATTCTATTCACCCTGTATGGGCCTAGATTCCCTTACATCAGAGATCCCCAACCTTTTGAGCACCAGGGACCAGTTCCATGGAGAAAGGTTTTTCCACGAACCGAAGTGTAGTTTTGTGTGCTGCCTGCATCCCATGGATGGGGCTTTGCTTGTTTGTGCAGACCGGTTGCTGGCATGCCGCAGCTGGGTACCGGTCCACGGACCAGGGGTTGGGGACCCCTGATGTACGTAGTAATCATCTTACTCATCCATCTGTTTGGATGGTTCCTAAGTTTGATCAGGTGATTCCTTGCTTGTGTCTCCTAAGGCTGATATTCTTGACCTTGTGAGAAAGTGGTTCTCTTGGTGTTTATACATGCATTTTGATGTCCTAAGTCCATATCCAACTCATGTTCACCTCCACTTAATCTTTCTTGCTTCGTGGCAAAAGGATTTTTATCCACTTCAGCTGGTTTACTCTATACCAAGTGGTCCTTCACATATACTTAAACCCTTTGTAAGCTCAATTCCATTGGTGCCTTAAATCACTGACAAAGGGCTGGGTTCCAAGTAGTAGAAAGGTCATATGGTGGAACTGCCTTCCTTCTTTGAATCCTTTATTTCTCCCATTTTCTCTCTTAATACATTTATTGATGAAATGGTGACATTAAAAAAGAAAAATAATATGAAGATGTTCTAGCTGAAGAGAAATGAAGAAACATATGGATTCCATCTACACACAGTCATTCGCATCAACAATAATTTTATCCAAACAATACATTTGATTAAAAGGACATGTTAAAGGCAGATCCTATTTTTGCTATTTTTTCAGATGCAGACAAATGTACCAAATGTCCAGAAGATCAACATTCAAACACCAATCAAGTTCATTGTAATCCCAAGATTAAAAGCTATCTTTCTTATGAGGAAAATCTGGGCATTATCCTGACTTCCATTGCCTTGTTCCTCTCTTTAACCACAAGCTTTGGCTTGGGGATCTTCATTAAATTCATGGAAACACCAATTGTCAAAGCCAACAACCGGGACCTCTCCTACATTCTCCTGGTCTCCCTCCTGCTTTCCATTTTGACCTCCTTCCTGTTCATTGGCCGGCCAAGGAGAGTGACCTGCCTCCTCCGACAAACAGCCTTCAGCATTGTCTTCTCCATTGCTATTTCTTCAATCTTGGCCAAAACGATCACAGTGGTGTTAGCCTTCCTGGCCACAAAACCAGGGAATAAAGTACAGAGATGGCTGGGGAAGAGCTTGGCCAACTCCATTGTCCTTTCTTGTTCTGGTCTTCAAGTTGTCATCTGCAGCATCTGGTTGGGAAATTTCCCCCCATTCCCTGATTCTGACATGCACTCCCAACCTAGAGAGATCATCCTACAATGCAATGAAGGCTCTGTCACCATGTTTTATGTTGCCCTTGGGTATATGGGCTTTCTGTCTGCTATCTGCTTCATGATGGCTTTTCTGGCCAGGAATCTCCCTGGGACCTTCAACGAAGCTAAGCTGATCTCCTTCAGCATGCTAGTTTTCTGCAGTGTCTGGGTATCCTTTGTTCCTGCCTACCTGAGCACCAAGGGGAAGTACACAGTGGCTGTTCAGGTCTTCTCCATCATGGCCTCCAGTGCTGGCTTGCTGGGCTGCATCTTCTTTCCCAAATGCTACATTATTATTTTTAGACCAGATCTGAATACCAAAGAACATTTGATGCCAAAATAAAAAAGACTTTTACAAATGTATTATTTTTCAGGAATGTCATTTATTAGAATCAATTAGCAGGTTTTGAGCATTTAATGTTTGTTTATTAAATCTAAAATACTGCCCATCTTGGCTAGAGATAACTCTGGGCAGCTTACAGTTGAGAAAAAGGAAGAAAGATTAAAACAATAAATTATTACCACTAACATTGGTTTAAAATTGACAAATATGGCAAGGAAGGGAGAAACATAAACAGATAACATATTCCTCTCATTCCTAAAGCTACCCCTATTTATATTTATCTATATTCCTAAACAAACAAATAGCAATACACTAAGTCTCACTTTAGTCACACTAGTATGGGTAAAACCAGTTTCCAGATGAATGTGATTGTTTGGAAGGCAAATGAAGACATAAGGAATGTGGCCTTGTAGCTCATAGGGGCCTGTGGGAAGTTTTATCAAAACATTCCCATAACAACCTCTGAATCTGAAGACACAAATGTTTCTTCTAACTAAGACAATTTTTCTTTGCAGAGGACAGAAGGACAAGATGTAATCTGAGATTTCTTATGTGATTATTTCTGTATGTACGCCCCATTTTCTCCTCTTGTTTTACATCATTCCCCCCTCCTTTCTGATATGTATAATATTTATATATTTTTATTCAATAACTTTATAAGGCTTCCAAACTCACCTATAGTTGCCACAGGACAGCTTACAACTTTAAAGTTCACAACATAAAAAAAAATCATTAAAATCCAGCCCAAAAGTTACCATGGCTAATCTCCTCCCATGTAGACAAGATAAGAAACATATTCAGATGAGCTAATTAAACTTTATTGTGAGGCACAGTAATAGAATATCTCTCTCTCTCTCTCTCCCTCCCTCCCTCCCTCCCTCCCTCCCTCCCTCCCTCCCTCCCTCCCTCCATCCATCCATCCATCCATCCATCCATCCATCTATCTATCTATCTATCTATCTATCTATCTATCTATCTATCTATCTATCTATCTATCTATCTATCTATCTATCTACCTATAGAGAGATAATATTTTATAAATTTTCCAATTTTACATTTGAATATTTAAAAAGCAATGTGGTGACTGGGTTAATCAATAGCTCAATAACAACAACATCTTAGTGCAAATCTCAGGCTACAACATCAAATATTTTTTTCTCTTTTTCCCTTAACAATTACTATTTCATGTTCAGGTTGGTACATTTCTAATTATATCAATTCAATAAGAACATCATTATTACATTTATCAATAAATTTTTAGCTTATATATATCTTAATTACATTCAAACTTCATAAACAATCCATATCCTGTGATTGAATTTTACTCAATTTTTAATTTCTTACCAATATTCCAATTTAACCTTTGATATTTATAATTTTCAGACTTTGGGTAACCAAACTTTCCCTTATCTCACTTCATAACAAACTATGGTATCCAAAATACACATTTTATCTATTTAAATATAATCTTGTTCTATTTCCTAAAAATTATCTATTTCCCACCATATTAAATCATCTAAATAATACAATATCCCCTTTAATAAATCAAAACCATTGTTAACAATTGTTAATTGTTAACAAAGAAATAAGGGATTTCTGAGATAGCTATTTCGAGTTATTTAACTCTCTTCAGTCAGAACTCACCCTTTCCGGGATTCGAACCTGGGCAGTCTGCATGCTAGGCAGATGCTTTAACCTCTTAAGCCACAGGTTCTCTCCCAAATATATATATTTGTGCTTGCAGATGGCTCTGGGTTGAGCTGAAACAGGCAAAGGAAAGAATGATTTCTTCCTCCCATATTTGGGTTTACAGGGTGCAATCTAAAAAATAAACACTTGTCACTCATATATATATATATATATATATACATAGCCTGGGTTAATCAATAAATCAAACATATTCATAATATTTAATTTTCTTTTCCCTTTTAGGTCTAATTTTTAAATATTAAACCGATAAAATCCTTATTTTCAACTTGTTTCCAAATATTTTAAATCTAATAACCAAAATTTCCCTTGTCTCAACATCTCCCTTTAACCCACTAATTGGCAATATAAAATCCCCTATAATGAGTCAAAATCCCAGTTTTTTCAACCTCTATTCTAGCAAACTAGACTTCTATATCAACGTCTTTAAATCATCAAATAGATCTCCTTCTAGTCTCATATATGTTATTTGAATTAAAGGAGACCATTCGATTGCCAGTTTTCTGGAAGGACTAGCCCATTTGTATTCATTAGATTGTCTCCCTGTTATTCCAGTTCCCCATGTTTGTTCTAATGTATTTGTCTTCAATTCAATCTGTTCTACTTCTTTCTCAAATTTCTTCTGATTCATATAGAAAGACATTTCCATTTTCAATGTTGTCACTTCCTTTTCTGGATTTTCCACCAGCTATTATTTGTTGGTCAGTTGAGTCCTCTGTCTTAATATTTTGCTGTCCCGCTTCTTCTGTTATCTTCTGCATTGTTGGTTCTTTGGTAGTAGTCAAAATTTGGCTATGAGTAGTGTTGAAAGAAAAATATTCAGGTCCAGTCCAAGCCAGAAATAAACAAAATGGAGGCTGTTCAGTTTATTGAAGAGCAGATCCACAACAGCTTGTGGCTCTGGGGCAGCTGACAAAATGGAGTGGGGATAGGTGGGCTTTTATACCTTCTTTAGGCTTTGTATTTGAGGTACTTCCTGTTCCTGTGGCTTTGATGTTCATCCTATTCCTGTGTCATGTACTTTGACCTGAAGCTGAGTGTGCCCTTTTGGTATTCTAATAGTAATGGGTTAATCCTATTATATCCTAAAGGTCAGGTTTCCTGTCCTTGCACTCTTTGTTTTTCTAATCTCCTCAGATCCAGCCTTCCTGCCCCCAACCTTCCTGAATGGATTATCAAATCTGCATTTCTAAAAGCTGGCCTCCTGAGTTTCTGCTTGGGGGAGACTGGACTGTTTCTGCCTTTTAAGATTTTTCTCCCATTTATTTCTTTGGCAAAATATAACATTTTGTCTTTTTTTAATACCCCCCCCCAAATATTTCCTTCTCTGGGGGTGGATGCTGGAAAAAGGAAGAATTCAATGAAAAATCAGTCAGTAGTATCTCCTGCAACCATTTGAAACTAGTCACAGATTTCATATTTCCCTAAGTGAAACTCATAATCTACATTGTTAAAGTCATGTCTACCTCCATTTTCCATGCCTGGTTAGTCCTCACCATTTTCTTTGGCATTCCTTGTTTTCTCCTAAGTCTCTGCCTCAGTCCAAATGTGTGTAAAATTGTCATCCTGGATTAGTTAAGAGGGCTCGAGAAGGAGAATCAGTTTGTTGCTATGACTGTGTTCCTTATCCGGAGGGGACTTATCTCCACTCAGGAAGCTGGGTGACACCAAAGAAAAGGGGAGGTTTTTTTTGGAAGTGGATTCATCCAGAGCATTTTCATGAAATTTAATAATAAAAGACACATTGAAGGTCATTTGTTTACTTGTTTACTTTCAAACTGCACAGTTATCTGAAGGGAAGAATACTAAAATAGTATTGAATGGGTAGCTGGATTGAGAATGAAAGAAAAAAGCAGGACTCATAGAAGTGGATTCATGAAGAACATTGTGACATCATTGTCATTAAAAGACACAGTGAAGCTCAATGATTAAATTATTTTCACAGTTTTCATCTTTAATTTTAAAATGCACAATTCTTATCTGAAGGGATGAATAGACCTTGAAGAAGATATTAGGCAGAGATAGGAAGGTGTGGCAGACTCGCCAAGCTTTACTATTTCCAGAGAAAATAACCGTTCTGCTTTGTAGTTTGGATATGCCCTTCCACGTTTAACTCTCTAAGAACATCAGAGGTTTTTGAAATTTGAGAATTGTTTTAGGTCCATCTACTCAAAGGATTATTGCAATGCATTCTACATGGCCTTCTCTTTGTGGATCACTGAGAAGTTGTCTCTGATCCATAATGTGGACAGTTATGGCTATACATAATTACACACATATTACCACTGCTCCTGGTAGCCATTCCATATTATTTGCAGGATTAACTTCCTCTGACTAGATTTCACAGATTCACATCCTGTGAATCCATTATATTAATAAGGACCATATGACATGACCCAGGAAGTTTACCTAGAAAGACTAAATAATTCACTATTTACCTCTAATATTATAGATTCCAATGAAGGTTCTACATATAATAAAAAAAAAAATCATTCAGATCCCAGGACTTCTTTAGAAAATAATATTCTTATCTTTTTTTCTCTGAAGATGTTGGAAACTGCTGCTGGTATCAGTTTTTGTATTACTTGATATGTGAAATAATAGATTATTATACAAATATTGTTTTTTGTTTTTTCAGATATGGAAAAATGCACTGTGTTCATATGATAAATATCCAAATGATGGCCAAGTCCAATATATCCTCAAAGCTATAACCTTCTTACGAAGAACATCTTGGCATCATCCTGGTCTCTTTTGTCTTACTTTTTTCCTCACTACAGGCCTTATTTTAATCATTTTTATCAAATACCATGAAATTCCCATTGTCAAAGTCAACAACCAGGACTTTTCATACATCCTCCTGGTTTCCCTCCTGCTTTGTTTCTTGTCTCCTTTTCTCTTTATTGGTCAACCAAGAAATGCCACCTGCCTTCTCCAACAAGCAACTATCATCCTTTCTCATTCTACTGTCCAAATTGTCATCTTCTCCATCTGGATGGGAGTTTCTCCATTATTTCCTGACTCGGACTTCTACTCCCAGCCTGGAGAGTAGGCTCTGTTGTCATGTTCTACATCACCCTCAGCTACATGGGGTTCCTGGCTGTTATCTGTTTAACAGTGGCTTTCCTGGCCAGAAATCTCCCTGGGGCCTTCAGTGAAGCCAAAATTTGCACTACTGGACTATTGGATATTTCCAAGTCTACAAAGTTTTCCAATAAACAACCCATGATGTAATCTCTGGAAATCTGTTTTAGTTGAATTGGTTTGAGAACCAAAACTAGGAGTACCCCAGGCAATTTTTCCTTATGTCTCCCTCATTTCACCCCTCCAAGATTCCTGAGACAACAAGATTTCATTATGTTTGTGTGTGTGTTTGTGTGTCAGGGGAAAGGGAAGGGAAAGTAGGGCATTGCTGAACTTGACAACATAAACAATCTTGCCTTGAAACACCATCCTTTCCCATCCTAACCCCAGAGAACCACGATGACTCTTATCTTCTTCAGACATTAAGTCTTCATTCATTTTCTTTTATTTGCAGTATAACCCAAATTACTTCAGGAGCTCAAAGTGGTGGACATAGTTCTCATTCCTCTTTTTATTCCATTCCAATAACTTTTGGAGATAAGATTTGGATAATTATGAATATGAACTTGGTTGCCCTGCTCTTCATCCAATAGCTCGACTGCTGCATCACAGTAGATTTGAACTCTCTCTTAACTACTTTACTTTCCATTGTTCCATAAATTGTTTCCTAACAGACCCATTATAAAAGTTCTCTCTGTCTTTTGGATAGATGGGTGAATTTTAAAGGAAATCTGTTTCTCTTAAGGTTCTTTTGCTGCTTTTTGCAATGACACTAAGACCACTAGAAGTTTTCATGGAGTGGGACACAGTGTTTGGGATTGGTTTGCCTAAACTTGTCCCCAGTTTGGTTGCCCACATAAACCTAAAATATTTACTAAGAGGTCTGATCTGGGTTTCCTGTCAAGGTAGTTTGCTGCTATATATCCCTGGCCACCACAGTACAAGCAAAGTCTCTGTCTCATCTCTGTGCCCTTCTCAGTATCTTTCAAATGATGTATGTATAGGTTCCTCAGTTGAGGTTTTCTAACATTAAACATGGGTGAGGTGCAGCAGACATAACATTGTACCTGGACACTCAGTTGTGAACAATCTAACTTGTGAACAATCTTATCTGCCAGCCTTTCCTGAAATTGGTCATTCAGGGCAACTTCATTCTGCAAATGGTGTTTTCCAAAGAGGAGTATGCAAAATTGCTCCAAGGCTCAAGAGCAGGGTTATGGTTCTCAACCAGTCCAAGAGTCTAAAGGTCAATAGATAAATTATTACACAGGGATCACACTGAGTAAATGTCATTTCCATCAAAGAGAAGATTTGGAACCCAGTCTTTTATATGAGCTATCACTCCTCAGAATGTGGCTGCAGCCAACTGTCACTGATCGGAATCTTGACTCTGTTGCTAGGCAACTAACCTAACGAAAACTCCCTTCTTCTCTCCTTTCTCCTGGGCCATGACAAGTCAACACTTCAAGAGCCAAAATAAACAGCAAAGATGACAAATGACAATATTGTCTTGTCCCCTTCTAGATATCACATGGTTTAGCTAAATCACCATTAATCATAATTGGAGCCTTCTGATACTAAATTCTCAGCAAAGTTCTCATCTTCCAGAACTTTAAGTTAAAAAATACCAATTTCAAATTCCAGATCCCACCAAATTAGTTTCTGGGTGGATGTGGCAAGAAATTGAGTCGCTCCATCCACCACACTGTGGCACCACCACCATCTCACCTGCAGGCCTCATAGCCCACTCTTCATTTAGAAAACCAAGAAACTTCAAATTATAGAGGATTTCAGTGTCTTATATGCAGTGGTGGAATTCAAATATGTGAATAACTGGTTCTCTGTGTGGATGCCGCTTCCAGAAGTCCGTTCTGGGCCTGGCCAAACTGGTGCGAACCGGATGAATCCCAGCACTGCTTATATGAATAGGGAAAGACAGCACAGATAGTATCAAGGAAAAAAACCTTCTATGCCCCTTTTAATTTTTTTTATATATAAGCAATTTTAAAATCAGCTCCAATTTGGGATTGAAAAATGGAGAAAGAATAGAAAAGAAAATCACAAAAAGATTCTATTCTTAACATTAGGGCAGGTTCAAGGATATTGATTGCCTCCTTTGTATTAAAAGACAGGCAGTATTAGAGTTGTGACATCAACATACAGTAGAGTATAACCAAACTACATAGCTCTGAGTGACCTTCCTCAGCAGCCTCTGGAGAGACAAGACACCACAATGAAGGACAGCAGAAGTCAGTTACCTGAATGTTGAATTGTTTTCCTCCAGCATCATTTTCTGGACCTATTCTGACAAAAGGATGACAACATTCCCAGGGATGTATTTGTCATTTTTCACTTACATGAACTTCAGTGTTCCCAGAGGAGAAGTTGTTTATCACCGTAATTTATCACTCTCCTGATCTTTGAGACCTATTCTGCTAAAGTGACTGCCTTTGATGTTAACATCTGACTGAAACAACATGAAATGGATCTTGCATCAGAAAAGGATAAATGCCACAGATTACACTCTATGTGGCTCAAGTTTTGGGACAGGCAGGGATTGTGCTTTTGGCTGTATCTTTCTCTCCTTTCCAGCAAAGATTGGTTTGTGTCCCTTGGAATCAGGAAATTGAATTCTTTGAATTCTTCCAACTCTTCTTGTTGTTCATGTTTAGAAACAAGAAAGGAATTGATTCAGCCCTATGAGTTATGGATCTTCTGCTTCTGATGCTGCTGGTGTCTCAGGCAATCTCTGAGAAGCTTAACATGAAGTGTCCACTGAATTTTGAGATCCGGGATGGGAAAAAACCATGGAAATTTTACAGGCCAGGAGACCATTTCATTGGTATAGTCACCACTGAAACAACATCATCACCTAGAACGTTGCCTTTCAACATGGTTCCTTCTAGTCAGTCTCGCTCGTACGTTATTCAATGTGATGGAGTTGCATACCCTCCATCTGCAGATCTAACAATCTTTATTTTTTTTATAATATGATCTTATGCTTAATGTTGTTTGCTTTAATATTGATAGAGCGGATTGAATTTCTATCTCAGGTTATGAAACTTCTACCTCAGGATCTTTGGTTAGGGACTATAAAAGATTGCACTATTACTGAGACGAAGTTAATTCAGAAGTGTGAATGAACAATATGTGATAGACTAGATATAGTAGATAAACCATATACAAGATTTACCTCAGGTTATTAAACTTTTACCTCAGGATTTTTGGTTAGGGATCATAAAAGATTGTACTAATACTGAGATGAATAATATGTGATAGACTAGAAACTGTGGATAGACTATAGAAAAGAGAAACACCAATCAAATAAATTGTAACAGGCGTTTAGTTGAGGCTTGATGTGAGGAGTGAAAAATGTTTACCAAACCAGACGTTTATAAAGATCAATACTTAGTGATAATATATCAGGTGCTATGATGATTGATGCATACTATGATTTTATGTTCAATGCTGATTGTATGAATGTAGATAGACCATATACAAGAGCTGTATTTTCAGGCCTTATGAGGACAGCTTATTAATATGAGCCCAGATTTAATGTTGATTGCTTTAATATTGGAAAAGCGTACTGAATTTCTACCTCAGGATACTGAATTTCTACCTCAGGATCTTTTGTTAGGGATCATAAAAGATTGCACCACTACTGAGACGAATATACTTCTGAAGCTCGAATGAACAATAGGTGATAGACTAGAAACAGCAGATAGACCATATATAAAAGAAACACCAATCAAATAAAATGTACCAGGCGTATAGTTGAGGCTTGACGTGAGGAGTGAGAAATGTTTACTAAACCAGATGTTCACAAAAACTGATCCTTAGAGTTGTATTGCAGGATATATGATGATTGCTTTTTAATAGGAACTTATGTTTAATGTTGATGGTTTTAATAAAATAATTTTTTATTATAAAAAAAAAAGCTGGAAGGGACCTTGGAGGTCATCTAGTCCATCCCCCTTGTTCAGGCAGGAAACCCTACACCATTTCGGAAAAATGGCTGTCCAGTCTCTTCTTAAAAACTTCCAGTTTTGGCTCATTCACTGCTTCTGGAGACAGGTTGTTCCACTAGTTAATTGTTCTAACTGTCAGGAAGTTTCTCCTTAGTTTTAGGTTGCTTCTCTCCTTGATTAGTTTCTACCCATTGCTTCTTGTCATGCCTTCAGGCACTTTAGAAAATAGCTTGACTCCCTCTTCTTTGTGGCAGCCCCTGAGATATTGGAACACTGCTATCATGTCCCCCCTCGTCCTTCTCTTCGTTAAACTAGACATACCCAATTCCAGCAACCAGCAATTTCACTTACTCCTATATTGCAAGACCCATCTAATTTCTTGAATCATTCTGATTTTTCATGGCTTTCCTCTTTTTTCTTCTTTTGTGGAAGAGACTCAAATCTAAACATGAGATAAAGAAAACCTGAGATAAGTCCAGATTATTTATCCATTCTCATTCAATACTGACTTCATCACTGTAATACTGGTTTAAAGTAGTGATTGAGAAGGTTGTAGAGTCCTCTGCCCACCTCATTTCCATATTTATATAAACATTCATTGATACAGTATTCAATACCTGATCCTTACAGGAACAGAGGATGACTTTATGGGTCACTTATGAAACATCCTCTTCATTTTGGGGTGATTCTACTTTAATGTTGAATGATTTTGAATACAGGATACTGGGCAAATGAAAAGTAAATCTGGTAGAAATAATTGTGTATTTGTGATTCTTAACCATGGTAGAGGACAATCTCCATCCCATCTTTTCAATAAAGATAAAATATGTTTATCTTTAAAAATATGTGCTAATGGGTGGCTCTCATTTGCCTTGGACTTTGGAACTGTATTGGCTTAAGACTTGGTAGGCTTGGGGAGACAAAGAGGATTAAACTGAAATTTGTGTTGTTGTTTCTGTTGATGGTAATAACATGAACATTTTTTTTACAGTAGGACAAATTATTTTAAACAGCTAATCCTAATTTTTGCCATTCAAATGGTCAATGAGAATCCCCAGTTCCTGCCCAATTTCACACTTGGCTACAACATGCATGACAACTATGCCAGCACCCTTGCCACTTCAGAAGCCCTGCTGGACATGCTTTCTAGTGGACAAGCCAATGTTCCCAACTACAGCTGTGGCAGAAAGGAAAACCTTTTGGCTCTTCTTGATGCAGCTAAGATGGAAACCTCCATTCAGATGTCAACATTAGTAGGCACCTACAAAGTCCCACAGGTTTGTGTATGTGTTTCTCTATCTGATAAAGTGAGTAGGGAGTTTGTGGGTGAGCAATAGATACAACCATATTTTGTCTATGGAATTCAAGAACTGCTTTTCAACATGGCCTTTATAGGTGTCATGGCCATTGATTGAGATGCACTTTGGCGAGTGGGAAAAAGCAGACATATCCTCTTATGACACCATCCCCATTGCTTTGGGTGCTTCTACCGCACAATTGTGAAGGTGAGGAGAGGCTCTGTGTTCAATCAAAGGTCTTTTGGTATTGGTATTCATGGATGCACTCTGCCAGTCTTCTACCTGTTTATTCTACATAGTGGCTGTTGCAGTCCTTACACTCTATGTTGTACAGGACTCCTGTTTTTTTTCTGGGGCTGCTGGATCTTTAGGTTTACTTAGGATATTTTGGAGGGCTTCACTTCATGCGTGTGCTACAGAGATACCATGTGGTTGTAATAGTTTGTTGCTGATTTCTGAGATGTCTTTAATGTACAGCAGTAGTATCCTTTTCACAACTTGTGCTGGTTGTGCTGTATTAGGTTGATTGGTCAAGAAGTTTTTGATGGATATGGATATCCATTTTGTTGGAAGATTCTGTATAGATGTGATGTTCGGGTTTGCTGCAGTGTGTTTGTGTTCTTCTAAATCAGGGATAGGCAACCTTGGCTCTTTTATGACTCGTGGACTTCAACTCCCAGAATTCCTAAGCCAACATGACTGGCTCAGGAATTCTGGGAGTTGAAATCCACGAGTCATAAAAGAGCCAAGGTTGCCTACCCCTGGTCTAAATAATGTCTAACCAAGGAACCAGCAAGACCACTTCCACCGACATTGACTAGGCTAAACAATAAACAATATGAGCAAACCCCACTCCCTACTAGCACTGACGAAGTTACTTAATTTGGTAATGAAACATCTGCAAGAAAACAACCAAGCTCAGAAAGTACCAAGGACTCTACATTTCAACAATGAGCTTTAAATATTCTCCTCCATCAATTCTGTGATTATTAATAAATAAAAGTTTATGGTCTTTGGAAATAACATCATAGCCATAGATGACTGTTGGATTATGAGCCAATAGACTGAATTAACATCTTTCCCTATCTAGGGGTAGTTTTCTCTGAGACTGGATCAAAGAAGCTGATTTAGAAAAAGGGATTAATTAAAAAAAATAACATTCCAGCTTCCTTATGCTAATGTATTACAGTCTATAATGCCAAGATTACTGAAATGCTCTTATGTAAAGCTGATAATTAGTACTTAAAATATATCACTACTAGAACAAACAAAATTACAGAATCTGAAATGTATCTTACAGGTGGATAAAAGAACCTCAGCTGCTGCCCTCAGAACTGACTTCAGAATTTATGCAATTATTATTATTATTATTATTATTATTATTATTATTATTATTATTATTATTAGTAGTAGTAGTAGTAGTAGTAAAAAATTCAGAAATATATTTAATAGTGTAAAATTAACACTATGGAAAATGAGAGAATACCAAAATTCTGTCTTGTAGAACAAACAAAATTTTAATTAAATACCTCTTGGATTGTATAACTGACAAATTGTATTTGGTCTCCCTGTCTTTTGCACAACTGGAGGACGAGCTAAAAAGATTGCTGCAGAAAGAATTCTGGATATCAAAGTAGAGAAAGATACGACCATCCTCACTGGCACATTGAAATTAATGAGCCATTACAAATAGACCTTCCAAAGAATTTCAGTGCAAAAGTACATGGTATTTACTTGAACAAGATATGAGCAGTTGGACACAATGATTCGTTATGGAAGATTTAAACAAATCCCTTTTATATAACACACTTATATTTGCAGAGCTCTAGAGATAGAAGAAATAACACATCCATTATTCCAATGTCAAGTGTATAAACAATGGAGAGATGAGTATCTTGGATTGTACAATAGACCAGTGACCTATTGTGATCCTTATATTAAAAAAAACATATTCCCCATATAGTCAGAATTCAAAAACAACACATAATAGAGGCATTTATTTGAACAAAACTGTTCTTGGCAATTCTATGGGCCAAATCTCTCCACAGCTTCCAGTCTTGCTCTGCTTCTTTAAGTTGTTCCACACTCTGGCTCTGGCTGGTGTCAGCTTTCATGTTGTCCAGACAGAGTTTTCTTTGCCCACCTGGTTTCCTTTCACTGCTAACATGGTACAGAAATATAATTTGCATTCTTTATTCTTTCTTTTTAACTTTTTTATTTTTATGTACAGTCTTGCTAATGTTCTGTATGTTATATCCTGTATCTTGATATGGTTTGAGTGATTAACAGTATACTATTCTAATATGTTCATGAGTAGCAAGTTGGATTTATTAAAATCTAGTATTTTAGACTTGATCTGTCCTCAAATATAGTATAGCATTCCTCATTGCATTTTCAGATCAGTGATGCAATTGTTTCAGAGGCTCTGAGTGATAAAAGTGGATTTCCTTTTTTCCACCGGATCCTCCCCCCAAAAGGGATCACATATCAAGCAATTGTCCAATTGCTCCTCCATTTCAGATGGACCTTAATTGGTCTTTTTTCTTCAGACACAGAGGAGGGAGAGAATTTCATGAGGACTTTTACTGCTATGCTTGTCAAGAATGGAATTTGTGTGGTTATATCACAACGATTCACAGCAACTGGACATACAACACCCTTCATGGATGCCATCTCTAAGTGGAGACAAGTCAATGTCTTTGTGAACTACATAGAACACGTTAACGTTTGGGATAGAATTCTTACTTTCCAGTTAACATTTGAAGGTGTGCCAGGCTCTATTGAAGGGAAAGTTTGGATTATGGAAAGCATTGATCATTTGGTTTTGAAACGGTTGGACCTTTACAAATATGTCCATAGCATCTGGAGCTTTGCCTTTCAGGAAAAGAAAAGGCCAGAAGATGATCCCCTTGGAACCAAACTCTTTGTGAAATTGGAAAATCGGTATTTTTATTGTTCTTTTTCAAAGCACATTTTTTCAGTCAAAGGCCAGAAAAGATGCACCCAGAAAGCACCACTGGAACCTGAAGAGGAAAGGAGGAGGATATGGATCCCTTTTCACCTCCATCTGCACAGTGTTATTAAGACTCTGACCTATGCCTTGAAAGCTGCATATTCTTCCAGATCTAGGAGGAGAAGCAAGAATGGCAAAGAGAAGCTGGAGGCTCAAAGTCTGAAGCCATGGCAGGTATGTAGGCCCTACTACAATCCATGAAACTCCAAGGGAGAGGGAGAGGAACCTTCTCAATCCTCTTGTGTTACAAAAGGCCAACGTAACCACTCAGGGAATAAAGTTGTGGAGATCAGGGACAAGAGACTGGCTGAATCCTGGCAAGACCAAATGGCTTCAGTTGCATGGATCTTCAGGATCCATTAATTTAGCATCATTAGTTCTGGATGGGTTTGCACTATCCCTGAAAGACCTGGTCCACAACTTTGGGGTTCTCCTGAACTTGCAACTCCTGCTCAAAGAGCAGGTGGCAGTCATAGCTAGAATAGCCTTTGTACAACTTTGTGCTGTGTATCAGTTGCACCTTTTCTTGAATCAGGATTCCCTGTGCTTAGTCACTCAAGCCCTGGTCATCTCTCTCTTGAACTATTGCAAAGCGCTCTACATGGGGCTATGCCTGAAGAGAATTTATAAGCTATAACTAATGCATAAAGGAATTGTGTGGGCAGTTCTTGGTGTCCCTGGGAGGCCCATTACACTACTGCTCCATGAACTGCAATGGCTAAAATGTTCCCTTTAATAGACAAATTCAGTCAATTACAGTATATGTTGTCAGTACACATTTTTCAATAGACGATTGACCAATTTATCTGAGTTTTTTTTTCACTTTTGAAGATAGTGGTAACATCTGGTTTCCCAACTCACATATGTTCAAGTTAGACATCTGTAGAGGAAAGATTTGAATGTGAAAAGGGATAAGAAACCAAATATTCAGTTTTTAAAATTCCTGGATGTTTCTATTCTAGTTCCATCCATTTCTGGAGAAGAATGAGTTTTGCAATATTTCCCATAGAAAATTGTATTTGGACCAAAATGGAGATGTAGCAGCAGATCTGAATATCATAAGCTGGATCCTTCTTCCCAGGTGGGATCCTGTTGACAAGCAAATGGGGAGCTTTGAAAGGCAGAAATTTATTATCAATAAAGATATTCTGTCATGGCTAAAGTTGTACAACAAGGTGGGAGAAATATTGGTGTTTCTATATATCTTAACTGGGAGACTATTTTGAACTACTTTCAAAGGGGAGTAGCTTTGCAATGGTCCTTTATTACAATGAGAAATCCTAAAGCAAAAGAGGTGAATTAAAAGAAGAAATTGTCAGAAATCGTATCTCTAGCAACTATTTGGAACTAGTTAGAGAAATCATACTTATCTAAGTGAAGGCCAGAGACTCTTTTGTTAATGTTCATTTTGACCTTTATTTTCCATGGATGGTGAATCCTAACATACTTTCTTTGGCATTGCTGGTTTTTCTGTTTAGACTCTGCCTCAGTCCAAATGCGTGGAAAATTGTCATCCTGGATTTGTTAAGCGGAAGCGAGAAGGAGAGTCAGTTTGCTGCTATGACTGTGTTCCTTGTCTGGAAGGGACCATCTCCATTCTGGAGGGTGGGTGACACCAAAGAAAAGGGTTGACATTGGAAGTGGATTCATCCAGAGAATTTTTCATGGGAGTGAAACAGCTAGTGCATTGTTTATAAGCCTCAATAAAAAAAATTGTACTTTTTTTTTACAATATTCATCTTCAAAATACTTCTTCTTCTTCTTCTTCTTCTTCTTCTTCTTCTTCTTCTTCTTCTTCTTCTTCTTCTTCTTCTTCTTCTTCTTCTTCTTCTTCTTCTTCTTCTTTTTCTTCTTCTTCTTCTTCTTTTTCTTCTCCTCCTCCTTGTTCTCCTTCTCCTCCTTTGCAAAGTTTCCTATGTAACATGAAGAAGAGCAAAACAAAGAAGGAATTGGGAAGAGATAAGTGGGTGTGGCATATTGGGTAATCTTTACTACGGCCAGATAATATATCTCCTCTCTTTTTTTCTTTTTTTAGTTTGGATGTTTCTCTCTATATTTTGACTTCTAGGAACATCAGACTTCTTTGAAACTTGGGGAATTACCTTAGAATAATTATTGCAAGGATCATTGCAATGTATTTTGTATGAGCATCCCCATGAGAATCACTCGGAAGGCATCACTGGTGCACAATGTAGTGCTATGGACAGTTATTATGCACCCATATTACTATTGATCCCATTAGGTATTCCAGATTATTTTCATGACTAAAACTTTCTCTGACAGATTGCTAGATTTCACAAGATACACATCACCTGTGTCCATTAGATGAGTCCCTGAGCCATAGTGGTACAGTAGTTAGAATGCAGTATTGCAGGATAACTCTGCCCATTGTCAGGAGTTTGAGTCTGACTGGTTCAAGGTTGACTCAACTTTCCATCCTTTCAAGGTCAGTAAAATGAGGACCCAGAGTGTTGGTGGCAATATGCTGAAAACTGCTTAGAGAGGGCAGTTAAAGGACTATGAAGTGGTATATGATTCTAAGTGCTATCGCTACTGCTATTACATTAAGAAATGCTGCCCAGCAGGACTCAGGCAGAATATGTAGAAAGATTGATTCATTATTAACTTCTAATATTGTAAGTTCCCATAGAGGTTATGCACATTTGACAGGATATATAAAGAGGAAGAGAGATAAAGATAGATAGATAGATAGATAGATAGATAGATAGATAGATAGATAGATAGATAGATTATATACTTCGGAATTTTGTTTTTGCTTCAACTTTTAAAAATGCTTCTTAGAAAATGCTCACGCTATTAGCTGTTGTCCCAAGAATACATTTCCTGAAATTTAAAAGGACAGAATATTGAAGAAATGTTGCTTTTTTCTTTTCTCAGATATGGAAAAATGCACCAAGTGTCCCAATGACAAATATCCAAATGAGGGCCGAGTCCAATGTATCCCCAAAGTTATATCCTTCCTGTCTTATGAAGAATATCTCGGGATCATCCTGGTCTCTTTTTCCCTATTCTTGTTCCTAACCACAGGATTTGTGTTAAACATGTTCCTTCAATACCAAGAAACTCCCATTGTCAGAGCCAACAATCAAGACCTCTCTTACATACTCCTGTTCTCTCTCCTGCTTTGCTTCTTGTCTCCTTTTCTGTTCATTGGTCAACCAAGGAAAGCCACTTGCCTTCTACAACAAACAGTGTTCAGCATCATCTTCTCAATTGCCATTTCTTCACTCTTGGCCAAAACAATCACAGTGGTACTGGCTTTCCTAGCCACCAAACCAGGAAAACAGGTAAAGAGATGGTTGGGGAAGAGCTTGGCCAACTCCATCATCCTTTCTTGTACTGTTGTACAAGTTATCATCTGTTCCATATGGCTGGAAGTTTCTCCACCATTCCCTGACTCTGACCTCCACTCCCAGCCTGGAGTTATCAACTTGCAATGCAACGAAGGCTCTGTTGTCTTGTTCTATATCACTCTCAGCTACCTGGGTTTCCTGGCTGCAATCTGTTTCACAGTGGCTTTCCTGGCCAGAAATCTCCCCGGGACCTTCAATGAAGCCAAACTGATCACTTTCAGCATGTTGGTTTTTTTCAGTGTTTGGGTGAGTTTTGTGCCCACCTACCAGAGCACCAAAGGAAAATACATGGTAGCTGTGCAAGTCTTCTCCATCCTGGCCTCCAATGCTGGTCTGCTGGGCTGCATATTCATCCCAAAGTGCTACATTATCATTCTGAGGCCAGACCTGAATACAAGGGAGCAACTTATAATAAGAAGAAATGAAGAAATGTGAGACAGAGAAATTTAAAAACTTAGCATTTTCCAATAGTCCACACCTAGAAAATGATCCAAGCTGCTCTCCATACAAAATAGGGATAATGATTTTATTTGAAATAATTAAAGGGTATTGGGAAGATAAGATCCCTAACCTTGTACAGTAACATTCCAAGATGTCCACTGAGCATTTTTGAATTCTTAAGGCAGAATATCTGTCCAATGCCCTTAAACTACCTAAGTCCAAGAAATGACATATCCAGTTTTTTCCAAACATGATTCTTGTGTAATGGAAATCTTGTTCATATGCCAGAAATATATGGGGTGGGGGTGGGGTTGAGGGGTTAAAAGAACATGCTTTATCTACAAATTGTATAAAAGAAGCAGAAAGGGTCTGAATGTCACTGAAGTTGTAATAATAATTTGTTCTTTCAAAACAGAGTTGACCTGAAAAAAAATTGAAAAGGTGATATTAACAGTATGCAGTAATGTGAGCTGCCTTTTTCACAGAAAAAGAAAAGTAAAATTAATTATAAAATGGTGATTGTTATAAAGAATCAAGTGATTTCTTCTCTTGCAGATAGGAACTTGGGCATAGGGAATGCTTACCTTCTCATTAGTTTGGTCATAGCTGTCATTCTGCTGCTGGCTTCACATTGCATCTTTCACCAGATTGACATCAGAAACAGTGGGAGAGGGAAAGATTGGAATGTGGGGGGGTTGGGTTTGAAGTGAGCTGGCCATGTGAGGAACACCAATCAAGCACAAGGTCAGCAAAAGGAATGTGAAATGGGAAAGGTTCAAACGGAGGGTCCCTTTCCAAAACTATCTGAGAACTTTTAATTGGACATTGACTGATAACAGAGGGGTGGACAGGGGAAAAGGAAATGTTAATTGCATCATTTTCATGCCAAGCCAACAGATTCTGACTGCTCTAATCTGTAACCGCTTGGTTCTCAATAAAGTACACTCTTGAAAAAGAAATGAACCAGGAGTTTTTCTTTGTAAATTAAACAAATGGGATGGATGACAAGTTTCATTTCATCTTAACCTACTGACACCTATAACGTGGGAAGTATGGTATAGGATGTTATGGACATACATGTGGCCAACATGGTGGTGTTCTGAGAGGAAATTTCAGTCTCAGTCCCTTCAAGGACATTGAAAAGGTCCTTCTGCCTTTCACAACTGTAGTTAGGAACATTCACCTCCCCAGCTGAGAGAAAGTCCAGCACAGCGTCCCAAGTCATTCTGAAGTTCAAATAATTATCACTGAGATTGCAATCCAGCTAGATGTTGGGAAAAGTTGGAGATCCTGGTTGATTTCAGATGGCCTAAAGAAATGAGAGGATTTTCCAGTAGTAGGTGGATCCTCTTCTGGGAATATAAGAGCATCATGCATTCATCCTTCATTTAGTCCATATAAGACATTTCATTTCTGGTAGTATGTTTTTCTCTGTATGGTAGTCCTTTCAGTTTGAAGAACTGTTGTGCACTTCATCTGGGTTGGCTCTGTAGGCCCAGCTTGGAGGTTCAGAATCTACAAAAGGAGGGCACTAAAAGACCATTGTTATATTAGCTGTGGGTGTTATTCTGTGATGCCATGCATAGTTTTCTATCAGTTTTGGGTGGTGCTTGTCTTCAAAGCTGTTCTGTTTCAGGAAAAGAGGCATTGAGATGAAGCAACGAGTTCCAACAGTCTCCTTTATTGCAACACCAACAGAACAGCTTTTAAAATGGTGTGGCCCCCTTTTATAGCCCCCCTGCACAATACCTTTGCACATTGCAAAAGCTGGAAGCAGCCTTTCTTGTCCCGGGCATCCACATGGTCTGCCCGGGCCAATCACTGCAGCTTGTGCCTGCCAGCCCAGGACATAACATCCCTCCCCCCTTGGCTAAAATAATAAGGCACACTTATTATTTTAAATACTCCAATACTCCATTACATTGCTTATGTTGCATCTATATATACACAACACTACAGTCTTGCTATCCCCATACTCCCCACTCCCCTTGAGCTGCATTACTTAACCCAGACTACCAGGCCTGCCCATGAACTGACAAGGACCATACATAGACTTGTAAGTATTTGGGAGGACCTCTGGCCCGCTCTAATCTTCTCATGGCCGGTGTATGTGCCTGGCCTGCCAGCTCGCCTGCCAGGATAGGCAGACCAGGACTTTTTTTGCCCCAAATACCCAGGGGACCCACACACCCAGCTGCTGACTGGCTGGATCTGCTAAATCCAAGCCAGGGTTCTTTGGGGGGGAGTGGAATTCCCCAAGTCCAGTGGTGGGGTGGAATTCCCCAAGTCCCCAATGGACTCCTCTTGGGAGCACTGTCCCTTGAGCCCTAGACCAGCAGCTGGAGTGGCCTGAGTTCCAGAGGCCGGAGCTGCCTCCATGGTGAACACCCTTTCTGCAGACTCCCTGTTTGGAGCAATAGTTGAAGCCTGGGGATGTTGGACAGACCGTGGTCCACAATCGTAATTGTGGTCCTCCTCTCCCTTGAGAGCAGAGATAGGAGCGGAAGAGTTGCTGGGAAGCCTCCAGCGCAGTTGGTCAATGTGAAGTTGGATCACATGACCATCGTCCAAGGCCACTTTATATGACAGCAGCCCAGAGACCTTGCATACCACTGCTGTGACCGAGAGATGTCCTGGTCCATAGTTCCTTGCCCAGACCGGATCTCCCACTTGTAATCTCCTAGATGCCCGCGGCTGTGACACCTGTGAAGCCACCTGGTCTGGGTGCACTCTGTCCAGTTTTGTGATGAGGTGGCGACCCCAGCAGAGTTCAGCTGGGCTCTTTTCAGTAGCTGTGCAAGGTGTGGTGCAGTGGCAAAGAAGAAAGTCCGCTAACCTGTGATGCCAGGTCCCGTGAGTGATCCTCTTTAAGGCATCCTTGGCTGTGCGCACCATTTGTTCAGCCTGGCCATTGGAAACTGGATGGAATGATGCAGATGTGGAATGCCGGATCATGTTGGCCTGGAGGAACACCTTGAACTCAAACAACGTGAATTGGGGCCCGTTGTTGGAAACAAGGACATCTGGAAGTCCATGTGCGGCGAAGATCCCTCTCAGCACCTGGATGGTCCTAGCAGTGATAGTAGAGGAGACAGGCATGACCTCTAGCCACTTGGAATGGCTGTCCATGAGAATTAAGAAGAATTGCCCCTGAAAGGGCCCAGCATAGTCGATATGGACCCTCAACCATGGGGTATGAGTCTCCTCCCATCTATGAACTGGGACCTGGGGCATCTCCAGCCTTGACTGTTGACAAACATGGACCATGTTTGTCGAGCCCAGGACACCAAAGATGGCTGCACGCTAACGTCTTCATCAGGACTATTCCTGGATGTCCCTCATGCAGAGACTGCAGGACTCTAGTCCTCAATGAGGTTGGGATTACTACCCGGCTACCCCATAGGACATACCCCTTGAAGGTGGAAATCTCATGCTTCCTCTGTCAGAAGCTCTGGAATACTTACGGGACCGCCTTCTGCCACATACTTCCCTACGACTGGTGAGAGCGCACAGGGTTGGCCTCCTCCGGGTCCCGTCAGCGAAACAATGTCGTCTGGCAGGCCCTAGGGGGAGGGCTTTCTCTGTTGTGGCGCCCACCCTCTGGAACCAACTGCTTCCTGAAGTCCATGTTTCTCCGACTCTCCCGGGCTTCTGGAAAAATCTAAAAACTCATCTTTGCTGGCAGGCCTGGGGATGATTGTGGTTGATTGTTGAATTGAATGTGTGTTTTTATTGATTTTTTAGATATCTTTGTTTGGTTTTTTTATTGTAATTCATTGTTATATATATGTTGTTACCCCCTCCGAGTCCCTGGAGAGGAGTGGCATACAAACCCAAATAAATAAATAAATAAATAAATAAATAAATAAATAAATAAATAAATAAATAAATAAATAAATTCTGACCTTGGACATGTGTCAGGCCATCCAGACAATGCCCAAGTCAGCACGCGTGTTAGCGTGTGATCAGTGGCTGTTTCTGCAGCCACATCCCTAGCACTGAGGGGAGATTCAGGCAAGTCCTGAATAGACAGGATGCGATCGGCAGGTGCTGGATCTGCCTCTATCTGCTGTAATGGCAATCTGCTGAGACCATCTGCATGACCATTTCTTTGCCTGGCTTGTGAACCAGTGTATGGTCATATGCAGACAGGAAGATAGACCACTTCAGCATTCGTGGGGATATTATGTGTGGAGTTTGTTTGTTTATTGTGAACAACCCCAGCAGTGGCTTATAGTCTGTAAAGACTATGAAGTGGCGGCCATATACGAAGGCATAGAAGTCTAAATAAAGTCTAAAAGAAATGAAGTCATGGAACTTCTTTATGCCAGCCACTATGGCTAAGGCTTCCCTATTTATCTGTGCATAATTGCGTTCAGCTGATGATAGGGTTCTAGAGTAGTATGCTGTTGGGACTTGCATTCCATCAGCTTTCAAGTGATTTAACACAGCCCCAATCCCATAAGGGGACACATCACAGGCGATACATACTGGCAAGTTCTCATTGAAGTGCACAAGGACCGCATTTGAAGAGAGCAAGGCCTTGACCTTTTTGAAGCTCTTTTCATGTACTTGTGTCCACTGCCACAGGGACTGTTTGTCCAAGAGCTGGTGTAATTGCTCAGCCACTGCAGCCTTGTGAGGAAGGAATGACTGAAAAAAAATTAGCAGTCCCAGAAAGGCCTGAAGTTTGCTCTTGGATTTGGGACTTGGGGCCTGCTGAATTGCTTGCAGCTTGGATTCAGCAGGGTGGATGCCCTGAGCATCAATGCGGAATCCTAGAAACTCTGTGGAGGTAACCCCGATCTTGCACTTGTCTTGCTTAAGCTTCAGCCCCGCTTGGCGGAAACGTAGCAAAACGGCTCTCAGCCTTTGGAGGGGGTGGAGCTTTCTGCTGCAGCCCCCCTGCTGGCTAATCACTGGTAGCTGGGAGAAAGCAGCTCACTCTTCCTTGTGGGGCAGAGAGGCAGCTGCTTTTGCTTTTGCTTGGGCAGAGCTTTTTCAAATAAGAAATTAAAACACGAAATAAAAAGGGAGAAGGAAACTTGGCAGGAACCTTGGGAAGAATACCTGCTGAGCCCTGGTAAGTTTGTGCGGGTTTCTTGTTTAATTACAAATTCACCTTTTTTTAGCAGCCATCGCGCCCCTGACGGCGCACGATAAAATCCTAAAACAAGTAAGAAAAAAATCCAAAAAGTAAACTGAGACCAAAACAAAAAATCTGACCAACCCAAAAAAGCTGTGTTTTTTTAAAATAACAACTAGTATAATAATAACAGCAAACATATAATAACAAGAAATGGAGATAGATAGCCAGCAGACGGAGGGGAGCTTCCCAGTGTTTTGTAATGAGTGTCACATGTATGACTATCTGTCTGCTGGACAGAAGTCTTGGGTGTGTGATCGGTGCAATGAGCTCCTGGCCCTCAGGGAACAGGTTCTTTCCCTTGAAGCCAAGGTAGCAGACCTGGAGAAGCAGAGAGAGATAGTGAGGCAGGAGAAGATCTTCAGGGATGCAGCAGGAGCGTCTCACTCCATGCTGAGCAGCTCTCCAGCTGCTTTGGAGAATGGAGATCTTGGGCAGGGAGGACATCAATCTGTGGAAGAGGGACAGGCTCCCTTAGTTGAGACCCCTTCCCTGGAGGATGTGCCCATATTCTCTTGCACCGAGGATACTTCTCCGCAGGTGGTGGGAGGGGGGCTTCTTGTAGTGGGTGATTCAATTGTTAGAAATATAGAGAGACGGGTTTGTGATGGAAGCGTTGACCGCATGGTAAACTGCCTGCCGGGTGCAAAGGTTGCGGACATCACGAGGCATCTAGACAGGCTGATAGACAGTGCTGGGGTGGAACCAACTGTTGTGGTACATGTCGGTACCAATGACATTGGGAAAGCTAAGCAGAAGGTCCTGGAAGCCAAATTTAGGTTGCTAGGTAGAAGATTAAAGTCCAGGACCCCCAAGGTTGCATTCTCAGAAATGCTACCTGTTCCACGCACAGGGCCAGCTAGACAGGCAGAGCTCAGGAGCTTCAATGCGTGGATGAGGCAGTGGTGCCGGGAGGAAGGGTTTAGATTCATTAGGAACTGGGAAACATTTTGGGACAAGCCACACCTGTACAGAAGGGACGGGTTACATTTGAACCATAATGGAACCAGACTGTTGGCGATTAATATTAAAAAGGTTTCAGAGCAGCTTTTAAACTGATTCATAGGGGCAAGTCGACAGGAGCTGGGCAGCTTCCGGTTCGAGAAGGCGCACTGCCTAATATGGAGGGTGGAAGTTATGCACACATTGGTGAGTCAACAGGAAAACTAAATTGTAATAGTCAAGCAGAAGGACATGGTAGACCATCTACAAATTCTACAATCAAATTCTACAGTCAAAATCCACAGTCAAAGTTGAAAGTGCACCAGAAAATTACATATAAATGTCTGTACACGAATGCTAGAAGCATTCAAGCAAAAATAGGGGAATTGGAATGCTTGGTGAAGGAAAATAATATTGATATTATCGGCATAACAGAAACCTGGTGGACAGATGAAAACCAATGGGACACAAGGATTCCAGGTTACAAATTGTATAGGATGGACAGGAGAGGGAGAAATGGTGGTGGCGTGGCCTTGTACATAAATGAGGAGTTAGAATCTCATGAACTCGAAATTCAAGAAAATTCAAACTTACCCACAGAAACATTGTGGATAAAAATCCCAGGACAGGAAACTAATCTGACGTTAGGGATCTGCTATCGCCCTCCCAACCAAACTCCAGAGGCAGATTGCTATTTGGAAAATGAATTTAAGGAGGCCTCAAAAAGAAATAGGGTAGTCATAATGGGGGATTTCAACTATCCCCAAATAGATTGAGTAAATTCTTGTTCTACACATGAAAGAGAGACAAGGTTCCTCGACATGTTAGCCAATTATTCCCTTCAGCAGATGGTCATGGAACCTACCAGGGGAAAGGGGATCCTGGACTTGGTTCTAACTAACGCACAGGATTTGGTTCATGATGTCCTTATAACCGAGCCCATAGGAACCAGTGATCACAACACAATAACCTTCAACTTAACCATGGATAGCAAATTGTCAGTGAAAACTAACACAGAGACCCTAAACTTTCACAGAGGGAATTTTGACAAAATGAGGAAAATAGTAAAGAAGAAACTAAAAGGAACAGTAAAAAAAAGTCAAATCCCTCCAAAATGCTTGGAAACTGTTTAAAAATACGTTACAGCAGGCTCAAATAAAATGCATTCCTAAAAGAAGAAAGAGGATTGGAAAGTCCAAGAGGATACCAGTATGGCTTACGAATGAGGTAAAGGAGGTTATTGGAAAGAAGAAAAACTCATTTAAGAAATGGAAGGCTCTTCCTACCGAGGAGAACAGGAGGGATCACAAACTCTGGCAGACCAAATACAAGGCGATAGTCATGAAAGCCAAGAGAGACTTTGAGGAGCATATAGCCAAGAATATTAAAAATAATAACAAAACCTTTTTTAAGTACATCAGAAGCAGGAACCCAACCAGAAAATCAGTTGGGCCACTTGATAACAATGGTCAGAAGGGGATAATCAGAGAAGACAAGGAGATTGCTGAGAGGCTAAATGACTTCTTTGCCTCCGTTTTCACTGAGGAGGATAGAGAGCATTTGCCTGCCACTGAATTAGTTTTCCCAGGGAGGGAAACAGAAGAATTAAACCTGATAGAGATAAACAAGGAAGATGTTCTTGCATGCCTTTCTAAACTAAGCATCAACAAATCGCCGGGTCCAGATGGCATCCACCCTAGAGTTCTCAAGGAACTCAAGTGTGAAGTTGCTGAACTTCTAGCTAAAATGTATAATCTTTCTCTAAGATCAGGCACTGTACCAGAGGATTGGAGGGAGGCAAATATAACCCCGATCTTCAAGAAAGGATCCAGAGGTGATCCAGGAAACTATAGACCAGTCAGTCTAACCTCAGTTCCAGGCAAACTGATGGAAACCATTATTAAAGATAAAATTACAGGGCACATAGAAAAACAGGCATTGCTGAAAGAAAATCAACATGGTTTCTGCAAAGGCAAATCATGTCTTACTAACTTGTTAGAATTCTTTGAGGGTGTAAATAAATACATAGATAAAGGGGCCCCAGTTGATATTGTATATCTTGACTTTCAAAAGGCTTTTGACAAAGTTCCTCACCAAAGGCTCCTAAAAAAGCTCTCCAGCCACGGAATTAGAGGACAGGTCTTGTCCTGGATTGGTAACTGGCTAAATTGTAGGAAGCAAAGGGTGGCAATAAATGGACAATTCTCCGGATGGAAAGAAGTGAGAAGTGGTGTACCCCAAGGTTCAGTTTTGGGACCTTTACTTTTTAATTTATTCATCAATGATCTGGATGTAGAAGTTAATAGTGAGGTAGCCAAGTTTGCTGATGACACTAAATTGTTCCGGGTTGTGAAAAGTGAAACTGATTGTCGGGAGCTCCAGAAGGATCTCTCGAAATAGTGTGAGTGGGCAACAAAGTGGCAAATGCATTTTAACCTAAACAAGTGCAAAGTTATGCACATCGGGGCAAAGAACCCCAATTATACTTACCAACTGATGGGGACCAAACTTTCTGAGACAACCCAAGAAAGGGATCTTGGGGTTTTGGTGGACAGCTCGATGAAGATGTCAACCCAATGTGCAGCAGCAGTAAAAAAAAAAAAAAGCAAATTCCATGCTTGGCATGATTAGGAAGGGAATCGAAAATAAGTCAGCAAGTGTTGTATTGCCTCTGTACAAATCGATGGTGAGACCACACTTGGAGTACTGTGTACAGTTCTGGTCACCGCACCTCAAGAAGGATATAATGGAACTGGAAAAGGTGCAAAAAAGGGCAACAAGAATGATCAAGGAAATGGAGCGCCTCCCTTATGAAACCAGATTGCCACGCCTTGGTCTCTTCAGCCTTGAAAGACAGTGTTTAAGGGGTGACTTGATCGAAGTGTATAAAATCATGCATGGGATAGAAAAGGTGGATAGAGAAAAATTCTTTTCTCTATCACACAATACCAGGACAAGGGGGCACTCCCTAAAGCTGATAGCTAAGAAAGTGAGGAAAAATAAAGGGAAATATTTCTTCACCCAGAGGGTCGTTGATTTATGGAATTCACTTTCAGAAGGGGTCGTGACAGCTGTCAGCCTTGACAGCTTCAAGGCAGGGCTAGATAGATTCATGGATGCAAAGTGTATCCGTGGTTATTAAAACGGATGTCCATGTGCTGCCTCTATGTTGGTTGAGGCAGGCAGGATTCCCTTGAGTACCATTTGTTGGGGGTCAAGGGAAAGGGAGGGTTTTGTCTTCTCTTTCTGCTCAAGATCCCCATGTACAATTGGTGGGCCACTGTGTGACACAGAATGCTGGACTCGATGGGCTTTGGCCTGATTCAGCATGGCTCTTCTTATGTTCTTATGTTCTTATGTTCTTAACTATAAAAGTCAATTTTATTGTTAATATTTTTTTATTTTAGTGCTGAATGTTTTATCTTGTTTATTCTTGATTGTAAGCTACCTAGAGACACCTCTTGCCAAGATAGGCAATGTATAAACATGATAGATAAAATAAAAGGAATTGATTACATGTTCAGTTACACTGAACAGTGGAAACATTGATTCTAAATAACATTCTCTAAGTAGCAGATTAATGGGTTATGTTGTTTTTTGGGGGGCTGGATATCTTTTTTAAAACTTTCAACTGTATTCAAGGACCAGAATACATTCTCTGTTGTTTAGTGCAGAAAAACATGTATTCCTATCCCAAAAGAAATGGCCTTGGCCAAGAAGAAAAATAAATGTTTTCCTGACATTAATAAACTCATGTTGAAAATGCTAATATCGCATTTTAAAATGCTAATATGATGCCTAAGCTTCCAGGAAACACTCTTATAGATATATTACATATTATAGACCAATTTCCCTATTGAATGGTGATTATAAGCTGTTTACATTAGTTTTGGCTGACAGATTAAAAATATTTTTCAAGAGTTTATTCATGAAGATCAAAGTCTATTGTTACATAAAAGACAAAAGACAATGCGAGAATTGTATTGGATGTAATAGAATATTTACAACAATTTAATGAAAAACAAGCTGGGTTAATCTTCTTAGATGCAGAGAAAGCTTTTGACAATTTTCATTTAAGGTGTGGAAGATATGGACTTTGGAGAGAATTTTATCCAAGGAATTAAATCAATATATACATCTCAGAATTAGGGTTAATGGTGATCTAATTAAACCATGACATATCCAGAAAGGAACAAGACAAGGTAGCCCTTTGTCCCCTGTGTTTTTCCTCCTTTGGCTCTTGAGGTGTTGACTTGACATGGTCCAGAAGAAAGAGAACAGTAGGGAGGTTCAGTTAGCTTAGTTGCCTAGCAACAGATTCAAGATTCCAATCAATGACAGTTGGCTGCAGCAACATTCCGAGGAGTCTCAGCCTATAGAAGAGACTTTGTTCCCTCCGATCTCTTTGCTGGAAATGACATTTAATGCTCAAATGTGATCCCTGTGTATGAATTTCACTCTTGACCCTTAGACACTGACCCTGCTCTTGAAACTTGGATCAAATTTAAATGACTCATTTCCGTGCTTCTCCTCCAAAACACACTTTGCAGAATGAAGTTGCCCTGAATGATCAATTTCAGGAAGGGTTGGCAGATGAGATTCTTCACAAGTTTGTAGAAACTGAATGTATGGGCACAAGGCAAGAATTAATTCAGCTGTTCTTGCAGATAGATTGGCACTATATCAGCAAAAGTCCAGAGCCCATAATAGCAAAGCTGTTGTCATGCTTTGAGATGTTTCTCAACCCATGTATAGTTCTGGGAAAAAAACTTACACTGAAGAATCCTTGAAGATTGGGGATGCTTGGTCTAAGAAGGCAGAGGCAAGTTTACCAAGGCATGATAAACTTTGTACATGAGCAGGTGTCATCAGCCCACAGCCACAAATCTTCAACCCATTGAATCACCTCTCCCTCTTAGTCTTGTGGAAAATGAAAGGAACTTTTACGAATTCCAAAGGGTGCAGAGAGGTTTATTTGCACAAGGTTCAGAAGCAGTAACAACAAGCAATTCTGAACCCCGAGGGGGGTCCAAACTACAGTTTTATAGCTTTCCTTTCTCAAGAACAAAGAAGCACACATAGAAATCTACATTGTATTTCATCAGGTTAGTTTCTCACAGGCATACAATGAAGAGAGTCTTACTTGATACATTGTTTCTGAATGCAATGTGCTTTTGGGTTAGTCACGTATTTGCTAGCACAGCTTTATTCCAGTAATTGTGCAGACACATAATTTTGCTTTAGTGATTTTTCATTATCATTATTATTATTCTACATTTTCCTACTTTATTCTACTTTATTCTTCATTATTCTTCATTATTAGGGGGAAGGCCTCATGGAGGGAAGACCCAGCCATAGCCCCATTAGAATCAAGCCACACAGGGTGCCCTTTGCCTTAAAGGGTAAAATAGATGCAGAGCTGGATAAACTGATTCAGCAGAGTATCTTAGAGCCTGTGGACAGTAGTCCATGGGAAACGCCCATATTTATGCCACTGAAGGCCAATGGTGAAGTTCGAATCTGTGCGGACTACAAGTGCATGCTTAACAAAGCGCTGCAGCAACATTTGTACCCAGTACCAGTGGCCAGTCACATTCTAGCCTCCCTCAGAAGGGGCCAGATCTTTGCTAAGCTTGACCTGGCTTAGGCCTATCAACAATTGCTAGTTGATGAGGAAACGGCTGAGGCCCAAACTATAGTGACTCACAGGGGGGCATTCAAGGTAAAAAGATTGCAATTTGGAGTAAACGTGGCCCCTGGCATCTTCCAGAGTGTAATGGAGCAAACGCTCCGATATATCCCTGGCGTTTGCCCATACTTTGACAATGTCCTCATCGCGGGGGACTCAGCTGACAATTTAGCTGAAAGGCTGAGAGCCATTTTGCTACATTTCCGCCAAGCGGGGCTGAAGCTTAAGCAAGACAAGTGCAAGATCAGGGTTACCTCCATGGAGTTTCTAGGATTCTGCATTGATGCTCAGGGCATCCACTCTGCTGAATCCAAGCTGCAAGCAATTCAGCAGGCCCCAAGTCTCAAATCCAAGAGTGAACTTCAGGCCTTTCTGGGACTGCTAAATTTTTACCACTCATTCCTTCCTCACAAGGCTGCAGTGGCTGAGCCGTTACATCGGCTCTTGGACAAACAGTCCCTGTGGCAGTGGACACAAGCACATGAAAAGAGCTTCAAAGAAGTCAAGGCCTTGCTCTCTTCAAATATGGTCCTCACGCACTTCAATGAGAACTTGCCAGTGTGCATCGCCTGTAATGCGTCCCCTAATGGGATTGGGGCTGTGTTAAGTCACTTGAAGGCTGATGGAATGCAAGTCCCAACAGCATACTACTCTAGAACCTATCATCAGCTGAATGCAATTATGCATAGATAGATAGGGAAGCCTTTGCCATAGTGGCTGACATAAAGAAGTTCCATGACTTCGTATATGGCCGCCACTTCACAGTCTTTACAGACCATAAGCCACTGCTGGGGTTGTTTACAGTGAACAAACAAACCCCACACATAATATCCCCACGAATGCTGAAGTGGTCTATCTTCCTGTCTGCATATGACCATACACTGGTTCACAAGCCAGGCAAAGAAATGGGTCATGCAGATGGTCTCAGCAGGTTGCCATTACAGCAGATAGAGGCAGATCCAGCATCTGCCAATCGCATCCTGTCTATTCAGGACTTGCCTGAATCTCCCCTCAGTGCTAGGGATGTGGCTGCAGAAATAGCCACCGATCACACATTAACACGCGTGGTGACTTGGGCATTGTCTGGATGGCCTGACACATGTCCAGGCTCAGAATTCCAGAGCTTCTGGCAGAGGAAGCATGAGATTTCCACCTTCAAGGGGTGTGTCCTATGGGGTAGCCAGGTAGTAATCCCAACCTCATTGAGGATTAGAGTCCTGCAGTCTCTGCATGAGGGACATCCGGGAATAGTCTGGATGAAGGCGTTAGCATGCAGCCATCTTTGGTGGCCTGGGCTCAACAAAGATGTCGAGGCCCAGGTCCACGGGTGCATTGTTTGTCAACAGTCAAGGCCAGAGATGCCCCAGGCCCCAGTTCATAGATGGGAGGAGACTCCTATCCCATGGTCGAGGGTCCATATCGACTACACTGGGCCCTTTCAGGGACAATTCTTCTTAATTCTCATGGACAGCCATTCCAAGTGGCCAGAGGTCATGCCTGTCTCCTCCACTACCACTGCTAGGACCATCCAGGTACTGAGAGGGATCTTCGCTGCACATGGACTTCCAGATGTCTCCAACAACGGACCCCAATTCACATCATTTGAGTTCAAGGCGTTCCTCCAGGCCAACATGATGCGGCATGCCACATCTGCACCATTCCATCCAGCTTCCAATGGCCAGGCTGAATGAATGGTGCTCACAACCAAGGATGCCTTAAAGAGGATCACTCACGGGACCTGGCATCACAGGTTAGCGGACTTTCTTTTTTGCCACCGCACCACACTTTGCACAGCTACTGGAAAGAGCCCAGCTGAACTCCGTTGGGGTTGCCGCCTCATCACGCAACTGGACAGATTGCACCCAGACCAGGTGGCTTCACAGGTGTCACAGCCGCAGGCACCTAGGAGACTACAAGTGGGAGATCCGGTCTGGGCAAGGAACTATGGACCAGGATATCTCTGGGTCACAGCAATGGTATGCAAGGTCTCTGGGCTGCTGTCATACGAAGTGGCCTTGGATGATGGTCATGTGATCTGACATCACATTGACCAACTGTACTGGAGGCTTCCCAGCAACTCTTCTGCTCCTAGCTCTGCTCTTGGGGGAGATGAGGATCACGGTCTCTCCAACATCCCCAGGCTTCAGCTATTGCTCCAAACAGGGAGTCTGCAGAAAGGGGGTTCGCCATGGAGGCAGCTCCGGCCTCTGGCACTCAGGCCACTCCAACTGCTGGTCTAGGGCTCAATGAACAGTGCTCCCAAGAGGAGTCCATTGGGGACTTGGGGAATTCCACACCACCACTGGACTTGGGAAATTCCACCCCCCCCAAGGAACCCTGGCTTGGATTTAGCAAATCCAGCCAGTCAGCAGCTGGGTGGGTCCCCTGGGTCTTTGGGGCAACAAGGTCCTGGTCTGCCTATCCTGGCAGGCAAGCTGGCAGGCCAGGCACACACACCGGCCATGAGAAGATCAGGGCGGGCCAGAGGTCCTCCCAAATACTTACAAGACTATGTATGGTCCTTGTCAGTTCATGGGCGGGCCTGGTAGTCTGGGTTAAGTAATGCAGCTCAAGGGGAGTGGGGAGTATGGCAATAGCAAGATTGTAGTGTTGTGTATATATAGATGCAACGTAAGCAATGTAATGGAGTGTTGGAGTATTTAAAATAATAAGTGTGCCTTATTATTTTAGCCAAGGGGGGAGGGGTGTTATGTCTTGGGCCAACAGGCACAGGCTGCAGTGATTGGCCCGGGCAGACCAGGTGGATGCCCGGGACAAGAAAGGCTGCTTCCAGCTTTTGCAATGTGCAAAGGTATTGTGCAGGGGGGCTATAAAAGGGGGCCACACCATTTTAAAAGCTGTTCTGTTGGTGTTGCAATAAAGGAGACTGTTGGAACTCGTTGCTTCATCTCAATGCCTCTTTTCCTGAAACAGAACAGCTTTGAAGACAAGCACCACCCAAAACTGATAGAAAACTATGCATGGCATCACAGAATAACACCCACAGCTAATATAACAATGGTCTTTTAGTGCCCTCCTTTTGTAGATTCTGAACCTCCAAGCTGGGCCTACAGAGCCAACCCAGATGAAGTGCACAACAGTTCTTCAAACTGAAAGGACTACCATACAGAGAAAAACATACTACCAGAAATGAAATGTCTTATATGGACTAAATGAAGGATGAATGCATGATGCTCTTATATTCCCAGAAGAGGATCCACCTACTACTGGAAAATCCTCTCATTTCTTTAGGCCATCTGAAATCAACCAGGATCTCCAACTTTTCCCAACATCTAGCTGGATTGCAATCTCAGTGATAATTATTTGAACTTCAGAATGACTTGGGACGCTGTGCTGGACTTTCTCTCAGCTGGGGAGGTGAATGTTCCTAACTACAGTTGTGAAAGGCAGAAGGACCTTTTCAATGTCCTTGAAGGGACTGAGACTGAAATTTCCTCTCAGAACACCACCATGTTGGCCACATGTATGTCCATAACATCCTATACCATACTTCCCACGTTATAGGTGTCAGTAGGTTAAGATGAAATGAAACTTGTCATCCATCCCATTTGTTTAATTTACAAAGAAAAACTCCTGGTTCATTTCTTTTTCAAGAGTGTACTTTATTGAGAACCAAGCGGATACAGATTAGAGCAGTCAGAATCTGTTGGCTTGGCATGAAAATGATGCAATTAACATTTCCTTTTCCCCTGTCCACCCCTCTGTTATCAGTCAATGTCCAATTAAAAGTTCTCAGATAGTTTTGGAAAGGGACCCTCCGTTTGAACCTTTCCCATTTCACATTCCTTTTGCTGACCTTGTGCTTGATTGGTGTTCCTCACATGGTCAGCTCACTTCAAACCCAACCCCCCAACCCCCCCACATTCCAATCTTTCCCTCTCCCACTGTTTCTGATGTCAATCTGGTGAAAGATGCAATGTGAAGCCAGCAGCAGAATGACAGCTATGACCAAACTAATGAGAAGGTAAGCATTCCCTATGCCCAAGTTCCTATCTGCAAGAGAAGAAATCACTTGATTCTTTATAACAATCACCATTTTATAATTAATTTTACTTTTCTTTTTCTGTGAAAAAGGCAGCTCACATTACTGCATACTGTTAATATCACCTTTTCAATTTTTTTTCAGGTCAACTCTGTTTTGAAAGAACAAATTATTATTACAACTTCAGTGACATTCAGACCCTTTCTGCTTCTTTTATACAATTTGTAGATAAAGCATGTTCTTTTAACCCCTCAACCCCACCCCCACCCCATATATTTCTGGCATATGAACAAGATTTCCATTACACAAGAATCATGTTTGGAAAAAACTGGATATGTCATTTCTTGGACTTAGGTAGTTTAAGGGCATTGGACAGATATTCTGCCTTAAGGATTCAAAAATGCTCAGTGGACATCTTGGAATGTTACTGTACAAGGTTAGGGATCTTATCTTCCCAATACCCTTTAATTATTTCAAATAAAATCATTATCCCTATTTTGTATGGAGAGCAGCTTGGATCATTTTCTAGGTGTGGACTATTGGAAAATGCTAAGTTTTTAAATTTCTCTGTCTCACATTTCTTCATTTCTTCTTATTATAAGTTGCTCCCTTTATTCAGGTCTGGCCTCAGAATGATAATGTAGCACTTTGGGATGAATATGCAGCCCAGCAGACCAGCATTGGAGGCCAGGATGGAGAAGACTTGCACAGCTACCATGTATTTTCCTTTGGTGCTCTGGTAGGTGGGCACAAAACTCACCCAAACACTGAAAAAAACCAACATGCTGAAAGTGATCAGTTTGGCTTCATTGAAGGTCCCGGGGAGATTTCTGGCCAGGAAAGCCACTGTGAAACAGATTGCAGCCAGGAAACCCAGGTAGCTGAGAGTGATATAGAACAAGACAACAGAGCCTTCGTTGCATTGCAAGTTGATAACTCCAGGCTGGGAGTGGAGGTCAGAGTCAGGGAATGGTGGAGAAACTTCCAGCCATATGGAACAGATGATAACTTGTACAACAGTACAAGAAAGGATGATGGAGTTGGCCAAGCTCTTCCCCAACCATCTCTTTACCTGTTTTCCTGGTTTGGTGGCTAGGAAAGCCAGTACCACTGTGATTGTTTTGGCCAAGAGTGAAGAAATGGCAATTGAGAAGATGATGCTGAACACTGTTTGTTGTAGAAGGCAAGTGGCTTTCCTTGGTTGACCAATGAACAGAAAAGGAGACAAGAAGCAAAGCAGGAGAGAGAACAGGAGTATGTAAGAGAGATCTTGATTGTTGGCTCTGACAATGGGAGTTTCTTGGTATTGAAGGAACATGTTTAACACAAATCCTGTGGTTAGGAACAAGAATAGGGAAAAAGAGACCAGGATGATCCCCAGATATTCTTCATAAGACAGGAAGGATATAACTTTGGGGATACATTGGACTCGGCCCTCATTTGGATATTTGTCATTGGGACACTTGGTGCATTTTTCCATATCTGAGAAAAGAAAAAAGCAACATTTCTTCAATATTCTGTCCTTTTAAATTTCAAGAAATGTATTCTTGGGACAACAGCTAATAGCGTGAGCATTTTCTAAGAAGCATTTTTAAAAGTTGAAGCAAAAACAAAATTCCGAAGTATATAATCTATCTATCTATCTATCTATCTATCTATCTATCTATCTATCTATCTATCTATCTATCTATCTATCTATCTATCTATCTATCTATCTATCTATCTATCTTTATCTCTCTTCCTTTTTATATATCCTGTCAAATGTGCATAACCTCTATGGGAACTTACAATATTAGAAGTTAATAATGAATCAATCTTTCTACATATTCTGCCTGAGTCCTGCTGGGCAGCATTTCTTAATGTAATAGCAGTAGCGATAGCACTTAGAATCATATACCACTTCATAGTCCTTTAACTGCCCTCTCTAAGCAGTTTTCAGCATATTGCCACCAACACTCTGGGTCCTCATTTTACTGACCTTGAAAGGATGGAAAGTTGAGTCAACCTTGAACCAGTCAGACTCAAACTCCTGACAATGGGCAGAGTTATCCTGCAATACTGCATTCTAACTACTGTACCACTATGGCTCAGGGACTCATCTAATGGACACAGGTGATGTGTATCTTGTGAAATCTAGCAATCTGTCAGAGAAAGTTTTAGTCATGAAAATAATCTGGAATACCTAATGGGATCAATAGTAATATGGGTGCATAATAACTGTCCATAGCACTACATTGTGCACCAGTGATGCCTTCCGAGTGATTCTCATGGGGATGCTCATACAAAATACATTGCAATGATCCTTGCAATAATTATTTTAAGGTAATTCCCCAAGTTTCAAAGAAGTCTGATGTTCCTAGAAGTCAAAATATAGAGAGAAACATCCAAACTAAAAAAAAGAAAAAAAGAGAGGAGATATATTATCTGGCTGTAGTAAAGATTACCCAATATGCCACACCCACTTATCTCTTCCCAATTCCTTCTTTGTTTTGCTCTTCTTCATGTTACATAGGAAACTTTGCAAAGGAGGAGAAGGAGAACAAGGAGGAGAAGAAGAAAAAGAAGAAAAAGAAGATGTATTTTGAAGATGAATATTGTAAAAAAAGTACAATTTTTTTTTATTGAGACTTATAAACAATGCACTAGCTGTTTCACTCCCATGAAAAATTCTCTGGATGAATCCACTTCCAATGTCAACCCTTTTCTTTGGTGTCACCCACCCTCCAGAATGGAGATGGTCCCTTCCAGACAAGGAACACAGTCATAGCAGCAAACTGACTCTCCTTCTCGCTTCCGCTTAACAAATCCAGGATGACAATTTTCCACGCATTTGGACTGAGGCAGAGTCTAAACAGAAAAACCAGCAATGCCAAAGAAAGTGTGTTAGGACTCACCATCCATGGAAAATAAAGGTCAAAATGAACATTAACAAAAGAGTCTCTGGCCTTCACTTAGATAAGTATGATTTCTCTAACTAGTTCCAAATAGTTGCTAGAGATACGATTTCTGACAATTTCTTCTTTTAATTCACCTCTTTTGCTTTAGGATTTCTCATTGTAATAAAGGACCATTGCAAAGCTACTCCCCTTTGAAAGTAGTTTAAAATAGTCTCCCAGTTAAGATATATAGAAACACCAATATTTCTCCCACCTTGTTGTACAACTTTAGCCATGACAGAATATCTTTATTGATAATAAATTTCTGCCTTTCAAAGCTCCCCATTTGCTTGTCAACAGGATCCCACCTGGGAAGAAGGACCCAGCTTATGATATTCAGATCTGCTGCTACATCTCCATTTTGGTCCAAATACAATTTTCTATGGGAAATATTGCAAAACTCATTCTTCTGCAGAAATGGATGGAACTAGAATAGAAACATCCAGGAATTTTAAAAACTGAATATTTGGTTTCTTATCCCTTTTCACATTCAAATCTTTCCTCTACAGATGTCTAACTTGAACATATGTGAGTTGGGAAACCAGATGTTACCACTATCTTCAAAAGTGAAAAAAAGGACTCAGATAAATTGGTCAATATCTATTGAAAAATGTGTACTGACAACATATACTGTAATTGACTGAATTTGTCTATTAAAGGGAACATTTTAGCCATTGCAGTTCATGGAGCAGTAGTGTAATGGGCCTCCCAGGGACATCAAGAACTGCCCACACAATTCCTTTATGCATTAGTTATAGCTTATAAATTCTCTTCAGGCATAGCCCCATGTAGAGCGCTTTGCAATAGTTCAAGAGGGAGATGACCAGGGCTTGAGTGACTAAGCACAGGGAATCCTGATTCAAGAAAAGGTGCAACTAATACACAGCACAAAGTTGTACAAAGGCTATTCTAGCTATGACTGCCACCTGCTCTTTGAGCAGGAGTTGCAAGTTCAGGAGAACCCCAAAGTTGTGGACCAGGTCTTTCAGGGATAGTGCAAACCCATCCAGAACTAATGATGCTAAATTAATGGATCCTGAAGATCCATGCAACTGAAGCCATTTGGTCTTGCCAGGATTCAGCCAGTCTCTTGTCCCTGATCTCCACAACTTTATTCCCTGAGTGGTTACGTTGGCCTTTTGTAACACAAGAGGATTGAGAAGGTTCCTCTCCCTCTCCCTTGGAGTTTCATGGATTGTAGTAGGACCTACATACCTTCCATGGCTTCAGACTTTGAGCCTCCAGCTTCTCTTTGCCATTTTTGCTTCTCCTCCTAGATCTGGAAGAATATGCAGCTTTCAAGGCATAGGTCAGAGTCTTAATAACACTGTGCAGATGGAGGTGAAAAGGGATCCATATCCTCCTCCTTTCCTCTTCAGGTTCCAGTGGTGCTTTCTGGGTGCATCTTTTCTGGCCTTTGACTGAAAAAATGTGCTTTGAAAAAGAACAATGAAAATACCGATTTTCCAATTTCACAAAGAGTTTGGTTCCAAGGGGATCATCTTCTGGCCTTTTCTTTTCCTGAAAGGCAAAGCTCCAGATGCTATGGACATATTTGTAAAGGTCCAACCGTTTCAAAACCAAATGATCAATGCTTTCCATAATCCAAACTTTCCCTTCAATAGAGCCTGGCACACCTTCAAATGTTAACTGGAAAGTAAGAATTCTATCCCAAACGTTAACGTGTTCTATGTAGTTCACAAAGACATTGACTTGTCTCCACTTGGAGATGGCATCCATGAAGGGTGTTGTATGTCCAGTTGCTGGGAATCGTTGTGATATAACCACACAAATTCCATTCTTGACAAGCATAGCAGTAAAAGTCCTCATGAAATTCTCTCCCTCCTCTGTGTCTGAAGAAAAAAGACCAATTAAGGTCCATCTGAAATGGAGGAGCAATTGGACAATTGCTTGATATGTGATCCCTTTTGGGGGGAGGATCCGGTGGAAAAAAAGGAAATCCACTTTTATCACTCAGAGCCTCTGAAACAATTGCATCACTGATCTGAAAATGCAATGAGGAATGCTATACTATATTTGAGGACAGATCAAGTCTGAAATACTAGATTTTAATAAATCCAACTTGCTACTCATGAACATATTAGAATAGTATACTGTTAATCACTCAAACCATATCAAGATACAGGATATAACATACAGAACATTAGCAAGACTGTACATAAAAATAAAAAAGTTAAAAAGAAAGAATAAAGAACGCAAATTATATTTCTGTACCATGTTAGCAGTGAAAGGAAACCAGGTGGGCAAGGAAAACTCTGTCTGGACAACATGAAAGCTGACTCCAGCCAGAGCCAGAGTGTGGAACAACTTAAAGAAGCAGAGCAAGACTGGAAGCTGTGGAGAGATTTGGCCCATAGAATTGCCAAGAACAGTTTTGTTCAAATAAATGCCTCTATTATGTGTTGTTTTTGAATTCTGACTATATGGGGAATATGTTTTTTTTTAATATAAGGATCACAATAGGTCACTGGTCTATTGTACAATCCAAGATACTTATCTCTCCATTGTTTATACACTTGACATTGGAATAATGGATGTGTTATTTCTTCTATCTCTAGAGCTCTGCAAATATAAGTGTGTTATATAAAAGGGATTTGTTTAAATCTTCCATAACGAATCATTGTGTCCAACTGCTCATATCTTGTTCAAGTAAATACCATGTATTTTTGCACTGAAATTTCTTTGGAAGGTCTATTTGTAATGGCTCATTAATTTCAATGTGCCAGTGAGGATGGGCGTATCTTTCTCTACTTTGATATCCAGAATTCTTTCTGCAGCAATCTTTTTAGCTCGTCCTCCAGTTGTGCAAAAGACAGGGAGACCAAATACAATTTGTCAGTTGTACAATCCAAGAGGTATTTAATTAAAATATTGTTTGTTCTACAAGACAGAATTTTGGTATTCTCTCATTTTCCATAGTGTTAATTTTACACTATTAAATATATTTCTGAATTTTAGACAAATAATAATAATAATAATGATAATAATAATAATAATAATAATAATAATAATAGCATAAATTCTGAAGTCAGTTCTGAGGGCAGCAGCTGAGGTTCTTTTATCCACCTGTAAGATACATTTCAGATTCTGTAATTTTGTTTGTTCTAGTAGTGGTATATTTTAAGTACTAATTATCAGCTGTACATAAGAGCATTTCAGTAATCTTGGCATTATAGACTGTAATACATTAGCATAAGGAAGCTGGAATGTTATTTTTTTTAATTAATTCCTTTTTCTAAATCAGCTTCTTTGATCCAGTCTCAGAGAAAACTACCCCTAGATAGGGAAAGATGTTAATTCAGTCTATTGGCTCATAATCCAACAGTCATCTATGGCTATGATGTTATTTCCAAAGACCATAAACTTTTATTTATTAATAATCACAGAATTGATGGAGGAGAATATTTAAAGCTCATTGTTGAAATGCAGAGTCCTTGGTACTTTCTGAGCTTGGTTGTTTTCTTGCAGATGTTTCATTACCAAATTAAGTAACTTCGTCAGTGCTAGTAGGGAGTGGGGTTTGCTCATATTGTTTATTGTTTAGCCTAGTCAATGTCGGTGGAAGTGGTCTTGCTGGTTCCTTGGTTAGACATTATTTAGACCAGGGGTAGGCAACCTTGGCTCTTTTATGACTCGTGGATTTCAACTCCCAGAATTCCTGAGCCAGTCATGTTGGCTTAGGAATTCTGGGAGTTGAAGTCCACGAGTCATAAAAGAGCCAAGGTTGCCTATCCCTGATTTAGAAGAACACAAACACACTGCAGCAAACCCGAACATCACATCTATACAGAATCTTCCAACAAAATGGATATCCATATCCATCAAAAACTTCTTGACCAATCAACCTAATACAGCACAACCAGCACAAGTTGTGAAAAGGATACTACTGCTGTACATTAAAGACATCTCAGAAATCAGCAACAAACTATTACAACCACATGGTATCTCTGTAGCACACGCATGAAGTAAAGCCCTCCAAAATATCCTAAGTAAACCTAAAGATCCAGCAGCCCCAGAAAAAAAAAACAGGAGTCCTGTACAACATAGAGTGTAAGGACTGCAACAGCCACTATGTAGAATAAACAGGTAGAAGACTGGCAGAGAGCATCCATGAATACCAATACCAAAAGACCTTTGATTGAACACAGAGCCTCTCCTCACCTTCACAATTGTGCGGTAGAAGCACCCAAAGCAATGGGGATGGTGTCATAAGAGGATATGTCTGCTTTTTCCCACTCGCCAAAGTGCATCTCAATCAATGGCCATGACACCTATAAAGGCCATGTTGAAAAGCAGTTCTTGAATTCCATAGACAAAATATGGTTGTATCTATTGCTCACCCACAAACTCCCTACTCACTTTATCAGATAGAGAAACACATACACAAACCTGTGGGACTTTGTAGGTGCCTACTAATGTTGACATCTGAATGGAGGTTTCCATCTTAGCTGCATCAAGAAGAGCCAAAAGGTTTTCCTTTCTGCCACAGCTGTAGTTGGGAACATTGGCTTGTCCACTGGAGAGCATGTCCAGCAGGGCTTCTGAAGTGGCAAGGGTGCTGGCATAGTTGTCATGCATGTTGTAGCCAAGTGTGAAATTGGGCAGGAACTGGGGATTCTCATTGACCATTTGAATGGCAAAAATTAGTATTAGCTGTTTAAAATAATTTGTCCTACTGTAAAAAAAATGTTCATGTTATTACCATCAACAGAAACAACAACACAAATTTCAGTTTAATCCTCTTTGTCTCCCCAAGCCTACCAAGTCTTAAGCCAATACAGTTCCAAAGTCCAAGGCAAATGAGAGCCACCCATTAGCACATATTTTTAAAGATAAACATAGTTTATCTTTATTGAAAAGATGGGATGGAGATTGTCCTCTACCATGGTTAAGAATCACAAATACACAATTATTTCTACCAGATTTACTTTTCATTTGCCCAGTATCCTGTATTCAAAATCATTCAACATTAAAGTAGAATCACCCCAAAATGAAGAGGATGTTTCATAAGTGACCCATAAAGTCATCCTCTGTTCCTGTAAGGATCAGGTATTGAATATTGTATCAATGAATGCTTATATAAATATGGAAATGAGGTGGGCAGAGGACTCTACAACCCTCTCAATCACTACTTTAAACCAGTATTCCAGTGATGAAGTCAGTATTGAATGAGAATGGATAAATAATCTGGACTTATCTCAGGTTTTCTTTATCTCATGTTTAGATTTGAGTCTCTTCCACAAAAGAAGAAAAAAGAGCAAAGCCATGAAAAATCAGAATGATTCAAGAAATTAGATGGGTCTTGCAATATAGGAGTAAGTGAAATTGCTGGTTGCTGGAATTGGGTATGTCTAGTTTAACGAAGAGAAGGACGAGGGGGGACATGATAGCAGTGTTCCAATATCTCAGGGGATGCCACAAAGAAGAGGGAGTCAAGCTATTTTCTAAAGTGCCTGAAGGCATGACAAGAAGCAACGGGTAGAAACTAATCAAGGAGAGAAGCAACCTAAAACTAAGGAGAAACTTCCTGACAGTTAGAACAATTAACTAGTGGAACAACCTGCCTCCAGAAGCAGTGAATGAGCCAAAACTGGAAGTTTTTAAGAAGAGACTGGACAGCCATTTTTCCGAAATGGTGTAGGGTTTCCTGCCTGAACAGGGGGGATGGACTAGATGACTTCCAAGGTCCCTTCCAGCTTTATTATAAAAAAAATAAAGATTGTTAGATCTGCAGATGGAGGGTATACAACTCCATCACATTTAATAACGTACGAGCGAGACTGACTAGAAGGAACCATGTTGAAAGGCAACGTTCTAGGTGATGATGTTGTTTCAGTGGTGACTATACCAATGAAATGGTCTCCTGGCCTGTAAAATTTCCATGGTTTTTTCCCATCCCGGATCTCAAAATTCAGTGGACACTTCATGTTAAGCTTCTCAGAGATTGCCTGAGACACCAGCAGCATCAGAAGCAGAAGATCCATAACTCATAGGGCTGAATCAATTCCTTTCTTGTTTCTAAACATGAACAACAAGAAGAGTTGGAAGAATTCAAAGAATTCAATTTCCTGATTCCAAGGGACACAAACCAATCTTTGCTGGAAAGGAGAGAAAGATACAGCCAAAAGCACAATCCCTGCCTGTCCCAAAATGTGAGCCACATAGAGTGTAATCTGTGGCATTTATCCTTTTCTGATGCAAGATCCATTTCATGTTGTTTCAGTCGGATGTTAACATCAAAGGCAGTCACTTTAGCAGAATAGGTCTCAAAGATCAGGAGAGTGATCAATTACGGTGATAAACAACTTCTCCTCTGGGAACACTGAAGTTCATGTAAGTGAAAAATGACAAATACATCCCTGGGAATGTTGTCATCCTTTTGTCAGAATATGTCCAGAAAATGATGCTGGAGGAAAACAGTTCAACATTGAGGTAACTGACTTCTGCTCTCCTTTATTGTGGTGTCTTGTCTCTCCAGAGGCTTCTGAGGAAGGTCACCCAGAGCTATGGAGTTTGGTTACTCTACTGTATGTTGATGTCACAACTCTAATACTGCCTGTCTTTTAATACAAAGGAGGCAATCAATATCCTTGAACCTGTCCTAATGTTAAGAGTAGAATCTTTTTGTGATTTTCTTTTCTATTCTTTCTCCATTTTTCAATCCCAAATTGGAGCTGATTTTAAAATTGTTTATATAGAGAAAAAATTAAAAGGGGCATAGAAGGTTTTTTTTCCTTGATACTATCTGTGCTGTCTTTCCCTATTCATATAAGCAGTGCTGGGATTCATCCGGTTCGCACCAGTTTGGCCAGGCCCAGAACGGACTTCTGGAAGCGGCATCCACACAGAGAACCAGTTATTCACATCTTTGAATTCTACCACTGCATAGAAGACACTGAAATCCTCTATAATTTGAAGTTTCTTGGTTTTCTAAATGAAGAGTGGGCTATGAGGCCTGCAGGTGAGATGGTGGTGGTGCCACAGTGTGGTGGATGGAGCGACTCAATTTCTTGCCACATCCACCCAGAAACTAATTTGGTGGGATCTGGAATTTGAAATTGGTATTTTTTAACTTAAAGTTCTGGAAGATGAGAACTTTGCTGAGAATTTAGTATCAGAAGGCTCCAATTATGATTAATGGTGATTTAGCTAAACCATGTGATATCTAGAAGGGGACAAGACAATATTGTTATTTGTCATCTTTGCTGTTTATTTTGGCTCTTGAAGTGTTGACTTGTCATGGCCCAGGAGAAAGGAGAGAAGAAGGGAGTTTTCGTTAGGTTAGTTGCCTAGCAACAGAGTCAAGATTCCGATCAGTGACAGTTGGCTGCAGCCACATTCTGAGGAGTGATAGCCCATATAAAAGACTGGGTTCCAAATCTTCTCTTTGCTGGAAATGACATTTACTCAGTGTGATCCCTGTGTACTAATTTATCTATTGACCTTTAGACTCTTGGACTGGTTGAGAACCATAACCCCGCTCTTGAGCCTTGGAGCAATTTTGCATACTCCTCTTTGGAAAACACAATTTGCAGAATGAAGTTGCCCTGAATGACCAATTTCAGGAAAGGCTGGCAGATAAGATTGTTCACAAGTTAGATTGTTCACAACTGAGTGTCCAGGTACAATGTTATGTCTGCTGCACCTCACCCATGTTTAATGTTAGAAAACCTCAACTGAGGAACCTATACATACATCATTTGAAAGATACTGAGAAGGGCACAGAGATGAGACAGAGACTTTGCTTGTACTGTGGTGGCCAGGGATATATAGCAGCAAACTACCTTGACAGGAAACCCAGATCAGACCTCTCAGTAAATATTTCAGGTTTATGTGGGCAACCAAACTGGGGACAAGTTTAGGCAAACCAATCCCAAACACTGTGTCCCACTCCATGAAAACATCTAGTGATCTTAGTGTCATTGCAAAAAGCAGCAAAAGAATCTTAAGAGAAACAGATTTCCTTTAAAATTCACCCATCTATCCAAAAGACAGAGAGAACTTTTATAATGGGTCTGTTAGGAAACAATTTATGGAACAATGGAAAGTAAAGTAGTTAAGAGAGAGTTCAAATCTACTGTGATGCAGCAGTTGAGCTATTGGATGAAGAGCAGGGCAACCAAGTTCATATTCATAATTATCCAAATCTTATCTCCAAAAGTTATTGGAATGGAATAAAAAGAGGAATGAGAACTATGTCCACCACTTTGAGCTCCTGAAGTAATTTGGGTTATACTGCAAATAAAAGAAAATGAATGAAGACTTAATGTCTGAAGAAGATAAGAGTCATCTTGGTTCTCTGGGGATAGGGTGGGAAAAGATGGTGTTTCAAGGCAAGATTGTTTATGTTGTCAAGTTCAGCAATGCCCTACTTTCCCTTCCCTTTCCCCTGACACACAAACACACACACAAACATAATGAAATCTTGTTGTCTCAGGAATCTTGGAGGGGTGAAATGATGGAGACATAAGGAAAAATTGCCTGGGGTACTCCTAGTTTTGGTTCTCAAACCAATTCAACTAAAACAGATTTCCAGAGATTACATCATGGGTTGTTTATTGGAAAACTTTGTAGACTTGGAAATATCCAATAGTCCAGTAGTGCAAAGTTTGGCTTCACTGAAGGCCCCAGGGAGATTTCTGGCCAGGAAAGCCACTGTTAAACAGATAACAGCCAGGAACCCCATGTAGCTGAGGGTGATGTAGAACATGACAACAGAGCCTACTCTCCAGGCTGGGAGTAGAAGTCCGAGTCAGGAAATAATGGAGAAACTCCCATCCAGATGGAGAAGATGATAATTTGGACAGTAGAATGAGAAAGGATGATAGTTGCTTGTTGGAGAAGGCAGGTGGCATTTCTTGGTTGACCAATGAAGAGAAAAGGAGACAAGAAACAAAGCATGAGGGAAACCAGGAGGATGCATGAAAAGTCCTGGTTGTTGACTTTGACAATGGGAATTTCATGGTATTTGATAAAAATGATTAAAATAAGGCCTGTGGTGAGGAAAAAAGTAAGACAAAAGAGACCAGGATGATGCCAAGATGTTCTTCGTAAGAAGGTTATAGCTTTGAGGATATATTGGAGTTGGCCATCATTTGGATATTTTTCATATGAACACAGTGCATTTTTCCATATCTGAAAAAACAAAAATCAATATTTGTGTAATATTCTATTATTTCACATATCAAGTAATACAAAAACTGATACCAGCAGCAGTTTCCAACATCTTCAGAGAAAAAAGATAAGAATATTATTTTCTAAAGAAGTCCTGGGATCTGAATGATTTTATTTTTGTATTATATGTAGAACCTTCATGGGAATCTACAATTGGTCTCTGAACGCAATTCAAAGTGTTGGTTATGACTTATAAAGCCCTACATGGCTTCAGACCAGGTTACTTACGGGACCGTCTGCTGCCCCATGAAACCCAGCGACCGGTTAGGGCCCACAGAGTCGGCCTTCTCCAGGTCCCGTCAGCCAGACAGTGTCACCTGGCGGGGCCTAGGGGAAGAGCTTTCTCTGTTGCGGCCCCGGCCCTCTGGAATCAACTCCCCCCGGAGATCCGTATCGCCCCCACCCTCTCCGCCTTTCGTAAACTGCTCAAAACACATCTTTGCCAACAGGCCTGGGGCAGTTAACATCTTGCCCCTAGCCAGTGTATGTTTGTGTGCATGTTTGTTGGACGGTTGTTTTTTTTTAACTCAGGGGTTCTTTTTATATATGTATTTTATGTTAGATTTCTATTTATGCTGTGAGCCACCCTGAGTTCCAGGAATAGGGTGGCATAGAAATAAAATTAATAATAATAATAATAATAATAATAATAATAATAATAATAATAATAATAGTAATAGTAATAGTAATAGAGATAAATAGTGAATTATTTAGTCTTTCTAGGTAAACCTCCTGGGTCATGTCATATGGTTCTTATTAATATAATGGATTCACAGGATGCCTACCTTGTGAAATCTAGTCAGAGAAAGTTAATCCTGCAAATAATATGGAATGGCTACCAGGAGCAGTGGTAATATGTGTGTAATTATGTATAGCCATAACTGTCCACATTATGGATCAGAGACAACTTCTCAGTGATCCACAAAGAGAAGGCCATGTAGAATGCATTGCAATAATCCTTTGAGTAGATGGACCTAAAACAATTCTCAAATTTCAAAAAACTCTGATGTTCTTAGAGAGTTAAATGTGGAAGGGCATATCCAAACTACAAAGCAGAAGGGTTATTTTCTCTACGACCGGTGAGAGCGCACAGGGTCGGCCTCCTCCAGGTCCCGTCAGCGAAACAATGTCGTCTGGCGGGCCCTAGGGGGAGGGCTTTCTCTGTTGCGGCGCCCGCCCTCTGGAACCAACTACCTCCTGAAGTCCGTGTTTCTCCGACCCTCCCGGCCTTCCGAAAGAATTTAAAAACCTACCTCTGCCGGCAGGCCTGGGGATGATTGTTGATTGTGGTGTGATTGATGAGTATGTATGTGTTATGTCTAGCCCCTCTCAGCTCCCAAGAATCCACTTAACGAGGTCGTTAAGAGTTGGTCAATTAGCACACTTCACACGAAGGCAGTTCAAAGCAAGCTGCCGGCATTTGTTGTTGGTCTGAACGGCAAAAACTGCTTTATTCGACAGTTAAGACAAACACACTAGGAAACTCAGTTACAACTCACTGCGAAATCCCCCAGGCCACTCCTTGAGTAAACGTTGCTCGTGACTAAGGCTGAGGCTCTCGTTCCCCTGCTAATATAGCCTCCCATACGTCACTTCCTTCTTCCACCCAACTGACCCCTTCGCCTATCAGACCGTCTGAATCGTGGATCAATCCAGCTAGCTTCCTGTTCCACATCTGAGTCATCCCCCTGAGAGTCTGACTCAGCATGTATACCAAGCTCCTCGTTATCTAGCTCGGCTGCCGGGAGGGGAAAACACCCAGAAGGGCCTGCCTGTGCTGCGTCATCATCTGAGAAGTACCCAGCATGGCCAGAGACACTCACAACACTATCCCCCCCGCAGGCCCCTCCTCCGGGGTCCGTCGCATGGGATGCGGTTTGGAGGGAAACGGGGTATGAAAATCCCAAATTAACTCAGGAGCCACAATATCCTGAGCATCCACCCAAGTGCCAGCGGCTGGCCCACCCCCGGTCCAATCAACCAAATATTGGAAGCGGTCATCGAGCCATCGGGAATCTCGGATGCCGGACACCTCCAACCGGGAAACAGGAACGTGAGCACGGCGAGCTGTCGGGCCCGGATCAGGAGGTCGAAGCGGAGAATCAGGGTTGACAGGAACAAGCAAGGAGCGATGAAACACGGGATGTACACGAAGAGACCTAGGCAAAGTCAAACGATAGGTCACCGGATTGATGACCGTCTCCACAGGAAAAGGGCCCAGGAAACGTTGGTCAAGCTTGCGGTGAATTCTCCCTGGAAACAAGTACTTGGTGGAGAGCTGTTGGTCGTTGATGAAACAACGCAAATACTGCTCCAGGATGCCAATCACTTTTTCTGTACCCCCATCAGTCTCTGGGTGATGCGTGGAGGCTAGATTAACTTGGACTTGAAGCGCAGACATGAGTTCTCTCCAGAACTCCGAGGTGAACTGGGTTCCTCGGTCGGACACTATTTTGTCCGGCAAACCGTGTAGCCGAAAGATATGTTGAATGAACAGCTGAGCAGTGACCTTGGCTGTCGGTATTCTTCGGCAAGGAATGAAATGTGCCATTTTGGTCAGCATGTCCACCACTACAAAGACAACGGTGTAGCCGGCAGAAACAGGTAGACAAGTCAAGAAGTCCATGGAAATAGCTCCCCAGGGTCTCTCCGGCGTGGGTAAAGGCTGTAATAATCCCGGAGGGGCTCCTGTGGCATGTTTTGCCTGACGGCACCGTACACAGGAATTCACATAAGACTGAACATTATGGCGAAGTCTGGGCCACCAAAAAGTCCGAGACACTAAGTGGAGGGTCTTAAAGAAACCAAAATGACCTGCCGCAGGGTTATCATGGCATTGAGTCAGGATGAGACCACGGAGAGGGCCTGCTGGAACATATAACAGGTTGCGGAAGCGTAATAGTCCCTCGGACAAGGTCCAAGGTGAGTCGGGACCCACCTCTTGTTTCTTCCGTATCGCAAAGTCCTCTAGTTGTTGCGCTTCCCGAATCTGTCGTCGTAGATCTACCGATCATGCACGGCTGCGATCGATTCGATAGGCAGAATGGTTCGAAGCGGTAAGGGGTCCTTGAGCTGTAGATACTCAGGTTTACGGGACAAGGCATCTGCTCTTTTGTTGTACCCTTTCGGAATGTAGGTGACTTTGAAGTTGAATCGAGCGAAGAACAAAGACCAACGGATCTGACGTTGATTCAATTTCCTGGCAGATTGCAGAAATTCCAAGTTTTTATGGTCAGTCCGAACTTCAACTTGGTAGCGAGCTCCTTCCAGGTGGTGTCTCCAGGTCTCAAAAGCAGTCTTGATGGCCAATAGTTCCTTTTCCCAAATGGTATAATGGCGTTTGGAGGGGCTCAATTTCCTGGAGTAATAAGCACACGGGAACAGGGGGCCGCTATCTTGGCGTGTTTGAAGTAGCACGGCCCCTACCGCCACATCGGAGGCGTCGGCCTCCACTACAAAGGGACGACAAGGATCTGGATACTTGAGAATGGGTTCCTGAACAAAAGCCTTTTTGAGGGTCTGAAATGCCTGTTGCTCGGCATCGCCCCACTGGAACTTAATGCCTTTCCGTAACAGTCGAGTAAGGGGCGCAGTCAAGGCAGAAAATCTCGGAATGAACATCCGGTAATAGTTCGCAAATCCCAAAAGTCTTTGGACATCTTTTGCTTTGCATGGGGGTTGCCAGGTTTGCAAGGCTTCAACCTTGCCAGGATCCATGGCGATGCCTTGTGGAGAAATCACATGTCCCAGAAACTCAATGGTGGTTTGATAGAATTGACATTTCTCTAACTTGGCATAAAGGTGATACTTTCGTAAGCGTTGCAAAACTCGCCGGAGATGCTGGAGATGAGTTGCTCGTGACGGGGAGTAAATCAGGATGTCATCGAGGTAAACCACCACAAATTGATCCAATAAATCCCGGAAGATGTCATTCATGAAATGTTGAAAGACGGCCGGAGCATTGGTGAGTCCAAAGGGCATGACGGTATATTCAAAATGACCATACCTGGTCCCAAACGCGGTTTTCCACTCGTCCCCCTCTCGGATGCGAACCAGGTTGTAAGCACCCCGTAGATCTATCTTGGTGAAGATGGTCGCTGATCGGAGACGGTCCATGAGATCAGGAATCAAAGGCAGAGGGTACCGGTTGCGCACCGTGATGGCATTGAGCTTGCGATAGTCAGAGCATAAGCGTAAATCTCCGGTTTTCTTCTTCACGAATAACACAGGAGCTGACAAAGGCGAGGAAGAGGGACGAATGAAACCCCTGGCCAGGTTTTTGTCCACAAAGTCTTTTAATGCGGCCAACTCGGGTTCTGACATGGAGTAAAGGCGTCCCCCTGGAAGCTTGGCATTTGGCAGCAAATCAATGGCACAGTCATATGGTCTATGCGGAGGTAATTGGTCTGCCTCTTTCTCACTGAATATATCTGCAAAGTCCGCTAGGTCGGCCAGCAAGGTGATGTCAGGGTGGGATGGTAGTTGGGCTGCGCAAACGTGGCGTACGTGGTCAACACATTGCAAACTGGGAAATGAAACACAGTTCTGGGACCACACCACACAAGGATCATGGGTTCTCAACCAGGCTAAGCCGAGAACTAAGGGGAAATGAAGTCCCTTGGTAATATAGAATTGGATGGCTTTTTCATGTTGTCCTATGACCAGGCGTATGGGCTGGGTCATGAACTTGATCGGTCCAGACAACAACTCACGACCATCGATTGTCTCAACCAACATAGGCGGCTTTACAGAGCACAAAGGTATGGCATGCTGACGAGCGAAAGCTTCATCCATGAAATTAGTGGTGGCTCCAGAATCCAACAAGGCGTGTGCCGGAATGCCCTGTGCATGATTTCCCAGAAGTATATTGGTTGCTAGGATCAGATGTCTCGGAGGACCGGGGTCTTCGTCTGCGGAACTGGGACTGGGTTTGGCGCCTGCCCGACCCAATGTTTCCATTAGGCCGGGCTCTGGCCGTTTCCCGGCAAGGTGGCTTGAAACTGCTGAGTGGGAGGCCGAGCTGGAACAAGAGTAGGACCTGCCGTACCACGTCTTTTCTGGGGGCAGGCCATGACGAAGTGACCCATCTCTCCACAGTACAGGCACAATCCCTCAGCTCTCCGTCTTGCCTTCTCAGCCTCGGTCAAGCGAGATCTGGCTGCACCAAGATCCATGGGCTCATCTCTGGCCATGGGTACAGGACGCCTCTCAGTGTAAGCCGGCAATGGTTGGAAAATACGTCTGGGTGCCGGGATAGGTGGAGTGATAGGTAGGGTCTGGAATCCTCTGCGTGGTGCAGGAACTGGCTTGGCACTTCCGGTGACTGGAACCATCTGTTTGACCAAGCGGGCATCCATGGCTTGCGTTTGCGCTTCAAGAGCCAAACAATGTTGGTATAATGCATCCAGGGTTGTGGGTATTACAGTAACTTTCAATCCATTCAGGATCTTGGAAGACAGCCCATCTAGAAAGATTTCCATGAGAGCCTCATCATTCCACTTGATTTCTTGAGCTAGGCGGCGAAACTCTGATATATATTCCGCTACGCAGCGCCATCCTTGACGTAGCTCTTGTATCCGCCGGGTGGCATTTTGCCTACGAAGGGGGTCAGCAAATTCTCTTTCCATCAGCTGGCAAAATCCTGCATAATTGCGCAGGACAGGATCTTGTCCGTCTATCAGAGGAGACGACCAATCAGCAGCTGGGCCAGAGAGTAAACTTAAAATGAACGCTACCTTCGTTTCATCCAGCTGAAAATCTGCTGGAGTTGAGGCAATGAATATTTTACATTGGTTCAAAAAAGCTGGAAATTTACTACGTTCTCCAGTGAACTTATCAGGCAAGGCTAAGTAACATCTGCTTTGTCTGGGAGGAGGGGCTGGAGCTTGTGCTCCTGCAGCTTGAAGTTGCTGTTGCAAATGTCCAATTTGTTGCTGGAGAGTTTGAACTAATTGGTACAGAGCCGGGTTATCTGCAAGGAGTTGTTCCATGATGTCACTGAAAGCTCGGACTAATGTTCGTCCTTTCTGTTTTTTTTTGTGCTGAGTCACGAGCAATCTGTTATGTCTAGCCCCTCTCAGCTCCCAAGAATCCACTTAACGAGGTCGTTAAGAGTTGGTCAATTAGCACACTTCACACGAAGGCAGTTCAAAGCAAGCTGCCGGCATTTGTTGTTGGTCTGAACGGCAAAAACTGCTTTATTCGACAGTTAAGACAAACACACTAGGAAACTCAGTTACAACTCACTGCGAAATCCCCCAGGCCACTCCTTGAGTAAACGTTGCTCGTGACTAAGGCTGAGGCTCTCGTTCCCCTGCTAATATAGCCTCCCATACGTCACTTCCTTTTTCCACCCAACTGACCCCTTCGCCTATCAGACCGTCTGAATCGTGGATCAATTCAGCTAGCTTCCTGTTCCACATCTGAGTCATCCCCCTGAGAGTCTGACTCAGCATGTATACCAAGCTCCTCGTTATCTAGCTCGGCTGCCGGGAGGGGAAAACACCCAGAAGGGCCTGCCTGTGCTGCGTCATCATCTGAGAAGTACCCAGCATGGCCAGAGAAACTCACAACAGTATGGGGTTTTTATTTTTATTTTTAATGTTTCTTGTTCGGATTTGTTGCAATTGTTTTTATATATATGTTGTGAGCCGCTCCGAGTCTTCGGAGAGGAGCGGCATACAAATCCGAATAAATAAATAAATAGTAAAGCCTGCCCAGTCTGCCACACCTTCCTATCTCTGCCTAATATCTTCTTCAAGGTCTATTCATCCCTTCAGATAAGAATTGTGCATTTTAAAATTAAAGATGAAAACTGTGAAAATAATTTAATCATTGAGCTTCACTGTGTCTTTTAATGACAATGATGTCACAATGTTCTTCATGAATCCACTTCTATGAGTCCTGCTTTTTTCTTTCATTCTCAATCCAGCTACCCATTCAATACTATTTTAGTATTCTTCCCTGCAGATAACTGTGCAGTTTGAAAGTAAACAAGTAAACAAAGGACCTTCAATGTGTCTTTTATTATTAAATTTCATGAAAATGCTCTGGATGAATCCACTTCCAAAAAACCTGCCCTTTTCTTTGGTGTCACCCAGCTTCCTGAGTGGAGATATTATTTATTATTATTATTATTATTATTATTATTATTATTATTATTATTATTATTATTATTATTATTATTATTATTATTATTATTATTATTATTATTATTATTATTATTAAATTTCTATGCCGCCCTATTCCGGAGAACTCAGGGCGGCTCACAACATGATAGAAATTACAATAAAACACATAAATATAAAAACCCTTAAGTTAAAAAAAGAAACCAATCACTCCACAAACATACACACAAACATACACTGGCTAGGGGCAAGGCGTTAACTGCCCCAGGCCTGCAGGCAAAAGTATGTTTTAAGCAATTTATCATTCCCCCCTCCTTTCTGATATGTATAATATTTATATATTTTTATTCAATAACTTTATAAGGGTTCCAAACTCACCTATAGTTGCCACAGGACAGCTTACAACTTTAAAGTTCACAAGATAAAAAAAATCATTAAAATCCAGCCCAATATAGATAGATAGATAGATAGATAGATAGATAGATAGATAGATAGATAGATAGATAGATAGATAGATAGATAGATAGATGATGGATGGATGGATGGATGGATGGATAGATAGATAGATAGATAAAAAATTCCTTTTCTAACATCAGTTTTTGTTGTGGGTGTCTCTGGACCAGCTGGGGAGGTGTCGGAGGATGAGGAGGGGGAGCCGGGCCCCTCTGAGTGTTTGCCCCTCCCGGCAGCCGAGCCAGGCCCCTCTGAGTGTTTGCCCCTCCCGGCAGCCGAGCCAGGCCCCTCTGGGTGCTTTCCGCTCCCGGCAGCCGAGGCAGACAGGGAGGAGATTGAGATGCAGTCTGCATCGGAGTCTCAAGGTGCAGAATCAGACTTGGAACAGGAGAATGTATGGCTGGATCCGAGAGTTCGAAGGGTTAATAGGAGGAGGGTTCAGTTAAGTAGAAAAAGGAAGTGACGTATCGGAAACTGTATTAGAGGAGGAGAGAGAAATTAAGCCTTTGTCACGAGCAACGTTAATTAGAGATTGGCATGGAAACTTTCGCAGTGAGTTGAAACGGAGTTTTCTGGTGTTTTTGAAACCTACCGAAAAATAATGAGGTCTTGGACAATGTGATAAAGAAAGAGTGTTTTAAATTGGAAGGTGGGAGGATAGCATATTTATCCTAAATGTAAATAAATCAGTGTTGGCCGTTCCAGCCAAAATAATGCCAGCAGTTTGCTTTGAAATGACTTCGTTTGAAATGTGTTAATTAAAAACTATTAAAGACATCTTTATGTGGATTTTAATGAGCTGAGAGTGGCCAGACATAACAGTTTTGTGGAATCAAAACACAGGACCCAACCCAAAGCAAACAAGGCTCACTGTGGTGTTTATTTAGCAGTACATATTGGAAGTGGAGTCTTCTCCAAAAAATACCAAGAAACTCCTTCAAACAAAGAGATACATTCACATCATGCCCTTACATCCCACTCATATTGGGCTGGATTTTAATGATTTTTTTTATGTTGTGAACTTTAAAGTTGTAAGCTGTCCTGTGACAACTATAGGTGAGTTTGGAACCCTTATAAAGTTATTGAATAAAAATATATAAATATTATACATATCAGAAAGGAGGGGGGAATGATAAATTGCTTAAAACATACTTTTGCCTGCAGGCCTGGGGCAGCTAATGCCTTGCCCCTAGCCAGTGTATGTTTGTGTGTATGTTTGTGGAATGATTGGTTTTTCTTTTTTAACTTAGGGGTTTTTATATTCATGTAGTTTACTGTGATTTCTATCATGTTGTGAGCCGCCCTGAGTTCTCCGGAATAGGGCGGCATAGAAGTTAAATGAATAATAATAATAATAATAATAATAATAATAATAATAATAATAATAATAATAATAATAATAATAATGTAAAACTAGGAGAAAATGGGGTGTACATACAGAAATAATCACATAAGAAATCTCAGATTACATCTTGTCCTTCTGTCCTCTGCAAAGAAAGATTGTCTTAGTTATAAGAAACATTTGTGTCTTCGGATTCAGGGGTTGCTATGGGAATGTTTTGATAAAATTTCCCACAGGCCCCTATGAGCTGCAAGGCCACGTTCCTTATGTCTTCATTTGCCTTCCAAACAATCACATTCATCTGGAAACTGGTTTTACCCATACTAGTGTGACTAAAGTGAGATTTAGTGTATTACTATTTGTTTGTTTAGGAATATAGATAAATATAAATAGGGGTAGCTTTAGGAATGAGAGGAATATGTTATCTGTTTATGTTTCTCCCTTCCTTGCCATATTTGTCAATTTTAAACCAATGTTAGTGGTAATAATTTATTGTTTTAATCTTTCTTCCTTTTTCTCAACTGTAAGCTGCCCAGAGTTATCTCTAGCCAAGATGGGCAGTATTTTAGATTTAATAAACAAACATTAAATGCTCAAAACCTGCTAATTGATTTTAATAAATGACATTCTTGAAAAATAATACATTTGTAAAAGTCTTTTTTATTTTGACATCAAATGTTCTTTGGTATTCAGATCTGGCCTAAAAATAATAATGTAGCATTTGGGAAAGAAGATGCAGCCCAGCAAGCCAGCACTGGAGGCCAAGATGGAGAAGACCTGAACAGCCACTGTGTACTTCCCCTTGGTGCTCAGGTAGGCAGGAAAAAAGGATACCCAGACACTGCAGAAAACTAGCATGCTGAAGGAGATCAGCTTAGCTTCGTTGAAGGTCCCAGGGAGATTCCTGGCCAGAAAAGCCATCATGAAGCAGATAGCAGACAGAAAGCCCATATACCCAAGGGCAACATAAAACATGGTGACAGAGCCTTCATTGCATTGTAGGATGATCTCTCTAGGTTGGGAGTGCATGTCAGAATCAGGGAATGGGGGGAAAGTTCCCAACCAGATGCTGCAGATGACAACTTGAAGGCCAGAACAAGAAAGGACAATGGAGTTGGCCAAGCTCTTCCCCAGCCATCTCTGTACTTTATTCCCTGGTTTTGTGGCCAGGAAGGCTAACACCACTGTGATCGTTTTGGCCAAGATTGAAGAAATAGCAACGGAGAAGACAATGCTGAAGGCTGTTTGTCGGAGGAGGCAGGTCACTCTCCTTGGCCGGCCAATGAACAGGAAGGAGGTCAAAATGGAAAGCAGGAGGGAGACCAGGAGAATGTAGGAGAGGTCCCTGTTGTTGGCTTTGACAATTGGTGTTTCCCTGAATTTAATGAAGATCCCCAAGCCAAAGCTTGTGGTTAAAGAGAGGAACAAGGCAATGGAAGTCAGGATAATCCCCAGATTTTCCTCATAAGAAAGATAGCTTTTAATCTTGGCATTACAATGAACTTGATTGGTGTTTGAATGTTGATCTTCTGGACATTTGGTACATTTGTCTGCATCTGAAAAAATAGCAAAAATAGGATCTGCCTTTAACATGTCCTTTTAATCAAATGTATTATTTGGATAAAATTATTGTTGATATGAATGACTGTGTGTAGATGGAATCAATATGTTTCTTCATTTCTCTTCAGCTAGAACATCTTCATATTATTTTTCTTTTTTAATGTCACCATTTCATCAATAAATGTATTAAGAGAGAAAATTGGAGAAATAAAGGATTCAAAGAAGGAAGGCAGTTCCACCATATGACCTTTCTACTACTTGGAACCCAGCCCTTTGTCAGTGATTTAAGGCACCAATGGAATTGAGCTTACAAAGGGTTTAAGTATATGTGAAGGACCACTTGGTATAGAGTAAACCAGCTGAAGTGGATAAAAATCCTTTTGCCACGAAGCAAGAAAGATTAAGTGGAGGTGAACATGAGTTGGATATGGACTTAGGACATCAAAATGCATGTATAAACACCAAGAGAACCACTTTCTCACAAGGTCAAGAATATCAGCCTTAGGAGACACAAGCAAGGAATCACCTGATCAAACTTAGGAACCATCCAGACAGATGGATGAGTAAGATGATTACTACGTAAGTCAGGGGTCCCCAGCCCCTGGTCTGTGGACCGGTACCCAGCTGCGGCATGCCAGCAACCGGTCTGCACAAACAAGCAAAGCCCCATCCATGGGATGCAGGCAGCACACAAAACTGCACTTCAGTTCATGGAAAAACCTTTCTCCATGGAACTGGTCCCTGGTGCTCAAAAGGTTGGGGATCTCTGATGTAAGGGAATCTAGGACCATACAGGGTGAGTAGAATGAAGAGCAAACAAATACTATGATACCACATTAACAAAATAATAAATCCTTTGATTAAAGATAGTTGGCTGCAGCCTGACTTAAGAAGCAATTCTGACCAATGAAATTTTGTTGGAATCATGCATCTGGTATTCAGTTCTTGTATCATATCTTGTCTACTTTATCTCCTCAAACTTGAGTAAATGCTAATTTCCATAATAACCGTCTGTATGAGTATATAAATGATCAGAAACAGAAACGGTGAAACTTTCAATTTAATTCATGTGGTTTGCTTTCTGTTCAGTATGAGACTGGATTGTGAACACAGGAAGATGGAGTAGAGAATGGAAGAGGCACAGAGATGTCACTTGTGTCTGGAGGCAACCAAAACAGTTTTGTGACTCTTGGATTCTGAGGAAATCTGAAAGTCTGAACTGTGGCTTCCCATAGAACTGGTTCCAACCACCACATGGGCACTTGGAACAATCTGATCAATCCACTTCCAAAGACACAATCAAGGTTCAATCAATATAAACTGGAATTTGCAAAATCTCACTATCCAGAGCAATGAGGTAAACTGTAATTTGAAACGTGGAAGATGTGATGTAAAAGATAAAGAACAAGAGATATCTTTTTCAACTCTCACTTATTCTGGGTCTTTATCCATAATTTGTAACTTAGTTTACTTGACCAGTATACAAAACTAACCTCCCCAGATTACTAATAATAAATAATAATAATAATAATAATAATAATAATAATAATAATAATACAGCAGAATAGATGGGAAAGAACTGGAGAAGATAACAAAATACAAAGACCTACAAATAGAAATAGAAAGACTGTGGCAAAGGCAAGCAAGGGTAGTACCAATAGTAATAGGCGCCTTGGGTGTAATCCCAAAACAACTGGAGCACCACTTGAACACCATCATTGGCATTGGTAAATTCGCCATTAGTCAATTGCAAAAGGCGGCCTTACTAGGAACTGCTTCCATCCTGCGACGATATCTGTAATACCATCAAACATCCACATCTGCCTATCCCAGGTCCTGGGTAAGGACTCGATAGGTAGAGAAAATGCCAAATCCAGTCTGAACATCTGGCTGACTGTGCGATAATCCATAATAATAATAATAATAATAATAATAACAACAACAACAACAACAACAACAACAATAGTGGTCTGGACTCAAGCAGAACTAAAAGCAATGGATAGGAAGACCAGAAAAATAATGACAATGAATCATGCCCTTCATCCATGCAGTGACATTGACAGACTTTATCTAACAAGGCAAATAGGTGGGCATGGAATGCTGCAAGTACATCAGATGGTTGAAGAAAAAAAATGGCTTTGGAAGAATATCTGAAGAACAATGATGAAGATGCACTGAAATTAGTATATCAGGAAAGTTTACTGACTACTGGAGAGACCAAACTGGCCTACAAGAAAGACCAAATGAAGAACAGAATAGAGGCATGGGAAGACAAAGCACTAAATGGCCAATATGTTAAAAAAATAGCTGGGAAAGCAGATAATAACCTGCTAAGAGCAGGAAAATTGAAGAAAGTGTCCGAGGGACTAATTCTGGCTGCACAAGACCAAGCCTTAAGGACAAATGCATATAAAGTCAAAATTGAGAAGACAGCAACAGACAGTAAGTGCTGCCTATGCAAAGAAGCTGAAGAAACAGTGGACCACCTGGTAAGCTGCTGCAAGAAGATCACACAGACTGACTACAAGCAGCGGCATGACAAAGTAGCAACAATGGTGCATTAGAAGATCTGCAAGAAATATCATTTGCCTGTAAGCAAAAACTGGTGGGATCATAAAACAGAGAAAGTCATAGAAAATGATAAAATTCAACTGCTCTGGGACTTCAGAATTCAAACAGACAAGCACCTGCAACATAACACCCCGGACTTAAGAATTGTCGATAAGAAAGACAAAAAAGTCTGGATAGTGGATGTGGCAGTGCCTGGAGACAGCAGAATAGACGAGAAAGAACTGGAGAAGATAACAAAATACAAAGACCTACAAATAGAAATAGAAAGACTGTGGCAAAAGCAAGCAAGGGTAGTACCAATAGTAATAGGTGCCTTGGGTGCAATCCCAAAACAACTGGAGCACCACTTGAACACCATTGGTATTAACAAATTCGCTATTAGTCAATTGCAAAAGGCGGCCTTCCTAGGAACTGCTTCCATCCTGCGACAATATCTGTAATACCATCAAACATCCACATCTGCCTATCCCAGGTCCTGGGTAAGGACTCGATAGGTAGACAAAATGCCAAATCCAGTCTGAACTGGATGATCTGAACTGACTGCAATGATCCACAACAACAATAATAATAATAATAATAATAATAATAATAATAATAATAATAATAATGATGATGATGATGATGATGATGATGATGATGATGATGATGATGGTGATGATGATGGTGATGATGATGATGGAAGGGACCTTAGAGGTCATCTATTCCAACCCCCTGCTCAGGAGAGTCTAATAATTCAGTGTGAAATAAATGCATATTTTAATCAAGATTCAAAGGGATGGGACCCACTCTGGCCAAGTCTTGAAAAAAATGTATGTTCATGGAAAATGTCAGGATCATTGCCCTCCCCAAAAGACTTTCTCCTTCTGTCACCCACCTTCCTGGGTGGAGATGGATCCTTCTGCACATTGGCGACAATTGTAGCAGCAGATGGGCTTCTCTTCCTGAGCCACTTTCATGAAACCGGGAGAACAACTTTCCACACATCTGGAAAGGGGCAGTGGCTGGGCAGAGAGAGGGAAAGAAATAACATCCACAAAATAAATTATTATCTTTCCTAAAACAGTTGAAGAAAAGTTTGGGGATCTCCAGTTCACAGGTTATCTTTGCTAAATTTGAAGCCTACAAGAAACATGGAACTTATCAAACTAATGTGGCTGTTTGTTGTTGCCTATTTATCTTCTCTTCTAAGGTTTGTCACACACTTTTTACAGAATACAGAATAAAAGACTTGGAAGGGACCTTGGAGGTCTTCTGGGCCAACCCCATGCTCAAGTAGAAGACCTTATACCAGTCTGGACAAATGCTGTCCAATCTCTTCTTAAAAATCTCCAGTTATGGAGCACCCATAACTTCTGGAGGCAAGCTGTTCCACTGATTAAGGTTCTTACTGACAGGACATTTCTCCTTAATTCTAGGTTGGATCTCTCCCTGATAAGTTTCCATCTGTTGCTTCTTGTCCTGCCCTCAGAGGCTTTGGAGAATAGGTTGACATCTTCCTCTCTGTGACAGCCCCTCAAATATTGGAAGACTGCTATCATGTCATACCTAACTTCTTTTTGTTAGACAGTGTGGCTGGCTAAGGAATTCTGGAAGTTGAAGTCCACAAGTCATAAAAGGGCCGAGTTTAAAGACTCCTGGACTAGCCATTGCCAGTTCCCACAACTTTAGATCAGTGGTGTGATTCAAATATGTGAACAACCGGTTCTCTGTATGGATGCTGCTTCCTGAAGTCCATTCTGGGCCTGGGCAACAAAAAATTAGCTACCAGTTCTGCCGAAGTAGTGCGAACCAGCTGAATCCCACCACTGCTTTAGATCATATGGTTTAGCCTCCAGTCCCCTAATTATCTTTAATTAATCAATCAGAATAGGGTTATAGCTTCCTCCTTCCATTATATATTCAAGATGGACAATGATTAATATTTATTTGCTATGTATATGTAGGGATGTGGGTCTCTCTATATATGTTGTTCATAGTATGTTTAGGTGTGTGTCATGTATGTGTTTCACTTTGAGAGTGGGCAATTAAATTTCATTTTTGATGTGTGCCATTGTGCCCACAGAGTAAAAATGACAATAAAGGTTATCTGATCTTATCTGATCTTATCTGATCTTATCTGATCTTATCTTATCTGATCTTATCTTATCTTATCTTATCTTATCTTATCTTATCTTATCTTATCTTATCTTATCTTATCTTATCTTATCTTATCTTATCTTATCTTATCTTATCTTATCTTATCTTATCTCATCTCATCTCATCTCATCTCATCTCATCTCATCTCATCTCATCTCATCTCATCTTATCTTATCTTATCTTATCTAGAAGGAACCTTGGAGGTCTTCTAGTCCATCCCACTGCTCAAGCAGGAGACCCTATACCATTTCAGATAAGTAACTGTCCAATCTCTTCTTAAAAACCTCCAGTGATGAAGCACCCACAACTTCTGATGGCAAGCTGTTCCACTGGTTAATATCCTCATTCTTAGGAAGTTTCTTCTTAATTCCAGGTTGCTTCTCTCCTTGATTAGTTTCCATCCATTGTTTCTTGTCCTGCCCTCAGGTACTTTGGAAAATAAGTTGACCCCGTCTTCTTTGTGGCAACCTCTCAAACACTAGAATATTGCTATTAGGTTTCCCCCATCCTTCTTTTCTCTAGACTAGCCAAACCCAAATTTTGCAACCATTCCTCAGATGTTTTAGTCTTCAGACTTTGTTGCTCTTCTTTGCATTCTTTCTAAAGTCTCAGCATCTTTTAAGTTTAAATTCTCAATGTATATACTCAAGGGAAAGTTGGATGGATCCTTTGCTTTGGGGAATTGAATCATGTTGCCCCCAAGATTTAAATCTTGCTCCCTCAGGGAAAACTGATAACTGTTAAGGATATTTTTCTTAGATACCTGAACATGAAACCAAAAAAAGATGTTTCCGCTCTTACAGAACTAAGATGACATCCCTGCCCCAACTCTGCAATCCTCTTAGTGAGACTTCAGAAAGGATAGAATGAAGTCTTTTCCCACCTTGCTCATCATTTCCATTTTTGCAGTAACATTTTGGTTGATCATCAACTTGAAATCCAAGTATCCTTCTCTTTCTAGACTCCCAAATGTCACTTTGGTAATAGACATATTAGGTAAAATCATCCAGTGCACAATGTCCAGGTCTGCTACCATTTCTCCATTCTCATCCAAATAGACCCCATTGATACAATTATTATAAAAATGAGAGCTTTGAAGGAAGGAATGAAGCTGTAATGGAGGAGAAAATAGACAATGTTAACAGGGCGTACAAAGCTCTATGGCAAAAATCCTCAGTTTGTGCTGGAAAGATCTCTACTGAGGGATATACAATAAAAATCTACCAAAAGGACCAAGAATGACCATTCAAAACAAAAATTGATAAAAGTTGTCCTTTATCAAAAACAAAGCATGTCTCAGAAACCTAAAAAAGAACCAGACCATCATCATCTTATCCACAAACAAAGACCAAATCACAGTTATTATGGACAGAACACAATATCTACAAAAAGCAAAAGAAGTATTAGAAGTGAGCACAAACAGAATGCAAAAACTAGATAACCAGATCAAGAGTGATCTCTCTAAGAAAGGCCAAATTATTAAAGAGGAACAGTGGTGGATGAGAAGCAACGAATCCATCCTGCCATGCTACTATGGATACCCCAAAACACACAAACCTGGCATACCCCTCTGCCCAATCATGTCACTACCAGGATCCCTACATACAACATTGCAAAAGAATTTTTTAAAAAAGAAAGCTTGGACACCTTACAAGAGAGGCAAACTCTCAATCAACTCTCCATTGCAATGCCTCCAAACAATCAGAGATGTGACAATAGATGAAAATGAAATCATAGTCTCATTTGATGTCACAGCCCTGTTCATGTCCATAGATCCAGAATTAGCCAAGAAACCATGACCACATTGCTCCTTAGCATACCTGACTTAGCCAAATACACGAAAATTGAAAAATCCAGGATTATGGATCTCATAAACCTATGCCTAACCACATACTTCCAATCTGATGGACAAATTTACCAACAAATGAAATGGACATCCATGAGATCACTGCTTTCAGGACTGATAGTAGAGGTCATCATGCAATGTCTAGAAGCCATAGCACTTCCACAAATACAACCCAAAATATGGATCAGATTTGTAGATGACACCCTCACCATAATAAAAAAGGATCAATTAGCAAACAAACACAGAACCATCAACATCATTTTTAAAACAATCCAGTTTATTGGAGAAGAAAAAAACAACAACTCACTACCCTTCCTGGACATTCAGATCAGCAGAGACAATAATGGCAAGCTAGTGCACAAACAAGTGTCTAGAAAAATCACCTATACCAACCAGGTGCTCCACTACCAAAACAGCAACCCAACCTCCCACAAGAAAAGCTGCCTAAGGACTTTATTTAGATGCACTGCAGCAACCCAGAACAGCAGAAAAAGGAAATAGAGCATCTATACAATGTATTCCAACAAAATGAATATCCACACAACTTTACCAAGTGTCTGACTACTCAACCCAATACAGTACAAGCAACACAAACCTGTAAAAGAATTAAACTGCATACATCAAGAATATATAAAAACTCACCAACAGTCTACTACAACCACATGGAGTCAATGTAGTATAAAAGCCAGCCAAAGCCCTTCAAAACATTCTAAGCAAACCAAAAGACCCAGCAACCCCAGAAGAAAAGAAACAGGAGTAATATACAACATACGATGCAATGACTGCAACAACCACTATATGGGACAAGCAGGCAGAAGACTGGCAGAATGCATCCATGAAGACCAACTAGCAGTCAGAAGACATGATGAAAACTCTTTAATTTCACAACTTATAGACAACCTAGACAAAGCCAAACACAAAAACTCCAGGAAATTTCTAGAAGCTTGGCACTCTGACAAATTAGAAACATAGACATTGAGTAAATCTGAAGACTATACAAAAGAGACTATCACACAGCCCAAAAAGAAACAAAGTGTCCCAGCACCTCTCCACTAGCAATCAACACCTCGGATCAGCATAGATTAACTTCAAGGTTAACATCAGACCAACAATCAAGCAAGCAATACCCCAATCAAGAAACTGCCAAAGAAGCCAATGGTAAACAGCCCACACAGAACAGGACAAATTCTGCTAGAGAGAAGTTCATGGGCTCCAGCATGAGTCTGAAAGCTTGGAAGACAAAACCTCTGGTTCCGGTGACCCACCCAGATTGGAACCTGCAGCATTATCCTGGGACATGTATATTCACCTTCATTCGTGAGTAAACAGCCCAACCAAAGAACCTCTAAGACCACCCCCACCAACACTGACAGGGCAAGACACCAGAACATAAACTGACAACAAACAGCACTCCTTACTAGCACTGATGACTTGTGAAATGAAACATCTGCAAGAAAACAAACAAGCTCAGAGAGCACTAAATTATTACTGTTGTCAGAATAGTTACACAGTTCTTACAATTGTAAAATTGATTCTCAACTGCTATGGAGAGCTGTGCAATAGAAAAGAGATACCTGCCACGCCTTCAGCACTGGGATTTTGAAGCTTTTAATATTTTTAAATGTTGTCCTCCTGGATCTGGATAAATAAGCTGCACTGAAGGCCCGTGACACAGCCCAGATTGTGTTGTAAATGAAATAGCTGTCCAGAGTCAGGATTCGGTCCTTCTCCTCTTTCCTCAGAGCCTCCAGTTCTTCTCTCTCTCTGCACCGTCTCCAGACTTTCACCGAAAAGGCATCCTTGGTGTAGGAACACAAGAAAGAGTTCTTTGCAAAGTGGCCCATGGTATAATAAAACTCTATATACCCTACTTCATAGTTTTCCATTTGATTTTTCTTCATAAGAAAGGAAAAAATGCCATGGATATATTGAAAGGAAATACTCTTATCATTGAAAAAATTACTGAAGTCCCATCGGATTGTTATGATCACAACTTTTCCTCTAAGAGGTTCAGCAAGAATTTTAAATATCTGATGCATAATTTTAAACCCCGTAGGATATGTGTTCATGTCTGTACCATAAATAAAGATGTTCACTTTTCTCCACCTGTGGTATTGTTTTATGTCTATGAATGGTCTCCGAACAGCTGGGGGAAAGGTTTGTGATATAACTGGGCAAATGCCTTTCCTGATCAGCATGGAACTCATCGTCCTCATGAACCTTTGTCCATTCTCAGTGTCTGGAGCCAGGAGACCCACCAAGGTCCACCTGAAATGGAGGACCAGCTTCACCATCCCTGGGTACTGGACTCCTTCAGCAGGGAGCATTGGGTAGAAGAAAGGAAACCGAGTTTTATCACTCAGAATCTGGGAGTCAAAACTGTAACTGATCTGAAAAGAAAAACAAAGAGACTTTATTTTACTGAAGACCAGAAATTTTTTTTAGCCCTAATGGAAGAATTGTTTAACTCCTTATAATGAAGAACTTTCCCTTGTGACATCCAGCAGAGATGTACAATCTGCATTAATGTTGTGAGCTGCCCTGAGTTCTCCGGAATAGGGCGGCATAGAAGTCAAATCAAATAAATAAATTAAGAGTGTGCCAGGGACGGGATGTGTCTGCTCAGAACCTTCTTCCCCATTCAGCGGAACCTTCCTACAATCCTTACTTCATATGATTGCCATAATAGAACTTTGTTCTTCATTTACAACACAGGATGTCTGGCTGTAAGCTTCTTGTCTAAAAATGATTTTCCCAACAAAGACACACCTGTGGGGTTTTGTAGGTTCCCAACATGGTCGAAATCCAAATGGAGATGTCAGTATCAGCCCCTTCAAGAACAGCCACTGTGTTTCTCTGCCTTCCACAGCTGTAGTTGGGGACATTGGCCTCCCCCTCCGAGAGCAAGTCCAGCAAAGCTTCTGAGGTCATTTGTTCATGGAAATAATTTTCATAGACATTGTAACCCAGGGTGGAATTGAACAAAATGTCAGGATTCTGGTTGATCTCCTTCATGGCAAAAAGAAAGGATAGCATTTTCCAGTATTGTGTTGTTGCCATACTGAAAGTATGAATGTATAGAACATAATCAATGAAAACAACATTATATTTAACCTTTAAAAACAACAATAGTATTTTCAATGAAATTTGTCAGGTTAAGGAGCATTTCATTATATATTTTGATGGACTGTGTCCAATCTCCAGAAAAGATCTTGCATCCTTGATTGAAACTTTGACAATTCTTTCAATTTATATTTTATTTAAAGATATTGAAAGCATCATGTCTGAAATAATCTAGTTATTATTAACTTTGGTTTATTCTATTTTAAATTTATATTTATTCAGAATTTTATATAGAATCAAAAGATATTAAAAGAAAAAAAGAAAAGGAAGGAAGAGAAAAAGGAAGATATATGTGCAGGGAATTAAAAATACAAAATAAAAAATCCCAAACACATATTGAGAAACATGTCAATGACCTCTAACCTTCTTTTCAACAGATAATTTGCTATTTCCGCAAATTCTGACATTTTCACAATCCAGTCCTCTATTTCATGATTCTTCCATTGTTGTGCATGCAGTAATCTTGCTCCAGTTCCCATATACAAAATCCATCTACAAGTCTTTTCAAATTCATTGTTCAGAAGTCCCAATAAAAAGAATTCTAGTTTCTTCCCAATTTTAGTCTTTAAAATCCTTTGCATTGTTTCAATTTGTTATCTAAAATTTCTTAGCTTTCTGAGAAGTCCACCTTGTATAACAAAACGTTCCTTCCGAGTTTTCACAATTCCTACACTGGTTTGTAATACCTTTGCACATTTTTGATAACTTCTCTGATGCCATATAAGAACAATACATTATTTTATTTAAAAGATTCTCTTAAAGTATGATGCAGTTTACATTTAATATCCATTCCCCACATTCTCTCCATCTCTATGTTACGTTCAAATTTAATCACACATTTAGTCATGCATTCTTTAACCTGTTCTTTTGCTTCAGATCTTGAAAAGTTTGTACATTTTTGCTTTCACATATTCATAATTTGTAACAATTCAATTTCATATTATATTTTTTATTTTACAATTCCATGTGTCTTTTAATTCAGAGGTCCCCAACCTTTTGGACACCAGAGACAGGTTCCATGGAGAAAGATTTTTCCGTGGACCAGAGAGTGCGTGGTTTTGTGTGCTGCCTGCATCCCATGGATGGGGCTTTGCTTGTTTGTGCAGACTGGCTGCTGGCATGCCATGGCACGGTACTGGTCTACGAACCAGGGGTGGGGGACCCCTGTTTTAATCCACATTAAGCCTTTCTTTTATCTGTGCAGATAAGAACCAGTGAAAACCATGTCCTTCTGCAATCAATTGTTCTCTTTTCTTTAATTTTCCATCCTCTTGTATTAACGACTCTTGATATGTTTAACCATTTCTCCCTAAGTGTTGGTTGTCTTCTATCAAATACTTCTTGTGCCAAGACCTATAAAGGTGTCTCTAGTTCTATTTATTTCACACTCTCAGTGTAGCATTTTTCACATAATGATATTTAAAAACATTACCTTTAAGTTTTTCCTTTCCCTACTTATCATCTCCAATATTTAATAATTAGAAGCATGACCTATTCTTCTATATGAAATATAGAATACCTAAAGCACACACACACACACACACACACACAAACACAAACACACAATGAGTAACTATGACTGTTAACAAAGGAAGGAAGTGATTGATTTCTGGAGATGTCTACATTGTCTAAATTAGTACAATGGAGACTTAACTGACATTTAACTCATTGTATGATTAAGATGACTGGTATCCACTCAATTGGGATTCATACATGTAAAAAACAAAGTCAATTCCAATCTGGGATTCATTCTTTTAATTAGTCAATTCTGGTACTGAATAAGGATTGTGGAGGTGATCTCATTCTTACTGCAGAGAAAAATACTGCATTTTTGTACCAATGTTGACAAATTTATTGGGCAAGGGAAGGCTAGAAGAGAAGTATTACCCTCTCTTCTCCATCCTCAGCCCAGCTCTGCTCAGATGGATGTCAGGAAAATTGGATGCTTCTTCTTCAAAGTCAAGAAAAAAGAATATCTCTACTGATTCTTTATTTGAGACTTTCAAATATTTGCTGTAGGTGGAAAATGGATTCTCAAGAATGAAATAAGACAGAGAGACAGCTAGCAGGTCAAGGAGACCACTGATTGTAAAAGAGGAGGGAACAAAGAACTTCATAAGTCAGAATGGAATGGAGCCTTTTCATGCAGTGCAGGAAGGTGGACTTACTCATTTACTTCAGTTGAAGGTGTTGTTTTGAAGCTTAGTGGTTCAAACCTAGCCTTTGTTGCAGAGACTATGCCACCAATGAGAAATTTTCCTGGCCTGTAATGGTTCTGTGGGGACACCTCATTCTTAGTCAGAGTCAGAAGGCATTTGGTTTTGAGATTCCCCCAGACTGCCTGGGACAGCGGAAGCAGCAGAAGCAGCAACATGACTTGTGTTCCTGATGGAATCTCCAGCCCTGGGTCTGCTTTGAAGAAACAAAGATAGGAAGAGCAGGAATAATCCATAGCCCTCTTCCAAGAGAGAAACTTCAGTTGCTTTTTGTAAAGCACCTTTGGGTCAAGTGCAAAAAACAAAACAAAACCCAGAAAGGTTTTGATATGTTACCAAGCTGAAAACATACAATGGTTATATTTTTATGACATCTGAAAGTTTTTACAAAAAGGCTTTAGAGAATTAACCCCAAGACAACCAATAAATCACTATGATTTGGATAATGGCAACAGGGAGAGACATCAAATCTCTAAACTCTGAGTGAGTCAATGGGCACCTGTGGGAGAAATCATAGATGGGGTGAAACTCTGAAGATGAGACAAGGAGTGAGAGAGAAGTTGCTTTTCAAACATAATAATAATAATAATAATAATAATAATAATAATAATAATAATAATAATAATAATAATAATAATAATAATAATAAAGTTGGACGGGACCTTGGAGATCATCTAGTCCAACCCCCTGCTCAGGCAGGAAACCCTATACCATTTCAGACAAATGGTTGTCCAGTCTCTTCTTAAAAACTTGCAGTGTTGGAGCATTCACCACTTCTGGAGGCAGGTTGTTCCACTGGTTAATTGTTACAACTGTCAGGAAGTTTCTCCTTAGTTCTAGGTTGCTTCTCTCCTTGATTAGTTTCCATCCATTGCTTCTTGTTCTGCCTTCAGGCACCTTGGAAAATAGCTTAACTCCCTCTTCTTTGTGGCAGCCCCTGATGTATTGGTACACTGCTATCATGTTCCCCCTCGTCCTTCTCTTCGTTAAACTAGAAATACCCAATTCCAGCAACTGTTCCTTATATGTTTTAGCCTCCAGTCCCCTAATCATCTTTGTTGCTCTTCTCTGTACTTTTTGGTCGTGGTGACCAAAACTGGATGCAGTATTCCAAGTGTGGCCTTACCAAGGCATTTTAAAGAGGTATTAACACTTCATGTGATCTTGATTCTATCCCTCTGTTAATGCATCTCATAGAAAATCTTTTGATATATTCCACTCCCAAGAGAGAGCCCCTTAAGAACATAAGAACATAAGAAGAGCCATGCTGAATCAGGCCAAAGTCCATCGAGTCCAGCATTCTGTGTCACACAGTGGCCCACCAATTGTACATGGGGATCTTGAGCAGAAAGAGAAGGCAAAACCCTCCCTTTCCCTTGACCCCCAACAAATGGTACTCAAGGGAATCCTGCCTGCCTCAACCAACATAGAGGTGGCACATGGACATCCGTTTTAATAACCACCGATACACTTGGCATCCATGAATCTATCTAGCCCTGTCTTGAAGCTGTCAAGGCTGACAGCTGTCACGACCCCTTCAGGAAGTGAATTCCATAAATCAACGACCCTCTGGGTGAAGAAATATTTCCCTTTATTTGTCCTCACTTTCTGAGCTATGAGCTTTAGGGAGTGCCCCCTTATCCTGGTATTGTGTGATAGAGAAAAGAATATTCCCAAAGGACAGTTAAATGCAGTTTTCCATTCATCTCCTTTTATTCTTACTCAGTAGTACGTCTCCATTTAGTTCCTCCATTTTGAGGGGGCTCATAGCATACATTTTTGCTTTTGGGTGCTTGGCCCCCGGTAATATTTCAAGGGCGCAGTCATTCAGTTGGTGCGGTGGTAGGACATCACATTCTTTCTCACTAAACACCTCCGCTAAATCCTGGTACTCGCTGGGGATGAGCGGCTCCCCTGGCAGGGAAATGGTGGCTACTTTTACTGTTTCTGCTGATGGATCAGGTTCTCTGGTAACATCAAAAGAGTCAAGAGGGGGGTTGGGTCCTATCGGCAATCTCACGATCCTTATCCCCTTTCCCCACCAAATAAAAGGTTTCCACTTGTCTAACCAAGCTAGACCTAAAATCACTGCTTCAGTCATTTTTGGAGCCCCACAAAACGGATGAGCTCCCAATGTTCACCTATTTCTAAATGTACTGGTTCAGTCAGGTGGGTGACTAAGGTTCCTCCCATTAAAGATCCATCTGCTTGTTCAAATCTCATGGGTTTGGAGAGTAATCTTACTCGTGTGCCCATCTTAAGGGCCATTGGCAAACTGATAATGCATTGGGAGCACTCTGAGTCCACTAGCAACTTCAAGTCCATTTGTACCCCTGTCTTAGGGACTATGAGCTTGGCAGCCATTGAAAAAGGTGGAATGGGTCAACTCACCTTCAGGTCGTTTTCCCCCTGATCATCGCTGTCATATGAGGCCAGAGTGGTGGTTGATCCAGCTGGAGTCTCGACTTTCCCCTGCATAGGCAATGTGATCTGGGTGACAGGCTTTTGAGCAATCCAGCTTGACTTTTCTTTTGACAGCTGCTGAGCAAGTTTCTTCCTCTCCGGTGGTCCCAATCTACCTCTCTACTGGAAATATGGGATCGGACAATTCGCCTCTCAATGCCCCTATTGGCCATATCTAAAACACTTAATCGGCGACCCCATAGATGGTTTAGAAGGTTCTGTGGCCATGATTGCTGGGATTCTTCACTATGGCAGCTGACTGGTTTGTTCTGGCTTTGGTCAGGTTCCTGGAGAAGTTGACTGTTTATAGCGAGCAAGCTCAATGTCAAGCTTCAGTACCACTCAGTACTACTTTTGTAGCTGATCAAGAACCCCCCCAATAGCTACAGGTTTGTGATAGATGTTCATCTAGTGCCTCTATCAATGCTGCTAACATTGGACGTTCCAGCTCTGACAACTATTGGAAATTGCAGCTATTTTCTGTTTTTGCTTTTAATGTGATTTTTCTCTTGCTTAGAATCAGGTGTAGAATGGGGTGGTGGGTGGGATGAATGCTTGAGCTCAGCTAGCCATAATAATAAATGCTGCCTTGTGGGAACCCAAGGATGACTTGATAAGTTTTTGGCAGGTTGAGGAGCTGGAGTGAAAGCCCGCATTTCAGGCTAATTGGAGAACGTGATTTATGACTGTTTATTAGGGGTGGGAAATGCAACTTGTTACTTTATATCCAGGGGTAAGAGAAACTAGTTTTGGGTTCAACTATGTAGTGCCGATACTTTGTCTCCTGAATAAAATGTTCTTTAAGGAAGAAGCCTTGCCTTGAAGTTCTTTATTGGGTTTCATCTATCGAAACCATGACATTAACTCAAAACTCTAACCTTCTATCTTAACCGTCTCGGAGTCCTGAGCTCCAATTGCTGTCCCGAAGCCAAGGGACAGGCTGACAAAGACTCAGGGAAAATCTCAGCATGGAGAAGGAAGGAGCACCTGTAACTAGCACCCCGGCCATGGCTACTATCTCAGTGGAGGGATGCAAGCCATCATGCCAGCAGAGAAAGGAAGTATAGGAGCCTTGCAGATGGAAGCAAGACCTAAGATGTGGGAGCTGATCTTGACATAAGATTGGACCCTGCCCAGCGGAGACTCCAAGCATTTTGGGGCAGCCCTGCCAAAGGCAATTTCTTTGAAGGTGTCTGAGGCTGACTTACAAGCAGGAGCCTCTTGAGAACCATGCTCCCCAGACTGCCAGAGGACCAAGAGATTGATGACTACCGAGGACTCGGGGGAGTGGAAGTACCTGTCAGCAGTCTTCAGTCAATCAGTAGAAAAGTTAATGGAGAAGTTCAAAGAACTGGAGGTGAAGAGCGGGGAACAACTCTCCCACTCCTCACATGCAAGTGAGCATGACGATCGGCGAGATTGACACCAAGCGGTGGCCACAAGAGAACCTAGCCCAGTTGAGGGAGCGCAAGCAGCTTCGCTGTGCCCTAAACCACCTGCGCTGACCTCCAGTCCAGTGAGGAAGAAAACCCCTGACCACCATTCAGACTGGGGTAGTCCGGATCACCGCCAATCTTTGAAAACCCCGAAGTGCCAATCTAGAAGGGGAAGCATCTGAGCGGCTAAGCAATCTGTACAATGAGCAAGTGCCTGGACTAGGAAATACTCACCTCTTCCTCCTTAGACTAAGAACCAGATTCAAGGACCCATTGATAACCCACAAAGCAGATAAACAAATTCACAAGATAAAGCAGGACGGTAAACCTGCACTTGATTACGTGTGAGAGTTTCACAATGTAGCAAGCTGAATAGAAAGGAGGGCCTGAGCAATCCCTAGATACTATACTTGTTCATTGGACCCGTGCCCCTCCTGGTTGGTGCTGACATCCCGGGAGGTGGTACGAGGCTGGTTCCAGGTAATTATTAATGCTTCTTTAAGTGAGGGTGTCTTCCCTGCCACCTTGAAAGAGGCGGTAGTGAGGCCCCTCCTTAAGAAGCTTACCCTGGATCCAGCTGTTTTATCAAATTATCGTCCTGTCTCCAACCTTCGCTTTCTTGCGAAGGTTGTCGAGAGTGTGGTTGCCAGACAGTTCCCACGACACCTGGAGGAATCGTTATACTTGGATCCACACCAGTCGGGCTTCAGGCCTGGCTACAGCACGGAAACAGCATTGGTCGCGTTGGTGGATGACCTCTGGCGGGCCCGGGACAGAGGTTGTTCCTCTGCTCTGGTGCTATTGGACCTCTCGGCGGCTTTTGATACCATCGATCATGGTATCATGCTGCAACGGTTGGAGGGGTTAGGTATAGGGGGCACTGTTTTGCGGTGGTTCGCCTCCTTCCTCTCCGGCCGGATGCAGTCTGTGTTGACAGGGGGTCAGAGGTCGACCCCGAGACCCCTTGTATGTGGGGTACCTCAGGGGTCGGTCCTCTTGCCCCTACTGTTCAACATTTATGTAAAACCGCTGGGTGAGATCATCCGTGGTTTTGGTGTGGAGTACCATCTGTACGCTGATGATACTCAGCTGTACATTTCCACGCCGAACCACCCCAACGATGCTCTTGCCGTGCTGACCCAATGCCTGGAGGCCGTGCGGGTCTGGATGGGGAAGAACGGACTCAAGCTCAACCCTTCCAAGACCGAGTGGCTGTGGCTACCGTCGTCCCAGTTTAGTCAATTGACTCCTTTGTTGTCTGTTGGGGGCGAAACAGTGGCCCCCGCGGAAAGGGTTCGCAATTTGGGAGTCCTCCTGGATTCACGGCTATCTTTAGAGGACCATCTGGCGGCCGTGGCCGGGAGGATGTTCTATCAGGTTCGCCTGGTACGCCAGTTGCGGCCCTTCCTAGACCGGGACTCGCTATGCACAGTTACTCATGCCTTCGTCACTTCCAGGCTGGACTATTGTAATGCTCTCTACATGGGGCTCCCCTTGAGGTGCACCCGGAGGCTTCAGCTGGCCCAGAATGCGGCCGCGCGGGTAGTGACAGGAGCGTCGTGGCGCTCCCATGTAACACCGCTCCTGCGCGAGCTGCACTGGTTGCCGGTGGTCTTCCGGGTGCGGTTCAAGGTGTTAGTGACCACCTTTAAAGCGCTCCATGGCATCGGACCCGGATACTTACAGGACCGCTTACTGCTAGCAAATACCTCCCGCCGTCCGGTACGCTCCCACAGAGAGGGCCTCTTCAGGGTGCCGTCGGCCAGACAATGTCGACTGGCGACCCCCAGGGGGAGAGCCTTCTCTGTGGGAGCTCCAATGCTTTGGAGCAAGCTCCCCCCCGAACTCCGTACGATGACGGACTTAGGCACCTTCCGTCGGGAACTGAAAACTTTCCTTTTTCAACAGGCCGGCCTGGCATAGAAGCTCCGGCTCCAACCGGGTGAAAATGTTTTAGGGGGATTGTGTAATTTTTAGGATTTTTGTAATTTTTAGGATTTTAGGATTTGTATATATTGGGTTTTATATGGGATTTTATGGCCTAATTTGTTTAATTTATTTTTAAATATTTTAATTTTGTACATTTATATGTTTTTTAAATTTTAAGGCTGTAAACCGCCCCGAGTCCTTCGGGAGAGGGGCGGTATAGAAATTTAATAAATAACAACAACAACAACAACAACAACAACAACAACAACAACAATAACAATAACAATAACAATAATAATAATAATAATAATAATAATAATAATAATAATAATAATAATAATAATAATAATAATAATTTGGTTTTTCTTGCCTAAATGTAGAACCTTACTTTTTTCACCATTGAATTCCATTTTGTTAGATAGCGCCCAGTGTTCAAATCTGTCCAGATCCTCCTGTATCCTAAGCCTGTCTTCTGGAGTGTTGGCTATTCCTGCCAGCTTGGTATCGTCTGCAAATTTGATGAGTTGCCCATCTATCCCCTGATCCAGATCATTGATGAAGATGTTGAAGAGCACTGGGCCCAGAACAGAGCCCTGGGGCACCCCACTACACACTTCCCTCCATTTAGATGCGGTTCCATTGAGGACCACACGCTGAGTATGGCTGGTCAGCCAGCTACGGATCAATCTGGTAATGGTCTAACCCACATTTTTCTCTCTTGTCAAGTAGTAGGTTGTGATCTACTTTATCAAATGCCTTACTGAAGTCCAAGTAAATTATATCCACAGCATTCCTCTGATCCACTAATTTTGTCACGTGGTCAAAGAATGCAATAAAAAAAAAAAGATTTGTCTGGCATGATCTGTTTTTGACAAACTCATGTTGGCTTTTAGTAATGACTTTGTTTGCCTCTAGGTGTTCACTGATTCGTTGTTTGATTATCTTTTCCAGGATCTTCCCAGGTATTGAGGTCAGGCTGATAGGTCTGTAATTTCCTGGGTCCATTTTTTTTTTCCTTTTTTGAACATGGGAACTATATCAGCTTTTTCCCAGTCTTCCAGTAGTTCTCCAGTGCTCCAGGATCTTTGAAAAATATAGTTCAGTGGTTCTGAGATCACATCTGGAAGTTCCTTGAGAATCTTGGGGTATGATCCATCTGGTCCTAGTGATTTGAAGTCATCTAGGCTGGACAGGTGCTCACTTACCATTTTCTTGCCTATCTTAACTTGTGTTTCTAATCTGTTTTTTATGGTACAGTTTTTGATAGGTTGGACTGTTTTTTCCCTTTGTGTAAAGATAGATGCAAAAACTCTATTGCTTGTCACCCTCTTGCCACTTTCCCCCACTAATGGACCAATCATTTCCTTAATTTTGTTCTTGTATTTTACATGTTGAAAGAAGCTTTTTTTTGTTATTTTTGACTTTGGTCGCAAGCCTTAGTTCATTTTGAGCCTTAGCTCTCCTCACTTCATCTTTGCAGGCTTGGACAATTTGCTGATATTCTGACTTAGTTATGAGTCCCTCTTTCCAATTTTTATACTTGTCCTTTTTATCTTTCAATTTATGAGAGAGTTCTTTATGCACCCATGCTGGTTTCTTTTAAGAGCTGTTATTTTTCTTCTTTGTTGGTATTTATTTATTTATTTATTTATTTATTTATTTATTTATTTATTTATTTATTTATTTATTTATTTGTTTGTTTGTTTGTTTGTTTGTTTGTTTGTTTGTTTGTTTGTTTATTTATTTATTTATTTATTTATTTGATGGTTATCTTGAATTTTCATTTGACTAACAAACTTCACATATTTAAATTCCTTCAGCTTTAATAAACATGTTGTCAAACAAATCCAAAAAAAACATATAAACCCAATAATAACGGATAATTAAAAGTTATTTTGATTTCATAGTCATTCCCCTGATTTTTTCATTAGATGTTTCTTAGTGTTCAGATCTGGCCTCAGGATGATAATGGGGAAGAAGATGTAGCCCAGCAATCCAGCACTGGAGGTCAAGATGCAGAACACCTGCACGGCAACCATGGACTTTTCTTTGGTGCTCAGGTAGGTGGGTAGGAAGAAGACCCAGACACTGAAGAAGACCAGCATGCTGAAGGTGATCAGCATGGCTCCATTGAAAGCTCTAAGCAGGTTCCTGGCCAGGAAAGCCACTGTGAAGCAAATGGCAGCAAGGAAGCCCATGTAGTCAAGGACAATATAAAACATGGTGACACAGCCTTCATTCGAGGAATGCTGTGGATATAATTTACTTGGACTTCAGTAAGGCATTTGATAAAGTAGATCACAACCTACTACTTGATAAGATAGAAAAATGTGGGTTAGACAGCATCACCACCAGATGGATCCGTAGCTGGCTGACCGGCCGTACTCAGCATGTGGTCCTCAATGGAACCACATCTACATGGAAGGAAGTGTGTAGTGGCGTGCCCCAGGGCTCTGTTCTGGGCCCAGTGCTCTTCAACATCTTCATCAAAGATTTGGAAGAGGGGATAGATGGGGAAAGCATCAAATTTGCAGATGACACCAAGCTGGCAGGAATAGCCAACACTCCAGAAGACAGGCTTAGGATACAGGAGGATCTGGACAGACTTGAACACTGGGTGCTATCTAACAAAATGAAATTCAATGGTGAAAAAAGTAAGGTTCTACATTTAGGCAAGAAAAACCAAATGTACAGGTATAGTATAGGGGCTACATTGCTCAATAGTAGTAATTGTGAGAGGGACCTCGGAGTCCTAGTGGACAATCACTTAAATATGAGCCAGCAGTATGCTGCAGCTGCCAAAAAGGCCAACACAGTGCTGGGCTGCATTAAAAGAGGGATAGAATCAAGATCACGTGAAGTATTAATACCACTTTACAATGGTAAGGCCACGCTTGGAATACTGCATCCAGTTTTGGTCACCATGATGTAAAAAAGATATTGAGACTCTAGAAAGAGTATAGAGAGCAACAAAGATGATTAGGGGACTGGAGGCTAAAGCATATAAGGAATGACTGCTGGAATTGGGTATGTCTAGTTTAATGAAGATAAGGACGAGGGGGGACATGATAGCAGTCTTCCAGTATCTCAGGGGCTGCCACAAAGAAGAGAAAGTCAAGCTATTCTCCAAAGTGCCTGAAGGCAGGATAAGAAGCAATGGATGGAAACTAATCAAGGAGAGAAGCAACCTGGAACTAAGGAGAAACTTCCTGACAGTTAGAACAATTAACCAGTTGAACAACCTGCCTCCAGAAGTAGTAAATGCTCCAACACTGGAAGTTTTTAAGAAGAGACTGGACAGCCATTTGTCTGAAATGGTATAGATTTTCTTGCCTGAGCAGGGGGTTGGACTCGATGACCTCCAAGGTCCCGTCCAACTTTTTACTATTATTATTATTATTATTATTATTATTATTATTATTATTATTATTATTATTATTATTATTATTATTATTATTATTACTACTACTACTACTACTACTACTACTATTACTATTACTATTACTATTACTATTACTATTACTATTACTATTACTATTACTATTATTATTACATTGAAGGATAATCTCTTCAGGCTGGGAGTGCAGATCAGAATCAGGAAATAGGGGGGAAACTCCCAACCACATGACACAGATTAGAATTTGGACAGCAAAACAAGAAAAGATGATGGAGTTGCACAAGCTCTTCCCCAACCATCTTCTCACTTTATTGCCTGGTTTTGAGGGTAGGAATGCCAGCACTACTGTGATTGTTTTCATCAACACAGAAGACATGGCTACTGAGAAGACAATGGTGAACATGGTTTGTCAGAGAAGATATGTGGCTTTTCTTGACTGACCAATGAAGAAAAAGGAGGACAAGAAGCAAAACAGAAGGGAAACCAGGAGGTTATAGGAGAGGTCCCTGTTCTTGGCTTTGACAATGGGAGTTTCACAGTATTTAAGGAATATGATTAAAACGAGTCTTGTGGTTAGGAACAAAAGTAGAAAAAAGAAGATGAGGATGATGATGCAATGTTCTTCATAGGACAGGAAGGTTATTCTTTTGGGGATACATTGAACTTGGTTCTTGGTTGGATATTGATCATATGGGCACTTGGTGGATTTTCAGTATTTGAGAAAATAAAGTAATATTTCTTTCATAGTCTTTCAAATTTCAAGAAAAACTGGATAAGATGTGATACTGAGACACAGGAAAGCCTCAGTAATGGTATATTCTTACACTCCAGCAAAATCATTCCCCAATATATAGAACTATTAAAAACAAGAACAACAAAATTAAATTAAAAGAAATATCAGAATAGAATAGAATAGAATAGAATAGAATAGAATAGAATAGAATAGAATAGAATAGAATAGAATAGAATAGAATAGAATAGAATAGAATAGAATAGAATAGAATAGAATAGAATAGAACAATTTAATTGTCACTTTGAATATACACTAATCGGCATACATAAAAATGAAATTTAGTTGCATACAGCTCTCAACAGATTACCACCTTCAATATACACAACGTAAATATGACAAAAATAAATAAATACAAAATTATGCATATCCACACATATATTATACGACACAGAGAAACAACAATATAGTTCAGATTATGGATACATGTGCATGGCAAGAAAAAATGAATCTTTCAAGTTTACCAGATGGATGCATAGGAAACAAAGCTATTACAGAATCAGGTAGTCCTTCTATAAATACTTTGAAACCTCCTCCCAGAGGGGAGCAACAGAAACAGACTGTAAAGTGGGTATGTGGAATCTCTAACAATGTTTTGATCTCTAAGCACATAGCACTTATAAGCAGCATCCTGAATATCAGGAAGTGTGCTTCCTATGATCTTCTCGGCTGTCCTTACCACTCTCTGTATGGACTTTTTATCTGAGGCAGTGCTGCCAACAAGCCAGACAGTGATTTAGTTTGTTAAAATGCTTTTACTCGTGCCTCTGTAAAAAGTGGCCAGGACAGAAGGAGAAAGATGTGCTCTCCTCATCCGACAGAAAAAATGCAGATGTTGGTTTGCATGTTTCACTAAGGATGATGTGCGGAGAGACCAATTTAGTTTGTTAGTTATCTGCACCCCCAGATACTTAATACTGCTGACCACCTCTGCAGCTGCATCCTTGATACTGAGTGGAGTATGACTATGCTGGCTCTTTCTAAAATCTACAGTGATCTCCTTTGTTTTATCAACATTTAGAACCAGGTTACTTTTATTGCACCAGTCCACCAGAGCCTTCACCGCTTCTCTATAAGCATCTTCATTGCCATCCTGGATAAGACCCACCACTGCCATGTCATCTGCATACTTCACAATATGATTCATAACCGTCTTCTGCCACATACTTCCCTATGACCGGTGAGAGCGCACAGGGTCGGCCTCCTCCGGGTCCCGTCAGCGAAACAATGTCGTTTGGCGGGTCTTAGGGGGAGGGCCTTCTCTGTTGTGGCGCCCACCCTCTGGAACCAACTGCCCCTTGAAGTCCGCGTTTCTCCCACTCTCCCGGCCTTTCGAAAGAACCTTAAAACGTATCTTTGCCAGCAGGCCTGGGGATGATTGTGGGTTGTCGTTTGAAAGTTGTACATGTGTTGGGTGTTTATTTTTAATATTTTGATGTTTTGTATATGTTGTGAACCGCTCCGAGTCTCCGGAGAGGAGCGGCATACAAATCAAATTAATAAATAAATAATAAATAACATATTTGGCACAGCAGTCATGAGTCATCAAGGCGAACCATAGTGGACTCAGGACACAGCCTTGGGGAGAACCTGTACTCAAGGAGATGGAATTGGAAACTTTCTTTCCAACTCGCACAACCTGGGGCCTATCAATAAGGAAATAAGGAAATCTGGTGCTGAAATGTCCCTTCTCTGAGGAAATCCATCAGATTCTTATCTTGCACTGACTTTACCTTATCCCAAATGCCTGGGAGAAATAGCAAGTCTCCAGAGGTTTAAGAGGATGGGGATCTATTGGTTTTCAAGGGCGAGTGGGTCCAGTAGGACAGGAACTGCACCAGAAAAGGCAGGTTTCTGAGGACCCATAAAGTGTCAATGTTTTAGGGAACAGACCTCAAGTGTGCCAATTATATCTGCTCGGGGGGGGGGGGACAAACAGCTATCCTCAAGGAAAGGAAGCCCTGCAAATACCCTGCTTTTGTCTCATGGAGGGCTTGAAAGGTGAATTTAACTATACCTGGGAAGAAACTGGGAGCCATGCAGCCTGCACAATAGGGGTGTCCTTTGGAAGAATATGGGAAAACCCAACACTGTGCAAGCCTTTGCATTCTGGACAAATTCCAGGTGATTTTCTAGAGAAGGGCTTTTCAACCTTTTCACCCATTGTACCACTTTTAGGATATGGCAACATCCGAGTACCACTAGTCGCCTAGCAAGGTGTCAAAAACTTGATGACCAAAAAAAAAAAAAATGGAAAAAAGTGATAAAGTACAGGTAGTCCTCGACTTACAACAGTTCACTAGTAACTGTTCGAAGTTACAATGGCACTGAAAAAAGTGCCCCCCGAGGCACAGCGAAGCAAGACACCTGCCTGCCCACCTGCGGCGCTCTTCCTCCTGTCCGAGGTTTTCATTGTTGTGAGCATTTCTGTTGAGGATTGGCAGTGGAGGTGGAGTGGGAGGGGTGTTTGTTTTTTATTTCCCCCGTCTGCTGGGTGGTTGCAGCAGGTTTTGGTCACTTCACGTGACCCTGGGACACTGTGACTGTCATAAATATGAATCAGTTGCCAAGCATCTGAATATAAATCACAAGACCCTGGAGATGCTGTAACATTCCAGCTGATTGGTGCTTCTTCAGGGTTCAGCAGAAGAACCAGGATCAGCGCTGAGCTCCAGCTGGAGCCTGGCACTGATCCTGGCACTTCCACTGAGCCCTGGCAGCCCTGCAGCTCCAGCCATCTCTCGCTCAGGCTTGTGCGGTGCTGTCACCAGTTCAGCTCATTCCCCTCCTCCACTACCACTTTTCTAGGATGGTCGCATACCACCTGCCAGGTGCCAATGTACCACAGGTGGTACCCGTACCACTGGTTGAAAAGCCCTGTTCTAGAGCAACCCCATGAGTATGGGATAGAAACACAGAATCAGAAAACTGGAGGCAGAAAAAAACTAGTGCGGCATTGAGTCTGCCTTTTGACATTTTTTGGTTTCTTATTTATTTAATATTTATTTATTATTTTTTCACATGATGTGTATATGTTTATCCCATAAATGTTTAAACTCAGTTACTGATGAATTCAAAATTGGTATAAAAGGATATTAAGTAGATTGATCTTTTATTAGTTATCCTCCCCCCTCCTTTCATCTCCTTTTAAACCCAATACTGTATGTTAAACATTTTTTTCTTCCAAAACCATGACTATATTCCTTTTTTGGCTTGGTGTCATAACTGTTTGTATCTCACTATTTAACAACAAAGAAAATTGGAAAGATAACATAAGAAAAGAAAAAGATAAGAGAATGAAATATCTACTTGATGATTTTATGGTGAGTCCTCTGGTTTTTCGTTTGTTCCTTCAACCCAACTTCTCTCCCTCCATTGTTCCTTCCAATTATATATTTCAGCTTATAATAATTTAAGATCTTCATAAAGATTGATTGATTAATTGAAGGATTGATTGGTATATCTTTTGGCTTGTAATGTAAAGTTGGTTTGGGTGAACAAAGCCTACTGCTCAAGCAGGAGAACCTATACCATCTCAAACAAGTGACTATCCAGTATCTTTTTAAAAACCTCCAGTGATAGAGTGCCCATGATTTCTGAAGGTAAGCTGATCCATTGATTAATTGTCCTCACTGTTAGGAAGTTTCTCCTTAATTCCAGGTTGCTTCTCTCTTTGATCAGTTTCCAACCATTGTTTCTTCTCCTGCCCTCTGGTGCTTTAGAGAACAATTTTACCCCTTCTTTGAGGCAGCCCCTCAAATACTGCAATACTGCTATCATGTCACCCCTATTTGTTCTTTTCTTTAGATTAGCCAAACCCAGGTCCTGCAGCTGTTCTTCATGTTTTAGTCTCCAGGCCTTTGATCATCTTAATTGCTCTTCTCTGTACTTTTTCCAAGATCTCAATGTCTTTTTTGTAGTATGGTGACCAAAATTGGTTGCAGTAATCCAAGTGTGGTCTCAGTAAGGTTTTATAAAGTTATTTAGAAGTTTTACAAATAAGGAAAAATATTCTGGTTAATATTAACCATGATTTCTGAAATCTTAGAGAGCAAAAGATTGTTTAAATTTTATATTTAAAGCTAAATGTGGTATTGATAGACCATAGCAGAATGGATTAAAGTATTTTGCAATGTAATAAATGTTCCTTTCTTGAACTGAAGACTTACTATTAATACATAATATGTTAATCTCTACTCAGCTATTATTTATTGTTTATAAAAGATAGAAAAAAATGAAGGAAAATAAAGAAAAAAAGGGGGGAAGTTGCTTATAAAGAAACATCAGTATTTGGTTTGCAAATTCCTCCTTCTTTATTTATCAAATGTTTATTTCATTTTATTTATTAAATTGGCATACTGCCCATCTGACCAGAGGCAATTCTAGGTAACTTACAGATATTCATTTAAAATGCAGTATAAAACAATAAAACAAACAGCAATTTTAGATTTAAAAATTCAGTTAAAATGAAACTAACCAAGGGAGAAAAGTATGTACAGGGAGAAGGTGGGATGTTATCCACATTAGCCACCTCCAAAGTCCAACAACTCCATTGGTACCCCAGGCTAGTTGGCACAGCCATGTCTTCAATGTCTTTTCAAAGTCCAAAACGGTGGATCTCATCTTGGGGGTCATTATGTTCCAGAGGGTGTGACCTATGGCAGAAAAGGCTTCTCCTTCTTGACCCCATCAGCTGAAATTCCTTGGCTAATGGGGTCTGCAGCATGTCCCTTATGCTGATACCAGTGGGGTGGGCTAAACTCATTGGGCTGAGCCAGTTCATCAGGTAGCCTGGATCCATATTATGAAGGACTTTAAAAGTGATAACTAACATCTTGAATTGGACCCAAAAGCAAAATGGCAGTCAGTGCAGCTTTCAGAACAGTGATGTAATATGGGCCATTCTAGGGCACCCAAGAACTGCCCATGAAGCTGTGTTCTGCACCAACTGAAGCAGTAGTCCAAGTGTGAGATTACCAGAGCTTAAATGATTGAGCACAGGGACTGCTGATCCAGGAAAGGGCACAACTGGTGCAAAGGGTCTCTGAGCCATGACTGCCACCTGCTTATTGAACAAGAGATACGAGTTCTGGAGAACCGTCAGATTGTACACTGGGTCTGTAACTCGATATATTAAAGTCCTGGAGTTAGAAGCTCCATACATAATGGAGACAGATGGATGGACGATAGCTAGCTAGCTAGCTAGCTAGCTAGCTAGCTAGCTAGCTAGCTAGCTACCTAGCTAGATAGATAGATAGATAGATAGATAGATAGATAGATAGATAGATAGATAGATAGATAGATAGATAGATAGATAGATAGATAGATAGATAGATAGATAGATAGATGGAGACTGTAAATAGGATAATATAGACTTTTTCTTTAAGGAGAGTATAGGTATATCTAAACTCATATCATGACTTCAGCATTAATTCTTTCTTTCAAATCATGATTGAACTACAGCAGTCATGTTATACTGTCATAGCAGATCCTGAATAATCAGAGGACTGACAAAATGACCACAACAAGCAAAGTTCAGGGTTTTTTTTACCCTGTGCTTTGATTTAACAAATTTTAGAACCTGACTGCTGATTCCAAAATGGTAGCATTTTTGGAATAAAAAAGGTCCCAAAGTTTTGTGTTGTTTTTTTTGATGGATGTAGTGCTCCCTATTTTCTGCTTCATGTCTAAATTTTACATTAATAACAATGCAACTGTTTTTCTTAGACAAAAAAATCATATTCTCTTTTGATATTTTTCAAAGAAGCAAGGTAAGTATTCTAAGCTATTATATTCAAAGTAATTATCAAATTAAGTATCATCATGATCCCTTCTACTCCACATCTCAGGGGAATCTCACTAGAGACTGACAAGCCAATGCCTGCAGGTTAAAACGTTACATTAATATAATCTCAGAAATATAGAATAGCATGGGACAACGTGAAGGATATATATTTTACATATGATACCTCATTGTTTTCACATGAGAGGTTGGTTATTTCCAACTCAGTTTCTATATTAAATGGTAACATTGGAGCTGCTCTTTGATGACTGCATTATATACTGAGCTGCTTCTATTCAGAACACTGGTTTTCTTCTTTTTTTCTAAGACAATGTGCATTTCTTCAGTCTCCATCTGCAATCTCAGAGATCCCCTTTCAATTGTTCACAAATATTATCAATCGGGAGATTTAATCATTGCTGCTATCATATATCAGGTGTTATTTCTTTCAAATGAGATCACTTTTCAAAGTGTTCCTTCAAACAATATTCTTGATCAGTTTTTGTAAGTATACTCATTGTCATTCGCAGGCTCATGTCCATCACTACCTAAATGTCCTTCCTTCCTTCCTTCCTTCCTTCCTTCCTTCCTTCCTTCCTTCCTTCCTTCCTTCCTTCCTTCCACAAAATGGTTACCATACTGAATGGCTCTTATCCATATCTTAATTCTAAAGCTCAGAGAGACTTAAGCTCCCAAAATTCTGAAGTCTCAAGTGAGGAAGTATTGTTGCTTTTAATTTTACTGTTACAAATGTTATTCCCCATAAAGAACATTCATAGTCCTTTGTTCCATAAGGAGAAAAGCATCTAAGCTGTAGGGCTCCTGAGAAATAGTGTACATGTAGCCTAGTACTTTCTGAATTGTCTTCCCTTGCATGTCACTATGGAATGAAGAAGAATGTGGTGGGCATTGGAACTGGATTATTATTTTTACAGAATAAAATGCCCAAATGTCAAATTACTTGTAAGAATCTTAAAAGCCCTGAGCATAAAACGTAAATCATGTCCCATCATTCACTCTAGATAGGTAAATTGCAAACAACCAAATTAATCCTGGAAGATATATCTCACTATGAATATGAGAAATTTGCAGAAAAAGAGACTTAAATAGAGAAGAAAGTAGGTTACAGAATAAATTAGCCTACCCATTTCCCACATCAGTGCTTCCCAATCCATACAATCTAGGGCTATGGTTGGCTAAAGACCACATCCCACATGTCCAGAGTAAACAATAAGCATCATATATTCTGTATCTATATGTAACAATTAAATATATTTACTATATAATTCTGAAGAAGAAATACATTGACATATTTTTTAACTTTCATTGAAGATTCCTCACTCATAATTATCAACACACTTTGGCTCTGGCTTTTGCTGTAAAGGAGATTAATGAATATTCTGGGATTTTACCCAATATAACCCTGGGTTTCCACATCGCTACTGACAATTTTGATGACATTACAACTTATCATCTAGCAATGGAATTTCTATCTACAAAAGATAAATTTATCCCCAACTACAAATGTAATGACAAGACCAATGCAGTAGCTGTCATTGGAGGACCCCGTACAAAGACCTGTGTCAACATGGCAACTGCTCTCTGTAACTACAAGTTTCCTCAGGTAAGATCAAAACTGGAACAACATGGAAAGGTCAACAGTTATTTACCACCACAGCTGTTCTTAACCACACTGTGAAACTTCCTGATGCCAAGTTGTTAAATTAATAAGAAAGACTTTTACACCATTTGTACCAAAAGCAAAAGGTTGGCTTACATTAAACCTTTGGGACTGTCTTCAAAAATTAAGGAAGGGTGACAACTAAGAAAAATACACATCACATATTTCCATATTTGTTCCAATCTCTTTTTTGCCTCTATTCTTTTTTCCCCATTTAGATCACATATGGATCAGCTCCACTGATGAATAAGGAAACAGCAGCACATTTTGTCAAATGGATGTTCCCAGATGAGATGCACCAGCTTAAAGGAATACTGTACTTATTGCTGCATTTTGGATGGACCTGGGTTGGGTTAATTTCTCTATATGAGGAAGATAGAGAGCGCTTCATTCAAAAGAGTCTTTCCATGTACTCACAGAGAGGCATCTGCTTTGACTTTATAGAATGTATCCCACAAATGATGTATGGCAATTTAGCTGCTGAAATGGTGGAGCAGGCAGATAAATTATATAAAGTGGTCATGGGAAGTACGGTCACTGCAGTAATCTTGAATGCTGAAATTACAACCATTGTGACATTGAGAATAATGGTCTATGTTTTAGATGCTGATGATATTCCAAAGGAGAGAAAAGCCAAAGTTTGGATCATGACAGCCCAGATGGGTTTTACCTCCATTCTAATGCAAAGACAGTTGCCCATTGATTTTCTCCATGGTGCACTATCCTTTGCAATTCATTCAAAAGAGTTACCAGGTTTCCAGAAATTTATTTTGAAGAGAAGCCCAAACTTTGAAAAAGAAGATGGGTTTATAAGGGATTTTTGGAAAGATGCATTTGATTGTTCATTCCCCAGTGAGACGACAGATAGGAATGCTGAGAGGTTTTGCACTGGAGAAGAGAAGCTGGAGATTCTTCCTAATTCTGTCTTTGAGACTACTGTGAGTGGACATAGTTATAGCATCTACAATGCAGTCTATGCTGTGGCACATGCTCTGAGAGCCATATGCTGCCAAACTCCCAAATTCAAAAAGAATCAAATAATTGATGAGGAGAGATGGAAGCTCTTCCTTCAATCACCGTGGCAGGTAATGTTGCCTAATACAAAATTCAGTAAGGTCATCAGGTTATTGCTTAATTAATGAAAGCAAAGTGATCTATTTGTTTTCTCCTTTTGTCAATATTTTCATGGACTATTTTCAATTGAAATACAATAGTTAGGAATTAGGGTAGAAAATGAATGTGATGGGGATCATAATTCTCTTCCAATTTTAAATAGTAGAGACTGATGTGACATTTAACATGTAACTTTTCATTAAGCAAAGCCAAATTAAAATAAACCAAGTGAGATTTCTGGATTTCCTTCAAAAAAAATCTATTAACTTCTTTTTAATGAGAAGAGGGAAGGTTTCAATCACCACGCATACATTGTTCACCAATCCAGGTTACTATTTTAATATTGGAAGAACTGAGACTCATAGAGAATAACTTTTCTAAACTATCCTATATAGGCCCATGTGCCATTATTTCCTAGAAATAGCAGGATCCAGTGTAGGGCTTTCTTGACTGATAGCACAATCTGTTAGCTACTACGGTTTTCTAGGTCTCTAGGAGAGTGTTAAGAATTCCTGAAGATGATTCCATACCTCTATTCCCTCTTCATTAAATTGTCAACAAAAGACAAGGGGAAGACACATGTAAACAACTCATGTTGAAATGTAAATACAGGCAGTCCTTGATTTATGACCACAATTGAGCCCAGAACATGTGTTGCTAAGTGAGGAATTTGTTAAGTGAGTTTTGTCCCATTTTATGACTTTTCTTGCTACATTTGTTAAGTGAAACACCCCATACCAAGAGTGAAAACTTGGCAGCTACATGCCTTATTGTTTTCATCTTGTCATTAGAGTAAGGAGGGAGAGATGAGGCTTCAGATGGGTTCGTTAGAGAAGCAAAACCTCTCCAGTTCTGCAGATGATTGTTGAAGCACAGATGTATGGAAATTTTTCGAGAACATTCTAATCATGGGGAAGGAGATAACAGGAGGTTCTCAATTTAACAAGAAGGTGTTTACGTGAATTATGTGGACATCTGGAAGGTTTGACTAGGAATGTCATTGTTATATGCTTTGGTTAGACATCTTGGAATTTTAGAGTTAGTTTTCCTTTGCTAATACTATGTCATGTATTCAATAAACCAGTAAGATCTTCAGATATGAAAGAAATCCTTGAGTTTATCTGGATACTCAAGCTGGAGGTTGACACTGCAGTTGTTAAATTAGTAACATGATTGTTAAATAAAACTGGCTGCCCCATTGACTTTGCTCAGAAGGTCATAAAAGATGGTCACATGACGCAGAACACTGCAACCATCATAAATATGAACCAGTTGTTAAGCATCTGAATGTAAATCATGTGACCATGGGAAAACTGCAACAGTCACAAGTGTGAAAAATGGTCATATAAGTCATTTGTTCCAGTGCAATTGTAACTTTGAATGGTCACTAAATGAACTGTTGTAAGTTGAGGACTACCTGTAGTGTTAATTCAAGTGGATTTCCCGTGTAAATTGGTTTTAAGTTATCCTTTTAATATCTTTTAAAGGTTGAAAGCAAAGGCCATCTTTGCCTATATTTTTCCCTGTGGATTCTGTGGAGAATTTTATATTCTCTCCATTTAATACAAGCAATGTAAAGTCATAATTCTTGGGTTGCTCAGCTGATCAGAGCAAAGTGAGCTTTTGGATTTTGTAATGGTGTTTTCCATTGAAAATTTTTCAACTTAAAAAATGTTAGGAAATAGAATAGAAAATGCATATCATAGAAATATATTTCCCATCCAGTTTTAAATAGTGTAGACCATGGGTCGGCAACCCGCGGCTCCGGAGCCGCATGCGGCTCTTTGAGCCATCTCCTGCGGCCCGGGAGCCTCCTTCCCCCTCCCCTCCCCCTCCGCCCTTCTTCCTCCTGCTGCACCCCCAGGCTTCAGTCCCGGTTGGGGCGGCAGTGGTGGCGGGGGCATCGCTTCCTGGGCCGTCGAGCCGGCCACGTGTCTGCCCGGGCCAGGTGGCAGTCCCGGCTGGGGTGGCGGCGGCATCATCGCTCCCTGGGCTGTCCCCTGGCTGCCGAGCTGGCTATGCGTCTTTCCAGGACAGGCCGGGCGGCAGTCCAGGCTGGGGCATTGGCGGGAGGGCATCGCTTCCTGGGCCGTCCCCAGGCAGCTGCGCTGGCCACGCATCTCCGTGGGCCGGGCTGAGCAGCAGTTGCAGCTGGGGGGGCAGCGGCGGGGACATCACTCCCTGGGCTGTCCCCGGGCCGCCGAGCCGGCTATGTGTCTCCCCAGGCCGGGCCGGGCGGCAGTCCTGACGGCAGGAGGACATCGCTTCCTGGGCCATCCCTGGGCAGCTGAGCTGGCCACGCATCTCCGTGGGCCAGGCTGAGCAGCACTCTCGGCCGGGGCGGCGGCGGCATCGCTTCCTGGGCCGTCCCCAGGTTGCCGAGCTGGCCACGCATCTCCGTGGGCCAGGCTGAGCAGCAGTCTCAGCTGTGGCGGTGGCGGCATCGCTTCCTGGGTCGCCCCCAGGTTGCCAAGCCGGCCACGCGTCTCCCCAGGCCGGGCTGGAGACATTGCTTCCTGGGCTGTCCCTGGGTAGCTGACGGTCACGCGTCTTCACGGGTCTGGCTGGGGCGGCGGTGACATCACTCCCTGGGCCGTCCCCGGGCCGCTGAGCTGGCTATGTGTCTCCCCAGGCCGGTCCGGGTGGCAGTCCGGATGGCAGGAGGGCATCGCTTCCTGGGCCGTCCCCGAGCAGCTGAGCCGGCCATGCATCTCCGTGGGCCGGGCTGAGCAGTAGTCTCGGCTGGGGCGGCGGCGGCAGCAGCATCGATTCCTGGGCCATCCCCAGGTTGCCAAGCTGGCCACGCGTCTCCCCGGGCTGGGCTGCAGACATTGCTTCCTGGGCTGTTCCCGGGCAACCGACGGCCATACGTCTCCATGGGCCTGGTTGGGGTGGTGGTGGCATCGCTCCCTGGGCCATTCCCGGGCCGCTGAGCTGACCACGTGTGTGCCCGGGCTGGGCGGCAGTCTTGGCTGAGGTGGCGGTGGCAGGGGCCATCCCCAGGCCATTGAGTCGGTTACGTGTCTCCCCAGGCCAGGGTGGGTGGCAGGGGGACATCGCTTCCTGCGCCATCCCTGGGCCACCGACCTGGCCATATGTCTCCCCGTCTGGGCAGGCTGCAGCAGGGGGGCATCGCTTTCTGGGCCATCCCCGGGCCATTCCCTAGGCAGCTGAGCTCACCACGCATCTCCCTGGGCCGGTCCATGGTGTCCCGGGCACCTTTCAGCATCCTCTACTGCCTCCTGCCCCCTCCCCTCTCTGCCCTTCGGCGCTGTCTGCCTTTCGTTCTCTCTCTCTCCTTATCTGGAGAGAGGGGGGCAGAGGAAAGAAAGAGAGAGGGTGACTTGTTTGGGTGAAGAACCAGTGGGGGGCAAGGCGAGGTAAGTCAAAAGACGCAGAACTTTCATGCTAGCATCTCCCGAACCCTTGTTATCCCTGTCACAGACTCAGCTCATCCGCCCTCACTCTCTCCTCTCCTCTCTCTGCGGACGAGGCTGCTTGCTTCAAATGGTTGGCTACCGAGGCCCGGGAGCCAGGCAGGCAGGCAGGCAGGCAAGTCTCGACCGCAGCATTTTGTTGCTGTTGTTTTGCGCACATGCGGCGCTGGCTGGGAACAGAGCCAAGCAAGCTCTGTGGTTGGAAGCCCCTGCAGTTTAGGAACCAGGATCTTCCGCCTCTCAGTCCCAAATCCCAAGCAGGATTCACCACATTGAGATTGAAAGTGAGCTGCAAGGATATGGTCTGTCTCTCCTTCTCCCCTCCTCCCTTCCGCGCCGGCTACTGAGGCTCCCTGCTGGGCGCAGTCGGCCTGAAGTGGAGGAGGGTGAGGGGCCTTTCAAAGCGTGACAATGCAAAGGATGGGACAGCCTTTCAGGAGGGTGCAGATGAACTGTAGCTCTCCAGATATTGCTAACATAAAGCGTTTGCCGTCTCTGCAGCAGAATCGATGAGAGGTGCTGGCATTTCTTTTTATCAGAATGTGGTGAATCCACATCTTTAAGGAAGTTAAATGATTTGGTAGGTGAACTGGTTCTGTTAGTAAAGGGGGGAGGTGAAGAGAAAAAGAGAGGGAGAGAGAGAGGAAAGAGAAAGAAAGAGGAAAGAGAGGGAGGAAAGAGAGGAAAGAGGAAGAAAGAGAAAAGAGAAAAGGAGAGGGAGAGGGGGAGAGAGGAAAGAAATAGAAAGAGGGAGAAAGAGAGGAAAGAGAAAGGGAGAAGAAAGAGAAAAGAGAAAGGGAGGTAGAGGAAAGAAAGGGAGAGAAGAAAGGGAGAGAAAAGAGAAAGGGAGAGGGGGAGAGAGAGGAAAGAGAAAGAGGAAAGAAAGGAAAGAGGAAAGGGAGAAAGAGGAAAGAAAGAGAAAGAGAAAGAGAAAAGAGAAAGGGAGATGAAAGAAAGGGAGAGGGGGAGAGAGGAAAGAAATAGAAAGGGAAAAAGAGGAAAGGAAGAAAAGAGAAAGGGAGAGGAAAGAGAAAGAGAGAGTTGGAGAGAGGAAAGATAAAGGAAAGAAAGGAAAGAGGGAGAAAGAGAAATGAAAGAAAGTGGGAGGGAGAGGGAGAGAGGAAAGAAATAGAAAGGTAGAAAGAGGAAAGAAAGAGGAAAGAGAGAAAGGAAAGAGAGGAGAGAAAGAGAAAAAAAGGGAGAGGAGGAGAGAGGAAAGAAAGGAAAGAGGAAAGAAAGACAAAGGGAGAAAGAGGAAAGAAAAAGGAAAGAGGAGAGAAAGGGAGAAAGAGGAAGGAAAGAGGAAAGAAAGGGAGAGGGAGAGGGAGAGGAAAGGGGGAGAGAGTAAAGAGAAAGGCAAGGGAGAAAGGGAGGAAAGAGAAAGGGAGAAGAAAGAGGAAAGAGAAAGGGAGGTAGAGGAAAGAAAGGGAGAGAAGAAAGAGGGAGAGGAAAGAGGAAAGAGAAAGGGAGAGGGGAGAGAGGAAAGAAACAGGAAAGAAAGAAAGGGAGAAAGAGAAAAGAGAAAGGGAGATGAAAGAAAGGGAGAGGGGGGAGAGAGAGATAAGAAATAGAAAGAGGGACAAAGAGAGAGAAAAGAGGAAGAAAAAAGAAAGGGAGAGGAAAGAGAAAGGGAGGAAAGAAAGGAAAGAGGAAAGGGAGAAAGAAAAGAGAAATGGAGATGAAAGAAGGGGAGGGAGAGGGGGAGAGAGGAAAGAAATAGAAAGAGGGAGAAAGAGAGGAAAAGGAGAAAGAGAGGAAAGGGAAAAGAGGAAAAGAAGGAGAGGGGGAGAGAGAGGAAAGAAAAGAAAGAGGAAAGAAAGAAAGGGAGAAAGAGGAAAGGAAAGAGGAGAGAAAGGGAGAAAGGAAAGAAAGGGAGAAAGAGAGGAAGGAAAGAGGAAAGAAAGGGAGAGGGAGAGGAAAGGGGGAGAGAGTAAAGAGGAAAGGGAGAAAGGAAAGAGAAAGGGAGAAGAAAGAGAAAGAGAAAGGGAGAGAAGAAGGAGAGGAAAGAGGGAGAGGAAAGAAAGGGGGAAGCGTAAGTGTGCTCTCTCTCTCTCTCTCTCTCTCACACACACACACAAAGAGTGGGGGGGAAAAAGACTGGCAGACCAAGGGCAGAGAGAGAGAGAGAGAGAGAGAGAGAGAGAGAGAGAGAGAGAGAGAGAGAGAGAGAGAGAGAGAGAGAGAGAATATATTTGTGTGTGTGTGTTTGTGTGTGTGTGTCAAGTGGTTATTTTTTAGATTGCACTCTGTAAACCCAAATATGGGAGGAAGAAATCATTCTTTCCTTTGCTTGTTTCAGCTCAACCCAGAGCCATCTGCAAGCACAAATATATATATGTTGTTTAAAATTGTTAACAAAGAAATAAGGGATTTCTGAGATAGCTATTTCGAGTTATTTACCTCTCTTCAGTCAGAATTCAACCTTTTCTGGGATTCGAACCTGGGCAGTCTGCATGCTAGGCAGAAGCTTTAGCCTCAAGCCACAGGCTCTGTCCCACTTTGTTAGTAGTCAGGGAGTGGATATGTGTGTCAAATGGTTATTTTTTAGATTGCACCCTGTAAACCCAAATATGGGAGGAAGAAATCATTCTTTCCTTTGCTTGTTTCAGCTCAACCCAGAGCCATCTGCAAGCACAAATATATATATGTTGTTTAAAATTGTTAACAAAGAAATAAGGGATTTCTGAGATAGCTATTTCGAGTTATTTACCTCTCTTCAGTCAGAATTCACCCTTTCTGGGATTCGAACCTGGGCAGTCTGCATGCTAGGCAGAAGCTTTAGCCTCAAGCCACAGGCTCTGTCCCACTTTGTTAGTAGTCAAGGAGTGGATATGTGTGTCAAATGGTTATTTTTTAGATTGCACCCTGTAAACCCAAATATGGGAGGAAGAAATCATTCTTTCCTTTGCTTGTTTCAGCTCAACCCAGAGCCATCTGCAAGCACAAATATATATATGTTGTTTAAAATTGTTAACAAAGAAATAAGGGATTTCTGAGATAGCTATTTCGAGTTATTTACCTCTCTTCAGTCAGAATTCACCCTTTCTGGGATTCGAACCTGGGCAGTCTGCATGCTAGGCAGAAGCTTTAGCCTCAAGCCACAGGCTCTGTCCCACTTTGTTAGTAGTCAGGGAGTGGATATGTGTGTCAAATAGTTATTTTTTAGATTGCACCCTGTAAACCCAAATATGGGAGGAAGAAATCATTCTTTCCTTTGCTTGTTTCAGCTCAACCCAGAGCCATCTGCAAGCACAAATATATAGATGTTGTTTAAAATTGTTAACAAAGAAATAAGGGATTTCTGAGATAGCTATTTCGAGTTATTTACCTCTCTTCAGTCAGAATTCACCCTTTCTGGGATTCGAACCTGGGCAGTCTGCATGCTAGGCAGAAGCTTTAGCCTCAAGCCACAGGCTCTGTCCCACTTTGTTAGTAGTCAGGGAGTGGATATGTGTGTCAAATGGTTATTTTTTAGATTGCACCCTGTAAACCCAAATATGGGAGGAAGAAATCATTCTTTCCTTTGCTTGTTTCAGCTCAACCCAGAGCCATCTGCAAGCACAAATATATGTATGTTGTTTAAAATTGTTAACAAAGAAATAAGGGATTTCTGAGATAGCTATTTCGAGTTATTTACCTCTCTTCAGTCAGAATTCACCCTTTCTGGGATTCGAACCTGGGCAGTCTGCATGCTAGGCAGAAGCTTTAGCCTCAAGCCACAGGCTCTGTCCCACTTTGTTAGTAGTCAGGGAGTGGATATGTGTGTCAAATGGTTATTTTTTAGATTGCACCCTGTAAACCCAAATATGGGAGGAAGAAATCATTCTTTCCTTTGCTTGTTTCAGCTCAACCCAGAGCCATCTGCAAGCACAAATATATATATCTTGTTTAAAATTGTTAACAAAGAAATAAGGGATTTCTGAGATAGCTATTTCGAGTTATTTACCTCTCTTCAGTCAGAATTCACCCTTTCTGGGATTCGAACCTGGGCAGTCTGCATGCTAGGCAGAAGCTTTAGCCTCAAGCCACAGGCTCTGTCCCACTTTGTTAGTAGTCAGGGAGTGGATATGTGTGTCAAATGGTTATTTTTTAGATTGCACCCTGTAAACCCAAATATGGGAGGAAGAAATCATTCTTTCCTTTGCTTGTTTCAGCTCAACCCAGAGCCATCTGCAAGCACAAATATATATATGTTGTTTAAAATTGTTAACAAAGAAATAAGGGATTTCTGAGATAGCTATTTCGAGTTATTTACCTCTCTTCAGTCAGAATTCACCCTTTCTGGGATTCGAACCTGGGCAGTCTGCATGCTAGGCAGAAGCTTTAGCCTCAAGCCACAGGCTCTGTCCCACTTTGTTAGTAGTCAGGGAGTGGATATGTGTGTCAAATGGTTATTTTTTAGATTGCACCCTGTAAACCCAAATATGGGAGGAAGAAATCATTCTTTCCTTTGCTTGTTTCAGCTCAACCCAGAGCCATCTGCAAGCACAAATATATATATGTTGTTTAAAATTGTTAACAAAGAAATAAGGGATTTCTGAGATAGCTATTTCAAGTTATTTACCTCTCTTCAGTCAGAATTCACCCTTTCTGGGATTCGAACCTGGGCAGTCTGCATGCTAGGCAGAAGCTTTAGCCTCAAGCCACAGGCTCTGTCCCACTTTGTTAGTAGTCAGGGAGTGGATATGTGTGTCAAATGGTTATTTTTTAGATTGCACCCTGTAAACCCAAATATGGGAGGAAGAAATCATTCTTTCCTTTGCTTGTTTCAGCTCAACCCAGAGCCATCTGCAAGCACAAATATATATATGTTGTTTAAAATTGTTAACAAAGAAATAAGGGATTTCTGAGATAGCTATTTCGAGTTATTTACCTCTTGCTCCTAGAAGCAGAAGCAGAAGCCGAAAGCACCAGCCTGAAGATGACGAATGAGACTTCGTCGAAACGTCGCCAAGACACTTCAAATTCTACGTGGGAGAAAACCCAAAGAACCAAAGACCTACATATATATAGTGTTTTGTTTTCGGTAGAAAACAGGTCCAAGTGGCTCTTTGAGTATTTTGAGTTGCTTACCCCTGGTGTAGACGGAAGCAAAATGTAACAGCTTACTTTTCATTAAGCATAGGCCAAATTGAAATTTTTTTTAAAAAACTGGGTTTTTCTCAAGCCCTGTAAGAAATCCTGTTATCTTTCTCATTTTTTTTTCTTCTTCATTTAGCTTCAGGATTTTTTGCAGAAAGTTTCCTTTAACAACAGTGCTGGGGAAGAGATTTCATTTGGCCCCAGTGGGGAATTACTAACTGGATTTGATATTCTCAATTGGGTCACATTCCCAAACAAGTCCTTTCTGAGAGTCCAGGTTGGAAAGATTGACCCCAGGGCTCCGCTAAAAAAGTTTCTCACCATTTCTGTGAAGGATGCTACTTGGCCCCTTATATTTAACCAGGTGTGTCTCATTTTCTACTTTTTAGGAAATCATTTAAGTCATTGTCCCATATCAATAAATGATGTAAATACAACAATAACACTTTGATTAAATTTTCAAATTGCTGAAATAGCCTAAAGATTCTCTGCTTTTGAAATATATTGAATATATAGCAAAATTTAAAGTATTGAAATATATGATTCAAAAATAATTTCAGCTGGAGATTTAATCTGTCTCTATATCTCTTCAAAGTGTAGTAACATTGGAAATATGATTGCACACCAACTAAAGTTCATTTGTCTACAATTAAACCTAAATTAATCATGAGACACACAAAAGTTTCCTTCTTGCTACATTTGTATGACAGAGTTCTACATTTGATTTGGAAGAACATCATATCCCTGTTTAGTTTAATCATTTCAGACAGTTATATCCACATCTCACATTTTTCAATCTGTGGACAAAAAAATTAAACTATAATGGAAGTTTCCTCAAAATAAAGATCTTTTGGAAGTGTGTATGTAAATAAATGACCAGTGTTATCTGTAAATCCTTAAAGAGAAGATCAAATTCAATCTGCTCCAGGTTTCCAACAAATAAAGAAAGCCCCTAGAAACTACATCATTCTACTCTAAGCAGGCAGACCGAAAATAGCTGCATTTTGAAAATCAGATTTTTGCTATTTAAAGGTCACAAAAGTCTGATTAAAAGATGGAAAACTCAATGGAAAAGTCAACCAGGTTTTGAAAGAGCTAAAATAGATGTAGGACACCAGCCCAAAATATGGAATCTCACGAAGACCGTATTTGAAGGCCTCTTGAGTTAAGATTCTAGTTCTGATTTCCTCAAAACAGATATTTAAAATATTATTCTTGAGTTGATTAGTATGATAGGTGTGAAATACGGAGCAATTCAGGGAGTGAAGAATTTAAACCAGAAACAAATCTGGAGAATGGAATGGTAAGGTTTGGATTAGATGTGAAGAGCATGTCTAAGCAATTGAAAAAGCAATCCCAAAGCATAAATGTTTCATCTGAAAGGATTCTTATTTTATTTATCAGCAGACATTGCCTCTTTCCATCTGTAACAAGAAATGTCCTCTTGGCCATAGCAAGTTAAAAGTGGAAGGGAAATTATCTTGTTGCTATGGCTGTAGACAGTGTCCAGAAGGGAATATAGCTGACCAAATGGGTAAGCAAAAGAATATATTGAATATATGTATTATATTAATTAATATAAATGGGGGCTGAGTTATTAATAAAAAATATTGTGCCTGAAAATCTTGAGCTTTACATCACACTGAACTTTTCAACAATGAAATATTTGAACTGAATTTTCATAGCTCAGCAAGAAATTTGATAACACTAATCAGTTCACTCTAACTTGCAGGTTCAATTTTCCAGATTTGAATTGTGCTTTTTTAATATTCCCTTGAATATATTCTAAATATTTTTTTTAGAAAATCAAAATTTTTAGATAAGAGTATGTGAAATGCTTCCTTTTGTACCTTCTTTTTTGGAAGTAATGATGATTGCATTTACTGCAGAGGTGATCTTTTTATCTGTTTTTACTTCCTGCTTCATCGTAATATATTCATTGCTTATTGATCTTATATGGCTACTGTTGTATACTTTGTTCGCGTGTGAATGATGAAGATACATGGTGATGCTGAACAAACACTTTATTCTCCTTCTACAACAACCAAGCGAAAGCAAAAGGCTTGCAGGTCTTTTTATATGGCCAGAAACCTGGACAGTGACAACCAATAGGAACAGAGCATTTTCGCGCCTTGCGCATGTGCACAATGCTGCCGCCGCTCTGTCTGGTCCTGGGCAGCTTTTGGAATGCCCGGGACCAATGCAACGTCCCAAGCCTGCTTTTGCAGGCTCCGGACACCACACCCCTTCCCCCTAGATGGAACATACTTCGCGTAAACACATGCATGTCATGCATTGGGAAGAGTGGCATACAGTTGCATTATTCAAATGCAAAGAGTGTGGAAGACTTGAGTCTGCCCTCAGGCAAACCCCCTTCAATATTTATTAATACAAATAAACATATCTGAAATAAAAAAATAATACAAAATAATCTACCCATGAGTTACTCCCGTTATTTAGAGGCCTCATGAACAGGTCCCTCATGATTTGACAGCAATCTCATAAAGTCTCTCAGATGTTTGGGTGGGCACTTGGCCCGCTGCAAACTTCTAAGGCCTGGAGAGATTGCCTGGCCCACCTGCTCGCCTACCAGGCTAGGCAGGCCGGGGCGTTGTTGCCCTAAATCCCCAGGTGACCCTGGTGAGGGTGCCTGGCCTACCTGCTCGCATACCAGGCTAGGCAGACCAGGATTTTGCTGCCCTGAATACCCGGTTGACCCACCTTGCTGCTGGCTGGCTGGACCCTCTAAGTCCAAGCCAGCATATCTTGGAGGGGTGGAAATCCCTGAGTCCACAATGGACCCCTCTTGGGAACACTGTCCCTTGAGCCCAAGGCTAGCAGATGGAGAGGGCTGGGTAGCAAAAGTACCCCAGTACTCTGTGGCCCCCAAGCACATGCCAGAGGTGCCAGAGTCAGGAGTTGTCTCTATGGCAACCCCCCTTGCTGGTGACTTCCTTTTGGGAGCAATTGTGGAATTAGGCAAGGGCTCTTGATAGAATTCCTTTTCTCTTACTGCTAGTGATTTGTGTGGATACCCCCGATCAGTCTCCCTGTCTGGAGTGCTATCTGACATATGTGAATACTGTGGATACCCCCGGTGTGACTCCCTGTCTGGAGTAATTATGGATGTGTGGGATGACCCCCTATCCAGTGAATTCCTGTTTGGAGCATTTGCGGAACCTTGAGATGAATCCCAAACAGCCTCAGTAGCAGCTAGTGAGGGCCTGTTAGGCCTGGGAAACTGTGACCCAGAATGCATATTATGGTCCTCCTCCTCCCCCAGAGCAGAGCCAGGAGTGGAAGGGTGAGAGTCCAGTCTCCAATGCAGTTGGTCTATGTGTCTGCGAAGAATGCTGCTGTCACCCAAGGCAACTTCGTATGACAACGGCCCAGAGACCTTGCAGACCACAGCTGTGACCCAGAGATGTCCAGGCCCATAGTTTCTTGCCCAAACCGGATCGCCCATCTGGAGTCTCCTAGGTGCCCACGGTTGTGACACCTGTGAAGCCACCCGGTCAGTGTGCAGCCTGTTCAGTTTAGTGATGAGGCGGCGACCCCAGTGGAGTTCAGCAGGGCTTTTCCCTGTGGCTGTGCATGGTGTGGTGTGGTGTGCAAGAAGGAAATCTGCTAACCTGTGATGCCAGTTACCGTAAGTCAGTTTCTTGAGGGCATCTTTGGTGGTGCGCACCATTCTCTCTGCCAGTCCATTGGAGGATGGATGGAAGGGAGCCGATGGTGCATGCCGGATCAGGTTGGCCTGAAGAAAAGCCTGGAAGTCAGAAGACGTAAATTGAGGGCCATTATCTGAAACCAGCACATCTGGAAGACCGTGTGATGCAAAAATTCCTCTCAACACTTGGATGGTCCTGGCAGTAGTAGTGGAGGAAACAGGAACAACCTCTAGCCACTTGGAATGGCTATCGACAACAACCAGGAAGAATTGCCCCTGAAAGGGCCCAGCATAATCTATATGCACCCTAGACCACAGGGTTTGAGTTTCCTCCCACCTATGTAGTGGGGCCTGAGGCATTTCAGGCCGAGACTGTTGGCACACATGGCACCCGTGCACCACGGCCTCGATGGCTTTATTGAGCTCAGGCCACCAAAGATGGCTGTGCGCAACAGCTTTCATCCTGACTATACCAGGATGTCCCTCATGCAGAGAGATCAAGATTCTAGACCTCAATGAGGCTGGGATCACTATCCTGCTATCCCATAACAGGCAACCCTTGAAAGTGGAAAACTCATGCTTCTTGTGCCAAAAGCTTTGGAACTCAGTATCTGGGCACTCGTCAGGCCATCCTGACAACACCCATGTCAGCACGCGTGTAAGCGTGTGATCAGTGGCAGTTTCTGCAGCCACATCCCTAGTATTGAGGGGAGACTCAAGCAACTCCTGAATGGAAAGAATATTTTATTTATTTATTTATTTACTTATTTACTTATTTATTTATTTATTTATTTATTTATTTATTTATTTATTTATTTATTTATTTATTTATTTATTTATTTATTTATTTATTTATTTATTTATTTATTTATTTATTTATTAGATTTCTATGCCGCCCTATTTCAAAAACTCAGGGCGGCTCACAACAATATTAATGGCTGGAGCAGGATCTGGCTCTAATTGGTTCAGGGGTAATCTGCTCAAGCCATCTGCATGACCCATTTCTTTTCCTGGTTTGTGAACTAATGTATAGTCATATGCTGACAGGAAAATGGACCATCTCAGCATACTAGGAGAAATGATATGTGGGGTCTGTTTGTTAGTGGTAAACAAACCCAGCAGAGGCTTATGGTCAGTATAGACCGTGAAATGGCGGCCATATAAGAAATCATGAAATTTCTTACTGCCAGCCACTATGGCCAAGGCTTCTCTGTCAATTTGAGCATAATTTCGCTCTGCAGAAGACAGAGTCCTTGAGTAATAGGCCACAGGGACCTGTGTTCCATCAGCCTTCAGATGGCTAAGTACAGCTCCCACCCCATAAGGAGATGCATCGCATGGGATGCAAACAGCCAGTTGCTCATTGAAATGCGCTAAAACAGCATTAGAAGTGAGCAAGGTCTTAACCTCATTGAAGCTTTTGTCATGGACTTTAGTCCACTGCCATGGAGCCTGCTTGTCTAAGAGCCTGTGTAATGGCTCTGCCACTGCAGTTTTATGTGGGAGAAATGTATAGTAAAAATTTAATAGCCCCAAGAAGGCTTGCAGCTCACTCTTAGACTTAGGGCTTGGGGCCTGCTGGATAGCTTGCAATTTAGTTTCAGTGGGGTGAATGCCTTGAGCATCAATCCTGAATCCTAAGAAGTCAGTAGAAGTGACTCCTATCTTACATTTATCTTTCTTTAGTTTAAGGCCTGCTTTTCGAAAACGAAGCAAGACAGCCCTTAATCTTTCTGCTAAATTTTGAGATGACTCCCCAGCAATGAGGAGGTCATCGAAGTAGGGACAGACCCCAGGAATACCTCGAAGTGTGCTCTCCATGACACTTTGAAATATGCCAGGGGCTACATTTACCCCAAATTGCAGTCTCTTGACCTTGAAGACCCCCCTGTGAGTTACAATAGTCTAGGCCTCTTCAGCTGCCTCATCAACGGGTAGCTGTTGATAGGCCTGTGCCACGTCAAGCTTCACAAAAATCTGCTCCCACTTGAGGGAGGCCAGAATGTGACTTACCACAGGCACTGGATAAGTGTGCTGTTGCAGTGCCTTATTCAATGTGCACTTATAGTCTGCACATATAAGTATATCCCCATTAGCCTTTAGAGGCGTTACTATAGGGGTTTCCCATAGACTAGAATCCACAGGTTCTAGAATGCCCTGCTGGAGCAATTTGTCCAGTTCAGCATCAATCTTGCCTTTGAGGGCAAAAGGTACCCTCCTAGGCTTAACCCTGATGGGTGTGATGATTGGGTCTAACCATAGCGAAATGGGAGGCCCCTTGTAGGATCCTAGCTCTGAACTAAACACATCTGCAAACTCTGCAAGGTTCAACATTTGCAAATGGTGCAGTCCAGTTACCTGCATTCCCAGAGCCTCGAACCAATCAAGTCCAATAAGACTCGTATGTTCACCCCCAACAACCACCACATCTAGGGGACCTTCAAAATCCTTATGTTGTACTTTAAGGGTGGCCTCCCATTTAACACACACTGTAGAATTCTGAAAATCAGTAAGTATTAGATTCGATGGCCTAAGTTTAACTCAAAGGCCACTGCTGCTGCATATCCTTTTGAATGTGTTAATTGAAATAATTGAGAGAGCGGACCCAGTGTCCAACTCCATTGATAGGGGAACCCCTTGCAACCTTACGTTAATGGGAAGTTTCTTCTTAAGGGGCTTGTGTGTCCCTGTCCTCAGAATACTCCTGCGCGATGCACAGAAACCCACCCTCTGTTGGCTGGGGACCCTGGTACCTTTCAGATGCAATTCTTCACCCAAACAGATGGATGTGATGTGGCCTTGCCTGCCACACGCTCTGCAAATGGCGGAGCAGAACCTGCAGTCAGCTCGCTTGTGGTGTCCTCCGCACCCGAAGCATTGAAGAGATGCTGGGGCCTTGTCCGGACGTTCCTTCTGCCTCCTTTCAGCTGGCTGGTGAAGTCTGTCCACCTCCTCTTCAGGATCTGCTTCCAATCCTTCTCGAGCGTCCTCTTGATGGATGGTAGCTGTGTCTGGAGGGTTCCTGGTGAGCCATAAGGCCTTTACAGCCCCATCTGCTGCTTCCTCAGTTGCCACCTCTCGCAGCGCGTCTTGGAAAGAGACATCTACTTTTGCAAAAATCTTCTGTTGTAAGTCTCTGCTCCTCAAACCGCATACGAAGCAATCTCGCAGTCTCTCTTCCAGATCCTTGAACTCACAAGGTCTGGTTGCTTGCCTTAAGGCCACAATAAAGTCCACAGCAGATTCACCCAGCCTCTGGTATCTCTGCTCAAATGCGTGCCTCCAAGCAATGACAGATAACTTTGGCTGGAAGTGTTCCTTCAACATTTTCTTCAAGTCAGCATATGTTACTGACTCCAGAGGTGCAGGGGTCACCAGATTCTCTGCGATGTCAAAAGCTTCCTGTCCACAGGCACACAAAAGAGTTGCAGCCTTCAGGCCGTCTTCTCTAATATGATTTACTCTGAAGTAGTTCTCCACTCATGCTACATAGGAAATCCATCTCTCTGGATATGAGACATAGAAATCAGACAAGCAGCCAATCTTTGACATCATACAGTTTACAACCTTCACCACTCGCTTCCTCTGCAAACTGCTGTTTGGGGAAAGGGTCCTTTAGCCAAGCTCACCCTCCAGCGATGCTATACTGGCAGGCTGGGACGCTGATTCAGACGCCATCTTCCCCTCTTCAGGACTTCCTGGGTAAGTCCTTAAATCTTTTGTTTCAGCTTGCAAAGGATCCCATCCTTGTCGCCAGTGTTGTATACTTCGTTCGCGTGCGAATGATGAAGACACATGGCGATGCTGAACAAACACTTTATTCTCCTTCTACAACAACCAAGCAAAAGCAAAAGGCTCGCAGGCCTTTTTATATGGCCAGCTACCAACTCATGTAATGAACCTAGGTGGCTCACCACAGTCAATAAAAAATGCAAATACAAAAATACCCTTCCCACCAGAACCAGATGACTGAGCTAATTGTCTGATTCCTGTCCCATCTTAGACCGACATTTTGACCAGGAGACAAGTCTTTCCAACCTAATACAGGGATAAAAAGATAAGGCTGCTCAGTGCCGGCCAGACTAGGCCCAAACTAAGCCTGCAGGCTCTCATGGCAGAGGAACTAGTCGGAACTAGTCTTTTATTCAGATGGGGTGAAGCTGTTTTCCTTACCTCTCACATTCTTACAGCTTCACCAGCTTCTGAATAAAAGACTTTTGGCTTCTCTCCCACATGGGTCAGCCTTTTCTGGAGCTCTTTTGAAAGTAACTACAGTAAAGCCATATGGAAGTAGGCCTCGTCTGTAGAGACCCAGCGAGGCAGAATAGAAGGGGCAATAGGCACGAAATAGATAGGGGGCATGTTGCAGCATTTCTTGGTTGGTCATAAGGGCAAATGATCACTGTGGCGCTGTAACATGCATAACTTTGGTTCTGAGCCTGGTACTGAGGCCGATGAAGAACACCAAACACGAGGTGCAGGTTTTGTTTTCTTTTACTGAAGTGTTGCCAAGGAACCTCGAACCACAGAATTGTTACAAGCTTTACACATGCATATTCCCTGTGAATGAGCATTTTTTGTTCTTGCCAGACAGACTGCATAATTATAGGCTTTCTTGTCTTCTTTCAAGCATATACCTTAACCTTGCTTTGCTTTGGCAGTCAGCCCATCAGGCTCATAAATAATTTTTTGCTAATTGAACTGTCCTAAATCGAGAAATATCTGCATTATGAATTATTTTAAGAAAAAGTAATCAGAACTCCTTTGTAACTCACAGAACCTTAGTGGATCTGTTCTATTATTGATGATGGATGCTGAAAAAAATAATAATGTTTCCATGAATGGTTTTCCTGTTTGTTTTTTTTCCTCCAGACTTAGATGATTGTTTCTCATGTCCAGAAGACCAATACCCAAACAAAGATCAGGATAGTTGTCTTCAAAAAACTATAACTTACTTGACTTATCAAGAACCTTTGGGGATGTCTTTGCTCATCCTAGCAGCCTTCTTGTCTTTCATCTCAGCTTTAATACTGGGGATCTTCATTAAACACCAGTACACTCCCATTGTCAAAGCCAATAATAGGAACCTCACTTATAGCCTTCTCATTGCTCTCCTCCTCTCCTTCCTTTGCACTTTTCTCTTCATTGGACAACCTAACCAAGTGAAATGTCTCTTGAGACAAACTGCTTTCGGCCTCATCTTCTCTGTAGCTCTTTCTTGTATATTGGGGAAAACAACCATTGTTGTTCTTGCTTTCATGGCCACCAAGCCAGGTTCAAAAATGAGGAAATGGGTGGGAAAAAGGATGGCTCTTTCTATTGTCCTACCTTGCTCCCTTATACAATTCACCATTTGTCTAGCATGGTTGGCAACTTTCCCTCCATTCCCAGATTCTGACATTCACTCCATGCCTAAAGAAATTCTCCTGCAATGTAATGAAGGTTCAACCACAATGTTTTACACTGTGCTTAGCTTTATGGGGTTTTTGACTGCCGTCAGCTTTACGTTGGCATTCCTAGCTAGGAATTTACCTAACAGCTTCAATGAAGCCAAATTTATCACCTTCAGCATGTTGGTCTTTTGTAGTGTTTGGATATCATTTGTTCCGACTTATCTGAGCACCAAGGGGAAATATATGGTCCCTGTAGAGATTTTCTCCATTTTGGCTTCAGCAGCTGGTTTACTGGTCTGCATCTTTTCCCCCAAATGCTATATTATTATACTGAGACCTGATCTAAATAAGAAGGATCAACTAATAAAGAAATGAAACTTATTTTTATACCAGATCTCTTTAATGCAGCCAAACTGCTTACTTTCAGTGTAAAGTTTTTTTTAAAATGGTAGTTCTGCATTCTTTCCTCTGCCAGCAAATAAAGGTGATGTGCAAGGAAGTACCTCTGATAATCTCTTCCAAGTTCTCTTCAGAACCTACATAGCTTTTTCTTTCATATGTTAGTTAATTATTCTAAGTTTTGTTCAGAGTCAAAAGAGAATGCTTAAAACAATGGTGCATGAAAATCAATTTTTAACCATTTAATCCCCACTAATTTCAAAGTGAAAGCCTTCATGTCTTGCAGCAGTGGTGAGATTCAGCCGGTTCGCACCACTTCGGCAGAACTGGTAGCTAATTTTTTGTTGCCCAGGCCCAGAATGGACTTCTGGAAGCAGCATCCACACAGAGAACCGGTTGTTCACATATTTGAACCCCACCAGTGTCTTGCAGGTTATGAGTTTCATAATGCCCCTTCCTCCCAAACAAGAAAATGCCTTCCAATATTATCCACAATCATATTTTTAAATGTGGAAGAAAATCTACATTAATATCCCTATGTTAATATCTGAAAATTTGACAGTCATTTTGCCGTTGCAGGAAAGGTTTGGGAGTGGAATTGAGGAATTGCGAGTTCTAAATCTCCCATAAACTTTAATTCTCAGCTAGTATGTTCTTGAGTATGTTGGAAGAAGTTGGTATTGGAGAATTGCTTCTCACCTTCTCTGAGGTAATTCACCTTATTCATGATAACAAGTGCCCCATATGTTTCAGTTTGCTTAATTATGATATCATTCCTTTTAATGAGTAAATTTTTAGAGCCCCACCCCCTTACCTCATGTAACAATGACTTTGGTCATTGTACATAATAATGCAGTCCATATAGAACAAAAAATTAAAGTGCAATAAAAAGATGCAAGAGATTACAATCCAATTAATTGTGATATAACCAACTAGTAGACTCCATTCTATTGGGAGATCCCCAGGCCTTAATTTCTGATGAAACATTTTTCATAGGATGGGCATCAGGGCAGAAAAGGCTTTCTTTCCTCTGAAATGAGGTCATCCCCAATGCTATTGCTTTTTTTCAAAATCCTCAGGACTTGGCTTTGTCATCGGACCTGCCGATCTCAGGAACTCGTAAACTATTTTTTATGCCTGAAGGCTTTGTATGAAGCAGAATCAATCACTTGTACCATTTCTTGTACTTTGGTGTTCTATCTTTTTTGTTGTGGGGATTGAGGAGAGATGTTGGAAAAAGATGGTATTGGCAAATTGATTCTCAGCGACCCTGATGTAAATTATCTTATTCATGATGAAAACTGCCCTATTATGTTAGCTTGTTTGCTTTGGTGAGCCATTATTTATTTATCAATTTTTTGGTATTCTTCTCCACCTCATGTAATTATTCTGGACAGTTGTACATAGGAGGAGAAGTCCATACATATTTTTTAAAAAAAAATGCAACCAAATTTAACGGGTAAAAAGGTAAAAAAAGAGAAAGAAAATGGCAAAAAAGGATACAAGAGAGTGCATTCCGCTTAACAATGATATAACTATCTAGTAGGCCTCACACTGCCATATGATTACCAGGCCTATTGTCAAAACCACATTTTAAGGAGTTTATGGAAGGCCCAATAGGGTTGGGACCAGGGCACGTCTTAGGTCCCTGTGACAAAATCCCCTATGCAATGTGACCAGTGACATGCCTCTCCTGCTCGACTACATATAAAAAACATCTTAAATGGTAATTATATGTACATGTATATGTGTGTGTGTGTGTACATATATATGTATATGTGTGTATGTATATTTATATGTGTATGTGTATCATCATCATCATTTTAGCCGTTGTCTATCCAATGAAGGCCCCTTCCATATGCTTCCAACCAATACGATCCTGAGCTTTCTTTTGTCAACCAGGTCCGCAATACTTGCTGATGTTGATTCAGCTTGTTTTAGGTCTCTTTCATGGGTGCTTTTTATCAAGTGGAATCCATTATCCTGAGTATGAGCCCTGTGTGAGAAAGAGATATTCAAAACAAGGTATCCAACACAAAGTCCTTTTGGTTGAAATAATACAATTAAGTGACACAAGCGACAGGGAAACACACACATTTATTATTACTTTGATTTGGAGACTCCCAGGGTGTCCTAAAGTAGCTAAAAATCAAGATAAACAGTTGCATTCAAGGGATTTTCAGATGAAGTGCACTCTTACAAGTCAATACCCAAATCTAAGTAATATTTCCCTTGAAATTGTCCCTTACTATTTTTTATATCAAGAATTTTTTTACACCAAAGTCATGCTTCAGTACTCGAGTTTTCAAGCCATTTTCATGGTGAGATGGGCAGCAAATAAATTTAACGAATAAGCTCATATCAGACCAGTCATTATTATTATATGTGAACTGAAAGCCTTGGACCTCCTTCCTAAACTGCACTATCCCAGTGGGGTTAAAGAGAGCCAGATATAGCTATGATTATAAGTTATATTGATTAAAAATATCCCAGACTATGAACCTGCAATTTTGGGAGAGCCCTGACTCCAACCAGGACAATATGAAGCTTATTTCCCCATTGGACCAACAGGACCTCCATCCAGTCTTGATTCCATTTCATTGGATTCAGTCCAAACCTGAAATCAGGAACTGATGAACAGAATTGCCTTCATCTTTTGTTGAAAGAAAAGTCTTCGTCATGGTTCAGTCCAAGCCGGGAATAAATAACATGGTGACTGCTTTAGAAAGAAGGTTGCAGTTTATTGAAGAGGAGAACCAGACAGAAAGATGGCTCTGGAAGAGGGAAAGAGAGAGAGAGAGAGAGAGAGAGAGAGAGAGAGAGAGAGAGAGAGAGAGAGAGAGAGAGAGAGAGAGAGAGAGAGAGAGAGAGAGAGAGAGAGAGAGAGAGAGAGAGAGAGAGAGAGAGCACATGTAGGGAATGGGCTTTTATACCCTATGGGGCTTTTGTTTGGAATTGTTTCCTATTCCTGTTTGAGGCTTTGTATTTCCTGTGTCATGTATTCTGACCTGAGTCTGGGTGTGCCCTTTGGCATCTGTGGGTTAATCCTATTATGTCCTGTCTTAGAGTTAGGGTGGGGTATGTAGATTTTAGGTGTCTTTGTCTTCCTAAGCTTCTAGCTGGAGGCCTCCAACCTTCCTGGATTATTTACATCTGCATTTCTACAGAGCTGGTTTCTGCTTGGGGGAGGGAGACTTGGGGATATTAAAAAAAATGGGCATGCTTTTCTGCCTCTTTAAGATCCTTTGAGGAAATATATTTTTCTGCCCTTTAAATATTTCCTTCTCTGGGGGGGGGCTGACTTCCCACACTTTGATATTTGAAGAGAAGAAAGAAGTGTACCTGAAGCTATTAACACCAAAATCCTCAGCATATGAGGCCCTCTCTCACCAGTTTTATAAAGATACTAAATTGCAAAAGGTACACTAAATGGCAATGATTTGTGTCCTAAATAACAATCACTGCACACCTCATTTTGGATATAACTGGTTCAGCTTACAACAGTATTCACCATTATATCATCCGAAGGATACCTGAAGCCTCCCTATCTGTCTAAGAAAATTATAAAAGTTTTATTCTATACATTTAATTCACAGTGAAGGCTATCCATCTTTTTTTAAGTACATTTAGTCCATTTAAAATGAGTCCAAAAGCTTTGGAAAAATGAAGAAAAAACATCTATATTTCCCTACCCTGTTAAGCAACTTTAGCTACGGCAAAGCATTTTTGCTGATTGTAATAATAATAATAATAATAATAATAATAATAATAATAATAATAATAATAATAATAATAATAATAATAATAATAATAAAGTTGGAAGGGACCCTAAAGATCATCGAGTCCAACCCCCTGCTCAGGCAGGAAACCCTACACCATTTTGGACAAATGGCTGTCCAGTCTCTTCTTAAAAATGTACAGTGTTGGAGCATTCACTGCTTCTGGAGGCAGGTTGTTCCATTGGTTAATTGTTCTAACTGTCAGGAAGTTTCTCCTTAGTTCTAGGTTGCTTCTCTCTTTGATTGGTTTCCATCTGTTGCTTCTTGTCCACTACCTCAGCCCAGAGAAGCTGGAACTGGAGACGAATGCATGGAGAAGGTGAAAGTTCATCTGGAAAGCTTAAGGGAATGGGGATTATGGAGAAAGAGCACATTGGGAGAAAGAGAAGAACCGCCAACACCATTTAAAGCTATTGAAGTTGCAACACTGCTTCATTCTTACTAAACCTTCTTCTCCCAGTATAATCTAGACCTCAGGGAATGGAAATAATGATTCCAAAGGAGCTACCGTGTTTCCCCGAAAGGAAGAAGTGTCTTACTTTCTTTTTATCCCCAAAAGCCCCACTATGTCTTACTTTCGAGGTACGGCTTATATTAGCCGACCCCCTGAAAACCCCGATACGTCTTACAATCGGGGGTGTCTTACTATCGGGGAAACACGGTATTAAGGAGATAAGCTTAAAATTTTCCTAACTAACTTTGAAAATAATAATAACAACAATAACAACAATAACAATAATGATGACGACGACGACGACGACGATGATGATGATGCCCAGGATAGGGATCATTTACATTTTCTCTCAAAAGGTTGCTTAAGCCAAATTTGGCTAACATTTAGTGCCAAGGAAAAATGACTATTGATTATTATTTCATTTATTTTATTGTTTCATGATAATCTTGAATTTTAACTTGATTATGCTTCATATTTTTATTTGGATTCGGTTCTCTGTTGGATATTGATCATCTGGACACTTGATGCATTTTTCACTACCCGAGAAAGCAAAAATAATAAGTGTTTTTTATAATTCTCCTTTCACCTTTCAAGAAAGACTTCTTTGAATATCTATACCATTTACCTGGTTTCCCATTTCAAACCAAACTTTGGGCAACTTACAGCACAGCATGAAAACCCAATATATGCAAGTGTAAAAAGAAAATAAACCCCAAAAGTACACCTTGTCCAACCACCGCTCATTGATGCAATCCAACATATTCTCATCCTGCAGAGACTCACCTTATCCCAATCCTGAGGGAATAACCAGATCTCCAGAATATTAAGAGGGAGGGGGCCTGTTGGGTTTCAATGGGGATGAAATCCAACAGACAGGAGTTTAGGACCCACAAAGTGGCAAGGTTTTAGGGAACAGAACTGGACCATGTCTATTATACTTGCTCTGGTGACAGAAGGAGATAAATGCACCATTATACTTATTCCATGCAATGTATTGCTTTAAAGTGAATGTAAATGCACTTTAAACAAACAAACAAAAAAAAACTAGGAGTCCGTGCAGTTCACACAACAGAGATGTAATATGGAATAACTTGGGGAACCTTGAGGAACTTCCCCTAGCTTTGGGGTTGTGGATCCTCCTGCAAGATTCCTTAAGTTTGCAAATTTCCCATTTGTCTTCCTCCAAGAAATTCTGATATTTTTTGTTCACATTTACTTATCTGTGTGATCTTTGTCCATGTGTGGAATTGGAGGGTATTTCTGGCTGGCCTTCCCCTTTCCTTCCTTGCATTGATTATTATAGTCCTTGGATTCACATCTCAGGATGTTTCCCTTCCAATGGAGGAGGAACAGCTATTTATGATTCCTTTCAATTTTATATGCTGCCTTTCTTTCACAGTTTCTGGAGGCAGGAATTAAGGCAGTAGATCAAATCCCAGCCTTGGTCCACAGCAGGAAATTCATACATTAAGAAATAGGAAAAAGGCAGTTTGAACAGAACCTCGGGGTCAGTCTTTGCTTGATACAGAAAGGTCACTCTTATCCCTCCTAAGCCAAATTCCACTGTGCTTTCTGGACACCTCCAGTCATTTCTCAGATGGTATGTAAGCATGAGACCATAAATGATCCACAAACCTCACCAGAAAAATGGGTTTTTACACACAAGTTGCCTTATACAGCCTCCTAAATGGTGCCATTATTTGGAAGGGGACATGTGATTGTCCCTGGGAGCAGCAGGAAGATTGTGAATCTCACGGCTGACACCAGTTTCTGTAGAAACAAATACAGGATCCAAAACCCTCCGAATAATCAAGGCTCACTGCAGTTATTCTTTATTCAGTGGACATAGGAGGAATTTCTCTCCAGAAAATAGTGGGAGGAAACCCTGTAAACAAAAGGATTCACTCAATATTGATACATTTAACAGAGGGAGGACAAAACGATAATAATAGATATGCATATTTAATATAAGTTATAAGCATGAATATTCATAATTAGTAAGCATCAAGTTATTTTCCCACCCATCTAACTGTTACTATCCTGAAGAAAGAGTTATAGTCTAAATAAAAAGAAACATATTGGTTGCATTTGCCATAGAAGTTTTGGTAAAATGTACTGAGAAAAAAGGATGTCAAAGTTGCCACAGGTAATCCTTCTGTAGTATTTCCAGCTTGTTAATATTGTCCCACTCCTCCAAGGACTACCTTTCCTCACAATCTTATTTGCCAGTTGCCCTTTAGTGATCTGAAGCAAAAAAAAAAGTTGGCCTAGTCTCCATGGAGAAGAGCTTGGACGATTGTCCTCTTGGAACATGTTGAGAGTTGACATTACCCTGTCTCTAGATTTCTACATTTCTTCTGGTCGTGAGCTGCTCCTTTTTATTCAGGTCTGGCCTCAGAATGATTATGTAACACTTGGAGATGAAGATGCAGCCCAGAAGACCAGCACTGGAAGCCAAGATGGAGAAGACCTGAACAGCCACCATATATTTCCCTTTGGTGCTCAGGTAGGTGGGCACAAAAGTCACCCAGACACTGCAGAAGACCATCATGCTGAAGGTGATCAGCTTGGCTTCATTGAAGGCCCCAGGGAGATTCCTGCCTAGGAAGGCCACCGTGAAGCAAATGGCAGCTAAGAAGCCCATGTAGCTAAGGGTGATGTAGAACATGAGAACAGAGCCTTCGTTGCATTGCAGGATGGTCACTCCAGGTTGAGAGTGGAAGTCAGGGTCAGGAAATGGGAGAGACACTCCCAGCCAAATGGAGCAGATGATAATTTGGACAGTAGAACAAGAAAGGATGATGGAGTTGGCCAAGCTCTTCCCCAACCATCTCTTCACTTGGTTTCCTGGTTTTGTGGCCAAGAAAGCCAGCACCACTGTGATTGTTTTGGCCAAGAGAGAAGAAATGGCAAGTGAGAAGATGATGCTGAAAATTGTTTGTCGGAGAAGGCAGGTGGCTTTCCTTGGCTGACCAATGAAGAGAAAAGAAGACAAGAAGCAAAGCAGGAGGGAGATCAGAAGGATGTAAGAGAGGTCCCGGTTGTTGGCTTTGACAATGGGAGTTTCTCGGTATTTAATGAATATGATTAAGACAAACATTGTACTTAGGAACAAGAGGAGGGTAAAAGACAACAGGATAATCCCCAAGTTTTCTTCATAAGACAGGAAGGATATAACTTTGGGGATACATTGGATACGATCCTTATTTGGATATTTGTCATCCGGACACTTGGTGCATGTTTCTGTATCTGCAAAACACCAAAAGAAGCATTTCTTTAATATTATATCATTTCATTTTTCAAGAAATAACTTCTTTGGGAAGCAATTGATACTAGCAGCATTTTCTAAGATGTATCTGTTAACGACTCTACAGAACCATTTTAAAAAAAATAGCAAAAAGCAAAAAAGTAGTAAGACTCATGTAAGGAGGTGCACCCATAACTGTACACATCACCTCATTGTGGACCAGCAATTCTTTCTAGTGATGCTGAAGGGGAGACCTATATAGAATAAATTGCAAAGATTTTTCTAGAGGGTGGACCTAAGATAATTCCTCAAACTTCAAAGAATTCAGATATTCATAAAAAGATAAAGGTGGAAAGAGATCCAAAATAAAAAGCAGAAGAGATATTTTCTTTGGTTGTAGTAAAACATGCCCCAAATATCATACACTCCCATCTCTATCCAGCCTCTCCTTCAAGGACCTTTGGCTATGCCTCCTTTTAGGTAAAAAATTGTGCCGTTTCAAAATAAACAAACAACATTTGACCTTTAACATATCCTTTGATACTGACTTTCCATAAAAATGCTCTAGAAAAATCCCACAAATCTGCCCTTTTCTTTGGTGTCACCCACCTTCCTGAGTGGAGATGGTCCCCTCTGGACAAGGAACACAGTCATAGCAGCAAACAGGCTCTCCTTCTCGCTTAAGCTTGACAAATCCAGGATGACAATTTTCCACACATTTGGACTGAGGCAAAGGCTAAGGAGAAAAAAAAAAGGAATGCCAAAGAAAATGTGTCTGGATTAAGCATCTGTGGAAAATGGAAGTAGATATGAAGTTCAGCTGAGTCCTCTCTCTGGGCTTCACTTGAACAAAAATATGAATTCTCTAACTAGTTCCAAATTGTTGTGATAAATGTCCACTTCTCCTTTAAGAAATCCTTCTCTGCCTGGATGGGCTTCCCTTCCCCCCCTTACAGGCTGTCAGCTGATAGCTGTACTAGGGGGGTGGAGGAGAAAGCAGGGAAAAGTTTCGTTTCTTGAAAAATACGTCATGCTTTCAAAGTGTATGTTTTAACTATCTGTGTAATGTAATTGGCTGTAAATCAGTAAGGTGACAATTTGTGGGAAGAAACCTTTGATGTGTAATAAAAGGAGATGCCTGGCTTCTGCCGAGCCTTCCATCCCGACAGAAACTCAGGTCTCTGTCATTAATCATGGTTGCTGGGATGCCACGGACACACTTTCGCAACAAGTGGTGACCCCGACGTGATAACCCTGAGAGGTTATACGTCCCTGGACCCTCATACTTACCGCCCGGACGTGGCCAAGCGCGCTTCATCAGTTCATCGCTGGACGAGGACTGACCGCTCGTAAGTATGGGTGGAGATCTCTCAAAGGTGCAAGAAATGCATTTGACTGAACTTACAGAGATAACCAGGAAGAATTATGTTTATTTTACTGCGAAGAAGCAGACATCAGGAGATTTAAGATCTCTCCTTGAATTTATTTGGAAACACATTCCTTTCTACCCAGAGGCAGGCTGCCTTAAAGTTGAAACCTGGAAGAAAGTGGGGGAGGTTTTGCACACAAATTCTAGGGCCCCCACTTCTATTTTAGCATCTTGCAGAGTAGTGTTAAAAGCTTTGGAGACACAGGAGCAGCTCCTACTAAAATATTACTGAATCCATTAAATTATAATGAAGTTCAACTTCTTCCCCCTGCCAGTGAAACTCCAGTAACAATTAAAGATCACAGCAGGGTTTCTCCCAGCAATGTTGAGCCGTGTGCTCCTATTTTAAATGCCACAGCTCCCTCTCTAGCAAAAACCAGTAATCTTATTCAGGAGACTTTACAGAATGCTTATGAAGCAGGTGAATTGAACGCTGAGGAAATGGCAAGTTTATACCCAGGGACTATAGGTGTGGATGCACAAATGAACCCAGTAAGAGAATGGAAACCGCTTCAATTAAGAACCTTAAGGGACATTAAACAGGCTGTGTTAGATTATGGATTAAAGAGCAAGTATTGCATGGGGCTTATTGAAGCATTAGGATTGGCTCACAAAATGATTCCAGCAGATTGGAAGGCATTAATGCAAATTATTTTAACACCTGCGCAGTATGCAGTTTGGGACTCCCAATATCGTATTCAAGCTATTCAGAGAGGCACTGCTCAATTAGTGCCAGATCAAATTTATGGCTCTGGACAGTTCACTGCTGTTGAACAACAGCAAGATGCTATTCCAGATGCAGCTATACATGGTGTAATTTTACACGCTGTTTTTGCTGCTTTAAAGTAGTAGATGAAAGTGGAAAATTTGGCAAAAGTTTTACTCAAATTAAACAGGGAACTACTGAGCCCTATGATGAATTTATAAATAGACTAAAAATAGTATTGATAAACAAATTGATAATGGATTAGCCACCCAAGAGGTTTTGATGAAATTGGCTGTTGAGAATGCTAATGCAGACTGCAAAAGAGTTCTGCAACCCTTAATTGGCACTGGTCAAAAGACACTTGCACCTACATTGGTTCAACTATAACAATATTTAGGAAATATTAATTGGTTAAGGCCATATATAGGTCTTTCTACCTCGACTCTTTCTTCTTTGTTCATGGCATTAAAAGGCCTCAAAAATCCCACAGACGTTGTGACATTGACCTCCGACCAGTTATTGGTCGTTGAGAAAGTCCAAACAGCCCTCAACACCCAGTGGACTGATCGGTGTGTTGACAATCACCCTGTGCATTTGAATGTGATTTTTGATCGACCACCCACAGCGGCAATTTTTCAACTTGTAGATAAGAAAGTTTTTATTATAGAATGGATTCATTCTCCCAGTACACCTTCATGCTCTATTAACCCTCCAGCTATGACCTTGGCAGACATTATACATCGTGGCCGTGGCCGACAAATAGCTGGACTAGAGCCGCTAGTAATTTTTCTCCCATTTTCCTTAAAATTGTGGGAAACTATGATTCAAAATAATTCTGTTTTGCAATTATTGATTGGTGATTGGCCTGGTCAATTTTCATGCCATCCTCCCACAGATCATAGATTTATGGCTATGAAAAATCTGCCACTAAAATTACAACCTTTGTCATCTCCAACACCTTTAGAAGGTGTCACAGTTTATACTGATGGTGGAAAAGTCTATGGTGCCTGTGCATGGTGGGCTACAGGAAAATGGTGCACCAAAATCACTCCACCACAATCATCAGCTCAACGTGCCGAAGTTGCCGCAGTTATTTTGGCATTTCAAACATTCCCTTGTCAAAACATTAATATAATTGTTGACAGTTTATATGTTTATAATTTGGTTTCCCTTTTGCCATATGCTTATATCTCTCCTAGTTTGGATGAGACTTTGTTGACACTATTTTTGATATTGCAAAAATTTATTGAGACAAGATATTGTCCTTATTTTATTGCACATATCCGGAGTCATCAAAATTTTCCAGGAATTCTCAGTGAAGGGAATTCCCAGGTGGATATGGCCACACACATTATGACTATGCAACAACCCACTCCCTGGGATAGTCATAACTATTTTCATCAAAACGGCAAGGCTTTGGCTAAACAATTTGGCATAACCCCGGGGGAGGCAACAGCTATCATTCAACAGTGCCCCAGTTGCTCACAACAAGGACTGTCTATTCCAATGGGTGTGAATCCCTGTGGACCTGAGGCATGTCAAATTTGGCAAATGGATGTTACCCAATATGCATCTTTTAGTCCGTGGAAATATATACATGTGACTATTGATACATATTCTGGGTTCATCCTTGCTACTCCACAGCGTGGAGAGGCAACTAAACATGTCATCAATCATTGTATTTGAACTTTTAGCACTCTGGGTACTCCTAAAGAATTAAAAACTGATAATGGACCTGCATATTGTAGTCATGGTTTTGCTCAGTTCTGCAATCGGTGGGACATTATTCATAAATTCGGCATTCCTTACCATTCACAGGGGCAAGCAGTAGTGGAACGGGCCAATTCTACTCTTAAGCACATGCTTGACAAATTAAAAACAAAAAATGGGGAAAATACCTCCGGACTACCTGGAGTGCAAAATCATCTTAATTTGGCTTTATATACTCTCAATTTTCTAAACCACCTGGCACAACACCTAATACAGTTGCCAGCAGGCATTTTCTCCCCTTCCAGACGCAGCAACCATGGTTTGACTGCTAGTTTGGTATCGTAAACTACCAGACCCCCAGTGGAAAGGACCAGCTGAACTTATTACCTGGGGTCGTGGATATGCTGCGGTGCAACATGAAGGCAATACGATATGGGTTCCTGGCCGCAATATTCGCCCTTACAGTGTACAGCCAAAAGATTGCAAAGACTCTGGTGAGCCCAAAGTGGATGGACAATAATTTTGGAAGGACAATAAAAAGTTAGTGCCTTAACAAACCATACTGACTGCTGGATGTGTATGATGTCACCATCGGATGCCAGTCAAGGACTTTTTCTTTAGTTGGACTTCCTTTGAACAACACTGGAGCTAGTGAAAGTTTTGTACATATTAATGAGGCAGGACATTATACGCTGCCACTTAGGGTTTATTATGTAGATTTTGTATTAGTGTGTTTTAATTTTTCTAAGGAAATTATTCTTTTAAGTATATATATCTCTTGTAATATCACCTTTAATATGCCTGATCATTGTGATCAAAGTAATAACAAAGTGTATGAAAAATGTGATGATGGAGAGTACAATGCAAGTGTATTGGGTTTGTAGCTATTTTAATGGCGCACGGAATTGGACTGCAGCCAATGACAGTGATGGCCGTTGAAATGCTTAATGAAGAACAAGGACAAACCACTCCACCAATATCCGGAGATCATAAGCATTGGGGATATTTGGAATGCATTCTGGTTTTGGTTACCAAAAATTTTCAATGGTTAAGAAATTTGATAAGTATTATTTTGTATTGTTATATTCTTCCATTGTGGATGCTTTTATATACAATGTTTGCCTGATATTTTTGCTATGATGAAATCTTTTATACCAAAGAAAAAATTGTCTCAACAAGTGAACATTAGTCAACAAGGATTCGAGCGGATGCCAATGGATAAACAGCCACCTTGGTTGGATGAAATCGAATACATGGACTGAAAGCCTTTGCTTCTAAACAAAAAAAAGGATGAGATGTTGTGATAAATGTCCATTTCTCCTTTAAGAAATCCTTCTCTGCCTGGATGGGCTTCCCTTTCCCCCCCTTACAGGCTGTCAGCTGATAGCTGTACTAGGGGGGTGGAGGAGAAAGCAGGGAAAAGTTTCGTTTCTTGAAAAATATGTCATGCTTTCAAAGTGTATGTTTTAACTATCTGTGTAATGTAATTGGCTGTAAATCAGTAAGGTGACAATTTGTGGGAAGAAACCTTTGATGTGTAATAAAAGGAGATGCCTGGCTTCTGCCGAGCCTTCCATCCCGACAGAAACTCAGGTCTCTGTCATTAATCATGGTTGCCGGGACGCCACGGACACACTTTTGCAACACCAAATGGTTTCAGGAGATACAAACACTGACAGATTCTTCATATTTTTCCTCCCTTTCACTTCTGGCATTTCTCATGGCAATAAAGGACTTTTCTATTTCATAAAGTGTGGAAGGAAGGAACTGAGAAAAGATTACAGCATGAAGTGACAACTGGTGGGTTCCTCCTAATGGCTGTATTTACATGCATTCTTCCATTCTTCATATATCCATGATTATAAAGTATGATGAACTTATTATATTAAATTTTAGAAAAATATTATAATAAATATTTATTCTATTAGATTTGTTAAAATACAACAAATCTCTTATGAAGAAAGAAATTTCTAACTAGTTGAATCTGGAAAGGTTTCTTCTGGAGTATATAAAACACTGCAAAGCCAGTGTTTTATATACTTTTATATCCTTCAATTAAGGTAGAAAGAAAAACTTCCTTACCAATTAGAGCTGTCAACCTTAAAGGAGGTGTTCTTTCTTTCTGTATACATTTATTTCTTTAGTTGATATGGCTTCTGTGCTGCTAAACTAAAATTGACTGCCTAGTTTCTAGAACTGGAGTGAGATGAGATGGAGGTAAGGTCATGAGAACATGTCCCTCAAACAAGGTAAGTCAGGCATATTTTGTCCCAAAAGTGCTTTTCCAAAAGGGAAATGGACTTTTAATTTATTTTTCTTGAAAATCTTTTGCTTCTCATCCAAGAAGCTTTTTCAGTCCTGATTGAATGGTGGGGAATGGAAAGATTTATATGTTTTGCAGTCATCTGGTCATTAACTCTCTGAGAGTGGTTGAGACTGCTTGAGGGTTTAATCAATTCCCTCAGAGTCACCTAAATCAAAGTGCAAATGGATCTGTAATCTTGGAATGTCTGAAAGGACTGTTTGGTAGATAGATAGGTGATGCTGTATCCCTCCCCCATCTATGTTCAGTTTTAACATAGATGATCTCTTTGACCCTTCTTTCAAACCAGTGGTGTTTGCTCTCTTCAAAAGAGGATCCTTTGTCTTTCAGCTCTGCATCTTATTTCCCACATGGACTCTATCCAGTTATGATTATTTTCATCTCATTCAGTCCAAACCTAATGCAGACACTGGTTAAAAGACTCTGAGGCTATTCACAACACAAATGCCAGAACTTGAGAGTTTCTCACCAGTTTGAAAGAGATTCTACATTATAGAAGAGATACAAAAAGAACCACGGTCTGCTTCCTAAAGAATAACCTTGCAGCATCTGATATTGAACATGGCTGAATCAGTTTAAAAGAGTATTCCATATCATAGAATCTGAGGCACACCTCACTCCAAGCAGTCTAGGAAAACTGCATGTTTTCTCCTCCGTACATTCAACTCCCACTAAAGATCATTCACCAGAGTGACTAGAATTAACTCACTTGAAATGGGGCCTAATTTTTAGAAAAAAGAGAGAGCACCACAACATTTTACCTACCCTGTTGAGCAAGTTTAGCAATGAAAGAGCCCTTTGGTTTATAATAAGTCTCTGTCTTTCAATACTTCCCAGATTCCTTTTCATCAAACGTCTAATGGATGAAACCACCAAGCACTGGATGTCCATATCTGCAGCTACTTCTCCATTTTGGTCCAAGTACACTTTCAAATGGGAAATATTGTAGAATTCATTCTTCTCCAGAAAGGGATGGAACTAGAATGGAAACATCCAGGGATTTTTAAAGTAGACACCTTTGTTTCTGACACCACCTGATTTTTTCATGTATGAATCTTAGTTATCACTAAGTTCATAAGTGAACAAAAATGGTTCATTCAGAAGATACAATGTTGCCCATTCAGAAAAACCATTCAGAAAATACTAAATAGTGAAGCAATCTCCAAAAGGGCTGAGCTGACCACATAAGAGACAGAAACTTATCACCCAGGCTAGAGCTAAATTAGAAAATCAAATGCACCCATATGCACACTTTTCGTTGCCCTCAAGGATCAGCTACATCACTTTACATGACAAAAAGAAAACTTATAACAAAGGTGAAAAATTGGGCACAAGCTGTTAAACTGGTCCACGTTCCAGCATACAATGCAAAAAGGGAAGGGGAAATAATAATAATAATAATAATAATAATAATAATAATAATAATAATAATAATAATAATAGTAGTAGTAGTAGTAGTAGTAGTAGTAGTAGTAGTAATAGTAAGGTTGGAAGGGATCTTGGAGGACATCTAGTCCAACCTCCTGCTCAGGTAGGAAACCCTATACCATTTCAGACAAATGGAATGCCTTCTGGGTTCGCCTCCTGGAAGCAGGGGTTCCCTCTGCCCATGGAGATATGAACAACTCCAAAGATCAACAAATCCTGGCCTCTGCCTTTGTAGACCAGTCCGGCAGTGACAATAAGGGGCCCTTTCCAGCAGAATGTATCTAACTGGTCTACTTTGGTGATCGCGGAGTTGCACAGAATTGCCAACTTCATGTTCGATCAAAGGGAAAAAATGAAGGAGGAAAATAGAGAAAGAAAGAAGTATGAGAAAGAAAAAGAGAGGGAAAGAAAGAGAAGGACAGAAAGGAGGGAGGAATTAAAAATGTTTGCTAGCCTACAGAACTAGCTACCAGATTCCAGACTGACAGCCATGGTGCTTCCAATGTGAAGAAGGGGAACTTTTTAATAATAACTGCCCAGATTAAGTGAGGAAGAGAGGGACACATTAGAAAGGAATGCAGGGAAGTTTTCTTTAAAATAATAGACAATATTTATAGCTCAGATTTTAGAATTTGCCAGTGGTTTGCTTTCCAAGCTTACCCAGACATTACTATACTATATCCAGACTATAACCTGTCCCAAAATCCCTGATCTCAAACCACGTTGATAATAAACAACACCAGTTCAATTGGGAAGGAAGAAAAATCATGGGGCATGCCAACACCTGCCACACACATGAATTTATTGAAGCCTGGTATTCTGTCAAAGGAGCAATTAACAAGTATATTGATCTATATACAAGCATATGAATATGTAAGAAATCAGACCATTTGAATTGCCAATCGACAAGAGAACCAATCAGCTGCTCAGAATTTAAATATAGTTCCAAACGAACAACTAATCGCAGGACCAACTGACTACATTGCACACAAGACATTTATAAGCTAAGAAGAATAGGACAAAAAATCCTGCTGATGTTACCTAGTAATGAAATGTTCAGAAAATAAATTGAAACAAGCTTGGAGAGCAAACCACTGCCAAAAGCTTCCTTTAAGCCTCAAAACTACTACAGCCCACCTGAAGCCATAGTGTTGTTGTTTTTTTCATTTTTTGAAGACGGGAACTACATTGGCCTTTCCTGATCATTTGGTAATTCCCCACTGCTTCAGGATCTTTCAAAGATGTGGTTCAGTGGTTCTGAGATTACATCTGCCAGCTTCTTCCGTGCCTTGGGTTGTAAACCATTTGGTTCTGGCAATTTGAACTCATCTAGAGTGTCTTACCATTTTCTTCATTAGTTTGTCTTTGCATTCCTAATCTGCATTTTATTTTTTTTTTGGACTGCAAAAAAAGAGTCAAGGAGTTCTGTTTTCTCTTTGCTCCTCATCACCGTGTAGCCTTTTTCTCCCATTAATGAATCACTTGTTTTATTGATTTTTCCCTTCTTTTTACATGTGGGTAGAATAGGGTTTTGTTTTTGTTTTTTTTTTATTTTTTTTTACTTCTGTTGCAAGCCTTAGTTTATTTTGAGCTTTAGCTTTCCTGACTTCATCTTTGCAGGTTCGGGCTAGTTGCTGATATTCTGTCTTAGTTTTGTGCCCCTCTTTACACTTTTTAGACTTGTCCTTTTTGTCTTTCAGTTTATCAGAGAGTTTTTTCCACAGCCAAGCTGGTTTCTTTTCAGATCTTTTTTCTTCTTCATTGGTATTGTACTAGACTAGCCTTTTATAACACCATTTTTCAAAGTTTTCCAAGTTTCATGGATTGTTTTCCCCTTCAGGATTTCCATCCATGGAATCCTTCCCAAGCAATCTCTAAATTTGTTGAAATCAGATCTCTTAAAGTCCAAGACTCTTATTTGATTTTTGATTTTTTTTGTATTCCTTATGCTTGCATTATATTTAATTCCAATATTGCATGGTCACTCCCCCCTCCCAGAATTCCTGTAACTTCAATCCTTTCTATCATTACTTCTCTGTTAGTGAAAATTAAGTTCAATATGGCTGACCCTCTAGTTCAGGGGTGTCAAACTGCCGGCCCACGGGCCAGACACATAATCCGGAAGTCATGCCCACCCCATTGCTGGCAATGGCAAAACCATCCCAATATGTTGTGCGACATCACATGAGGTTGCGAGTTTGACATGTCTGCTCTAGTTCCCTTCTCTACATTTTTTTCTTTACCTTTGAATTGATCAAGTTATGTAGAAACAAGGCATCAAAAGTTAGAATTGATTAAATTACCCAGTGGATTGTCTAAGTCCCCTTTCATTTGCCAGCTTCCTTGCAAAATTGACAAAGAAGCTATAGACATGCAGCAGAAAACTCCTGACAATGATAGGATTAGGAAGGTTTTTCTATCAAAAAGAAACTTTTTGTATAAATAGATAAACCAGCTTTTACTCAGGGTCTTTCATTTGGACCTTTGTCCCAAGCATGAGAATCTCTATTTCTTCAGGAAGAAAAAGCTGAAAGTCGCCTTCCTTGTTCCACTGCGAATCATTTGCCACTCACACCAGGAAAAAAGAAGCCAGCTGAGGCTCAGGCCATCAGATATTCTCAGAGAATCCTTTATAAATTAAACTTTTACAATGCTAATCAAAAACCATACAAACAGGGATATTTTTTTTAAAAAACGCAAACATCCTTTTAAAATTAATAGTGTTTAATATGAAAATATATCTGATGCTGGCTCCTTAATAAATTATTACCCAAGAAATTAGATTGGGAAAATCTGTTGACCTTTTGTAGCACAAGGAGGATGAGATGGCTCCCATCCTTATCCTGTGGATTCTTTCTCCAGAGGAATTTAGTTTAATGGATCCTTGTTGGGACCCCATACCTGCCATGGCTGCAGCCTTTGAGCCTCCAGTGTCTCTTGGGCCTCCTTCCTTCTCCTCCAAGATCTGGATGAATACGCAGCCTTCAAAGCATGGGCCAAAGTCATGAAGAGGATGTAAACAGAGTCACTATTTGCAATCCGGCTGCTTCCCCCTTTCTTTTGGGTTTCCACTGGAGCTTTTTGGCTGCATCTTTTCCGGGCTTTGACAGAAAAGATATGTTTTGAAAAAGAACAGTGAAAAGACTTCTTTTGAAACTGGCGATCTATAAAGGAATAGGGTTCAAAGACACCATATTTTGGACTCATTTTTTGCAGAAATTCAAAGTTCCAAATACTATGGATGTATCTGAGATGTCCATGATGAAACACTAAATACTTTCCCAAAGTTGTGGTGATCCAGACTTTCCTTTCAATGGATCCTGGCAAACTGTTAAGTGTTAAATGGAAAGAAAGAAATGTGCTTGAAATGATAATATAGTCTATGAAGTGAACAAAGACATTGACTTGTCTCCATTTAGAGCTGGAAACCCTGAGGGGTGCTGGATGTCTAGTCATTGAGAACTGTTGTGATATAATGACACAAATTCCATTCCTGACAAGCAAAGGAGGAAAAATCCTCAGGAAATTCTCTCCCTCCTCTGTTTCTGGAGCAAGGAGACCGATCAAGGTCCACCTGAAATGGAGGAGCAATTGTACAATTGCTGGGTACTGAAACCCTTCTTTGGGGAGCATCCGATGGAAAAAAGGGAAATTGCTTTTATCACTCAGAGCCTCTGAAGTAATTTTATCACTGATCTGAAAAAGCATTGAAGAATGCTGCATTATATTTGGATTCAGGTCAAGTCCAAAATATAAGCTTTTAATAAATCCAACTTTGTTCTGATGAACATATTAGAATAGTTTGTTGATTAGACATTGTTTAAAGTATTAAACACAAAATATTAAAAAGACTGTATATTAAAAATGAAATACAAGAAACAAATTAAGTAAAAAGAATAGCAATTAAAATGAAAATCATATTTCTCTATCACCTCTACAGTTTACCCGCAATTAGACTCATATGTGCAGATATTAACTGAAATCTATTGTTTCAATACAGGGTCATGTTATATTTAATTTTTGAAGATTGCTACATCTTTATAGAATTCAGATTCAGATTTTCCTCCAGTTGTACAAGAGAAAGGGAGACCACAGCTCCTCACATAATTTGTCAGCTGTATAATCCAAGAGGTCTTTAGTTGAATTTAGAACAGACACAATAATAGGAGTTTGTCAGTTTCCATAGCTTTAATTTTACACCAGTACTTATATGCCCTCACTTTAGACAATGAAGAAATTATGTAAATCCCCAATTAAGCTCTGTTGGCCTCAGCTGATGTCCTTTTACCCACCTATAAAATCTTCTCAGATACTTTGATTTTGTTTTTGCTTTTTTATATTTGTTTCACCACTAATATATATTTCATTAATGTCAAATGCTGCACTAAGATCTATAAAGACAGCACCATTGTTTCCCCGACTGACATATTTTGTAATTTGATGATTCAAGAAAAAGTCAATGATGAATTAACTCATAAAATCTCAGGGATGGAAAGTAACTTAGAGGGCTTCCAGTCCAATGACCTGCTGAAGCAGGAGACCTTATACCGTTCTGGAAAAATGGCTGTCCAGTATCCTTTTGAAAAGCTTCAGTGATAGTTTCATGAGGCAAGCAGTTCCACTAATTAATTATTCTCATTGTCAGGAAATTTGTTCTTAAGTCCGTTTGAATTCCTCTTTAAAGAGCTTCCACCCATTATTTCTTATGCTTCCTTTAGGTACTTTGCAGAATAAATCAAGCCCTTCTTCTCTGTAAATATATTTTTAATTATGGTAAAAAGAACAAATTTTGGGGGGGAAATAAATATGTATTAGCTTATAGGAAATAGGGATTTTAAGTAGCATAGTATCTTTTAATTTTTTTATTCTTATTCTTCTTTTTTTAGTCTTATTTATTCCTTAAGAAAGGTAAAGGTATTGGGTTGGCTTAAATGAGAAAAAATAGACTTAAATATTTAAATGTAATTAACTTTGAGAAAGTCTTAACCAGTAAGAATGTTTTGAACGTTGTGGGAAAAACAAATGTAAACAAGAACTGCAAACAGGATCTATGATGAGACAACCAGAATGACTAGATAGAAAAGGAGTATTATATTGATGTGATTATTATCTGTAGAAATATTAGAAAACTTTTATGCTCAATCATCATTCATTAAAACAACAAGAATTGTATTAACTTAAGGTTGGTAAAAGAGAAAATTATGGGAAAAAGAGGAAATCAAGTAAAGTTATTATGTGGATTATAGATTATAGAAATCAACTGTTAGTGAATGTTTCTTAAATGTAAACTCAGACAACACACTGTTTACTGAATATTAAGGTGATTATGTTAAAAAATTAATAAAACATATATTTTTTAAAAAGCCACAAACCTGTGCAACTTTGTAGGTGCCTACTAATGTTGACATCTGGATGGAGATTGCCCTGTCAGCTGCATCAAGAAGAGTCAAAAGGTTGTCCTTCCTTCCACAGCTGTAGTTGGGAACATTGGCTTCTCCGGTAGAGAGCATGTCCAGCAAAGCTTCTGAAGTGCCAAGGGTGTTCAGGTAGTTCTCATGTATGTTGTAGCCAAGTGTGAGATTTTGCAGGAGCTTCCTGTTTTTGTTGACTGCTTGAAAGAAGAAAATAAAGCGTTCTATTCCTTTGTCTCCATAAGGTTCACTAGTGTAAAAAAAATGCTCTTGTTAATATCAGCATCATCAACAGCCATAATAAAATATATTTTTTACCAATTTCATCCTCTTTATTAACACATGACCACTGAGTTTGAAGCCAATGCTAATCCAAAACAACAGGCAAATGATAGCTACCCATCAATATTTAATATTTGTGACTGCTGAGAAAATGAGATTAAGAATCACAAATAGTCCCATTATTTATAGCTGTACTAATTTTCATCGGCCCAGTACCCACTTTGCAAAAGAATTAAATTGTTAAAGTAGAGCCATCATAAAAGGAAGCAGATATCTCATAGATAAATGGCATTCTAAAAACAAGTCATCTTCTATTCCTATAAGGACCAGGCACTGAATATCAATGAGAGTTATAAAAAATATCCAAATGAGCCATTCAGGGTTAACTACAACAATCACTGTTTGAAGAAAAGTATTCAACTCATGAATTCTGGATTGGATGTGGAAAGAAAAATAATCCATTCAAGTATTTTCTGCCCTGACATTTCCATAAAATAAGACAAAACAGCTAACCCGTGGAAATCTGATTGATTAACAACATTAGTCAGGTCCTAAAATATAGGAATATATGGAATAAAAGAATGAGAGTGTTAGATTTGCAGATGGAAGGAATACAATTCCATCACACTGAATAACTTACACACGAGCCTGACTATAAGGAGGCATGTCGAAAGTCAACATATTTTTTGCTAGTGTTTCTGCACTGGTGACTATACTAATGAGATGGTCTCCTTGCCCATAGTAGCTCCATGGTCTTTTTCCATTCAGGTGCTCCATATTCAGTGAGTGCTTCATTCTAACCTTCCCAAAGACTGACTGGGACATCAGCAATATCAGAAGCAGAAGCAGGAGGTCCATACTTCATGAAGCTGAATCAATCCCCTGTTTCCAAAGAAGAATTAGATTAATTCAAAGCACTCTCTGAAAATGGAATATCCAATGGCTTTCATCATGCAAACAGAAACAAACCAAGTTTCATCTGGGAAGGAGAGAAGGGTACATTCAACAGCACAGCCCCTGCCTGTGTCTTAAATCTTGTGCAAAACATTCAGCATGAGTAGAGGTAGAGGGGAAGCTGGAAAAAAAAGATATTTGCGAAATGTCACAAATACACCCCTGGAGACACTCTTCTATAGTGTCTTTGCCATTCTTCCTGTCAGGACATGTCCAAAAGGTAATGTTGCAGGAAGATACTCCAATACCCAGGGAGTTGGCTTCTGCTATCCTCCATTGTGGTGTATTGTCTCCAGAAACTGCTGGGGAAGGTCACCCAGAGCTATGGAGCTGTAGGGACCCACCCCACTTTGCATCTTAAGAAGACAGAACTCTTAGAATATTTCTTCCAACAGGCATCTTTATTAAGAGAAGATGGTTGCAGGCATTCTAGACAGGACCTCAGGGTCCCCCTACCATTTAAGGTTTTAAGTGTTCCCAAGCAGCCCCCCCACCCCACCGTCCTTCCAACAACAATCCCAGGCATTACATTTCCACCCCCTTTTCCTCACGGCGAAAGGGAGACTTCAGAGAGGAGTACATGAAAGGTGATGGCCATATTGTTATGGTCAGTCCTCTTGGTGGGATCCACATTCAGCCCCTTTGAACTTTTAATGAAGGAAGTGAGAGCCATAAAATCCTTTTGCTCATCCCCCTTCCCCTTCGTAGTATGACAGAATCCAGAGAGGGCAGAAATGGGGTTTTCCATAGTTGATAACTAGAGATGAAATATAATTGGATTCTGACAGGAGCTTTGTGCTAGTCTAGGTTGTTGACCTGAACTCTAGTGCTCTCTGTCTTCTTAACACCGAGGAATTGCCCTTGAACTGTGCCTAATGTTAAGAATAGGCCCTCTTTAGGACTTTCTTTTCTATGATACCTCCATATATTAATCCTAAATTAGAGCTGATTTTAAAATTCCTTCTGAATTTTAAGCCTAGAGGAAATGGATGGGGGTGGGAGCAAAGCGTGGGGAAAGAAAGAGGAAGGAAACCTTTGACCTTCACACTAATTGGATAATGTGAGATATGACAGCTAATTTAGGGAGGGAACATGCTGATAATTAAACTGCTCAGAGGAAGAGAACTTAGTTCTTAGCATAAGCCTGTTGTGCCTGTGCCAACATTTGGTAACAATAAAAGACTTTTAGGAAAATAAAGGCCTGGAAGTTCTTTGAAGTGTTTCATTAGCCAGAACCATAACATCATGCTAAGAACTCAATCATTTTTCAAACGACCTGGGGTCCTGAACCCCATCCATTTCCTCTAGGCTTGAGAGGAGCTGGTAAAGATTCGGGGAAGATCTCATTATGGAGAAAGAAAGATTGCCTGAGGCCAGCCCCCTGGCTGCAATAGTTTCCCGGGGGGGGGGGGGAAGCGACAGCCAGCAAGCCGGGGGAGAGAGGAATCTGGCAGATTTCCCAGGTGAGAGCAAAGACTTCAAAAGCGGAACAGAGAGATAACCAAGTTGTGAGTGAGTCATTGGAAAGATTTCAAAACTCAGAGATGAAACCCAGAAATCAATTCCTACAGAGAGAAGCCTACAGCCATTCCATTGTAGATGTTCCTGCCAGGGACTTCAGCCCTGACGAGAGTGGGAATCCCAGTCTGAGTCCTCTGCAGCAATGGGGAGATTGGGTTCCCCACCAGGTGGATGATCCATGTCCTCTGAACTTGCCAAAGATGATCCATGTCCTCTGAACTAGCCAAAGTTCCCCTCCATCAGTGAATGTGAGTTGACTGAGCTTGTATGTTGTATGAATGTGATTAATTTTATTGTTATAATTTTATTGCATTATTTGTAAGCCGCCCTGGGTCCTAGGAGAAGGGCAGCATATAAGTTTGAGAAATAAATAAATAAATAAATAATAGAAACCCAGCGGCCGGTTAGGGCCCACAGAGTCGGCCTTCTCCAGGTCCTGTCAACCAGACAGTGTCGCCTGGTGGGGCCTAGGGGAAGAGCCTTCTCTGTTGCGGCCCCGGCCCTCTATAATCAACTCCCCCCGGAGATCCGTATTGCCCCCACCCTCTCCACCTTTCGCAAATTATTGAAGACACATCTTTGCCGACAGGCCTGGGGCAGTTAACACCTTGCCCCAGCCAGTGTATGTTTGTTTGCATGTCTGTCCTTGGATGATTGGTTTTTAATTAAGGGGCTTTACAATGTATTTTAATGCCAGATTTCTTCATGTGAGTATCCATGTTGTAAGCCACCCTGAGTTCTTGGAATAGGGTGGCATAGAAATCTAAATAAATAAATAAATATAACTGAGTATCAAAAAAAGCTTAAATTGGTCCTGGACACACTTCCTAGTTTATATATTGACCTTCTGTCTGTCTGGCATCATCAATATGTTCTACAGTCAAATATGTTCTTTCTCAGTCAGGTTCCATGGACTATACCAGAATACAAACCCAGATTTCCTCTCTCTTGGGGGGCGGGGCAAGTAATTTTCAAGTCTGACATCAAACCAGTGGTGGGATTCAGCCGGTTTGCACCACTTTGGCAGAACCGGTAGCTAATTTTTTGTTGCCCAGGCCCAGAATGGACTTCTGGAAGCATCATCCACACAGAGAACCAGTTGTTCACATATTTGAATCCCACCATTGCATCAAACCATACATAGATGGACAAGACCAAGGAAGCAAGTCTTTATAGATTTTCAGGAAGGTCTCTTGGAGGCTAGTTTGTATTAATACAATCTTGAAAACTACAGTAGGAATACAGTAGTGTTGACCTGTCATGGTCCAGGAGAAAGGATGGCAGAAGGGAGGTTCTGTTAGGTTAGTTGCCTAGTAACAGACCAAAGATTCTGATCAGTGACAGTTGGCTGCAGCCACATTCTGAGGAGGGTTAACCCATAGAAGAGACTTTGTTCCCTCTCTTCTCCTTGCTGGAAATGACATTTACTCAGGTGTGATCCCTGTGTATGAATTTCACTCTTGAACCTTAGGCCATTGGAATGGCTGAGAACTGAAAACCTGCTCTTGAGCCCTGGAGCTCTTTTGTACACTCCTCTTTGGAAAACACCCTTTGCAGAATGAAGTTGCCCTGAATGACCAATTTCAGGAAAGGCTGGCAGATAAGATTGTTGACAAGTTGGCACAAACGGGAGTGTCCAGGTCCAATGTTATGCTAAGGGCACAGGGCAGATATGCTAATTTGACTGCTCTAAAGAACTCAGTGGTCATATTGCAATTATACTGGACAAGGATGGGAGATGATCTTCCAACTACCCTTTAATTATTTCAACCAAATCATTCCCCCAGCTCATGTATGGGGAAAAACATGGAACAATTTCTGTGCTTGGCCTGTTGGAGTGTGTTGTGAGTTGAAATTCCTCTACCTCACATTTCAACATTTCTTCTGGTTGTAAGCTGCTCCTTTGTATTCAGGTATGGCTTAAAAATGATAATGTGGCAGTTGGGGATGAAGATGCAGCCCAGCAGTCCAGGTTGTTTGTAAACCCTTCTGAAATATTGTCAAATGGTTGGCATGTATTGTTGGGAGTCCCTACATTCCTGACGTATCTAGTTGGGGGAATAATGTTTCTTATCTGGAGAGGTGATATTGATATGTACATCTTGGACTGTAAATGTTCACTTGAGGTATGAGTGAAAGAGGGGAGCTGAAGGAATAGGTAGGACCATCCTGGCAGAGACACATAGAAATTGGCCATAATTTGTGACTTTTGATCTTCTATTCAAATGTTGTCCCACTCTATGGTCCTAGGCTTCTAGTCTCAGTGCCTGGCTACCAGATCCTTGGTGGCTCCAGATTTTGGCTGTTGCTTTTGAATGCCAGGTTGATGTGTAAGGGGTCTCATCCCTATTGTTATCTGCCATATCTTACTAAAACTAAAGAAGTCTGAGTGAAGACATGTTAGAGCCCATGTTAGGGATTACCTCATGGTGACAAGGGTAGTGAAACAGCAATATTTTTTCACCCTCACTATGTCTGCTGATAGCCATGCAGCAGCCATATTTAGAGTGGCTTGGTCCTTATTGGTTAGGGAGAGGCCCTCAGAACATCTGCTGTGTCTCTGGGAAGAATATTATCCAGGTTATCTGGAGGATAAAATGGCTGAGATTAGCCCTGACCTAAGCAGGGGAGATAAAAGTGCCTGAGGTATGGTCTGGTGGCGAAAAATCTGAGCTGGCAACTTCTAAAGAAATGAACAAGGTGCCCTGAGAATTCCAGAAGCCCACCACAATACTGATTTTGTTAAGAGTTTTGTACATTTTGCTCTTTTTACCCGCTTCAGTTGGGGAAAGAGCTAAATAGTAAGAAGAGGAGCACAGAGGACAAAGATGAGAGAAATTACATTGATGAAGGTTCTCAAAGCAATTAAGCTAAAACAGACTTTTTACTGAAAAGCTTTTTAGAGTTGGAAATGTGAAAAACATGAAGGGACATTTTTATTACGCTCATTGGACATATAAAAAGAAAAAAACTTGTTTTCAAATACAGAGAGTTTTAAAGATAAATATTCAATATTTTCTTTGAGGACTGGTTAATGATCAGTTAGGAAAATACCATGAAACATTATTTTAATAAGCGATTATTGTGATGCGATTACTCAGTCCACAAGGAAACATTCAGAAATGCCCGACAGGGAGGAATGGCTTGTGAAATTGACAGAACTTCCTGAGATGGACAAACTGACCAATAAAGGACAACATCTACATGCATTGAAGTCTGGAAACCCATTATGCATTTTTTGTTTAAAACTGAAGAAAATGAAGTTGTGATTTATGGTTTTCATACACAGGAAAGTATAGATAAAAAGAGTCACAATGTAACCTTAGGAAGAGAGAGGTTAAAATATAATTGTACGTATAACTGCTGTGAAGAATATTGGAAGGTATTTGTTGATATTTTTTTTTGTTTGTTTTTATTTGAATATTTTTTTTATTGAAAGTTGTGAGTGGACTCATCCCAAAAATCGAACCAAGAAGATACCCGAATAACCAGCACATTTTCTAACGATGCCATTAAAAAAAACAAAAACCAATATATAGCACACCGTCCATGTGATATTTTAAATTTTCATATACTTTTAAAGGTTTCCGGTGTTCTGTCTTTTCTTCCCCCACTCTGGAGTGAAAAATAAAAACCTGAGGTTGGTTCCTGTACTGATTTTTTTTCCTGTTAATACCCCACACTGTAAAAGTTTTTTTTTAAAACCATTCATTCGTTATTCATTGTTGTTCTTTGAACTATATATAAGGAGAAAGTCATATTTTTATTTGACAATTTAGACTATTTAGCATTTCCTAAAGATTATTGCTTTTTCCCTACCTATTTTTTGTAAACATTTGTCAACCCATGCACAAAATTGGTATGCAGCTTAAGTAAGAAAAAGTCCAGGGATACAATATAGCAAAAATAAGAGTATAACTAGAGCCACAGTTGTGAAAGAGGCCTGCAGGAATTGAATTCAACACATTGTTCTGGCCAAGGTTGTTAATTAAAGATTAGATCAGCTATATTTAGTCTTAGGCCAGCTGTCAACAAAACATATCATTCAAAGGAGAACACAGAGAAAAAAAACAAATTAAAAATGAACAATTGTCCATAAGTTAAATCTCTTTTAACCCAACTTTGTGGGGTTATTTCTTATTAAAATTAATATCCCCCTCTATTCTATCCCAGCCTATTGCCGTTTTTTGTAAAGGCACAAGGACCAAACCCCTGCTGATACAATAGGCTGGAGACTTTAAAACAAAACAAGCCCCTTTTAATATGGGTGATAAACCTGTCAAATAATCCAAAACACAAACAGCAAAACTCAAGTCCAAAGGAAGAAAATAGTTCCCAAGAAAACACAATGCAAACAGAAGAGAAGTCAAAAGCAAGACGAACAGACCAGGATTCCAAGAAGCACTTTGCAAATGGTTGCCTTCAGCAACCAGCACCACCCACACCTCCTCCCTTTATTCAGCAGTCCCAAGGCGTTGCCTCTCATTGCCTTCTCCTTTTACTCTGGAGTTGCCGTATTGACTGCTGCTGATTTACTCTCACTAATTGACGATGTGTGCGAGCATCAATTAGCAAGTCGATCAGGTGTGAGTCCTCTGAGTCTGACTCATTCTCCTCACATAGTTGAGCTTCATCAGGAACATGACTGGAGGGCCCAGGCTCTGCATCAAGCTGTGAGTCCTATAATTCCCTCCGAGCCTCCCTCTACCACTGATGGCCCTTCAAATGCCTCCTCCACCTCCTCCTCAGATTCCTCCAACTCAGCTGTTGCGAAAACAGGCTGGCATGGAATCACAACAACCTCCAGTTTCCTGCAAGCCTTCAAAATCTGCACTTTTGATTATTTCAGCTCAAAATCGTTGCTCCAGCTAATATATGGGGGAACGATTGAAACTATTTCTATGTTTGGACTGTTAGAATGTGATGAGGGTAGAAATTCGTCTAACTCACATTTATACATTACATTTGGTCATAAGATGCTCCTTTGTATTCAGGTCTGGCCTCAGAATGATAATGTAGCACTTGGGGATGAAGACACAACTCAGCAGACCAGCAGTGGAGGACAAGATGGAGAAGACCTGAACAGTCACCATGTATTTTCCTTTGGTGCTCAGGTAGGTGGGTAGGAAGGAGACCCAGACATTGCAGAAGACCAGCATGCTGAAGGTGATCAGCTTGGCTTCATTGAAGGCTCCAGGAAGATTCCTGGCAAAGAAAGCTACTGTGAAGCAAATGGCAGCCAGGAAGCCCATGTAGCTGAGGGTGATGTAGAACATGAAAATAGAGCCTTCATTGCATTGCAGGATGATCTCTCCAGGCTCGGAGTGAAAGTCAGAGTCAGGGAATGGGGGAGACATTCCAAGCCAAATGGAGCAGATGATAATTTGAATAAAAGAACAAGAAAGAATGATGGAGTTGGCCAAGCTCTTTCCCAACCATCTCTTCACTCTGTTTCCTGGTTTTGTGGCCAGGAAAGCCAGCACCACTGTGATGGTTTTGGCCAAGAGAGAAGAAATGGCACCTGAGAAGATGATGCTGAAAACTGTTTGTCGGAGAAGGCAGGTGGCTTTCGTTGGTTGACCAATGAAGAGAAGAGGAGACAAGAAGCAAAGCAGGAGGGAGACCAGGAAAATGTAAGACAGGTCCCGGTTGTTGGCTTTGACAATGGGAGTGTCTCGGTATTTAATGAATATGATTAAAACAAGAACTGTGGTTAGGAAGAAGAGTAGGACAAACAAGACTAGGCTGATTCCCAGATGTTCTTCATAAGAAAGGAAAGATATAACTTTGGGGATACATTGGATTCTGTCCTCATTTGGATATTTTTCATCTGGACATTTGATGCATTTTTCTGTATCTGAGTAAACCAAGAAAGCAACATTTTTTTTAATACGGTGTACTTTCACCTTTCAAGACATATCTTCCTGGGACAACAATTGTTACCAGCAGCATTTTACAAGAAGCATTGCTTAAAAGCTCTACAGATAGAAGATAAGAAGAATATCATTTTCTAAAAAAAGCTATATTTTTATAGTTTATAGTTTTATAGCTTCAATTTGTCTTTTAATTTGGACTTTCATGATAGTGTTTCAGATGAATCCACTTCTACAAGGCCTGCTCTTTTCCTTAGTGTCACCCACCTTCCTGAGTGGAGATGGTCCCCCTCGGACAAGGAACACAGTCGTAGCAGCAAACAGGCTCTCCTTCTCGCTTAAGCTTGACAAATCCAGAATGGCAACTTTCCACACATTGGGACTGAGGCAGAGACTAAGCAAAAAATAAGGAATTCGAAAGAAAATAGATTGGGATTAAGCATGCATGAAAATGGATGCAGACATTAACATTAGCCAAACAGTTCCTGGGCTTCACTTAAATAAACATGAAATCACTGATTCATTCCAAACAAATTTAGGAGAGATAAATACTGGCAGATTGTTCATTCACTCACTCCCCTTTGCTTTTGGCATCTAACATTGAAATAAAAGATTTTTTCTAATTAAGAAAGTCTGAAGGGATGGAATTGAAAAGATTTAAGCCTTAAGTGACAACCAGTTTGGTTCCTCCTCCTACCCTAGTTAATATACATTTCTCCACACTTCACATAACTATGATTTTAAAGTACAGTATGGTGATCTTGTGTTAAATTTTGGAAAAGAAATGATCATAAAAGATGTGTTATTATTTTTCCTATATTTGATTTATTAAATAAAATAAAATTGTAGTGGAGAAAGAAACTTCATACCAGTAGGATCTGGATAGGCTTCTTCTGGAGTATTGCAGAAGAACATTGCAAAACTACTTCCCTTTGAAAGTAGTCCAAAACCATCCCCCAGTTAAGATACAGTAGAAAGGAAAAAAAAACCCTTAAAAATCAGGGCTTTCTTTATTATTTGTGTGTTTCTTTCTTCAGTTCATATGGCTCTCAACTAAGGCTAAAAGTGACTGCCTAGTTTCTAGAGCTGGGGTGAGATAAGATGCAGGACAGGTCATGAGAACTTGTTCCTCAAAAAGGATAAGTCAGGTACCTTTTCATCTTCAGCAAGTGGGACAAGAGTATGAGACTCGTGCCAGAACATAATATTTCTAATATCCAGTTCTGTATCTGGGTTTTTTTAAATAGAAGCAGTATGTTTTTTTCTCATAGAATGCCCAGAATGGAGTTCCGGCACCTTTTTTGGATGGAACCTTGTAGGGTAGGCAAGGCGGGTTGTATGAAGTGTGTGAGTTCCGGCACCCTTTTTTTTTTCTTTTTTACAAAAAAAAAAACACTGTATGGAAGAATTATAATTAGGAGACACCAACCTTCATGGAAAGAAAACCTGCATTTCTTATTAGTTATATTTGGATCCTCCTTTTTGCTCAGAGGCCAATAAAGATAAAAAATGCATTATAGCTTTTTCAGATGAAGTACCCTGTTACAACCCAAAGCCCAAATCTAAGTAGTATTTCCTTTCAAATTCTCCCTTGTCATTTCCAAAATGATGAAGAGCTTTTCTTTGGATCAAAATCTTGTTTAGGTGCTTCAGTTTTGCAGGTTATGGACGTTATCTCATATCAAAAGAGCCTTCATGATTTCATGCGAACCTAAATCTTTGGACTTTCTTCAGAGAAGCAGAAGGCCTATGGCTCATCCCAATACGGTGAAAGAGAGACATGGATAACTCTGGCAAGGTTTGGGCTCATTAAAAACATTATAGAACATCAGTGACCTTTCAAGAGAGACATTCTTCAATCTGCAGAAAGTGAAGCTTATTTCTCACAAGGACCAACAGGACCTCTAACCCGTCACAACTGTATTTCATCTGATTCAGTCCAAACCTTAATGCAGACACTGGTTAAAAGAACCTGAGGCTATTAACAATGCAAATGCCAGCACTTGAATATTTCTGCTTGACCCATGGTCTCCACACTAAAGAATAATTATCCAGCATCCAATATTAGACAAGACTGAATCAGTTTAAAAGAATATTCCTTATCATGAAATCTGAAGGACACTTTTGTGAATAGTACTGAAGTCTCCATAAGCAGTCTAACAAAATTCTAAGTTTTCTCTTCTGTACATTCAACTCTCCATGAGGGTCACCCACCATGGTGACTAGAGTGAGCCCACTTGAAATGGGCCATAATCTTTAGAAAAAAGAGAAAACATAGCAATATTTTACCCACCTTGTTGAACAGATTTAGCCATGAAAGAGCAATTTGGTTAATAATAAGTCTCTGTCTTTCAATACTCCCCAGTTTTCTTTTCATCAAATCCCCCTCAGGAGAAATCACCAAGAACTCAATGTCCATATCTGCAGCTATTTCTCCATTATGGTGCATATAAAGATTCCAGTAGGAAAGATTATAGAACTCATTCTTCTGCAGAAAGGGATGGAACTAGAATGGAATTTTAAAATCAGAAACCTTGGTTTGTTATCCCACCTGGTATTTTCGTGTGTGACTTTTTTTACTAGTTTTTTTTTAATGGCAGAAAGTGAAGAGGAACTAAAGAGCCTCTTGATGTGGGTGAAGAAGGAGAGTGCAAAAGTTGGCTTGAAACTCAAGATTAAGAAAACCAAAATCATGGCATCTGGCCCTCTCAATTCCTGGCAAATAGATGGGGAAGAAATGGAGGTAGTGACAGATTTTATTTTCCTGGGCTGCAAGATCACCTCAGCTAGGGACTGCAGCCAAGAAATTAAAAGATGCTTGCTCCTGGGGAGGAAAGCTATGGCTAATCTAGACAGCATACTAAAACGCAGAGACATCATCCTGCCAACAAAAGTGCATATAGTCAAGGCCATGGTTTTCCCAGTTGCAATGTATGGCTGTGAAATTGGACCATAAGAAAGATTGAGCAACAAAGAATTGAGGCCTTTGAACTATGGTGCTGGAGAAGACTCCTGCGAGTCCCCTGGACTGCAAGGCGTTCAAACCAGTAAGTCCTAGGAGAGATCAACCCCGACTGCTCTTTAGAAGGCCAGATCCTGAAGTTGAAACTCAAATACTTTGGCCACCTAATGAGAAGGAAGGACTCACTGGAGAAGGGCCTAATGCTGGTAAAGTTTGAGGGCAATAGAAGAAGGGGATTACAGAGAATGAAGTGGCTCAATGGAGTCACTGAAGTAATAGGTATGAACTTAAATGGACTCCAGAAGATGGTAGAGGAAGGGAAGACCTGGAGGACGTTGTCCATGGGGTCACGATTGGTCAGACAAGACTTCACAATTAACAACAACAAACATGCTTAATTAGGACAACAAGTGTTACCACTAAGTTCATAAGTGAAGGAGAAAAGTTCAGCAAAATTTGTCAATCATATATTGAAAAAATATGTTTTGAGAAAATATAATGGACACATTTGATCGGTTATAGGGAACATTCTACAGCAGGTATCAAATAAATTGAATACAGCAAAAAAGAGATTATTCTTAAACTCTTTGAAAATAAATATAGATTACCCCAAAGCATGTATTTTTTCAAGATGAAAGTTCCCAAGATAATCTTCTCCCAGGTAGACCAAACAGGAAATATGACTACAGGAGCTAATTCTACTTTATTGGAGTGCTACAATATTAAGAGAATCTTGCAAGTCTAAAAGTACAAATCTGAGCTAACTTTTACTTGAAATGGACCTCTGTCCCAAGCATGAGGTTCTATTTCTGCAGGAATAAACAGCTGAAATTTGCCTTCCTCATTCCAGCATGATTCATTAGCCACTCACAAAGGGGAAAATAGAACCCAGCTGAGGCTTAGGCCATCATAAGAACATAAGAAGAGCCATGCTGAATCAGGCCAAAGCCCATCGAGTCCAGCATTCTGTGTCACACAGTGGCCCACCAATTGTACATGGGAATTTTGAGCAGAAAGAGAAGGCAAAACCCTCCCTTTCCCTTGACCCCCAACAAATGGTACTCAAGGGAATCCTGCCTACCTCAACCAACATAGAGGCGGCACATGGACATCCGTTTTAATAACACCGATACACTTGGCATCCATGAATCTGTCTAACCCTGCCTTGAAGCTATCAAGGCTGACAGCTGTCATGACCTCTTCTGGAAGTGAATTCCATAAACCAATGCCCCTCTGGGTGAAGAAATATTTCCCTTTATTTGTCCTCACTTTCTTACCTATGAGCTTTAGGGAGTGCCCCCTTGTCCTAATATTGTGTGATAGAGAAAAGAATTTTTCTCTATCCACCTTTTCTATCCCATGCATGATTTTATATACTTCGATCAAGTCACCCCTTAAACGCCGTCTTTCAAGGCTGAAGAGACCAAGGCGTTGCAATCTGGTTTCATAAGGGAGGCGCTCCATTTCCTTGATCATTCTTGTTGCCCTTTTTTGCACCTTTTCCAGTTCCATTATATCCTTCTTGAGGTGCGGTGACCAGAACTGTACACAGTACTCCAAGTGTGGTCTCACCATCGATTTGTACAGAGGCAATACAACACTTGCTGACTTATTTTTCATTCCCTTCCTAATCATGCCAAGCATGGAATTTGCTTTTTTTTACTGCTGCTGCGCATTGGGTTGACATCTTCATCGAGCTGTCCACCAAAACTCCAAGATCCCTTTCTTGGGTTGTCTCAGAAAGTTTGGTCCCCATCAGTTGATAAGTATAATTGGGGTTCTTTGCCCCGATGTGCATAACTTTGCACTTGTTTAGGTTAAAATGCATTTGCCATTTTGTTGCCCACTCACACAATTTCGAGAGATCCTTCTGGAGCTCCCGACAATCAGTTTCACTTTTCACTACCTGGAACAATTTAGTGTCATCAGCAAACTTTGCTACCTCACTATTAACTTCTACATCCAGATCATTGATGAATAAATTAAAAAGTAAAGGTCCCAAAACTGAACCTTGTGGTACACCACTTCTCACTTCTTTCCATCCAGAGAATTGTCCATTTATTGCCACCCTTTGCTTCCTACAAGTTACCAATCCAGGATAAGACCTGGCTGAAGAGCTTTTTTAGGAGCCTTTGGTGAGGGACTTTGTCAAAAGCCTTTTGAAAGTCAAGATATACAATATCAATTGGGGCCCCTTTATCTATGTATTTATTTACAGCCTCAAAGAATTCTAACAAGTTAGTAAGACATGATTTGCCTTTGCAGAAACCATGTTGATTTTCTTATAAAAGTAAAATTCTACAGCTAATCACCAAACATACATACAGGAATATTATTAAAAGTGCAATCTCCCTTTTAAAATTAGAAATGTTTAATATCAAAACATATCTGGTACCAGCACCTTGGTAAATTATCTCCCAAGCAAATAGATTTGGCCAGGTCTATTGGCTTCTTGTAGCACAAGGAGGTTGATATGATTCCCCTCTTTCTCTAATGGATTCCTTCTCCAGAGGAATTTTGTTTGTTGGATCCCTGTTGCGACCCCATACCTGCCAGGGCTGCAGCCTTGGAGCCTCCAGTGTCTCTTGGGCCTCCTTCCTTCTCCTCCAGGATCTGGACGAATATGCAGCCTTCAAGACATGGGCCAAAGTCATAAAAATGGTGTAAACAGTGTCATTGTTTTCTATCCACTTTCCATTCAGTTCATCTTCTGTCTCCACTGGAGTTTTTTGGGTGCATCTTTTCTGGCCCTTGACAGAAAAAACATGTTTTGAAAAAGAACACTGAAAATTCTTCTCTTCATACTGGTAGTCTATAAAGGAAAAGGCACCATATTTTGGCCTTATTTTTTGCAGAAAATCAAAGCTCCAAATACTATGGATATATTTGTGATATCCAAGATGATGCATTACATAGTTTCCCAAAGTTGTGGTGATCCAGATTTTCTCTCCAATGGGTCCCGACAAAGTGTCAAGTGTTAAATGAAAAATATGAAATATGTTTGAAACAATAATATGTTCTGTGAAGTGAACAAAGACATTGACTTGTTTCCACTGAGAGCTGGAATCCCTGAAGGGTGTTGTACGTCCAGTCATTGAGAATTGTTGTGATATAACGACACAAATTCCATTCCTGGCAAGCAAAGGAGGAAAAATCCTCAGGAAATTCTCTCCCTCCTCTGTGTCTGGAGCAAGTAGACCAATCAAGGTCCATCTGAAATGGAGGAGCACTTGGACAATTCCTGAATACTGAAACCCTTCTTTGGGCAGCATCCGGTGGAAAAAAGGGAATTTACTTTTATCACTCAGAGTCTCTGAAGCAATTTTATGACTGATCTGGAAAAGCAATGAAGAATGCTATGTTATATTTGGGGTTAGATCGAGTCCAAAATATGAGTTTTTAATAAATTCAACTTTGTTTTGATAAACATCTTAGAATAGTTTGTTGATTAGAAACAAATCAGTGATTGCCACCAAGAAGAGGAAGTTAAGCTAGTCTCTAAATCACCTGAAAGCCGGACAAGAAGCAATGGATGGAAACTAATCGAAGAGAGAAGCAACCTGGAACTAAGGATAAATTTCCTGATCAGTGGAACAACCACCTCCAAAAGTTGTGAATGCTCCAACACTGGAAGTTTTCAGGAAGAGACTGGACAACCATTTGTCTGAAATGGTATAGGGCTTCCCGCCTGAGCAGGGGGTTGTACTAGAAGAACTCAAAGGTCCCTATCAACTTTCATTATTATTATTATTATTATTATTATTAGTAGTAGTAGTAGTAGTAGTAGTAATAGTAGTAATAGTAGTAGTAGTAGTAGTAGTAGTAGTAAAAATAATAACAATCAAAATACAAATCATATTTCTCTGTCACCCCTACAATTTAATGCAGTTAGAATCATATGTTCGGATCTTAACTGTATTTTCCAATAAAGGGCCATATTATATTTAGTTTTTGAAGATTGCTACATCTTTCTCTGCTTCTATATTTCAGAATCTTTGTACAGCAAGCTTTTTACTTTCTTCTCCAGTTGTAAGCCGAGAGGTCTTTAATTGAAATGTCTGTTCTAAAAGACACAGTTTTGGGAGTCTGTAGTTTCTATAGCTTTCATTTTGCACCAATAAGTAATGATGTTAATTGATGTTGATAAGCATGATGTTGGTTAATTGACGTTGAGTAACATCAGACTAACAATCAAGAAATAAACAATACCCCAATCAAGGAACTGCCAAATAAGCTAATAGTAAACAGCTCAACCAAAAAACCTCCAAGACCATTCCCACCAGTGCTTATAGGGCAAGTCACTAGAATATAAAATTGAGAGAATACAATCAGAAACCATCATTTCAGCACTAAGCTACAAATATTCTCCTTTTATCCATTTGACCCCATCCCTCTATTGAGGCAGCCTATGTCTGCATTGGTTTTTTTGGCAGCTGCAGCATACTGGTGTCTCATATTCAAGTTGTGGTCCAGTAGGACACCTAAATTTCTCTCACAGTTTCTACTGCTCATCTAGGTACCAACTATTCTTTAACTGTGCATTTAGTATTTCTTGTCTAAGAGTAGGATCTTACTTTTCTCACCACTGAATTGCATTTCATTGGATAGGGCCCAGACCTTACGTCTGTCAAGATCCTTCTGAATTTTGAGTATTTTCCAAAGTGATAACATTCTGACCCAGAATTAAGTTGCGTTGTAAAGCCGGGTCAGATAGGTAAACTCAATAGGAATAATTTCATAACAAAAATATATTTATTCAGAGAGATTACTTGCATTTATGTTGGTTGTTTCTTCTGGAAAATACATCTCTCTTCATTCCCATAGGTGAGAAGATAATGCTCTCTCCATACCATCTTTATAAGAGGAACAGGGTCATCGGGTAATATCCGATGGCCCATGCTTCTCTTTAGACAAAGACATTCCAATCTGGCTTGTGTCCGGGAAGTCTCCAAATGCCCTTTAGAAACTCCTCCCACTGATCCATTAACATGGGATGACTGACTAGCTAAAACTTCATTTCCCATAAGCCGTCTCTTAAGGAGACAGCACTTAACCCAATAAATGCTAGATATTCTAACATACAAACCTACATGCTTTAGTCAGTATAGAGTTATACGAAACAGAACATAACATTTTTCCCAGCTTGGTAACATCTGTAAATTTGATGAGTTCCCCTTCTTTTCCTTCATCTAGATCATTTGGGAAGATGTTGGGCCTAAGATAGAATCTTGGGGTACCACACTGCTCTCTTTCCTCCATGTAGATGCAGTTCAATTGAGGACTACACACTGAGTGTGTTTGGTTAGTTGAAACTCTTTCTAAAGCTTGAGGAACCCTCTCACCCCAAAGGAACTGGCCAGTCTCATCTGTGCCACCAAGAGGAGGCATTCCGCAGAACCCATCAGTCAGGGAATTCTTGTTGGCTGGGTCCAGGAGAAAAATGTTCTCTGCCATTGCTCCTGCACTTTGGAACATCTTGTCCCCCAGAGTAAGGTGGGTTCCCACTCTCCTGACCTTCTGCAGGAATCTGAAGACTTGGCTTTGTCAGTTGGCTTGTGGCCCCAATGAGGGAGGGTCATGTTGGAGGTGGTTGATTGATCAAAAGCAGATCCCACCTCCCAACCTGGTCATCCTACTCCCTCACACCCCATTTTTAAGGTGTAGTTGGTAATCTGCAATGTATTGTATTTTAGTGCTATTAGAAATGTGTTTTTCTGTAGTTTTGTCAATTTTAATATTGTAAGCAGCTCAGTGAGACAGGTGGCAAACAGGTTTAATAAATAAATGAATAAATAAAGCCTTCAGAAAGACATTATTTGTTATTTGTTCACAGAGCAACTATCAACTCTACTCAGTAGGAACTTAGGATATATTTTAGCACAATATCTATTTGACCAATTGAACAATAATTGATTGAGTAGTTTTATACAATTTTTTAAGATTTAGAAAATATTATAGCCATCCTCCACCTAACTGGATATAAGAGGTAAATCAACCTGCCAATAGTGAGACTCACAACATGGGATTTTTTTTTTAAAAAAATGTTCATCTCTTGCTCTTCAAGCTTTTATGATGAATTTGATTCTAAATACAAAAGAGTAAAAATAGTTGACATTTTGGCTAATACCCTTGTAATTTTTTAAATAAAGTGATTAATTAATGGTAGTGGTCACTGTGAGGCTATAAGACATATATGTTTTATCAACATTAGATAAGATTGGAATTAACAGAATAACAGAGTTGGAAAGGACCTTGGAGGTCATCTAGTCCAACCCCCTGCTCAGGAAGGACACCCTATACCATTTCAGACAAATATTTGTCCAATCTCTTCTTAAAAACTTCCAGTATTAGAACATTCAAAACTTTTGGAGGCAAGTTGTTCCACTGATTAATTATTCTAACTGTCAGGAAATTTCTCCTTAATTCTTGGTTGCTTCTCTTCGATTAGTTTCCATCCATTCCTTCTTGTCCTATCTTCAGGTGCTTTGGAGAATAGCTTGACTCCATCTTCTTTGTGGCAGCCCCTGAGATATTGGAACACCGCTATCATGTCCCCCCTCGTCCTTCTCTTCACTAGACTAGCCATGCCCAGTTCCTGTAACTGTTCTTCATATATTTTAGCCTCCAGTCCCCTAATCATTTTTGTTGCTCTTCTCTGCACTCCTTATAGAGTCTCAACATCTTTTTTACATCGTGGCGACCAAAACTGTGTGCAGTATTCCAAATGTGGTTTTACTAAGGCATTATGAAGTGATATTAACACTTCACTTGATCTTAATTTTATCCCTCTGTTAATGTAGCCTAGAACTGTGTTGTCTTTTTTGGCAGCTGAAGCACATTGCTGGCTCATATTTAAGTGATTGTCCACTAGGACTCTGAGATCCCTCTCACAGTTACTACTATTGAGCAAGGTACCACCTATACTATACCTGTGCATTTGGGTTTTTCTTGCCTAAATTTAGAACCTTACTTTTTTCACCATTGAATTTCATTTTATTAGATAGCGCCCAATGTTCAAGTCTGTCAAGATCATTCTATATCTTAAGCCTATCTTTTGGAGTGTTAGCTATTTCTGCCAGCTTGGTGTTGTCTGCAAATTTGATGAGTTCCCCATCTATCCCTTCATCCAAATCATTGATGAAGATGTTGAAGAACACTGGGCAGTTCCATTGAGGACCACACGCTAAGTACGGCCGGTCAGCCAGCTTCGAATCCATCTGGTGGTAATGCTTTCTAACCCACATTTTTCTATATTATTAAGTAGTAAGTTGTGGTCTACTTTATCAAATGCCTTACTGAAGTCCAAGTAAATTATATTCCAGCATTCTTCTCATCTGTTTGCTGATTCATTGCTTGATTATTTTTTCCAGAATCTTCCCAGGTATTGAGACCAGGATGATAGGTGTCTAATTTTCTGGATTTATTTATTTCTTTTTTTTCCTCTGGTAGTTCCCCGATGCTACAGGATCTTTGAAAGATATAGTTCAATGGTTCTGAGACCATATCTTCCAGTTCCTTCCGAATTTTGGAGTGTGATCCATCTGGTCCTGGTGATTTGCACTCACCTAGGGTGGACAGGTGCTCACCATTTTCTTGACTATTTTAACTTGTATTCCTAATCTGTTTTTTACAGTTCTGTTTTTAATAGGTTGAACTGTTTTTTCCTTTTGTGTAAATACAGATGGAAAAAATGAGTTAAGTAGTTCTACTTTTTCCCCGTTGCTTGTCACCTTCTTGCCACTTTTCCCCTTTAATGGACCAAAATTCTTTTTTTTCTTGTTTTTTACATCCTTTTTGTTTCTCAATTTATTTATACAGCCATTTTTGTTTTCTTTTGAAAGCTGTTATTTTAATGTAAACACACTTTTCAAGGTTTCCCAAGCTTCTTGAGTTGTTTTACTCTTGAGGATTCTCATCCATGGAATCCTTCCCAAGCTCTCTCTAAGTTTATTGAAATTAGCTCTCTTGTTTGAGTGTTTTCTATTGCTTGTGATTCCATAATGTTGAATTCCAGTATTGCATGATCACTTCCCCCACCCCAAGGTTCCTGTGGCTTCAAGAACTTCTATCATTTCATCTCTGTTAGTGAGAATTAAGTCCAATATGGCTGATCCCCTAGTTCCCTTTTCTACTTTTTGGGAGACAAAGTTGTCTGCTAGATTTGTCAGGAATCTGTTTTTTTTTTAAATATAAAATTCTTTTATTAAAACAATCAACATTGGACATAAAAGCATATTGTGCAGCAATCATCATGGCACCTGATATACAATACTAAGTGTTAGTCATTGAAAACGTCTGATTTAGTAAGCCTTTTTCCACCCTTCGCGTCTAGCCTCAACTATACTCCTGTTACACTTTGTTTGATTGGTGTTTCTCTTATCTGGTTCCATATTAATGTGATCAACATTAAACCAAAGATCCTATTGCTAAACAATCATCCTAGGATATAGCATACAACATTAGGTATTAATCTTTGTAAACATCTGTTTTAGTAAACGTTCTTTCCTCCTCTCTTCCCCCTTCAAGTGTACTCTGAGTACCTTTTGTTTGGTTGGTGTTTCTCTTATATATGGTCTAACTACTGTGTCTAGTCTATTGCATATTGTTTGATCTTCCACTTGGTTCAGAGTTTGTCTCCCAGTTGATGTCAGGGTAGTTAAAATCTCCCATTACTACATACCTTAGTTAACTGATTAGCAAAAGGTTCAGCTCTTTCCTTTGTTTGGTTGGGTGGCCTATAGTATACACCTATGGCAATGTTATTTTTCCCGTTTTGTATTGATCAAAATGCAGTCAAGACAGTTTTCATCATTGTTGTGCTCTATTTTTGTAAAGATGTAGTTATTTCTTATACATAATGCAACTCCACCTCCTCTTTCATTTGGTCTGTTTCTTTTAAATAATTTATTTCATTCTGCCAAATTTCTGTAATGGCAACAATAGTATATATTTTAAATTCTTTTTAACCTACCCTGTTTTTACTTTCTACTTAACCTGTTTTGTGCCTGAGTTCCGCTACTTCCTTAGCACCTGTTTTATTAGTGCGTATGGAATAGCACACACTATCAAAAGCTTGATTTTCTTTGACAGCAAGCTTGATATTCTTGCCTGCACAAACATCTCTGTTACAAGCACTGATTACCCTATTACATTTAGATTTATGGAGACAAAAGTGTTCTGTATCAATTAACTGTCTGTCCCCATTGTTTAGTTTAAATATTTCTCCAGAAAATCTGTTAATTTAATGCCAAGTAACTCAGTCCCTTTCTTTGATTGATGCAATGCATCTCTTTCACATTTTCATGAATATGGCATTTGTTCAGCATTATCATCATTTTTGCGCAAAATGTGAGCTTTCTATCAGTGCTGCACATTTCTCTTGTACAGAAGACTCTTTTATTGGACACAGAGCCTCTGCTCGCCTTCACAAATATGCAGCAGAAGCCCCCAAAGAAATAGAGTTGGTATCATGAGAGAATATGACTATTTTGATACATGCTCTTATCCTAATGTATATCCCAGTTCGCAGCCATGACACCTACAGTGGACATTATGAAAAGCAGCTCTTGAATTCCATAGAGAAGACATGGTTGGGTCCATCATGGACTCACTAACACTCAGCTCATTTTATCAGGTAGAAAACCAAACACACAAACCTGTGGGATTTTGTAAGGGCCTACTAATGTTGACATCTGGATGGAGATGTCCCTGTCAGGTGCATCAAGGAGAGCCAAAATGTTGTCTTTCCTTCCACAGCTGTAGTTGGGAACATTAGCTTTTCCGGTAGAGAGCATGTCCAACAAGACTTCTGAAGTGCCAAGTGTGTTCAAATAGTTGTCATGGATATTGTAGCCAAGTGTGAGATTGCATAGGAGCTGGATATTCTTGTTGATCTCTTGAATGGTGAAAATAAAGTGTTCTATTCCTTTAGGAGCATAAGGTGTACTAGTGTAAAAAATTCTTTGGTTAATACAAGTATGATCACACAATACCCTTTTTTCCAGTTTCATCCTCTTTATCAACGCATGACTATTGAGTCTGAAGCCAATGCTGATTGAAAACAAGAGGCAAATGATAGTCACCCATCAACATTTAATATTTGTAAATGTTGAGAAAGTGGGAAGCAGATGAGAATCACAAATAGTCTATTATTTGCAGCAGCAGTAATTTTCATCAGCACAGCACCCACTCTGCAAAATAATTCATTTTTTAAAGTACAACCATCATAAAAGGAAGAGGATATTTCATAAGTGACCCAGAAAAGCTGTTCTAAAAACAAGTCATCTTCTATTCCTATAAGGATCAGGCATTGAATATCAGTGAGCAATTATAAAAAAATATGGAAATGAGCTGGTCAGGGTTAACGCCAGCAATTGCAATTTTAAACAAAAGTCATTATTCAAGTCATAAATTCTAGATTGGACATGGAGAGGAAAATAATGTGGACTTTTTTAAGGTATTTTTTTCTAATCCATCTTTGTATTTGTGTCTCTTCCACTAAAAAAGACAAAAAGAAACCCACAGAAATCTAATCAATCAACAAAATTAATCAGTTTCTAAAATATAGGAGTAAGCAGAATAAGGAGAAAAGAATGAGAGTGTTAGAACTGCAGATGAAAGGAATACAATTTTGTCACACTGAATAACTTACAACTCAGGCTGATTATAAGGAAGCAGATTGAAAAACAATGTTTTCTGGTATAATGTTACTGCACTGGTGACTATACCAATGAGATGATCTCCTGGCCTGTAGTAGCTCCATGGTCTTTCTCTATCCAGGGGCACCGAATTCAGCGGGCACTTCATTCGAAGCTTCCCAGAGACTGGTAGGGACACCAGTAGCATTGCAAGCAGAAGCAGGAGGTCCATAATTTAAGGAGCTGAATCAATTGCCTGTTTCCAAAGAAGAGTTAGATGATTCCAAAGCACTCTCATAAAATGGAATATACAACGGCTTTCCTTATTCAAACAGAGACAAACCAAGCTTCATCTGAAAAAGAGAGAAAGGTACATTCAGCAGGACAGTCCCTGCCTGTGTCCTAAATCTTGTGCAAACCATTCAGCATCAACAGAGGCTTTTTACCTTTTTCTGATGCAAGATCCCTTCCATGTTGCTTCAGACTGTCAAAGGCAGTCACTGGAAACGTCTCAAAGTCTGGGATTGTGATGATTACTTTGAGTGATAATTTGTCCTCCAGACCTCTTGTGCAAACCATTCAGCATCAACCCTGGAGACAATCTTCAATCTGTCATCCTTCCTGTCAGGACATGTCCAGAAAGGGATGCTGGAGGAAGATGCTTCAATACCCAGGGAATTGACTTCTGCTGTCCGCCATTGTGGCAGATGGTCTCCAGAGAATGCTAGAGAAGGTCACTCAGAGCTATGCATTTTGGTGGCAGTTTGGATGAGAGCTGACTGTAGACTGTATTCTTGGGTAAATAGTGAGAAATTTAGAAAAAGGATAAAAATTTATTTTCCTTGACTCTGTCTTCAGGAAAGGCAATGAAATCCTTTATATTTTGAAATTTCATAGTTTATTAAATAAAGAGTGGGGGTGAAGTCTGCAGCTGAGATGGTCGTGGTACCCACAGCTTGGTGTATGGTGTGCTGTGATTTCTTGCCAGACCCACTCTGAAACTGGTTTACGGATACATAGTGATCCTTTCTCTGGTGCCATGGATGCACTTGGTGGAATGGGCCCCATTTGATATACCCATCTCTCAGACCACACTTGGAATACTGTGTACAGTTCTGGTCACCGCACCTCAAGAAGGATATAATGGAACTGGAAAAGGTGCAAAAAAAGGCAACAAGAATGATCAAGGAAATGGAGCACCTCCCTTATGAAACCAGATTGCAACGCCTTGGTCTCTTCAGCCTTGAAAGACGGCGTTTAAGGGGTGACTTCATCGAAGTGTACAAAATCATGCATGGGATAGAAAAGGTGGATAGAGAAAAATTCTTTTCTCTATCACACAATACCAGGACAAGGGGGCACTCCCTAAAGCTCATAGCTAAGAAAGTGAGGACAAATAAAGGGAAATATTTCTTCACCCAGAGGGTCGTTGAATTATGAAATTCACTTCCAGAAGGGGTCGTGACAGCTGTCAGCCTTGACAGCTTCAAGGCAGGGCTAGATAGATTTATGGATGCAAAGTGTATCGGTGGTTATTAAAACGGATGTCCATGTGCCGCCTCTATGTTGGTTGAGGCAGGCAGGATTCCCTTGAGTACCATTTGTTGGGGGTCAAGGGAACACAGAATGCTGGACTCGATGGGCTTTGGCCTGATTCAGCATGGCTCTTCTTATGTTCTTATGTTCTTATGTTCTATGTGTGACACACACAGCCCTCCGACAAGTGCTTTGAGGTTCAGTTAGAACAGAATAGAGTAGAATAGAGCTGGAAGGGATCTTAGAGGTCTTCTAGTCCAGCCCCCTTCTCAGGAAACCTTATATCATTTCAAACAAATAGTTGTCCAGTCTCTTCTTAAAAACTTCCAGTGTTGGAGCATTCACATCGTCTGGAGGCAGGTTGTTCCCCTGATTAATTGTTCTAACTGTCAGGAAATTTCTCCTTATTTCTAGGTTGCTTCTTTCCTTGATTAGTTTCCATCCATTGCTTCTTGTCCTCCTTCAGGTGCTTTGGAGAATAGCTTGACTCCCTCTTCTTTGTGGCAACCCCTGAGATATTGGAACATTACTATCATGTCCCTCTTCATCCTTCTCTTCATTAAACTAGACATACCCAATTCCAGCAATCATTCTCTCTAGATTTTAGCCTCCAGTCCCCTAATCATCTTTGTTGCTCTTCTCTGCACTCTTTCTAGACCAAAACTGGATACAGTATTCCAAGTGTGGCCTTACCAAGGCATTGTAAAATGGTATTAACACTTCATGTGATCTTGATTCTGTCCCTCTGTTAAGGCAGCCTAGTACTATGTTGGCTTTTTTTGGCAGCTGCAGCACACTGCTGGCTCATATTTAGGTGAATGTCTACTAGGACTCAAAAGTCCCTCTCACATTTAATACTATTGAGCAAGGTACCACCTAGAGTATACCTGTGCATTTGGTTTTTATTGCCTAAATTTAGAACCTTGCTTTTTTCGCCATTGAATTTCATTTTGTTAGATAGCGCCCAATGTTCAAGTCTCTCAAGATCCTTATGTATCTTAAGCCAATCTTCTGTAGTGTTGGCTATTCCTGCCAGGTTGGTGTTGTCTGAAAATGTGATGAGTTCTCCATCTTTCCCCTCATCCAAATCATTGATGAAGATGTTGAAGAGCACTGGGCCCAGAACAGAGCCCTCGGACACCCCACTACGCACCTCCCTCCATGTAGATGCAGTTCCCTTGAGGACCACATGCGGAATACAGCTGGTCAGCCAGCTACGAATCATCCTGGTGGTGATGATGCTGTCTAACCTACATTTTCTATCTTATCAAGTAGCAGCTTGTGGTCTACTTTATCAATTGCCTTACTGAAGTCCAAATAAATTATATCCACAGCATTCCTCTGGTCCACTCCAGTTGGGAGGCCTGTGTTTCTCATTTAAGATGGATGATTTATTGTTGAGATTCCATTTCTTACTTGGAGAACAGATGGAAATGAAATGTCACTTGATATATATAGCTTGGCTTTGAATGGAGAATTGGGGGATTGTTTGAGAGGACAGAGAACTGAGGGGATAGGCAGGTCCATCCTAAAGTGAGGAATAGTGAAAGTGAGGAAGTTGTCCCACTTTATGGCTTTCAGCTTCTACTCTCAGGGTCAAGGTACCAACGAGATGGGAGGAATTCCCCTTTTCAGTCAGATATGTGCCCTTGCCAATATGTAGTTTTGCCCCAGAGAGGAGGAAGGGTGGCTGTTGTTATTTGTGATTTGTTACGGTCTCTCAGGAGGCTGGACTTACACTTGCTTCTTGTTTCAATTTGGCTATGAGAAGTTTCTGTGATCTGGTGAAGTATGTTGTGTGAATGTTGTCCTTACTGGAAGAAAAATGACACTGGTTATTTCAGTTACAAATTATTGTTCAGGTTGTCTTCACTAAATTAATGTACTTCAGGGATCCAATAATTCACTGATCCATCAGCCAACAGGTTCGACTTCAGAAAACAAACCATAGTTAAAAATTAGAAATGTGAATGTAGCCATTGATGAAGTGACAATTTTAATTGGGCTTTATATATATGACCATGCCCAGTTTGGTGTAGTGGTTAAAACTCTGGGAGATCATTAGTTCTAGTCCCATCTTGAGCATAAATCCAGCTGGGTGAGCCTGGGCCAGTGGCTCCCTCAGAGCCTTAGTAAAGTGGCAATAGCAATCCACTTCTGACAAACCTTCCGAAGATTTTATGGTCAGCTCCACTCATGTCTTTCTGACAATCTTTGTACACAGCTGGCCAAGGTTTAGGACCTCACTCTGCATCTGGCTTCATTCTTGTAATCCCAGCCAAAGTGGTCTCAAACATGCTAAATGGGCAGATTTGGGGGCTGGTTGTGCTGTGCAGAGTCTGCAGGAAACCCCAGCCTTTACCAGGAGAACAACTTTTGAGCTCACACAAAGGAAGTGATAGGGTGATGAAGCAGGGGTGATCCTGAAAGGCCAGGCTGTTACAGGAGGTCCATGTCTCTTCACTGATGTGGGTAGAGAAGATGTGCTAGAGGAGAAGAAATTGGCAGAACCCCAGACCCAATCTAGCCCAGGCAGCCTCAGGCATGATCGGACACCTCTCCTCTGAGGGAGGGGCCTCCTTGTGCATGGTGTGGTGGGAAAGTGGCAGTGATATTACTGGCATAGGAGGGTTAAAGTGCCACCATGCAGCGTCTCTTGCCAAAATCTGAGTTTGGCTTTGGACCCACCTGTGTGGGTGTTGTTCCCCCAGGTGTTTGGTGTTGTATGAGCCAACATAGTTGCTGGTCCTCTCCAGAAGATCCAGCTGAAACAAAACCAGAGTTTATTGTGCTTCTCTTGGGGGATTCACTGAGTTCCCAATGCCTCTTGGGGTATCAGGGTTGGATTTTCTCTGTCTCAGCCAAGGCCAGGATTGCTGGGCCTCCTCAGTATCTCATAGCAGAGTCACTGAAAGGGCTTTGTGTGGATGTCTGGGTGCCCAGCAGAATTGAGCAGAGTGAGCTAAACATCATTAACAATTAGGTGAGAATGTGGTCTCCCAGAGTTCCCCAGCCAGCTAAAGTTGAGAAATACTGGTGTAATATTTGTGGACTGCACAATGCACAATCACAGTCTAAAAGTTTTGGGGGACATTCAAATTTCTAGGGGATGAAATAGATGCCTCAAGCCTCTGCTTATGTACCCATTTTACTTCTTAAGCCTCACTAGATCCAAGAAAAATCACTGTTTTTAGAACTTCACTCTGGGGGTGCTGCAGGGGCTGAATAAGAAGAATCTGTTGTGATGTTGTTGTGATCTCCCCTCCCCCCATATATCATTCTTTGACCTCCCAAAAGGAAAGGTGAGCCTGCAGAGACAATGAAAAATCTAGAAGAGTGAATCTCAACTTTGACATTTTCAACAGATGCTTACTTCAACTCCCAGAATTCCCTAGAATTAGAACACCAGAGTCCACACATAGCCACACATAGGGTTGAGAAACTTTTATCTAGAATAACTATTGGATGAATAAGGAATGAATGGATAGCTACCTTTTATTCATCTGTAATTCTTTAAGCACATTTTTATTCAGAGAGATTCCAATTATTATTATTTATTATTATTAATCAAATTTCTATACCGCCCCTCTCCCGAAGGACTCGGGGCGGTGTACAGCCTAAAATTTAAAAAACATATAAATATACAAAATTTAAAATAATTAAAAATAAATTAAATCATTTGGCCAAAATCCCATTTAAAACCCAAAACATACAAAATTTAAAATCTTAAAAAATACTCAGTCCCCCTAAAACATTTTGACCCTATTGGAACCGAAGCTTCTATGCCAGGCCAGCCTGTCGGAAAAGGAATGTTTTTAGTTCCCGACGGAAGGTGCGTAAATCTGTTATTATACGGAGTTCGGGGGGGGAGCTCGTTCCATAACGTGGGAGCTCCCACAGAGAAGGCTCTCCCCCTGGGGGTCGCCAGCTGGCACTGTCTGGCCGACGGCTCCCTGAGGAGGCCCTCTCTGTGGGAGCGTACCGGACGGCGGGAGGTATTTGCTGGCAGTAGACGGTCCTGTAAGTATCCGGGTCCGATGCCATGGAGCGCTTTAAAAGTGGTCACTAACACCTTGAACCGCACCCGAAAGACCACCGGCAACCAGTGCAACTCACGCAGGAGCGGTGTTACGTGGGAGCGCCACGACGCTCCCATCACTACCCGTGCGGCCGCATTCTGGGCAAGTTGGAGCTTCCGGGTGCACCTCAAGGGGAGCCCCATGTAGAGAGCATTACAGTAGTCCAGCCTGGAGGTCACAAGGGCATGAGTGACTGTGCGTAGCGAGTCCCGGTCTAGGAAGGGACGCAACTGGCGCACCAGGCGAACCTGGTAGAACATCCTCCCGGCCACGGCCGTCAGATAGTCCTCTAAGGACAGCCGTGAGTCCAGGAGGATTCCCAAGTTGCGAACCCTTCCTGTGGGAGCCACTGTTTCGCCCCCAATACACAGCGATGGAATTAGCTGGCTGTACCGGGACGACGGTAACCACAGCCACTCGGTCTTGGAGGGGTTGAGCTTGAGTCCATTTCTCCCCATCCATACCCGCACGGCCTCCAGGCACTGGGTCAGCACGGCAAGGGCATCGTTGGGGTGGTTTGGCGTGGAAATGTACAGCTGGGTATCATCAGCGTACTGGTGGTACTCCACGCCAAAACCACGGATGATCTCACCAATTCACACAATACAACTAGGAAAACACTCCATGGGGAGAGAGATAAATAAGAAACTTGGGGCTATATCAACCAAAGTATATCATCATTAATTTTAATTAATGTACAAGCAGCGTTAACATCTATATTCAATTGTTCTACCCCAAAATACGTTGTTCTGGGTTTGCAGGACAATATGAGTTATAAATATGAAAGAAAGACAAACCAAATATTGCCTTTTTTTACATTTACAATGCTGGTAAAAAGGGGGGTGTTGTTTAACTCTAAAAAGAATATTCTAGTAAGAATCTCTATCTTTTTCATTCATTTTATTTTTAACTTTAAAACAGGACCAGCATCTTAGCTGTTGGGGATGAGAAGGCAGATTGAAAATATTTGGAAATGGTGCCAGCAACCTATAAGGATTGTTCAGCATGATTTCCAGGAGCAGAACTTTCAGCACACCCCATTTAGAGTTAGAAACAGACCACCTTGAACTCATGGGAGAATGGTCTGTTGTGCACTTTGACATTGTTCCTCAAAGGATAGAAAGAGCTGGAAATAACTTTCTCACACTCCAAGCAAGCCATCACAGGCAGGTCAAATCAGGACATTTTGCAGAGCATAATTTTCAGCACCCAGAGATGCATCCGCCACCTGTGTTAACACTAAATACTACTTTTCATCAAAAGCTTTCCATTTAACTAACCAAGAGAAGCAACCTAGAACTAAGGAGAAATTTTCTGATGGTTAAAACAATTAATCAGTGGAACAACCTGCCTCCAAAAGGTGTGAATGTTCCAACACTGGAAGTTTTTAAAAAGAGACTGGACAGCCATTTGGTATAGGGTTTTCAACATCATCATCATTATTATTGTTGTTGTTTTTAATAATTGTTATTTATTATTATTATATGAATATTTATTCTTTGTTAATAATATTATATTAATTTTCTATTATTAAAATTTATTAGTGCTTAGTAAACAATGTATTGTCCGGAATGATTTGTTTTGCTTAAGAATACAAGTTAAGTTCTTACTCTCTGTTCCACTTTTCCAGTCATTGATAAAATGAGTTCCATGTTTGAAAATATTCTGTATCTTCTTTTTCTTTGATCCTCAATGTAAATCTGTCCATTTCAGCACAGTCCAATATTTTCTTGATTATTTCTTCATCCAATGGTGTTTCTTTATTTTTCCAGTGCTGAGCAAATACAATTCTTGATGCTGTTAATATATGTAATGTTAAATATACACTTTGTTTATCACTTTTTTCTGGAATTACACCTAATAAAAAATGTTCAAAGTCTACATGTTTCCCTAACATCTTTTCTAACCAGGTATGTATTTTTGTCCAAACTTTTTTTGCTTTAACACACATCCACCACAAATGGCAGTATGTACCAGGGTTTTGCTTACATTTCCAACATTTACTAGACATATTTTAAACATTTTTGCTAATCTGGCAGGTGGTAGGTGTCATTTATAAAACATTTCATATAGATTTTCTTTATACGAAGTTGCCATTATCAATTTATAGTTCCTTTCCCAAAAGATTTTGCCATTTCTCTAATTCTGAATATTTACCACAAAGAAGAGGGAGTCAAGCTATTCTCCAAGGCGGCCAAAGGCAGGACAAGAAGCAATGGATGGAAACTGATCAAGGAGAGAAGCAACCTACAACTAAAGAGAAACTTCCTGACAGTTAGAACAATTAACCAATGGAACAACCTGCCTCCAGAAGCAGTGAATGCTGCAACACTGGAAGTTTTTAAGAAGAAACTGGACAGCCATTTGTCTGAAATAGTATAGGGTTTCCTGCCTGAGCAGGGGGTTGGACTAGATTACCTCCAAGGTCCCTTCCAACTTTATTATTATTATTACTATTATTATTATTAATTATGCAAGGATTTGGATTCTAAGCATACGACTCTTCTCTTTTATCAGAGGTACATTGGCTATGGAGAGGTGAAATGTTATCAAGATTATTCAAGCTACAAGATGAAATACATCTGTTCCTAACTTATGTTTCCTCACCCCTAGCAGAAAAGTTTGAAAATGTCTTCTGGGTGTCCTGCTGGCTATTTGGCTGATATATTTAAAAAGCTAAATGAACTTAATCAGCTGCCACAGGGCCACAGTCATAACGTGTTTATCATGGAAGACAAAGTTTGCACATTCTACAAGAAAATAGAATGGAATAGAGCTGCAAGGGACCTTGGAGGTCTTCTAGTCCAGTCCCCTGCTTAAGCAGGAGAACCTATACCATTTCAGAGAAGTGACTGTCCAGCCTCTTCTTAAGCTTTTCCACTGGTTAATTGTAATAATAATAATAATAATAATAATAATAATAATAATAATAGTAGTAGTAGTAGTAGTAGTAGTAGTAGTAGTAGTAGTAGTAGAGTTGGAAGGGACCTTGGAGATCTTCTAGTCCAACCCCCTGCTCTGGCAAGAAACCCTATACCATTTCGGACAAATGGCTGTCCAGTCTCTTCTTAAAAACTTCCAGTGTTGGAGCATTCACAGCTTCTGGAGGCAGGTTGTTCCACTGATTAATTGTTGTAACTTTCATGAAATTCCTCCTTAGTTCTAGGTTGCTTCTCTCCTTGCTTAGTTTCCACCCGTTGCTTCTTGTCCTGCCTTCAGGCGCCTTGGAAAATAGCTTGACACCCTCTTCTTTGTGGCAGCCCCTGAGATATTGGAGTACTGCTATCATGTCCCCCCTCATCCTTTTCTTCATTAAACTAGACATACCGAATTCAGGCAGCCTTTCCTTATATGCTTTAGCCACCAGTCCCCTAATCATCTTTGTTGCTCTTCTCTGTACTCTTTCTCGAATCTCAACATCTTTTTTACATCGTGGTGACCAAAACTGGATGCATTATTCCAAGTGTGGCCTTACCAAGGCATTGGAAAGTGGTATTAACACTTCACGTGATCTTGATTCTATCCCTCTGTTAATGCAGCCAAGCACTCTGTTGGCCTTTTTGGCAGCTGCAGCACAATTAGTTAAAATTTTAATTAGTTAAAATCTCCCTGTGGATAGGCCAAGTAAAGAATGGAAATATTGCATCATTTCCCAATGAGTCAGACTTTATTGAATTAAACTCTGTTGTTGACACTGAAGACATTGAAACTGCCATCAAAAATCACTTGAAAAAAATTGCACACCTAGTTTGGATTGTATTCTCCATTCATGTCAAAAGGATGTGATATTGGAATTCATTGGGCTGCATCAGCCTTCACTATGGACAATGCTGTAAACTCTGACCTTTCCTCTCAAGAACCACTTCTGGAATTGACATCAGACCACAATTTGAAGGAACATTTTAATGAAAAAAACACTGATCGAGTTCTGGAGCCAGGTTGCAAAACTGTACCCAGAAGTTGGGGGGGGGAAACCTATTGTAGCATTACTGCTATTTGGTTCCACATACTTGTGCAAGAAGGCATTTTCTTCGTTGATGTATATAAAAACTAAGAGAAGGAATTGTCTTCAGCTGGAATCTGGCTTAATACTATCAGTAAGTGCTCTCTAGCCATGAGCGCAAAGATTAATGTCAGAGAAACAGGCACATGTTTCCCATTAAAAGTGTGATAAGTGGGTGTACTTCACACTTTTTTCCTTTTTTTTTTCTGGTCATCAAGTTTTTGATTACCTTGCTAAGCCACTGGTTGTATTCGAATATTGTCATGTCCTAAAAGTGGTACAATCTGTGAAAAGGTTGTAAAGCCTTGTCACAGAAGACCAAAGACCATCATGAAATGCTTTGAGAAGCTGATAAAGGACACTATTGTATCTAGCCTCCCGCCAGCATTTGACCTGCTTCAGTTTGTCTACCGACCAAATCGCTCTATGGAGGATGCTATTTCTTCCGTTCTCCATCTGAGCCTGAAGCACTTAGAGGAAAGAAATACTCATGTGTGTTTGCTGTTTGTCGACTTCAGTTCAGCGTTTAACACAAACTGGGCCTTTTAGACTTAAACACTCCTTTGTGCAACTGGATTTTTGATTTTCTTACCACAGGCCCCAATATGTGTGAGTTGGAACAAATACCTCTACCATTTTCTTGAGCACAGGTTCTCCTCAGGGCTGTGTCTTAAGTCCGCAGCTGTTCACCCTGTTGACCCATGACTGTTGTGCGAGGTTTGCCACCAACCATATTGTGAAGTTCGCAGATGACACAACAGTAGTGGGCCTTATTCAGGATGACAAGGTGGAAGCTTACTGCAAGGAGGTTGAGGGGTTGGTGAACTGGTGTAAGGAAAACAGCCTAGTTTTAAATACCGGAAACACCAAAGAGATCATTGTTGATTTCAGAAAAGGCAGGCACAGCCACACATCTCTGTGCATTAATGATTCACCTGTGGAGATGGTTACCAGCATCAAATTCTTTGGTGTGCAGCTAACGCGTAGGCTGACATGGTCGCTCAACAGCGAGAAACTGGTGAAGTGGGCACAGCAGCGCCTGAATGTTCTGCATCGCATGAGAAAAGCACATCTTCCTTCCCTATCCTACAGGGGGATGATTGAGAGCATCCTGTCATACAGCATCACAATCTGGTTTGGAGGCATCACTGCTTCAGACAGGAAGGCGGTGCAGATAGTGGTGAGAATGGCCGAAAAGATCATTGGCAGTTCCCTCCCTCCCATCCAGGACATAGCACAGAAGTGTTGTTTGAGCAGGGTCACTACACATCATCTTCACTACCTGTTTTCCTTGTTACCTTCTGGGAGGAGGCTTCATGGTATCCGTAACAGAACATCCAGATTCAACCATAGTTTCATTCCATACAGCATTAACCTTGTGAACTTTCAAGCCTCCTCCTTCTGTTATATGTTCAAGGTGGACAGTATTTAATATTTATTTGCTACGTATATGTAGGGATGTCGGTCTATACATATGTTGTTCATAGTATTTTTAGGTGTGTGTCATGTATGTGTTTCACTTTGAGAGCGGGCAACTAAATTTCATTTTTGATGTGTGCCGTTGTGCCCACAGTAAAAAAAAAATGACAATAAAGGTTATATTATCTTATCTTATCAAAGGGGAAGCTTGGATTTCGGATCTTTCTTGGAGGTTGCCTGAGTCAAGATAGATTAAAATAAGGATGTTTAATGTCCATCTGGAAATAGACTGAAATGAGTCTTGAAGGACTAATATATCACATTTTGAAATACATATGTCTACAAGAAAAGGAGCATAAAGGCCAGAGTTTAAAATTATGCTGAGATACATACTGCTTAAATTGTAGGCCGAGCCAGAAATTCTCTACATTTAGGGCTTTCTGACTCAGGACAGGACATAACTTTGCATTAATCCTTGTATTTGCCATTCAGTGAACCGGTTTCAAAAGTGACAGTTGAAAAACTCCCTGGAGAGAAAAGAGGGAGGAAGAAATCCCCAGCACTTCCATAATTATAGGGGAGCAGTTGTACACCTGCCACAGCTCCTTTGCAGAAGTGAGCCAGTGAACAAGAACTCAATTCCAGAGATACAGAAATATTCGCCCATTTTGTGTTTGTGTGTTTTTTTTAACTATGCAAAGTTTTAATGATTAATTTTTGACTGAATTTGATTTTGGACTTGACATAAACTATTGCATCAGCTCTTTTGTGATGGCACACTTTGAGCATTAGCTTTCAAAGTAAAGTAATTTTGACTCTCACCTAGCAGGCAGCTATTTCAGATCAGTGACATGCTCAGGCATTAAATAGTCCCCAGAGTTTTGTCTTTAAACTAGTATTCCAACAAATATCAGATTTCTTTTTCTTCAGTTACAGTTGCCATGTATTTCCTCTGGGATCAAGGATGGAGCTCCCAAACCTCTCAATTCTTGATGATCAATTTAATTTTCTCTCTACCCTATCATTATGAACCATATGGGGATTATTTCTTGTTCTTTTCTCTCCAGAGAAATACCCAACAATCTCCGAATCCAAGAACTAATAGTATGACTCAGGGATCTCTCCTGACATGGAGAATGATCATCAAAGTTTCAGCTTTGGGTAGACACAGGGACTTTGTACCTGGTGTACCATGCCCAATATAAGTTTGTTTTTTTTATTTATGTTGTTAAATTTAGATGCTGCCCATCACTCAATGGGTTTTTAAGAGGAGACTAGACAGTCACCTGTCTGAGATGGTATAGGTTCTCCTGCTTGAGCAGGGGGCTGGACTAGAAGACCTTTAAAGTCCCTTCCAGCTCTATTCTATTCTATTCTATTCTATTCTATTCTATTCTATTCTATTCTATTCTATTCTATTCTATTCTATTCTATTCTATTCTATTCTATTCTATTCTATTCTATTCCTCCGTGTGCTTCACAAATTCAGGCATTAACAACAAAAATCAATACAGTAAGGAATTATGAAGAAGATTACAACAAAATCCAGGGTGGGTACCAAATTCATTCCAAGGAAAATCAACATTTATCTCATCAATGTCCTAGGTGGGGAGTGAAGTGTCCAAAACACTTCAAAAAGCAGCATTATGGTGGCCTTTTGGAACTCACAGGGAACCGTGTTTACTTCCTAAGGAATCACCCACTCAAACTCCTCCAAGTTCGCATCACCAGACCTGACTCCAGGCACCTTGATCTTCCCTGCCTAATTCCTGGCAAATCTCAGCAATTTTATCCTCCATATTGCCTGGATATTATTCCTCCCAGAGGCCCAGCAGATGTTCTGAGGGATGTTCTCCCTAACCAATAAAGACCAAGTCACCCTAAATATGGATGCTGTATGGCTATTAGTAGACACAATGAGAGTGGAAAAAACGTTGTTGTTTCACTATCCTTTTCAGCCTGAGGTAATCTCTAATATGTGCTCTTAGATGTGTTTGGTCAGATTCCCTCAGAGTTTTCCTCCAATGTTCTCAAGACACCCCTCAGGTGTTTCATTTCCTGGAACTTCTCCATAAACCAAAGTACACCCCAACATCAACACAGGATGGAAGTGTGATCCAAGGCCCAATCCCCTGCCCATTCTAGGCAGTGACTAAGGCCTTACTTGGATCAGAAGGTCCAATGCAAGTGAACTTGTTCAGCATCTGCGCCTGGTTTGACAGAGCGCGACGCCTTCCCGAGACGCTGCAGGAACTGTGGCGCCGGCTGACCGGGTCGGCCGGCCAACAATTGATTTCCCCCCATCCCTCTCTTCCCCTCCCCCACACCCTTCCCCAGAAACCTTGGATTCTTTGGGAATCGCTTCTCGGGCGAGCGCAGCAAACACACTGGAGTCGCTGAGTCGCTCAGCGTGCCACACCACCCCTTTGCGTGGCAGATTAGAAGGGTAGTCTGGCTGGAGCGCAGCTTGGCCGGGATTGGGGCTGGCACCGAGCTGTTAAATGAATCGTGAAGTCATTAAGCAAATCCAGCTTTCCCCATTGACTTTGCTTGATGGACACCTGCTGGGGAGGTTGTGAATGGTGATCACGTGACCCTGGGACTCTGCAACCATTGCAAATACACGTCAGTTGTCAAGCACCTGAATTTGGATCGCGTGACTAGCAAGGCAGAGTTGGGTCGGCGTCTGGAGCTGACGGAGAACTGGCAAGGCCGCTGTGGACCGCCGAGCTCCTGGCAGCCAGCCGGGGAGTCTGGTCAGCGTGTGCAAACCAGTTGGGAGTCGGTGAAAGTGCATGCTGGCTACCAGGGGTAGAAGGAGGAGGAAGAGCGACACAGGGTGCGAGGCAGAGCCGCCGAAATGGCAGCCGGGAGCTAAGATGGCGGCCGCCGATGGAGATGATTCTCTTTATTCTGTCACTGTGTTGATCGATGAGCTGTGGAACGAGGATGTTCAGCTTCGTCTGAATAGCATTAAGAAACTCTCTACCATTGCTCTGGTCCTGGGTGTTGAGAAGATGCAGAGCGAGCTCTTGCCTTTTCTTACAGATACCATTTACGATGAGGATGAGGTCTTATTTGCTCTGGTAAAACAGCTGGGAACTTTTACAGCCTTGGTTGGGGGGGCTGATTATGTCCACTGCTTGCTGCCCCCACTCGAGAGCTTTGCTACAGTGGAAGAGACGGTGGTATGGGACAAGGCTGTGGAGTTCTTGAGAGCAACCTCCAGTGAACATCCTTCAGCTGACCTTGAGGCTCACTTTTTGCCCCTGGTGAAGCATCTGGTAGGAGGCGACTGGTTTACCTCTCGCATCTCTGCTTGTGGCCTCTTCAGTTAATATGTTTATATGTTTTGCTTTAATTTTTTTAATTCTAACTTATTTAAATTTTATATTCACAATTTTAACTAATTGGAATGTTTTTTAATACTGTTGTAATTTTTAATTTTAATTATGGATAATATGAGAAATATGGATTGTGGAATGAATGGGGTTGAATGGATGAATGAATGTACAATTTGGATGGATGGAAGGGCCGACCTGTCTGCACCTACGGAAGCTAGAGAAGTGAAGGAGCTTTACTCTGAGGGACCAGAGGGTCAGTGTATACCGGTCTTATGGGGAAGAGGCAGATATGACAGAAGGCCGCGGGTTGGCCGCTCTCGGGGAACAAGGCCTCGCTGCTTGAAAGCAATTTCTTGTTCTGGCCCCCTGAACCTCCCCCGGGGTACTGGTAATGAGCAAAATTCGGACCCTGGACTCAGGCTGCTGCTGCTTAATGCCAGGTCGGTGGTAAATAAGGCTCTCCTCATCCGGGATTTAATTCTGGATGAGGAGGCCGACCTGGCATGTGTGACTGAGATCTGGCTGACCCCAGAGGGAGGACTTCCCCTCTCTGAGATGTGTCCAGCTGGGTTTCAAGTATGGCATCAGCCGCGACCCCAGGGAAGGGGGGGAGGAGTGGCAATTATAGCTAAGGAGTCACTCGGACTCGCTGCTTCTGAGATATCAGGTTGTGAGTCCCTCCTTTATGAGGTTGGACCTAGGTGTACAGGTGGGCTTGTTGCTTACATACCTGCCTCCCAGCTGTGTTTCAACAGCCCTGCCTACGCTACTCGAGGAAGTAGCCGGGTTGGCAGTTGAGTTCCCCAGACTTATAGTCTTGGGGGACTTCAATGTGCCATCACTCGGTGAATCCTCTGGCTTAGCACGGGGGTTCATGGCTACTATGGCAACCATGGACCTGATGCAAGTAATTGAGGGCCCAACCCATGAGGGGGGACACACACCTGACCTGGTTTTCCTCTCGGAGCAGTTGAGATATGATCTGGGATTAAGGGGCTTAGAAGTGTTGCCTATGTCATGGACAGATCATTTTCTGCTGCGGCTTGAGTTTATGACACCTCTCCTCTCCCGCAGGGAGGTGGAACCGATTAAATGGTTCCGCCCCAGACTCCTGATGGACCCTATGGGTTTTCAAAGGGCGCTTGGGGAATTGCTGGATTCGCTTATATGCAGTTTGGTGGAGTCCCTAGTGACGGCCTGGAATATGGCCGCTACGGGGGCTCTAGACCGGATTGCACCGTTGCGACCTCTCTGTGGTAGCAGACCCAAGATATCTCCTTGGTTTACCGAGGAACTCAGGCAGATGAAGTGCCAGAAGACACGTCTAGAGAAGCAATGGAGGGTAAGCAGATCCGAATCTGATTGAACCAAATTGAGAGCTTATAGTAAGACCTATTTGGAAGTGATCACTGCGGCAAGATCTCAATATCTTTCCGCATTGATCGCGTCTGCGGATTCTCACCCAGCTGCCCTGTTTAAGGTGACTCGTTCTCTCCTTGATATGGAGAGGAGGGAGGGACCTTTGCAGGGCAACGCTGAGGAATTTAACACCTTTTTTGCAGACAAGATCGCTCAGATCCAGGCTGACTTGGACTCCAATTGGAATGCAGTGTCGGCTGACAATGAGTCAGTCGAGACGACAGAGGCCCATCTTAGTCTTGTTGAATGGGATGAGTTTGACCTGGCAACTCCTGATGATGTGGACAAGGCCATTGGAGCTGTGAGTTCTGCCACCTGTTTATTGGACCCATGTCCCTCCTGGCTGGTTTCGGCTAGCAGGGGGGTGACATGAAGCTGGGTCCAGGCTGTTATTAATGCTTCGTTGAGGGAGGGGTCCTTTCTGGCTCCCTTAAAGGAGGCACTTGTGCGCCCCCTCCTCAAGAAGCCTTCCCTGGACCTGGCAGTTTTGAATAATTACCAGCCAGTCTCCAATCTTCCCTTTTTAGGGAAGGTTGTTGAGAAGGTGGTGGCACTCCAACTCCAACGGTCCTTGGAGGAAGCTGATTATCTGGACCCTTGGCAGTCTGTGTTCAGGTCTGGTTACAGCACAGAAACTGCTTTGGTCGCGCTGACCGATGATCTCTGGCGGGCCCGGGATGGAGGTTATTCCACTATCCTGGTGCTTCTTGACCTCTCAGCGGCATTTGATACCATCGACCATGGTATTCTTCTGTGCCGGTTGGAGGAGTGTGAAGTGCGGGGCACCGTTTTACGGTGGTTCACCTCCTACCTCTCCGGCTGGTCGCAGTTGGTGTTTACAGGAGGTCAGAGATCGGCTTTGAGGCCTCTTCTGTGTGGAGTGCCTCAGGGGTCCGTTCTCTCACCTCTGCTTTTTAACATCTACATGAAGCCGTTGGGTGAGATCATCCGTCGACACGGGGTGAGTTGTCATCAGTATGCTGATGATACTCAGCTTTATATCTCTACCCCGCGTCATTACAGTGAAGCAGTGGAAGTGATGAACCGGTACCTGGAGGCTGTTAAGGTCTGGATGAGTGCCAACAGGCTCAGACTCAATCCCGACAAGACGGAGTGGCTATGGGTTTTTCCTCCCAAAGGCGTTCTAACTATCTGTTCATCACCCTGGGGGGAGAAGGTTTGTCCCCCTCGGAGAGGGTTCGCAACTTGGGTGTTCTCCTCGATCCACAGCTAAGCTTAGAACATCATGTTTCGCCTGTGGCGAGGGGAGCATTCGCCCAGGTTCGCCTGGTGCGCCAGTTGCGACCCTATTTGGATCGGGAGTCACTCCTAACAGTTACTCATGCCCTTGTCACCTCGAGATTCGACTACTGTAATGCTCTCTACATGGGGCAACCCTTGAAGAATGTCCGGAGACTGCAGGTTGTCCAGAATGCAGGCACGCGAGCTGTCTTGGGTCTTCCAAGACATGCTCATATCACCCCAGCTCTTCGTGAGCTGCACTGGCTGCCAATTGGTCTCCGAACACAATTCAAAGTGTTGGTTATGACCTATAAAGCCCTTTATGGCAATGGACCAGGTTACTTCAGGACCATCTTCAGCCTCATGCATTCCAGCAACCGGTTAGGGCGCATAGGGCTGGCCTCCTACAGGTCCCGTCCATCAGACAGTGTCATCTGACAGGTCCTAGGACAAGGACCTTCTCCATTGCTGCCCCAGCCCTCTGGAACCAGCTCCCCTCAGAGGTTCGTACTGCCTCCTCCCTCCTAGCTTTCTGGAAGCTTTTGAAGACCTATTTGTGCTGGCAGGCTTGCGGGGTATGAACTGTGTTCTACCCCCGGGCCGAGGAATGTGCTTCCATCCTTGATTGTGTGTTTGAATGTTGTATGTATGGATCCTTGGTTTGTATGTTGTTATTGTTATTAAAAAAATTTATGTGTACCCATATTGTTGTTGTGAGCCGCCCTGAGTCTCGGGAGAGGGGCGGCATACAAAGTTGATAAATAAATAAATAAGCATCAACTTGGCATTCAAAATAGCCAGAACTTGGAGTCTCCAGGGGACTGGTAGCCAGGCACTGTGAGTAGAAGCCATGGGCCATACAGTGGGACAACTTTTGAGTAGCAGATCAGATGTTACAAATTATGATCCACCTTCCACCTGTCATAGTCAGGATGTACCTACCTATCTTGTCAGCTTCCCTCTCTCGCTCAAACCCCCAGTTAACATTTGTAGACCAAGATGAACATATCAATGTTCCCCTATCCTCCAGATAGGAAATGTAATCCCAAGAGAAAAACTGATCCAGAGACATCAAGAACACAGGGACTCCCATCCACATCTACCAAGCACTTGGCAACCTTTGGTGGGGGGGCTCACACATAGTCTCAGAGAAGGGTAGGCCAAAGAGGCACCACTCCACCAACTACATTTCCAAAAATAGAAGGGGGAACACAAAGTTCACCTAAACCAGTTTCAGGGAGGATGTGGCAAGAAATTATGTCACACAATGGACCATGCTGTGGGAATTGCTGCCATCATAGCTGTAGGTATCACAGCCCTCTGTGTGTTTAATAAAATAAAAAAGATATATAGTTTTTATCAAAATATAGTTTCCCAGTGCTTACACAAATATGGAAAGACAATAGAGACGGCATCAAGGGGAAAAAATAAAAAGTTCAATCTACTCTATAAGTTTCTTTCTATGAAGCAAAAGGGACAGTCCAAAGGCTGTCACCTTCCTGCTCTTAATTAAGTCTCATGCAAAAATTAATATTTCTAGAAAAGATAGGAAATAAAATTTGATTTCAGTCACAAGAAATTTTAAAATCAGCTCTAATCAAGATTCATACATGGAGATCTAACAGAAAAGAAAATCACAAACAGGCCCAACTCTTAACATTAGATAGGTTTCAAGTGTACTGATTGTTTAATTGGCATGAGAAGACAGGCAGAACTTGAGTTAAGTGCCACCAAACTAGAATGTTACCAAACAACATAGTTCTGGATGACCTTCCCCAGTGGTCTCTGGAGAAAAGTTACTACATTGAAGGACAGCAGAAGTCATTATCTGGTTGTTGAACTATCTTTACCCAGCTTCACCTTCTTGACAAGACCTGACAGGATCGACCACAACCATTGCAGAACACTGCCCCGAGGGATGGATTTATGATTTTTTTCTAAGATGTTTTTCTCCAGCTGCTCCTCTGTAAATGGCACCTGAAGAATTTTAGGATCCCCAGAGGAGAAGTTGCTTCTTACTGCAGTTTCAACATTCTGGTGAGATCTCTTCTGTTACTTCTACAATGACTCTCTCTGAGGTAAACATCAGACTGAAGAAACAAGGAAAGAAATCTTGCACCAGAAAAGGATAAATACCTTATCCACACACATTGTGGCATAGGCTTTGGGACAGGTAGGGGCTGTGCTCTTGAATGTACTTTCTATCCTTTCCATGTGAAGGTTGGCTTGTCTCTGTCTGAATCAGGAGAGTCACTAGGTTTTCTATAATGTGGAGGTGCTTTGAATTCATCTAATTCCTCATCTTGTTCTTTCTTAGAAACAGGAAAGGGATTGATTCATGAATTATGGACCTTCTGCTTGTGCTTCTGTGGTTGCTGTTGTCCCAGCCAGTCTCTGGGAAGCTTAAAATGAAGTGCCCACTGAATTTCAAGCACCAGGATGAAAATAAACCATGGAGCTATTACAGGTCAGGAGACCATCTCATTAGTATCATCACCACTGGAACAAAAATATTGCGTACAACAATGCTGTCTTTCAACAAGGCTCCTTATTGTCAGTTTGAGTCGTAAGTCATTTACTTGATGGAGTTGCATTCCCTCTATTTGTAGTTCTAACACTCTCTTTTCTTCTCATTTCACTTATGCATGTTTTGTCGGCATAATTTCTTGAGTCATTTTGATTTCCATTGCTAATCTTTTGTTTTATTTTACATCTTAAAAAACTTCAAATCTAAAGATGGGACAAGAAAAAAAACTGGAAAAAGTCCTGATTCTATAACTTTCCTGGTTTAATCCTGAGTTATATCATTAATACCAATTTTGGTTTAAAGTAGTTATTGAATGGGTTGTAATTGCTTCTGCCCAGCCCATTTCCATATTTTAATAATTGCGTATTCATATGCCATGCCTAATCCTTAGAGGAACAGAGAATGACCGTAGTTTAGAATTGCTTTTCTGGTAGTTTATGAAACAGCCTCTTCCTATTATGATGCTTCTTCTCTAATGACTGAATGATTTTGAATTCTGAGTACTCAGCAGTTGAACATTTGTTTTTTTTTTCTACAAATAAGGATTTATTTGTGATTCTTAAAGTTAGTAGAAAACTATCTCTACTTCATCTCCTCAATATTCATAAAATGAAATGGTGATGGGTAATTATCATTTGCCTCTGGTTGTGGATCAGTATTGGCTTTAGACTCAGAAGGCTTGGGAGACAAAGGATTAAATTCAAAAAGTATTTTGTTATTGCTGTTGTTGTTGATGATGATAACATGAATTTTTTTATGTTAGTTTACCTTTTGAAAGGATTAGAACACTACGCTACATTTTTAATATTCAATTGGTCAACAAGACTCCTGGACTTGTGCACAATCTCACACTTGGCTACAACATCCATGACAACTATTTGAACATACTTATGACTTCAGAAGCCTTGCTGGACATGCTCTCTACTGGAGAAGCCAATGTTCCCAACTACAGCTGTGGAAGGAAGGACAACATTTTGGTTCTTGTTGATGCAGCTGCCGATGACATCTCCATCCAGATATCAACATTAGGAATCACCTACAAAGTCCCTCAGGTTTGTATTTTTATTTATAGGTCTAGGTATACCTATCTATAGGTAAATTGAATGTGGTGGTGGGTTGGTTTGTGATAGATCTAACCATATTTTCACTTTGGAAGTGAAGAACTGCTTTTTACCATTACCATTCTAAATATCATGCTTAGGGATTGGGATCCACAGCAAGGATCAAAGCAGTGTTGTCCTCTCATGACATCATCAACATTGCTTTGGGGTCTTGTGTTTCACATTTGAGAATGTGAGGAGGGGCTCTGTTCTTTTTTTAAAGTATATTTATTTTGTTTTATCATAAAAGGTAAAATACAACACTGAAAACCAAACTATGCACACACACACATACACACACACACACACACACACACACACACACACAGAGAGAGAGAGAGAGAGAGAGAGAGAGAGAGAGAGAGAGAGAGAGAGACAGAGACAGAGACAGAGACAGAGACAGAGACAGAGACAGAGACAGAGACAGAGACAGAGACAGAGACAGAGACAGAGACAGAGACAGAGACAGAGACAGAGACATATATATGTAGGTCTTTGGTTATTTGGGTTTTCTCCCACGTAAAATTTGAAGTGTCTTGGCGACTTCGTCAAAACGTCACCAAGACACTTCAAATTTTACGCGGGAGAAAACCCGAATAACCAAAGACCTACATACAAACACCCACGAAAACCTCAGAAAACATATATATATGCAGCTCACCATCTCTAATCTCCCTGCAACTCAGACTAACCTGAGCACAACAAAGCCCCCACCCAAAACCGAATAACCAAAGACCTACATACAAACACCCGCGAAAACCTCAGAAAACATATCTGCATACCTATATATATATATATATATATTCTTCGGGTTTTCTCCCATGTAGAATTTGAAGTGTCTTGGTGACATTTCGACGAAGTCCCATTCGTCATCTTCAGGCTGGTGCTTTCGGGTTCGTGCTTCTAGGAGCAATGTGTGATTGTAGCTGTTTCTTCCTTTTAACTGCCAGTGGGGGTTTAAATATGTATGTATGTATGTATGTATGTATGTATGTATGTATGTATGTATGTATGTATTCTTGTTTTTCAATTGGCTTGTCCATGAAATGTAAAAGAAAAGCTTCACGTTTTATTAATTATTGTATTTTAAATATTTTCTGCACTATCATTGTTATGTTTCTCCAATATGTTTTCATATATTTGCAAGACCACCATATATGATAAAATGAACCTGGATTTTGACTTTATTTCCAGCACTTATTAGAAGTCCCTTTATACATTTTTACTATCTGGGGTCAATATATAATTTAATGTAAATTTTAGTCCATTAGTCCATACTTTCTCCCATTTATCTAGTGTTATGTTATATACAATTTTTGCCCATTTTACTATAGAATCTTTAACATATTCATCTTCTAGATTCATCTTGAGTAACATTTTATATACAGTACTTTAGCAATCAAGTGATCATGGAGAGGCTCTGTTCAATCAATGGATTCTCTGTACAAAAGGAAGATGCAGCAGAGATGGGAAGCTCATCTTTTGTACATAATCTTAACAAAAATAATATTTTCAATGGAAAACAAATTCCAGATTCATGAAAAGAATCCAGATGATAAAACACATATGTTTTATGAACTTGTAAGGACTACCATCATTACTCAACCACTTTATTTTGAATTAGAATTAGAATTAAAGAGTTGGAAGGGACCTTGTAAGTCATCTAGTCCAACCCCCTGCCCAAGCAGGAGACCCTATATCATTTCTGACAGATGGCAGTCCAGTCTCCTCTTGAAAATTTCCAGTGATGAAACTCCCATAACATCTGGAGGTGAATTATTCCATTGGTTGATTGTTCTCACTGTCAGAAAATTTCTCCGTATTTCTAAGTTGAATCTCTCCTTGATCAGTTTTCAACCATTATTCCTTATCTGGCCTTCAGGTGCTTTGGAAAATAGGTTGACCCCCTTCTGTCTGTGACAGCCCCTCAAATATTGGAACATTGCTATCCTGTCTCCTCTGGTCCTTCTCTTCACTAGACTAGTCATCCCCAGTTCCTGTAACCGTTCTACATATGTTTTAGCTTCCAGTCCTTTTTGTTACTCTTCTCTGCACTTTTTCTAGAGTCTCAACATCTTTTTCTATAGTGTGGAGACCAAAATTGGTTGCAGTATTCTAGGTGTGCTCTTACTAAGGCTTTATAGAGTGGTATTAGAACCTCATGTGATCTTGATTGAATCCCTCTGTTAATGCAATTTAGGATTGCATTGGCTTTTTTGGCTGCTGCTGCACACTTTTGGCTCATATTTAATTGATTATCCACTAAGACTGCAAGATCCCTCTCACAGTTACTGCTATTAAGCATGGCTTCACCCAATCTATATATATATATATTCGTTTTTTCGTGCCTAAGTGTAAGACTTTATTTTTCTCTACATTGAATTTCATTTTGTTAGATAGGGCCCAATATTCAAGTCTGTCAAGATCTTGGATCTTGAACCTATCATCTAGGGTGTTGGCTATTCCTGCTAGCTTCCTCTTCTGTTCCCTCACTAAGTCATTTATGAAGATAGTCAAGAGTACTGGATCTAGGACAGAACCTTGTAGTACCCCACTTCTTACTTCTCTCCATGTAGACATAGTAACATTAAGGACTACTCATTGAGTATGGTTTTTCAGCTAGTTAAAAATCCATCTGATGGTTGTGCTGTCTATCCCATTTTTTTTAAGCTTTCCAAGAAGTAGGTTGTGGTCTACTTTGTCAAATGCTCTGCTGAAGTCTACGTATATTATATCAACAGCATTTCACTGGTCTACTAATTTAGTTACTTGTTCAAGGAATGAAATAAGATTGGTTTGGCATGCTATGCTTTTTACAAACCCATCCTGGTTTTTAGTTATAACTTTGTTTGTTTCTAGATTTTCGCAGATCAGTTTTTTGATTATCTTTTCCAGTATCTTTCCAGATATTGATGTTAGGCTGATTGGTCTGTAGATTCCTGGGTCTGTTTTGTTTTCCTTTTTTGAAGATGGGAACCACATCAGATCTTTTCCAATACTCTGGTAGTTCCCTGGTGCTCTAGGATTTTTAAAAAATATGGTACAGTGGTTCTGAGATGACATTTGCTAGCTCCTCCATATCTCTGGGATGTAATCTGTCAAGTCCCAGTGATTTATGTTCATCAAGATCAGACAGGTGTTCTCTTACCATTTTTGTTTGTTTGTTTGTTTTTTTTAACTTTTATTTATAGTCTGTCTTTTTCAGTGGTGTTTTTGGTAGTTTGGGCTATAATTTCTTTTTGCATGAAGACCCATGCAAAGATTGATTTAAGCAGCTCTGCTTTCTCTCTGCTGCCTGTTACTTCCTTGCCATCTTCTCTCATTAGTGGACCTACTGTTTCTTTGACTTTTTTTCTTGTTATTTATATGTTGAAATAAACTTTTTTTTAATTATATTTTACTTTTGTTGCAAGTTTTTGTTCATTCTGAGCCTTAGCTTTCCTGATTTCTTTTTTGCAGATTTTTCTTTTTTGCAGCGTTGGGCACAGAAAAACAAAATGTATTAATTAATATGCAAACTATGCAATCAACACTTCTTGTGATCCAAGAAACCATGTTGAAAATGAAAGAGACAATATCAAAAAATCATGTGGAAATGAGAGGGGATATAAACAAATTGGATAATAGAGTGGAGATGTTGCAACAAACAATGGAGAATAGTGAAGCAAGAATACAATTTGTAGAGGCGGGCTTAGACAAAGTAGTGAAAAAAGTTGACATACTAGATACAGAATTGATAGCAGCTAACAAAAAAATGGAGGAAGAAATTATTTATTTAGAAATGGATAAGGTAGCATTCTATTTACGCTTCCAAAATGTGATAGAGGAGAAGGAAGAAGATTTGAGGGATATCATGGCAAATTTGATTTCTGAGGCATTGCAAAGAGAAAAACAAGAAATTTTAATGGAGATAGATGAGGCATTCAGAATACAGACAAATTATGCTAGACGGAACAAACTCCCAAGGGAGGTACATATTAGGTTTACCAGAAAAAGGTGAGAGATATAATTTATAAAATAACAAGAGATGAGCCGATAATCTATAAAGGTGTAGAAATATTAACTTTAAAACAGATACTGAAAAGGATAAGAGATCAAAGAAGGGACTATAGATTCTTGAGCTCCTATTTAATAAAAAAACCTATACCTTTTAGATGGTTAATTCCGGAAGGGATGTTGATATCCAGGAGAGAGAGGAAGATTAAAATAGACAATCTAGAGAATGCCTGAGAATTTTATGACCAATTGGAAGGAACAGAGGAAGAGAACAGTAGTAAGGAAGAACTGGAATCCAAAAGTCAGGAAGACCAACAGCCAGAAATTAGGGAAAGAGAACAAGGGAGAGGAAGTAAGGGGGAAAACGGACAGAGGAAGGAGAAAGGAACAGGCCCAAGAACAAGACAAGCTCACAAGTAAAACACACAAGTAGAAAATAGAAAAGGAGATTAGGTTATTATCTATCAACATTAATGGATTAAACGCACCAGCAAAGAGAAAGCAAATATTAACTAAACTAGCCAAACAACACATAGATATTGTCTGCTTGCAAGAAGTACATATTAAAGAGCAACATAGGCACCATTTAGAGTTTCCCAAACTAGGATCATTATTTACAGCATTAGCTAATCAAAAGCAAAGAGGAATAGCAGTTTACATCAAAAAAGAGATAAATGCAAATTTAAAATTTCAAGATTTGGATGGAAGGGTATTAATAATAGAAATATAAAATGAACAGAAGACCTGGCTTTTAGTAGTAATATATGCATCGAACGAGAACCAATATAATTTTTATCAGAAGTTACACGAGAAATTGATAGAACTGGGTCATTCAAATATTTGTATTGTGGGTGATTATAATGCGGTGGTGGATGCAAAAAAAGATTATACCACTGATAAGAAAAATAAAAAGAAAAGGAAAATTTTACCAAAGACCTTCTTCGAGCTAGCACATGAACTTAATCTATTAGACCAATGGAGAAAGAGAAATCAAAAAGAAAAAGGATATACATTCTTTTCAAATCCACACAAATCATGGTCTCGAATAGATATGATATGGACAAATGAAGAATTGGGACAGGATATAGAGACTATAGAAATAAAACCAAATGTATCGGCAGATCATAACCCGATAGAAATAGTCTGGAAGGGGCGAAAAAACCTAGAAAAAGATGGGTAATGAACTCTTATATCTTAAAGGAAAAAGAATTTATTACACAGACTAGAAAGGAAATGGATTATTTCTTTAAAGAAAACACAAAACAACAAACATCAACACAAATCATATGGGATACAGCGAAGGCGTATTTAAGGAGACTAGCAATAGCTTATACTGCACAGAAAAATAGGGAGAAAAGACAAAGGCAAAACATACTACAGGAAGAGATCAAAAAAGTTGAATTCAAATTACAAGAAAAGCCTCAGGATGAATTGATTAAAGCGAGACTAGTACTAGCCAAACATAAATTAAATGTGATGGAACAAGAGGAAAGAGTTAAAGAATTGAAAATGATAAAACAAATTTTTTTTGAACACGCAAATAAACCTGGGAGATGGCTTTCTTATAAATTAAAAAAGAGAGAGAGAAAAAAAAATCATTCAGGAACTTTATGATAGAAATGGAGAACTACAATATAAGATGGATAAAAAGAAAGAAATAATCCAAACCTTTTTTGAGTCATTATACAAAAAAGATGAAACAGATGGGGAAAAGATTAAGATATCTCTTATTCCAAAAGAAGGCACAGACCCTAAACAGATTAAAAACTATAGGCCAATTTCGCTCCTAAATACTGATTACAAAATTTTTACTAATATAATGGCGGAAAGATTAAAGTTAATTTTGCAAGATATAATACATCCAGATCAAAATGGCATTTTGCCCCAAAGACAAATCAGAAACAATATTAGAATGGTGTTAAATGTCCTCGAATACTATGAAATACATCCAGGAAAACAGGCAGCCCTGATCTTTGTAGACGCGCAGAAAGCATTTGATAGCCTCAATTGGCAATTTATGTTCCAACAGATTGAGGATATGAAATTTGGGGACAAATTTAGTAATATAATAAAGGCAATATACAGAACACAGAGAGCTAGTGTGATGATTAATGGAGAGAACACAAAAAGTTTTGAAATAAACAAAGGGGTAAGACAGGGATGCCAAATTTCACCTCTACTTTTTATTTTGTCTCTTGAAGTATTACTAGTTCAAATTAGATGGAATGAAGAAATAAAAGGGGTACAGGTCAAAGCAGAGGAATATAAGTTACAGGCATTTGCTGATGATCTGGTTTTCTTTATTGAGGAACCTATAGAGAGAGGAAATATTCTTATGGTTGAAATAGAAAAAATTGGAATAGTGGCGGATTTAAAAATTAACAGAGAGAAAACTAAAATGTTAGTAAAAAATTTAACGGATAAACAAAAAAGGAAATTGAAAGAGAATTTGGATTTACAAATAGCAAAAAAGATCTTGAAACCTGGGGAAATTTTCAATTATCATTATTAGGTAGGATTGCAGTGACTAAAATGAACATATTACCAAGACTATTATATTTATTTCAAACAATTCCAATAAAATTAGAGAAAACTTTTTTTTATAGAATTGGACAAAATAATAAACAAATTTATTTGGGCGGGTAAAAAAGTTAGGATAAATATGAAAACGTTACAAGACAGTAAGAGTAGAGGTGGACTTGGACTCCCTAAATGGGAAATTTATTATTATGCAGCAGGGTTATTATGGATTAAAGACTGGATGAATTTGGATAATGATAGGATATTAACGATTGAAGGACATGATCTACAGGTGGGCTGGCATGCATTTCTGTGGGGGAAACAGAAGAAAATACATACATACTTCCAACAACATCAGATAAGAGGAGCATTGATTGGGATATGGGAAAAAATAAAAAAAAAGACATGGGAAAATCCCAAATTGGTTTTCGCCAATGGAGGTAGTAATTCACCCTAATACTCTAGAAAAAAAAAAGATGATGAGATACAAAGAATTACTGGATAACCAAGGCAACCTTAAGTCAAGAGAAGAGTTGGAGGAACAAAGAATACCCATAGATTGGTGGTCGTATCTACAAATCAAATCTAGATATAATAGAGACAGACAAGAATATGGAATAAATCAGACCCCACATTTACTTGATAAAATTTTAATAAGCAAGGAAGGAAAATTGTTATCAAAAATTTACAAATATTTATTAGAAATAGAATTAGAGGAAGAAATAGTGAAGGGGTCCATGTTAGTGTGGGCACGAAATGTGAGAAGAAATATAAATTTAAAGGAATGGGAAAGATTATGGAACGTAAATTGTAAATTGATGCTATCAACTGCATATAGAGAGAATCAATACAAAATGATTTATAGATGGCATTTCACACCAGCGAGATTGGCCAAAATGCATAAAAATATAGATTCAAAGTGTTGGAAATGTAGAATTAGAGAAGGAACATTCTATCACATGTGGTGGCTGTGCCCCAAAGCAAAAAAGTATTGGGAACGAATAAGAGATTGGATACAGGAGATAACTGAGATAAAAATGGATTTTAAACCGGAATCATTTCTATTGGGCATAATAAATTTAAAGATTCAAAAACAACTCCAACACATCATTATATATATTGACTGCAGCTCGCATAGCATATGCCCAATGTTGGAAGAATGAAAATATACCCACAGATGAAATGGTTATTTATAAAATTTTGGAATGTGCAGAAATGAATAAACTCACGCTAGAATTAAAAGACAAAGAGATGACAGAATTTTATGAAATTTGGAATAAATGTTATATTTGGCTAGAACAGAGAAAGAAAAAGACATAATGACTAAATGTAAATAAGATGTAAATAAGATGTAATGAATAGTTAGACTCTATTGCACGGTTCTGTTAAGAGAAAGGTTTTTTTGGTTAATGTATGTTTAGTTTGTCTTGGTGTAGGGTGTAGGGTGAAAAATAAAAAATAAAAAATAAATAAGATAGGCAAGAAAATGGTAAATGAGTACCTGTCCAGCTTAGACGAGTTCAAATTGCCAGGACCAGATGGTTCTCAAAGAACTGGCAGATGTGATCTCAGAAGCACTGAATTATATTTTTCAAAGATCCTGGAGCAGAGGGGAACTACCAGAGGAAGGGAAAAGAGCTGATGTAGTTCCCATTTACAAAAAAGAGAAAAAATGGACCCAGGAAATTACAGACCTATCAGCCTGACCTCAATACCTGGGAAGATCCTGGAAAAGATAATCAAACAACGAATCAGTGAACACCTACAGGCAAACAAAGTCATTACTAAGCCAACATGGTTTGTCAAAAATAGATCATGCCAGACAAATCTTATTGTATTCTTTGACCAAGTGACAAAATTAGTGGATCAGAGGAATGCTGTGGACATAATTTACTTGGACTTCAGTAAGGTATTTGATAAAGTAGATCACAACTTACTACTTGACAAGATAGAAAAATGAGGGGTAGACAGCATCACAACCAGGTGGATCCATAGCTGGCTGACCGGCCGTACTCAGTGTGTGGTCCTCAATGGAACCACATCTACATGGAGGGAAGTGTGTAGTGGGGTGCCCCAGGGCTCTATTCTGGGCCCAGTGGTCTTCAACATCTTTATCAATGATTTGGAAGAGGGGATAGATGGGGAACTCATCACATTTGCAGACGACACCAAGCTGGCAGGAATAGCCAACACTCCAGAAGACAGGCTTAAGATACAGAAGGATCTGGACAGACTTGAACACTGGGCGCTATCTAACAAAATGAAATTCAATGGTGAAAAAGCAAGGTTCTACATTTAGGCAAGAAAAACCAAATGCACAGCTATAGTACAGGGGGTAACTTGCTCAATAGTAGTAACTGTGAGAGGGACCTTGGAGTCCTAGTGGATAATCACCTAAATATGAGCCAGCAGTGTGCTGCAGCTGCCAAAAAGGCCAACACAGTGCTAGGCTGCATTAACAGAGGGATAGAATCAGGACAGTTAGAACAATTAACCAGTGGAACAACCTGCCTCCAGAAGCGGTGAATAAAAACTGGAGGTTTTTAAGAAGAGATTGGACAGCCATTTGTCCGAATGGTATAGGGTTTCCTGCCTGAGCAGGGGGTTGGACTAGATGACCTCCAAGGTCCCTTCCAACTTTACTACTACTACTACTACTACTACTACTACTACTACTACTACTACTATTATTATTATTATTATTATTATTATTATTATTATTATTATTATTATTATTATTATTATTATTGTCTCGGTAGTTTATATTCATCAAGGTCAGACAGGTGTTCTCTTACCATTTTCTTGCTTATTTTAATTTTTAATTCTAGTCTGTCTTTTACAGTTATATTTTTGGCAGGTTGGGCTTTCTTTTTGCATGAAGACCGATGCAAAGAATGATTTAAGCAGCTCTGCTTTCTCTCTGCTGCCTGTTACTTCCTTGCCATCTTCTCTATTTAATGGACCTACTTTTTCCTTGTTATTTTTATTATCTTTGACTTTTATTCAAAGTCTTTGTTCATTCTGAGCCTTAGCTTTCCTGATTTCATCTTTTAATAGATTTGGGCTATTGATATTCTGCCTTAATTATGTGTCTCTCTTTCCATCTTTTTTACTTGTCCTTTTTGTCTTTCAATTTATCAGAAAGATCTTTGTGCAACCATACTGGTTTCTTCTTGGATTTCTTGGTTGTTTTTTTCAGTGATATTGTGTTGGACTTTTATGATCATATTTTTCAGTGTTTTCCATGCTTCTTGAATTGTTTTACTCTTTAGGGTTTTCATCCAAGAGATCATTATCTTGGAACATAGATTAGACCAACAACGTATTTAGATCCTTTTAATAAACTAAGTTGGATAGCAGTTAACTTGAATTTTCCCCTGGTTTACATGCTCAAATATATATCTATTGATTAATGGAAGATATATATTAAATAGACCAAGAATGTACTTGATGAAGGGATGGGTGTATCGACATGAAAATTATTAATTTTAATAAGATGACTTGTTTGTTTGATGTCCAATGGATTGATCTGAAAAGAAGTGAAAGTTAAAATGTTTAAAATGTAGTTGGCTTATAGTTAAACTTGGATATACGGAGTGAAGAAGGTTTACAAATTTAAAATGATTGTATTAAGTTGAATGGCTTTAACTTGAATTTTTTTTCTTTGTTTACATGTACAAACGGATATCTAATAATAAAAAAATTTAAAAAAAAAGAATGGAAAACTTAAAAAAAATAAACTAACATGTTTCCTATTTGATAAAAAAATTAAAAATACATTAAATGTGGCTCTTTATTTGAATGAAACATTTCAGTTGATGTATGGCTATGTGGGTCTGAGAGGTAGGGATGGTACCAAAGTATGGTTTGTATTCTTTATTCTTATTCTTTTGAACTTATTTTCTTTTATACTATTGTTATATACAACAGTCTTGTTAAAGTTATGCATTTTTATTCTTTACTTTCATGTGGGTTAATGGCTAATCAATAATAAAATATTCTGATAAGTTCACGAGCATCAAATTGTATTTCTTGAAAGCTAATATTTTGGAATTGATCTGACCCCAAATATAACACAGTATTCTTCATTGCTTTTTCAGATCAATTTTGAATTGTTTTCAGATTCGTTGCATTATAAAAATCAAATGTTCTTTTATCACCAGTTTTTCCCCCCAAAAGGGATTCTCTACCAAGGAATTGTCCAAGTGCTCCTCCATTTCAGATGGACCCTGGTTGGTCTCTTTGCTTCAGACACAGAGAATGGAGATAATTTCATGAGGACTTTTACTCCTATGCTTATCATGAATAAGATTTGTGTGGTTATATCACAACAATTCTCAATAACTCAACTTACAGCACCCCATGGTGATGCTCTCTTTAAGTGGAGGCAAGTCAATGTTTATGTTCACTACATAGAATATGGTGCCATTTTGGAGAGAATTCTTCCTTTCCATTTTATACTTAGGTGCTTGCCAGGACCCATTGAAGGGAAAGTCTGGATCACAACACTCACTGCAATATTTCCACTGAGAGAGCATAGAGCTCTCAAATATGTAAATAATATCTGGACTGTTGAGTTTGAGAAAAAAAAGGGGCCAATAAAGGATTCCTTTATACCCAATTTCTTTCTGGATCCACCCTTTGGACATCAGTCATTTGTCTGTTCTTTTTCAAAACATCTCTTTTCTGTCAAAGGCCGGAAAAGATGCACTGAGAAATCACCACTGGAGACCCAAAAGAAAAAGAACATGGTGCGGGCCATGAATTTTCACCGTTTTTACAGTGCCATTAAGACTCTGGCCCATGCCTTGAATGCCGCATATTCCTCCAGATCTAGGAGGATAATGAAGGAGAGCGAAGAGGGCTTGGGGGCTCCAAGGCTGCAGCCATGGCAGGTATGGGATCTCAACAAGGGTTCATTCAACATAGTTCCTTTTGAAAAGGAATCCAAAGGAGAAGGAAGGGAACAGTATCAACTTACTTGTGTTACAGAATTCCAACAAGTCTGGCCAATCTAATTACTTAAGCAACAATGTTCCCAAGAACAAGAACTATGGCAAATATAGTTTGATATTAAACACTGCTAATGTTTAAATAACGTGCACATTTTAAAATAAATTCCTGTATGCATGGGTTTCTGATTAGCATCATAGAATTTTGCCTTCATAAATCTGAAGGAGCCTCTTAGACAACTTAGCTCAATCTCTCTTCTTGCTGGAATCCCACTTAAAGCTTCTCTGACTGATGGCTGTTTGGCCTTTTAATTAAGACAAACAGTGACCGGGAGATTGAAATTTTCTGATTCTCTGGCTCAACACAAAACTCCTCTTCTTTTAAGAGATTTTTTTTTCTTTTATGCAATCAAAATCTTCTTGTTAACTACCTTAAGTCATTCTGGGAAGAAAAGGATACTCCAGTTTTAATTAATAACAAATATGGGTTTGTTTTTCCATATTACTTGTTATTAATTAATTTTAATTGTTCAGATAGATAGATAGATAGATAGATAGATAGATAGATAGATAGATAGATAGATAGATAGATAGATAGATAGATAGATAGATAGATAGATAGGTCTTTGGTTATTTGGGTTTTCTCCCATGTAAAATTGGAAGTGTCTTGGTGACATTTCGACGAAGTCCCATTCGTCATCTTCAGGCTGGTGTTTTCGGCTTCATGCTTCTAGGAGCAATGTGTGGTCGTAGCTGTTTCTTCCTTTTAACTGCCAGAGGGGGTATGAACTAATTGGGTAGGAGTTTGGCTGTGTTCTGATTCATACCCCCACTAGCAGTTAAAAGGAAGAAACAGCTACGACCACACATTGCTCTTAGAAGCACGAAGCCGAAAACACCAGCCTGAAGATGACAAATGGGACTTTGTCAAAACATTGCCAAGACACTTCCAATTTTATGTGGGAGAAAACCCGAATAACCAAAGACCTACATATAAACACCCTCGAAAACCTCAGAAAACATAGATAGATAGATAGACAGACAGACAGACAGATATATAGATACATAGATAGATACATAGATAGATGCATAGATAGATACATAGATATTCTCTTAATGTACCATTAAAAAGTAGAATTGACTCAGGTGGATGTGTTTATAATCTGGTCAACCTGGGACGAGAATAGCCAGGTAACTTTCTTCTTAGCAAATCCATGCCTTCTGGTAATCACTTGTTGTTTTCAAAAAAAATTATAAGTATTCTCTTTCCTTGTGCAGTTTATTTATGATCTGCTTTAAAAAGTTTCTTATAATTAGCAGATTTTCTGAATCATATTGTTTTCAAGACATATACTGTCAATAAATTGACAAACTTTCCAGAAGTTTTCTTTTTCATTTTTGAAAATAGTGGTAAAAACCTGTTCTCCCAAATAAGAACACTTGCAAGTTAGATCTCTGCAAAAGAAAGATTCAAATTAGAAAAAGGGATAAGTTACCAAGTTTACTGCTTTTGAAATACCTGGATGTTCCCATTCTAGTTCCATCCTTTTCTGGAGAAGAATGAGTTTTGCAATCTTTCTGAATATAAACTGTACTTGGACCAAAATGGAGATTTAAAGGCTGATCTGAAGCTCTTTAGCTGGGTGTTTCTCCCCAAGAAGAACCTTGTCAAAAAGGATCTGGTGACTTTTGAAAGACAGAGAATTATAATTAACCAAGATCATATGTCCTGGCTAAAGTTGCACAACAGGGTAGGAGAAATATTCATGTCCTTTCTCTTTTTTCCCAAAGAGTTCTGATCCATTTCAGGCTAAGCCTATGGACCATGGATCAGTGTTGAAATGGAGAAGCTGCATGAAAATGGTAAAACAGGCCCTCATGTACTGGGGGACATAGTCTACTTGTTGCTTGTCCTCAAACAGCAAACAAGAAGGTACATTTGTTGACCAGTACCTGAGTTCAGGTTTGGACTAAATTTGATACAATTGAATCAAGATTGGCTTTGGTTCCAAAAGGAAATGAGCTTTGGAATTAGGATTTATCTTACACTGATTGGGGCCAATGTCTCATGAAAGCATGGGACAAGATGTTTTTCAAAAAACACCAGAGTTACCCATTCCAATCTTTCACCCCACTGAGATATTCCAATAGGTTTTTTGCTCCTTGGAAGGAAGTACAAGGTTTTCAATTCACATAGAATCAAATGACTTGTTCTGATATGCCAAGGCCCAGAAAACTGAATTGAAATATGATTTTAATTCAAAGAAAAACCTTTTCTGATATCTGAAATAATGAGGGACAATTTGAAAAGAATTACTATTTAGATTTGGCCTTTGGCTTCTAAGGGGCACCTCATCTGAAAATCTTTGAATGCAATTGTTGATCTTGATTGTTAGCCTCCTCAAGTCTTTTTGGAAAAAAAGGATTTAAATTTAATTAATAACACATATATGGTTGTTCTTCCATGCCAGTTGTTGTTACTAATTGTAGTTCTTCAAAAAGAAAGGACCTTTTCTTAGATTCCTTAAGTGGCCCTTAGAAATATGACTTTCCCACCCACAGCTCATATGTGCTGCAGCAAAAGATTTCTAACTTACACTTTTTGAGGGACATGTTCTTATGACTTCATCTCTATCTCATATCACTACAGTTGTAGAAACTGAGCAGTCACTTTTAGTCTTATTTCAAGAGCATGTCAGCATGACTAGTACTAACATATTTTCTTTCAAATTCATTGATTTTATACTTAGTCTCTTCCTCAGTCCAAATGTGTAGAAAAATGTCACCCTGGATTTGTCAAACAGAAGCGAGAAGGAGAGCCAGCTTGCTGCTATGACTGCATTCCTTGTCCAGAGAGGACCATCTCCACTCAGGAAGGTGGGTGACACTGAAGGAAAGGGCAGCCTTTGTGAAAGTGGATTGATCCAGAGCATTTTTATGAAAATGAAATTTAAAGGACAAAATGAATCTCAACTGATTTTTTTTCTTTATTTTCAAACTGCACAATTGGTTTTCAAAATGGAAGAATAGCAAAACCCCCCCATAAATATTGGAAAGTATGGCATATTAGACAAGCTTTAATATTTCCAGAGAGAATATCTCATTTGCTGTTTTGTTTGGGACTGTTCTTCCACATTTATTTTCGAGAAACATCTAACTTCATTGAAACTTAGATAATTGTTTTAGGTTCATTTCCTGGAAGGATTACTGCAATGCTCTCTACATGGGCCTCCCCTTATGGGTCACTGATCCACAATGAGGTGATATGGACAATTATTGACATATCTCTTTTACACTGATATTATTGCTGGTCTAGATTATTTGCAAGACTGCCTTGCTCTGCCAGCCAGCTAAATTTCAGAAGATAGGCATCCTCTGAGACCAGTATGGAACTGAGTAAGTACCATCTGGAAGGACCCCAAAAATATGCCCTGTGAGATGAACTGATTCATTATTCACCTCTAATGGCCTGAACATCCTTCAGATTACACAGGAAATTACATTGGTCCTAGAATTTTGCCCAATTTCATAGACCTTAGCTCTATATGGTTTATAAAATGTTCTCCCTATCTTCTTTTTGAGGAGATATTAAGAAACACATTTTGGAAAATAATGCTGGTATCACTTGTCCCAAAAAGGTATTACTTGAAATTTAAAGACATATTGCCTTTTGATTTTCTCAGATACAGAAAAATGTACCAAGTGTCCAGATGATCAATATCCAAATGAGGACCAAGTACAATGTATCCTCAAAGTTATAACCTTCCTGTCTTATGAAGAACATGTGGGGTTCATCCTCATCTCTTTTGCCCTACTCTTGTTCCTAAATGCAGACCTTGTGTTAATCTTATTCATTAAATACCAAAAAACTCCCATTGTCAAAGCCAACAACCGGGACCTGTCCTACATCCTCCTGGTCTCCCTCCTGCTTTCCTTCTTGTCTTCTTTTCTCTTCATTGGTCAACCAAAAAAAGCCACCTGCCTTCTCCGACAAACAGTTTTTAGCATCACCTTCTCAGTTGCCATTTCTTCTCTCTTGGCCAAAACAATCACAGTGGTGCTGGCTTTCTTAGCCACAAAACCAGGAAACCAAGTGAAGAGGTTGTTGGGGAAGAGCTTGGCCAACTCCATCATCTTTTCTTGTTCTTCTGTCCAAATTATCATCTGCTTCATCTGGCTGGGAGTTTTCCCCCCATTCCCTGACTCTGACTTCCACTCCCAACATGGAATAATCATCCTGCAATGCAATGAAGGGTCCGTTGTCATGTTCTACATCACCCTCAGCTATCTAGGCTTCCTGGCTGTCATCTGCTTCTCAGTGGCTTTCCTGGCCAGGAATCTCCCTGGGGTCTTCAATGAAGCCAAGCTGATCACCTTCAGCATGCTGGTTTTCTGCAGTGTCTGGCTAAGTTTTGTGCCCACTTACCTGAGCACCAAAGGGAAATACATGGTGGCTGTGCAGGTCTTCTCCATCTTGGCCTCCAGTGCTGGTCTTCTGGGCTGCATCTTCATCCCCAAATGCTATATTATCATTGTGAGGCCAGACCTGAATACAAAGGAACAGCTTACAACCAGAAGAAATGTAATAAATGTGAGACAGAGGAATTTTCACTCTTAACATTTTCCAACAGCCCAAAAGTAGAAAATGGTGTGTTTTGATACAGGAACTGGGCCCACCATTTTTCTTTAAATAATTGAAGTGTACCTGGAAGGTAGCATCCCTCATCCTTGCCCTGTAGAATTGCAAATTGGCTCCTGAGCTCTTCTGAGCAGTTGGATTACCATATCTATCCTATGCCCTTGGCTTGTGGACTGAAATACCACACCTCAAATATTTGAAAGATGACTCTTGTGTAATGTGAGTCTTGTTTTTATGTGAGAAATAATTTTTAGGAAGTTTTCTCTCAAAGTTCCATTATTTTAATTTTATCATAGTTTATCCACAGTATAGTACTCAAGATCTCAGCATCATCACTCCAGCCAAATTAGGAGGAGGATAATCTGGATTATCTAACTCATAAATGAATGCATTATATAGACGTTAAGCAACAGTGGAGCTAAAATACAGTTGCATAAGATTTCTACAAAAGAATTCCCACAGAGGGACATGAAATTGGTGGAAACACCCAGTCAGAAGTTGGAATAATCCATGCATCACTTTCTTCTGATGGTGGACACTCCAGAGTTACTTGGGTGGTCACTGGGAAATGAAAATGGACCCTTGTCTTATCCAGAAGATCTGTTTTTGGCTTCTTAAAATGGAAGTTTGCAAGGAGAACCCCTTCCAAGAAGACTTTCTCCTGAAATCATCACATTGATTCTCAAATTTAGAAGAAATATAAGTGGTTGGCTATGACTTCCTTCTTGGCTGTATCTTCCTAGCATTCAATAAGTTTTCAGCCTTCCTCATCCCTTCTTGGATCTGGATAAATATGTAGCATATAAGCACCATGCCACAGTCTGCACCATTGACCAATGTAGAAAAACTCTTTTTTCTGATGCATCTGCAAAAACACCTAGTAATGTGCTAAGGTTTTGTACTGGAGAGAAACTGTTAATCATATAATATATATGTGCCAATTTCCTTCACAACGTGCATAAGATTAATTTGTCTTTAAACATTGATGTGAATGATTTTTTATATATTTTTAGCTCTTTAATAGTTCATTTTATTAATTTGTTTTTCTTCTCTGTGTTTTCCTTTGGATGATGTATTTTATTGATAGCTGGTCTAATAGCTGAGCTAATGTTTAATTTACAATCTTATGTAGAACAATGATTGCATTATGTGACTATAAGCCACTTATGTGTCTCTAGTTATATCTTTTTTTTTGCTATATTGTATCCCTGAACGTTTCTCTAGTTAAGCATCATAAACATTTTTGTGAGTTGAGATATGTTTTAAAAAGTAGGAAACAAAAAAGCATTTATGAGATCAGTGGATTGCATTCAATGGTTACATATAGCTCTTACATAGCTGTGGCTCTAGTAATAATCTTTTTGCTTTGTTATCCCAAAGACGCTTTTTCACAAGGCAACTGGACTCCCAGTTTATCTTTGGGATAACTATGACCTGGATGACTGAGAAACTCCATAGACATTTTTGCTTTGTTGTATTCCTGAACTTCTTTCTATTTAAGCAGCGCATACCTTTTGTCCATGGATTGACATAAGTATAAAATAATAGGTAGGAAAAAGGCATTTATCTATAGGAAATATGAAAGAGTTTAAATAGTTAAAGTAAGTCATTACTGCCAAGTTTAAAGTCCCATTCAGGAATCAGAGCATTGGCAATGTGTAAATGTTTTTCAGAACGCAAGTGTGCAATCTTTTTCTAAATTTTATCACAATTTGAAAATGTATTGAGCTGTTTTAAAATACAAGTGTCAATTAATTGCATGGCAGACTTTTTATCAAAACATGTTTATAGAATATGCAGTTCAATGTCATAATTCTCTAATGAAAGCAGTTAAGATTATTTCAGAGTTAGATTTCTCCCCATGAATACATAGTATGGATTGATGTTAACATTGGATTGGACATTAACATTGAGCTTTTGCTCTGCAAACATTATTAAATTAATGATTACATTAATTTTAAGAACATATTAGTAGAAACTAATACAAACTAAATTAGAACAGAGAAAAAGAAAAAGCTTAAAGTTCAAAAGGAAAATAAAATAGAAGAGAGTCAAAAAGAGAAAGTTATAAAGATATAAAGCTTCCAATATTCTTTACAACAGTTATAAATACAACTGTGTTTTAATCTCTCTGTCTCTAAAGTTATATTTTGACTGCTCTTTTTTCTATAATTTATCCTGTCTAATCATCAAAACCATGAGTCATAACTTCATTTTTTTCATTTTTACACAAAATGTCCATAACCATTTTCCAATCACCAATAAATGTAAATATTGCTCTTTCTCCAATGAAAGAAGTCAATTTCTCCATCTCAGCAAGTTTTGTCAATTTCACCAATCATTCCTTTCCTGCGGGCAATGCTGAATCTTTCTGATTTTGTGTCTATAGTAATCTCTCCACAGTAATCCTATACTGAAGTAATGTTCCACAACATTTTTCTAACTGATCATCCCTCACTTCTCTAAGGAAATATTCAGGCTTCCATTGAATTTTAACTTTAAAATCTTCTGTATCATTGTATGTATTTGAAACCAATTTGCAGGTAATCCTGAACTTACAACAGGTGACCATTCAAAGTTACAATGACACTGAAAAAAGTGACTTATGACTATTTTTCACACTTACAACCATTGTAGCATCCCCATGGACATGTGATCAAAATTCAGATGCTTGGCAATTGATTCACATTTATGACAGTTGCAGAGTCCAGGGGTCATGTGGTGATCTTTTGTGAACTTCTGACAAGCAAAGTCAATGGAGAATTCAGATTCATTTAACAACTGTGTTACTAATTTAACAAATGTAATGGTTCACTTAACAACTGTAGGAAGAAAGATCATAAAATGGGGCAAAACTCACTTAACAAATGTTTCACTTAGCAACATAAATATTGGGCTCAATTTTGGTCATAATTCAAGGACTATCTGCATTCCTTACATGTCTACTAAGAATAATAAAATATCTCTTCATGTTTTTCACATTTCCAACTCTACAAAACTTTCCAATTAAAAACTCCATGATGTAATCTCTGAAAGCCTATTTTAAATGAGTGTGTTGGAGAACCAAAACTAGGATCACCCCAGGAAATCTTTCCTTGTGTCCCCATCATCTCACTCTCTCCTGAAATACCTAGATGTTCAATATGTTCATCTCTGTGTTTTGTTTTGTTTTTGGGTGGGGGGAGGAAAAGTAAGATATTGCTAAGGTTGACAACATAGGCAATCTTGCCTGTAAACATTTTTTCTCTTTCTTTTCCTAGAGAACCAAAGTGACTCTTATGTTCCTCGAAGATTAAATCCTCATTCATTTTCTTTTATATTAGATTTATATCTCAAATTACTTGAGGAGCTCAAGATAGTGGACACAGTCCTCATTTCTCTTTGCCCTTCTTCCAATCATTTTTTGGGGATAAAAAGTTGGGCAAGTGTCATGAAGTCACCCATGGACATGGTGGTCTTCAACAGGGTCATCCTGCTCCTCATCCAAGATCTTAACTGCTGAATTACAATTGATCTGAACTCTATCTTAACAACTGTGGTTTCCTTTCCAGGATTCCATAAATTCTTTCCCAATAGCCTCATTCTAAATTTTTTCTCCATCTTTTATATAGATGGGTAAATTTTAAAATTTTAAAGGAGATCTTTTTCTTTCAAGATACTCAAAAGCTGTCACATTTGTAATACAAAATGCTTCTGTTTGCTTTCCCCAAATTCTCTTTCTTCTTCTCCTTCTATTTTTTGGGTAAATATCTCCAAGGTACTTAGAAGCTTACAATGTATGATATTCCACTTTGCCTGAGACAGAATAGTGTCAAATTTCCTTGCAATTCCTATGTTTGCCATCAATCCTGAGTGTGGCAAATAAGCAACATAAACTTGGCAGTAGAACATGCAACATAGGATAATAGATTTGGAAAGGACTTTGGAAGTCTTCTAGTCCAACTCCCTACTTGAGCAGGAGTCCCTGTTCCATTCCAGACAAACAGTTGTCCAAGTTGTAGGAATCTTGGGGAGAGTGACTATGCAATATTGGAATAGAACATTATGCAAGTGCAAGCAATAGATCAAAGTCAAACGAGAGCCTTGGACTTTAAGAGAGTTAATTTCAATAAGGATTCCATGGATGAGAATTCTCAAGTGGAAAACAACCAAGAAACTTGGGAAACTTTGAAAAGTGAACCCCCACATTCCTTATGCCTCCATTTGCCTACCAATCCCATTCACCTCAAAACTGATTTTACCCATAATATTGTGACTAAAAATGAGACTTGGTGTATTGATACTGGTTTCTTTAGGAATATAGAGGAAAGTAAATCGCTTTAGTAATAAGATGAATACCTCCTCTCCATGTTCATTTTGCTCCCTTCTTTCCCATATTTGCCAATTTTAAAACAATGCTAATGGTAATATTTATGTTTTAATCTTTCTTCTTTTTTATCAATTGTAATCTGCCTAGAGTCAGATGGGCAGCATTTAAGATTAATAAGTAAATCATAAATAAATAAACATTAAATGATTAAAACCTGTTAATCAAGCCTAATAAATGACATTTTTGAAAAATAATAGATTTGTAAAAGTCTTTTTTTTTGTTTTATTTTGACATCAATTGCTCTTTGGTCTTCAGATCTGGCCTAAAATAATAATGTAGCACTTGGGGATGAAGATGCAGCCCAGCAATCCAGCTCTAGAGGCCAAGATGGAGAAGACCTGAACAGCCACCATGTAGATCATGTAGATAGAATCAAGATCACATGAAGTATTAATACCACTTTACAATGCCTTGGTAAGGCCACACTTGGAATACTGCATCCAGTTTTGGTCACCACGATGTAAAAAAGATGTTGAGACTCTAGAAAGAGTGCAGAGAAGAGCAACAAAGATGATCAGGGGACTGGAGGCTAAAATATATAAGGAACGGTTGCTGGAATTGGGTATGTCTAGTTTAACGAAGAGAAGGATGAGGGGGGAACATGATAACAGTTTTCCAATATCTTAGGGGCTGCCACAAAGAAGAGGGAGTCAAGCTATTCTCCAAAGCACCTGAAGGCAGGACAAGAAGCAATGAGTGGAAACTAACCAAAGAGAGAAGCAACCTAGAACTAAGGAGAAACTTCCTGACAGTTAGAACAATTAACCAGTGGAACAACCTGCCTCCAGAAGCAGTGAATGCTCCAACACTGAAAGTTTTTAAGAAGAAACCGGACAGCCATTTGTCCGAAATGGTATAGGATTTCCTGCCTGAGCAGGAGGTTGGATTAGATGACCTCCAAGGTCCCTTCCAACTTTATTATTATTATTATTATTATTATTATTATTATTATTATTATTATTATTATTATTATTATTATCATCATCATCATCATCATCATCATCACCATTATTATTATTATTATTATTATTATTATTATTATTATTATTATTATTATTATTATTTCTCTTTGGCCGGCATGAAGGACACCCAGACACTGCAGAAGACCAGCATACTGAAGGAGATCAGCTTGGCTTCATTGAAAGCCCCAGGGAGATTCCTGGCCAGAAAAGCCAGTGTGAAGCAGACAGCAGACAGGAAGCCCATGTACCCAAGGGCAACATAAAACATGGTGATAGAACCTTCATTGCATTGTAGTATGATCTCATGACAGCTTGGAGACCAGAACAAGAAAGAACAATGGAGTTGGCCAATCTCTTCCCAACCATCTCTGGATTTTATTCCCTGATTTTGTGGCCAGGAAAGCCAGCACTACTGTGATTGTTTTGGCTAAGATTGAAGAAATGGCAACTGAGAAGATAATGCTGAAGGGCATTTGTTGGAGGAAGCAAATCACTCTTCTTGGGTGTCCAATGAACAGCAAGATGGAAAGCAGGAGGGAGACCCAGAGAACCTAGAAGAGGTCCCAGTTGTTGGTTTTGAGAATTGGTGTTTCCATGAATTTAATGAAGATCTCCAAGCCAAAGTCTTTGGTTAAAGAGAGGAACAAGGCAATGGAAGTCAGGATAATCCCCATATTTTCCTTATAAGAAAGATAGCTTTTAACCTTGGGAATACAGTGGACTCTTTTGGTGTTTGAATGTTGATCTGGACATTTTGTGCATTTGTCTGCATCTGAAAAAGAGCAAGAGGAGGATCATAAGAACATAAGAAGAGCCATGCTGAATCAGGCCAAAGCCCATCGAGTCCAGCATTCTGTGTCACACAGTGGCCCACCAATTGTACATGGGGATCTTGAGCAGAAAGAGAAGGCAAAACCCTCCCTTTCCCTTGACCCCCAAACAAATGGTACTCAAGGGAATCCTGCCTGCCTCAACCAACATAGAGGCGGCACATGGACATCCGTTTTAATAACCACCAATACACTTTGCATCCATGAATCTATCTAGCCCTGCCTTGAAGCTGTCAAGGCTGACAGCTGTCACGACCCCTTCTGGAAGTGAATTCCATGAATCAACGACCCTCAAAAAACCCCAAGATCCCTTTCTTGGATTGTCTCAGAAAGTTTGGTCCCCATCAGTTGGTAAGTATAATTGGGGTTCTTTGCCCTGATGTGCATAACTTTGCACTTGTTTAGGTTAAAATGCATTTGCCACTTTGTTGCCCACTCACACAATTTCGAGAGATCCTTCTGGAGCTCCTGACAATCAGTTTCACTTTTCACAACCCGGAACAATTTAGTGTCATCAGCAAACTTGGCTACCTCACTATTAACTTCTACATCCAGATCATTGATGAATAAATTAAAAAGTAAAGGTCCCAAAACTGAACCTTGGGGTACACCACTTCTCACTTCTTTCCATCCGGAGAATTGTCCATTTATTGCCACCCTTTGCTTCCTACAATTTAGCCAGTTACCAATCCAGGACAAGACCTGTCCTCTAATTCCGTGGCTGGAGAGGTTTTTTAGGAGCCTTTGGTGAGGAACTTTAATAAAATGCATTGTTTGAGTAAAGTATTTTTTTTGGTGTGAATATATGTAAAGATGTGTAAAGATGAAGTCAATATGTTTCTTCATTTCCCTCCATCTAGAACATCTTAATATTGCTTTACTCTTTTGATGTCACCATTTCATCAATGAAGGAAGGAGGAAGAAAGGATTCAAGGAAGAAGGGAAGGCAGTTCCACCCTTTTATCTTTCCACTGCTGGACCTCTTGAAAATTGTAGCCCAGCCTTTTGTCAGTGCCTTAAGGCATCAATGAGAGCCAGCCTACAATGGAATGAAGTACATGTGAAAGATCACTTAGCGTAGCTTATGCCAGCTGAAATGGATAAATGCTTCTTTTGCCATGGAGAAAAAAATGTTAGGTGGAGTTCCCCTTGAAGATGAGTTAGATATGGAGTGAGGACTTCAAAATGCCTTCCTCTGATTTATATAAGCAGAAAGAGTGTTTTCCAGTGAGACCAGTCTATCAGGGCAACCTGGTCTACCCCATATATGGGATGGAGCCTACTGCTTCCACTTTCACCTTTCAGCCATAATCTAGGAGCCTTCACAGACAGTGGCTTCTGTGACAGACTATTTGGGGTAGACCAGGATGCCCTGATAGACCGATATCACCGGAAAACACTTAATCTCTCCCTTGGTACAGCCAACAAAGTGAGAAGAGCCCGCAGCTTAGAGGCTAACATGCAAATGGCCCGTGTTCGAATCTCAGAAGGGTATGGCTGGCTGATGAGAGCTAATCAGCTTGGAATGGCTATACTAGACTCCTTTTAATTATTTGTTGGTAAACTTAAATTTAACATAAGCAGAAAGAGGATCAGAAAGAGGAAGTTTGGCTCAGTCCCAACTCATGATTCCTCTCCTCTCCTCAGCCAGGACTCAGACAACGAATCAGCTCAGCTTCTTGGCCCAAAGAGGCTTCTCCAAATGTTGCTGTTTGATGAAATCCTTTGTTATCTATGATTCTACTGAGAGTTTTGAGTCAGGGAAGGAAAATCAAAGGGATTCTTAGCCAAAAGATGAGAGCCACTCTGGGTAAAGGCTGTCCTGGAGCAGAAGGGCAGCCCAGGAAGTGAGAGGGTGTGAGAGATGTTAGACAGCTTAATATGCACAATACACTTTTTAGACAATGAAGAAAGAGGCGAATGAAAAATATTTTCACCAAGAAGTTTGTAAAAAGAAATTGGAAAAGGAATTAGCAGGGTGAAATGAACTGCAGGAAGGAGAGCAATGGAACATTGGAATTTAATTTAATTTTTATATTCAGAATACAGAATAACTATTGTCAGAATAGTTACACAATTCTTATAACTGTAACATTGATTCTCAACTGCTAGGGAGAACTCTGCAATAGAAAATAAGCACCTGCCATGCCTTCATCTTTGGAGTTTTCACATTTTTTCCACCGTTAACTGTCCTCCTGGATCTGGACAAATAAGCTGCGTTTAAGGCCCGTGCCGCAGCCCAGATTGTGTTGTAAAGGAAATAGTTATCCCAAGTCAGGATTGGACCCATTTCCTCTTTCTTGAGAGCCTCCAGTTTTTCTCTTTGCCTGCACCATCTCCAGACTTTCACCGAAAAGGCATCTTTGGAGTAGGAACACAGGAAGGAGGTCTCTGCAAAATGTCTCATAAAAGAATAAAACTTCAAAAGCCAACCATACCTTGCCATTTGTCTTTTAATAATAATAATAATAAAGTTGGAAGGGACCTTGGAGGTCATCTAGTCCAACCCCCTGCTCAGGCAGGAAACCCTACACCATTTTAGACAAATGGCTGTCCAGTCTCTTCCCTGGGTGCTGGACTCCTTCAGCAGGAAGCTTTGGGAGAAAATATGAATATTTACCAGCCCAAAACCTTCTCTTTGAGGGAATCCCAGTTATAGTTTAAAGGGGAGTCCGAACTCTTCTGATTCACTGGCTCAGCTAAAACTGCTCCTCTTTTGGGGATCTTTTTCCTCTCATTCAGTCAGAAACTCCTCTCTTATGACTGAGATCTGGTGACTATTTCTGACACTCTGGAATAGCAGTAAACAGATCTGTAGCTCCTGTGTAAGCGAAAGAGTGCTCAATCTTCCCTTCTTCAATTAAGAGATTGTGTTATTTGGGAAAGGTGGTCCCAGACTCCTTCAGTTGTTCACCTCCCTTAGATCAACATGGCTCTTCTTGTTGTCTTTCTTCAAGTCTAAAAATAGCTCCTTTGATATCTTCCTTTCTTCTCCAGGCATGGTGCCTGTAAGGCAATCTGGTACTTGAATTGGGTCTTCCCAAACCAGATTGTTCACTTTCTGAAATTGTTACAGGTGCTTTTGCCTTCATTCCATGAGCATCACACTGTGGTATCACATTCAGTTGTCAATCAGTCTCAACTTTTTTTTAATCAAGTTTGGTATCTCTCATTCTTCTTCCTTTGTGTCTCATTTTACTTTGCACTTCTCTGTCTCTCAAATTCTCTTTGGGTTTTGTAAACCATCAATATATTTTGAATTTCATATCTGATTCTAAGTCAAACATTAAGAAATAATATGAGAAAAAAATACAAATGAAATCTTGGTATTTGATATTTTCTACTGGATGTTACTTATGCATTTCATTTTATCAGGAATCATAATTTTTTTAGGTAGATCAAAATAGCTTTGTCTAAGAGTTGGCATACATGTTGCATCAAAAATCATTTTTTTTAATCAACTCTTACCTGTATTAATGGCAATAAAGAAAAACAGAGGGCAAGAACTAATTTTTATTCATAACTCCCCAGTTTTAAGACAGATTATCGTAATCATTATCATAACATCCAGCCCTCACTTAACTAGGTTTCTTTTTTTAAATATTTTTTTATTTTTCCAAACTCTCCCCCATACATATACCGTGATATTTATCAGATGTTAACATACATTCTTTTTACATTCATATATAAGATATTTTTAATAAAATGAAATAAATACATACACATGACTTTTGGTGTTGCTCGCCCATTTCCCCTTTCACTGTATCCACACTCCTTCTTCTCTACCTTCTTTCTCCCTTTCTTCTCTTCCCTACTTCCCTCTTCTTCCTCTCCTCTTCTCTTTCCTTCACCACTCTCCTCCCCTTTCTCCCCACTTCTCCTCTTCTCCTCCAACCTTCCTACTTCCTTCTCCCCTCCTTTACTCTTTTCTCTCTCCTCTCCTTTCTTTCCTATCATCCCTCTTCAGATACAATTCAGGGGTAATGTCCGAGCAACTCCTCTCTCCAAATTTCCCTATCTGTATTATATACATTAATACTTCTATTTATCTAACCTTCTTGGTATATACTTCTATAAATATCTATACAACCTCCAGTTATTCAATACTGTGTCACCTGGGTCTCCCTCTTTATCTGCTCCTTCTTCTTCCATCTAAATTGATGTTAACTATCTTTTAACCGTATTCTCTTTTTAGCCAATCATAAAAAGTTCCCCAGATTTCATAGTCGTCTGACTCTGTCTTATCTTTAATTGTCATTGTTAGTCTATTCATTTCTGCACATTCCAGTATTTTCCCAATCACCTCTCCCTCTGGGGGGGCTTTCAGTGCTTTCCAATTTTGTGCAAACACAATCCTGGCTGCCATGATTATATGACAATCCATCATGAAAAAGCGTGTTGAATTTCTACCTCAGTTGTTTTTGTTAGGGATCATAAAAGACTGTACCACCATAGAGACGAACTTAATTTTGAACTTGATCACAGCAGCGAGACTGTTGGTGGGACAATACTGGAAGAAACCTGAAATACCATCTATTGAAGAACGGACTTTGAAAGTCATAAATCTGGCAGAAATAGCTAAAATATCTGCATATTTGAAGTATCATTCCAATGAAAGATATATGCTGGACTGGAAAAAATGGATAGACTACATACAAGAGAAACATCACTCAAAGAAAATGTATCTTGCTTATAGTTAAATCTTGATATACCGAGTGAACAATGTTTACAAGTTTAAAATGATTGTATTAAGTTGGGTAGCATTCAACTTGAATTTTTCCTTTGTTTACATTTACAAATATATACTTAATAAAGAAATTATAAAAAAAGAAAATAATTAACTAGGTTTCTAATCATCACATCAGGAAGTAGTTTGTTAATGCTTTGCTGAGGTCAAGTTATATCACCAGCATGACCACAATAATTAAGGACATGTATTGAAGGGCATCAGACTAGTCTACAGGAGATCCTGAGTTCAAGTCCTACCTTAGGCCTGAAAGCCAGCAGAGTGAATTTGAGCCAGTCCTCCTCTCTCAGCCCAACTCATCTCACAGACATGTATTGTTGTTAGGAAAATAGAAGGATGAAGATGTTTTGGATATGTTTGTCCCCTTGAGTTATTTGTAGAAATAATAAAAACGGGATATAAATAAATAAATATAAATAAATTACTTTGGTGGGCAAGGGAAGAGCTGATGCCTAGGGAATGATCAGATAAGGTGTGGGAGACCTACTGCCTGCTTACCAGACACTCAGGGGTTGGGAGAGACAGCGCCATAACTCACGACGAATGCAACCATCCCGTTCCTTGCAGGATCAGAACAGCATGGCTGTAGATGAAACAACTGTGACCCCCAGGGAGGACAATGAATCTGTAGCACGCCCTGAATTCAACTCTGGGACAGACATTCAGTCTTGGTTAGAAGAAAGGGGGAGAGGAGCAAAGAGCATAAGTTGCTGGATAAACAGCCGCTGGGCATTTGCATGCATGCTAAGGGAGCGATTGTGGGTGGGGGAACAACTTGTGAACTTGCCAATATGCTGATAGGTGTGGGACAACTAGGAGCATTACAGCCGATCGAAGCAAATGGGCCAGTGACTCGCTCAAGGAGGAGGGTGCGGAAGCAGCTGGCCATATAAGTAAACTCCCAGATACTTTATTTTCACTATGATGATGTCGGCAGTTTGGCCAATGAAAGCTAAGTGGTTTTATATTGAACAGTTTTCTTTATACTTTTATCCTGGTGCTGTTTTTTGGGGTTTACACCTTAGTATTATGACTGCTATACTGCAGTTCTACTGTTATAATTATAGGTATCACAGTAGCTACTTGAGCCTGCTTAACACCCCTAGTTTGTGGGGATGCAAGGCAAAAGTGATTATAACAGTAGAACTGCAGTATAGCAGACAAAATACTAAGGTGTATCAACCAAAAAAAAAAACTTGTCTGACCGGAAAGGAAAACTTTCTATATATTCCCTTGGCTTGGCTGACAAAAGAAGGGAGGAGAGCTGGTGCCCTGGAGGTTAATACAACTGCCTAGCATGCAGGCTGCCCAACTTTGGATCCCGTAAAGGGTATGGCTAGCTGATGAGAGCAAAATGAGCTGGAAATGGCCATCCTAGTCTCCCATTTAACTCTTTAACTCTTTGTCAACAAAAAAAGAAATTTATGTGTGTGTGTGTGTGTGTGTGTGTGTGTGTGTGTGTGTGTGTTCTGAGGTTTTCGCGGGTGTTTGTATGTAGGTCTTTGGTTCTTCGGGTTTTCTGCCGCATAGAATCTGAGGTGTCTTGGCAACATTTCAACGAAGTCCCATTCGTCATCTTCAGGCTGGTGCTTTCAGCTTCGTGCTTCTAGGAGCAATGTGTGATCGGAGCTGTTTCTTCCTTTTAACTGCCAGTGGGGGCTTGAACTGATTGGCTGGGAGCTTGGCTATGTTCTGATTGGGTGGAGGTGTGTTCTGATTGATAAGGGGCTTGGCTGTGCTCTGATTGGATGGGGGGTTGGCTGTGTTCTGATTGGATGGGGAAGTGTTCTGTTTGGGTAGGGGCTTTGTTGTGCTCAGGTTAGTCTGAATTGCAGGGGGATTAGAGATGGTGAGCTGCATAGCTGTTTGACTTCGCGTTCGTGGTTGTGCCTCATCTTCATGGTGGGTGTCAGTTTGCTTCATGTATGGATTGGAGGGGTTTAAAGTGGCCAATGATGCAGCTGTGGTCTGGCTTCTGGTTTGTGGTCGTGCCTCATCATCAGTGTGGGTTTGGGTTTGCTTTTTGCATGGATGTGTGGTGGTGACATCCTGTGTGGTTTTCGTGAGTGTGGGTCTGGTGTCATTCTTTTTATTAGATATTCGTTTGTCAATAAGGGCGGGTTTTCAAATGGCTGGTAGGCGGGAGGAATCATCTCATTTGTTCATGCTGTGTGGGTGTTTTTCTATCTCGATGGCTTCTCTGATTATTCTGTTATTAGGCCAACTCCCAGCCTTGTCTCACTACAGGTTATCTGTTTATTTGAAAAACATTCATTCACTAATCAAAATCTGCTTCACCACTATTTTGAAATTCCCTCTCAGCAAAGTATCTCCTTAGGAAATTCATACATTAAAAATAGGAAAAAGGCAGTTTGAACAGAACCTCAGAGTCAGTCTTTGTTTGACACAGAAAGATCACTCTCACCCCTCCTAAGCCAAATTCCTCCTTCTTTTCTGGACACCTCCAGTTATTACTCAGATGGGATGTGAGCATGAGACCATACATAAATGATTCACAACCCTCACTAGAAAAATGGATTTTTATACACAGATTGTTGCCGTATACAGCCTCCTTAAATGGTGCCATTATTTGGAAGTGGAAAGGGTTATGGGATCAATCTCAAAGCAACCATCCTACAGGACACCCCACCTGTTGTTCCTGGGAGCAGCAGGAATATTGTGAATCTAATTGCTGACACCAGTTTCTGTACAAAAAAATACAGGACCCCCCAAAAATGTAATAATCAAGGTTCACTGCAGTTATTCTTTACTCAGTGGACACTCAAGGAATTTCCCTCCAGAAAATAGTGGGAGGAAATCCTACAGACAAAAAGATGCACTCATACTGATACATTTCGGGAAAGGAGGACAAAATGATAATAGTACATATGCATATTTAATACATGATTTAAGCATGAATATTCATAATTAGCAAGCCTCAAGTTATTTTCCCACTGATCTACTGTTATTATCCTCAAGAAAGAGTTATTGTCTAAATAAAAATAAACGTATCAGTTGCATTTGCCATAGCAGTTTTGGTAAAATGTACTGAGAAACAAGGATGTCATGGTTGCCACATGCAATCCTTCCAACTTCTTAATACTCTCCCACTACTCAAGAAATAACTTCCCTCACAATCCTATCTGCCAGTTGCCCTTTAGTGTTCTGAAGCAAAAAAAATTGGAGAATAGCTTGGACGTTGTTCTAGGTTTGGGCTCTTGGAACATGTTGAGAGTTGACATTCCACTGTCTCTACATTTCTACATTTCTTCTGGTTGTAAGCTGCTCCTTTTTATTCAGGTCTGGCCTCAGAATGATTATGTAACACTTGGGGATGAAGATGCAGCCCAGAAGACCAGCACTGGAGGCCAAAATGGAGAAGACCTGAACAGCCACCATGTATTTTCCTTTGGTGCTCAGGTAGGTGGGCACAAAAGTCACCCAGACACTGCAGAAGACCATCATGCTGAAGGTGATCAGCTTGGCTTCATTGAAAGCCCCAGGGAGATTCCTGCCTAGGAAGGCCACCGTGAAGCAAATGGCAGCTAAGAAGCCCATGTAGCTAAGGGTGATGTAAAACATGACAACAGAGCCTTCATTGCATTGCAGGATGATGATTCCAGGCTGAGAGTGGAAGTCAGAGTCAGGGAATGGAAGAGATAGTCCCATCCAGATGGAGCAGATGATAATTTGGATAGAAGAACAAAAAAGGATGATGAAGTTGGCCAAGTTCTTCCCCAACCATCTCTTTGCTCGGTTTCCTGGTTTTGGGGCCAGGAAAGCCAGCACTACTGTGATGGTTTTCGCCAAGAGAGAAGAAATGGCAACTGAGAAGATGATGCTGAAAATTGTTTGTTGGAGAATGCAGGTGGCTTTCCTTGGTTGACCAATGAAGAGAGAAGAAGACAAGAAGCAAAGCAGGAGGGAGATCAGAAGGATGTAAGAGAGGTTCCTGTTGTTGGCTTTGACAATGGGAGTTTCTCGGTATTTAATGAATATGATTAATACAAACATTGTGGTTAGGAACAAGAGCAGGGCAAAAGAGATCAGGATGATTCCCAGATTTTCTCCATAAGACAGGAAGGATATAGCTTTTGGGATACATTGTGTACGATCCTTATTTGGATATTTATCGTCCAGACATTTGGTGCATTTTTCTGTATCTGCAAAACCCCAAAAGAAACATTTCTTTAATGTACTCTCCTTTCACTTTTCAAGAAATAACTTTTTTGGAAAACAATTGATACCAGGAGGATTTTCTAAGATGCCTCTTTTAACTTCTCCAGAGAAACAAGATAAGAATATATATATATATTAAAAAATAGGAAAATAGCAAAAAAAAAAACTAGTTCTGCAAATAATCTGGAATGGCTACTCTCATCAGTGCTAAAATTCATGTAAGGAGGTGCACCCATAACTGTATATATCACCTCAGTGTGGATCAGCAATTCCTTCTAGTGATGCTTAAGGGGAGACCTATATAGAATAAATTGCAAAGATCTTTTTAAAGGATGGATCTAAGACAATTCCTCAAGTTTCAAAGAATTCAGATATTCATAAAAAGACAAAGGTGGAAAGAGAGATTCAAAATAAAAAGTGGAAGCGATATTTTCTTTGGCTGTAGTAAAATATGCCCCAAATGTCATACACTCCTCTCTGTATCCAGCCTCTCCTTCAAGATCTTCCTCCTTTTAGGTATGAAATTGTGTGTTTCAAAATAAACAAAAACACCATTGACACACCCTTTAACATTGACTTCCACTTAAATGTTCTAGAGGAATCTCATATATCTGTTCTTTTCTTTGGTATCACCCACCTTCCTGAGTGGAGATGGTCCCCTCTGGACAAGGAACACAGTCATAGCAACAAATTAGCTCTCCTTCTCGCTTCTGCTTGACAAATCCAGGATGACAATTTTCCACACATTGGGATTGAGGTAAAGGCTAAGGAAAAAAAGAAGGAATGCCAAAGAAAATGTGTCTGGACTAAGCATCCATGGAAAATGGAGGTAGATATGAAGTTTAGTTGAGTCATCTCTCTGGGCTTCACCTGAAGAAATATGAATTCTCTAACTAGTTCCAAATGATTGCAGGAGATACAACCACTGAAAGATTCATATAGTTCTTGCCTTTTACTTCTGGCATATCTCATGGCAATAAAGGACTTTTCTACCCAATAAAGTGTGGGAGGAAGGAAATGAGAAAAGATTTTTGAATTAAATAACAACTAGTGGATTCCTCTTTGTGGAAAAAAGGAAAGTTTTACATTTAGGCAGAAAAGATCAAAGGTATAAGTACAGATTAGGTGAGACCTGGCTCAAAAACTGTTACTGTGAGAGGGACCTTGGAGTCCTAGTAGTTGATAAATTGACTATGAGTCAGAAGTGTGCAGCAGCCGCCAAAAAAAAACCAAATACAATCGTGGGTTGTATAAAAAGAGGCATAGAATCCAGATCATGTGAAATATTAGTATCGCTTTATAAAATCCTAGTAAGACCACACCTGGAATACTGCAACCAATTTTGGCCACCATACTATAAAAAAGATGTTGAGACTTTGGAAAAATTTCAGAGAAGAGCAGCTAAAATGGCCTGGAGATTAAAACACATGAAGAGTGGCTGCAGGACTTGGGTTTGGCTAGTCTAAAGAAAAGAAGAAACAGGAGTGACATGATAGCAGTATTCCAGTATTGAGGGGCTACTACAAAGAAGAGGCCATCAAACTATTCTCCTAAGCACCAGAGAGCAGGACAAGAAACATTGGTTGGAAACTGACCAAAGAGAGAAGTAACCTGGAATTAAGGAGAAATTTCCTAACAGTGTGGACAATTAACTAGTGGAACATCTTGCCTTCAGAAATCATGGGCGCTCCATCACTGGAGGTTTTTAAGAAGAGACTAGACAGTCACTTGTCTGAAATGGTATAGGTTCTCCTTCTTGAACAGGGCTTGGACTAGAAGACTCCTATTCTATTCTATTCTATTCTATTCTATTCTATTCTATTCTATTCTATTCTATTCTATTCTATTCTATTCTATTCTATTCTATTCTATTCTATTCTATTCTATTCTATTCTATTCTATTCTATTCTATTCTACTCTACTATACTCTACTCTACTCTACTCTACTTTACTCTACTATTTATGGTTGCATTAAGATGCATTCTTCCATTGTTTATATATCTATTAATATAAAGTATGATGAACTTATATTAAATTTTAGAAAATAAACATTATCATAATACATTTTATTCTATTAGATTTGTTAAAATACAACAAATCTCTGATGAAGAAAGAAATCTCTGACTAATTGAATCTGGAAAGGTTTCTTCTGGAGTATATCAAATATTGCAGAGCTAGTCCCCTTTGATAATAATTCAAAACTATTCTTCAGTTAAGGTATAAAGGAGAAATTCCTTACCAATTAGAGCTGTTAACCTTAAAGGAAATGTTTTTTTCTTTCTTTATACATTTATTTATTTGATTGGGCTTCCATGTTGGTGAACTAAGACTGAAACTGAAGTGAGATGAGATGGAGCTGAGGTCATGAGAACATGTCCCTGAAAGAGGGTAAGTCAGGCATATTTTGTCCCAAAGATGTTTTTCCAAAAGTTGACTTTTTATTTTTTTTCCTTGAAAATGTTTTGCTTCTCATCCAAGATGCTTTTTCAGTCTTGACTAAATGGTGGGGAATGGAAATATTAATATTATTTCCAGTCATCTGGTCATTAACTCTCTGAGAGTGGTTGAGGACACTTGGGAGTTTATCTGTATCCTCAGAGTCACCTGAATCAAAATGCAAATGGACGTGGAACCTTCTTGGGACTGCTGTTAGAATTTTGTGGCAAATGAATAAGTGATTTTGTATCCCTCACTCACTATTGAGAGAGGGCTGTTTAATATAGATGGTCTCTTTGACCCCTCTTTCAAACCAGTGGTCCTCTTTGTCCAGAATGTGAACTTTGCTTTCTTCAAACGAATAAACTTTGTCTTTCAGATCTGCATCTTATTTCCCACATGGACCCACAGGACCTCCAACCAGTTATGAGTATATTCATCTCATTCACTGAAAACGTAATGCATACAATGGTTAAAAGAACCAGTGGCTATTTGCAACACAAATGCCAGCACTTGAGGGTTTCTCACCCTCAAGTCTGAAAGAGATTCTTATAGAAGATATACAAAAAGAACCATGGTTTGTAACCTAAATAATAATCACACAATATCTGATGTTGAACATGGCTGAATCAGTTTAAAAGAGTGTTCCATATCCTAACCTCTGGGGGACACCTTTTTGAATACTACTGAAGCCCTCCCCCCCTCAAATACTCTAAGAAAACTGTACATACATTCATACATCCTTCAGATCATCCACCAGTGTGACTAGAATTCACCCACTTTAAATGAGTCCTAATTTTTAGAAAAATAGAGAATAATGCAATATTTTACCTACCTTTAGCAATGAAAGAGCCCTTTGGTTTATAATAAGTCTCTGTCTTTCAATACTTCCCAGTTTTCTTTTGATCAATGTCTTACTAGGCGAAATCTCCAAGCACTGAATGTCCATATCTGCAGCTCCTTCTCCATTTTGGTCCAAGTACAGTTTCAAATGGGAAATATTGTAGAATTCATTCTTCTCCAGAAAGGGGTGGAACTAGAATGGAAACATCCAGGAATTTTAAAAGTAGACCCATTTGTTTCTGACACCATGTGATATTTTCATGTATGAATCTTAATTACTACTAAGTTCATAAGTGAAGAAAAATGATTCAGCAAAATTTGTCAATCATATATTGACAAAATATGTGTTGAATTGAAAAGGGAAATTCCTCCCCAGAAACCAAATACCCCCCCGTCTTACCATTTCAAAGAATCCCCATAAGAATTAAGCAAGAAGCTTCCCAACTTTTTCTCCACTGAAACAGTTGAAGGTCCAAACCTAAGGAAATTATGTTTCATTTTTGAGATACAATGTTCATTCTGGAGATACAATGTTGCCCATTCAGAAAAAAAAAATTCAGAAAATACTAAATAGTGAAGCGATCTCTGAAAGGGCTGAGCTGACCACATAAGAGACATGTTTTGCTACCCTACAGAACAATCAAAGGCACCCTGGCTACCAGACTGACAGCCATGGTGTTTCCAATGCAAAGAAGTGGGAATGTTTTAATAAGAACTGCCCAGATTGTTTTAATTGCAGAAGAGAGGGACACATCAGAAAGGAATGTAGGGAAGCTTCATTTAAAATAATAGACAATACTTGTATAGTAGCTCGGGTTTTAGATTTTTGCAGTGGTTTGCTATCCAAGCTTACCCAGTCTATACTATACTATATGCAGACTATAACCCAATCAAAAATCCCTCATCTCAAACCACATTGATAATAAACAACACCAGTTTGATTGGAAAGGAAGAAAAATCATGGGGCATGCCAACCCCTTCCACACATGTGAATTTATTGGTAGTCTACCAAAGGAGCAATTAACAAGCGTATTGATCTAGATCCAAGCATATGAATATGTAAAAAAACAGACCATTTGATCTGCCAATCAACAAGAGAACCAATCAGCTGCTGATAATTTAAATATAGTTCCAAATGAACAGCTAATCGCATGACCAACTGACCACACTGGCACACAAGATTTTTATTACCTAAAGAGAATTGGACAAGAAAATCCTGCTAATGATGTTACCTAGACTGGTAATTAAATGTTCAGAAAATAAATTGAAACAAGCTTGGAGAATAAACCATTGCCAAAAACTTCTTTTAAGCCTCAAAACCACTATAGCCCACCAGAACCCATAGTGGTTTTTTTGTCCTTTTTAAAGACAGAAACTACATTAGCCCTTTGCCAATCATGTGGTAGTTCCCCCCAGCTCAAGGATCTTTCAAAGATAAGATTCATTGGTTTTGAGATTATATCTGCAGGCTTCTTCAGTGCCCTGGGTTGTAAACCATCTGGTCCTGGCAATTTGAACTCTAGAGTGTCTTACCATCTTCTTGATCATTTTGACATGCATTCCTAATTTGCATTTTACCTTTGGGGGGGGGTTTCCACTTATGTTAAGAGAAATGAAAAAAAAAAGAGTCAAAGAGTTCCGCTTTCTTCTTGCTCCTCATCACTCTGTTGCCATTTTCTCCCATTGATGGATCACTTGTTTCTTTGATTTTCTTTCTTCTTTGTACATGCGGATAGAAGCATTTGTTGTTGTTCTTGTTATTTTTAATATTTGTTGCAAGCCTTAGTTAATTTTCAGCTTTAGCTTTCCTGACTTCATCTTTGCAGGTTCGGGCTATTTGCTGATATTCTGTCTTAATTATGTGCCCCTCTTTACACTTTTTATTCTTTCCCTTTTGTCTTTCAGTTTATCATAGAGTTCTTTGCACAGCCATCCTGATTTCTTTTGAGATCTTTCATTTTTCCTCTTGATTAGTATTGTGCTAGACTGGCCTTTTATAATACAATTTTTCAAAGTTTTCCAAGCTTCATGGATTGTTTTCCCCTTCAGGAGTTTCATACATGGAATCCTTCCCAAGCACTCTCTTAATTTGTTAAAATCAAGTCTCTTAAAGTCCAAGACTCTAATTCAATTTTTTTTACTCCTTGTGCTTGCATTGTGTTTAATTCCAATATTTGCATGGTCACTAACCCTGCCCAGGATTCCTGTAATTTCAGCCCTTTCTATCATTATATCTCTGTTAGTGAAAATTAAGTGAAGTATGGCTGACCCTCTAGTTCACCTTTTCCTTCTCTACCATCAAAAGTTAGAATTGATTAAATTACCCAGTGGATTGTCTATGTTCCCCCTTCATTTGCCAGCTTCCTTGCAAAATTGACAAAGAAACTACAGACATGCAGCAGAAAACTCCTGACAATGATAAGATTAGGAAGGTTTTGCTATCAATTGTATAAAGAGCTAAGCCAACTTTTACTCAGGGCTTTTCATCAGGACCCTCTATCTCTGCAGGAATAAACATCTGAAAGTCACCTTCCTTGTTCCACTGTGATTGATTGGCCACTCACACCAGGAAAATAGAACCCAGCTGAGGCTCAGGCCATCAGATATCCTCACAGAATCCTTCAAATTTATAAATTAAAATTCTACAGAGCTAATCAGAAACCATACATACAGGAATATTTTTAAAAATGCAAGCATCCTTTTAAAATTAGTAGTGTTTAATATCAAAATATTAATGCTGCCTCCTTAGTGAATTATTACCCAAGGAGCTAGATTGGACAAATCTGTTGATCTTTTATAATGTAAGGAGGATGAGATAGTTTCCCTCCTTCTCCTGTGGATTCTTTCCCCAAAGTTTGCTGGATCCTTGTTGGGACCCCATACCTGCCATGGTTGCAACCTTGGAGCCTCCAATGTGTCTTGGACCTTCTTCCTTCTCCTCCAGGATCTGGACAAATACGCAGCCTTCAAAGAATGGGCCAAAGTCATAAAGATGATGTAAATGGAGTCACTATTTGCAATCCGGGTGCTACCCTTTTGAGTTTCCACTGGAGCTTTTTGGCTGCATCGCTTTCGGGCTTTGACAGAAAACATATGTTTTGACAAAGAACACTGAAAAGACTTCTTTTGAAACTGGTCATCTATAAAGGAATAGGGTTTAAAGACACCATATTTTGGACTCATTTTTTGCAGAAATTCAAAGCTCCAAATACTATGGATGTATTTGAGATATCCCCGATGAGACACTATATATTTTCCCAAAGTTGTGGTGATCCAGACTTTCTGTTCAATGGGTCCTGATATACTCTTAATTGTTAACTGGAAAGAACGAAATGTGCTTGAAATGATAATATAGTCTATGAAGTGAACAAAGACATTGACATGTCTCCATTTAGAGCTGGAAACCCTGAGGGGTGCTGGATGTCTAGTCATTGAGAATTGTTGTGGTATAATGACACAAATTCCATTCCTGACCAGCAAAGGAGGAAAAGTCCTCAGGAAATTCTCTCCCTCCTCTGTTTCTGGAGCAAGGAGACCAATCAAGGTCCATCTGAAATGGAGGAGCAATTGGACAATTGCTGGATACTGAAACCCTTCTTTGGGGAGCATCCGGTGGAAAAAAGGGAATTTGCTTTTATCACTCAGAGACTCTGAAGTAATTTTATCACTGATCTGGAAAAGCAATGAAGAATGTTGCATTATATTTGGGTTCAGGTCAAGTCCAAAATATAAACCTTTAATAAATCCAACTTTGTTCTGATGAATGTATTAGAATAGTTTGTAAATTATCCATTGCTTAAAGTATTAAACACAAAATATTAAAAAGACTGTATATTAAAAATGAAATACAAGAAACAAATTAAGTAAAAAGAATAATAATTAAAATAAAACTTATATTTCTTTATCCCCTCTACAGTTTACTCAGAGATTCATGTGTGCAGATATGAACAGATATCTATTGTTTCAATGAAGGGTCATGTTAGATTTATTTTTGGAAGATTATAGAATCCAGATTCAGATTTTTCTCCAATTGTACAAGAGAAAGGGAGATCACAGCTCCTCATATAATTTGTCATTTGTATAATCCAAGAGGTCTTTAGTTGAAATTTTGTCTGTTCTAACAGTTGGATCCATCATGCACCCACTACCAACCCACTCACTTTACCAGGTAGGAAAAAAATGCCACAAACCTGTGCAACTTTGTAGGTGCCTACTAATGTTGACATCTGGATGGAGATCGCCCTGTCAGCTGCATCAACAAGAGTCAAAATGTTGTCCTTCCTTCCACAGCTGTAGTTGGGAACATTGGCTTCTCCAGTAGAGAGCATGTCCAGCAAGGCATCTGAAGTGCCAAGTGTGGTCAAATAGTTCTCATGTATGTTGTAGCCAAGTGTGAGATTGTTCAGGAGCTTCCTTTTTTGGTTGACCATTTGAAAGAAGTAAATAAAGCGTTCTATTCCTTTATTTCCATAAGATCCACTAGTGTGAAAAAAGTTAATAATAACAGTATCATCTCCATAATAAAATACCCCCTTTTTTTCAATTTCCTCCACTTTATCAACACATGACCATTGAGTCTGAAGTCAATACTAATCCAAAACAAGAGACAAATGATAGTCACCCACCAACATTTAATATTTGTGACGGTTGAGAAAATGGGAAGGAGATATTCTTCCACCAGGGTTAAGAATCACAAATATTCCATTATTTATAGCTGTACTAATTTTCATTGGCCCAGTACTCAGTCTGAAAAATAATTCAATTGAGAACCATCATAAAAGGAAGGGGATATCTCATAGAGAAATGCAATTCCAAAATCAAGTCATCTTCTATTCCTATAAGGACCAGGTATTGAATATCAATGAGAAATATAAAAATATTCCAATGAGCTGGTCAGGATTAACTACAACAATCACGATTTTAAACAAAAGTATTCAAGTCATGAATTCTGGATTGGATGCGGAGAGGAAAATAACTTGGACTTCTTTTAGGTACTTTTTCTGCCCAACTTTTCATTTGTGTCTCTTCCTTCTCTATAATGAAGAGAGGTGATATGATAGCAGTGTTCCACTATCTCAGGGGCTGCCACAAAGAAGAGGAAGTCAAGCTATTCTCCAAAGCACCTGAAGGCAGGACAAGAAGCAAAGGATGGAAACTAACCAAAGAGAGAAGCAACCTAGAACTAAGGAGAAACTTCCTGACAGTTAGAACAATTAATCAGTGGAATAATCTGCCTCCAGAAGTTGTGAACAATACTAGACATTTTGAAGAAGAGACAGGACAGCCATGAAATGGTATAGGTTTTCCTGCCTGAGTAGGGTTTGGACTAGATGACCTCCAGGGTCCCTTCCAACTTATTATTATTATTATTATTATTATTATTATTATTATTATTATTATTATTATTATTATTATTATTGTTGTTGTTGTTGTTGTTGTTGTTGTTGTTGTTATTATAAAATAAGACATGGAAATCTGACTGATAAACAAAATTAGTCAGGTCCTGAAATATAGGAATAAGTAGAATAAGAAGATAAGTATGAGAGTACTAGAACTGCAGATGGAAGGAATAGAATTCCATCACACTGAATAACTTACACGCTAGACTGACTATAAGGAGGTACATCGAAAGTCAACATGGTGCGCGCTATTGTTTCTGCACTGGTGACCATACTAATGAGATGTTCTCCTCGCCTGTAGTAGCTCCATGGTCTTTTTCTATTCAGCGGTTTCAAATTCAGTGAGCACTTCATTCTAAGCTTCCCAGAGACTGGCAATATCAGAAGCAGAAGCAGGAGGTCCATAGTTCATGAAGCTGAATCAATCCCCTGTTTCCAAAGAAGAGTTAGATTAATTCAAAGCACTCTCAGAGAATGGAATATCTAGTGGCTTTCACCATTCAGACAGAAACAAACTGATCTTCATCTGGAAAGGAGAGGAGGGTACATTCAACACCACAGCCCCTGCCCAAGTCTTAAATCTTGTGCAAAACATTCAGCATGAGTAGAGGCTTTTATCTTTTTTTTTTTTGATGCAAGATCTTTTCCATGTTGCTTCTGTCTAATGTTTACATCAAAGGCAGTCACTGCAAAAATAGCAGTAAACATCTCAAAGTCTGGGATCATGGTCATTACCATAACAATAATTTGTCCTCTGGGGCTTCTGAACTTTTTCCAGGGCTCCATGTACAGAGGGGCAGCTAAAAAAAAAAGGATATTTTGTGAAATGTCACAGATACACCCCTGGGGACACTCTTCTATACTGGTTGCCATCCTTTCTGTGAGGACATGTCCAAAAAGTAATGCTGGAAGAAGATACTCTAATACCCAGGGAGTTGGCTTCTACTGTCCCCCATTGTGGTGTACTGTCTCCAGAAACTGCTGGGGAAGGTCACCCAGAGCTATGGAGCTTGGTTCCAGTCTAGGATGTGGACACTTAACTCTAGTGCTCTCTGTCCTCTTAACACACCAAGGAATTGCCCTTGAACCCTGCCTAATGTTAAGAATGTTCTTTTCTATGAGACCTCTCTATATATTAACCCTAAAATAGAGCTGGTTTTAAAATTCCTTCAGCCTGAAGTGAAATTTTTATTTTCCTTCTCTTCTAGATATAAAATGTTTTGGATGAGAGCTGACTAAGAGGCAGGAAATAGACACTCTTAGACTGTATTGTTGGGTAAATAGGGAGAAATTTATAAAAAGGATGGATTTTTTCCCCCTTTGACTATCCCACTTTTGTCTTTCTATTGTGATCCTTTATATTTTGAAGTTTCTTAGTTTATTAAATAAAAAAAAATAGATGAGAGGTCTGTACCTGAAAGGGTGGCTGTGTGCCAGGACAAGAAGCAATGGATGGAAACTAATCAAGGAGAGAACTACCCTAGAACTAAAGAGAAATTTCCTGACAGTTAGAACAATTAATCACTGGAATGGCTTGCCTTCAGAGGTTGTGGGAACTCCATCACTGGAGGTTTTTAAGAAGAGATTGGACAGCCATTTGTCCAAAATGGTATAGGGTTTCCTACCTGAGCAGGGGATTGGACTAGATGACCTCCAACGTTCCTTCCAACTCTCTCTCTCTCTCTCTCTCTCTCTCTCTCTCTCTCTCTCTCTCTCTCTCTCTCTCTCTCTCTCTCTCTCTCTCTCTCTCTCTCTCTCTCTCTCTCTCTCACACACACACACACACACACACACACACACACACACACAGAAACACAAATGTTTTCATTTGCAACCATCAAAAGTTCCCCTTTCCCCGGAAAAAATGGATAGAGTATATACAAGGGAAATACCAATTCAAGAAATTGTATTTACTACATAGTTAAATTTTTATATTTTGGAACAAAAATATAGTTAAATTATTATTAGGGTTTATTAGGATTTATATAATAGTTTTGTTTAGTTTAGTGGGTTTTCTTGTGTTTTACCCTGTATTCACTTTGGGAAGTCGGGTGGGTGGATGGGTAGGGGGGGTGTATTGCTGTACTCAACTGCAATATTGGTAATATATAAGAACGATATATTTAATAGATATAAGAGGGGATCCTCGGGCAGTACCTCTGGACCACATCTGGAGGGGGTAGATTGAGGAGTGAAGGTGGAGGGAAGAAGGTAGGTAGGAGAGGAGGGAGGAGAGTGAAGGAGGGAGAGAGAGGGTGGGAGGATGGTAGTAGGCAGGGAGGAAGAAAGAGGGGGATGTGGTGAAGGGGGTGCTGCCGAGCAACACCCACAGTTATATTAAGTATTTTAAAAGAATATATGCTTTGTTTTTTTATGGGAGAAAGTTGTAAAAGATTGTATTAGTTGAGTGGTTTTCCACTTATTTATTTTTCTTGTTTGTGACTATAAAATTAATAAAACTTTTTTTTTAAAAAAAGTTCCCCGTTCTGATCAATTTATTATAATTATCAAAAATCTCTGCAATTTTTTTTCCTGTAAATAAGTTTATCATCCATAGAATCCTTCCTAAATTCTCTCTAAGCTGGATAGAAGCAGCTCTTTTAAAATGTCAGATTCATTATGTTCTATTATTTGTGTTTGCTCATCCCAATAGGGTGAAAGACAGACATGGATAACTCTGAGCAGGCTTGGGCTGCTTAAAAACATTATAGATTAGGGTTTCCTGCTTGAGCAGGGGGCTGGACTAGAAGACCTCCAAGGTCCCTTCCAATTTTGTTATTATCCTATTCTATTGTCAAATAAGTTCCCACTATGCTATCTTTTCAATGGGACCAACACCAGATCCAAGATCCAAGTCAGACTGCACTAGGGTCGGAAGGGACTACCTGATTATTTGTGTGGGGTCCTGCACTTGATTTCACAAAAAGTGGGATATTGAACACTAGAACATACCAGAGAATAGAGGAATTTCCCCTCCTTTAAATAAAGAGTATTTCCTGTCAATGAATAGATGTAACAACCAACAACGTGCATTTCTTTTTGTTTTCTTTTTTGGAAACTAAGAACAAATATGTTACATACAGTAGTGGCCAAAATTGTGGAAATCTTTTGGGAAAAGTGTATTTTTGAGGTTTGACGGCTAATAACACCACTTTATTTGGAGCAGTACCATAAAATTATATATCAATGGAAAGGTTATTTAATCAAGAATGTAATGCAACATAGTTTGTTCAATTATCTGTATTCTATTAAAGGTTATAGCCAAATAAGCAGAAAAAGGAAGCACAACTTGCTTAGGTTGATGTTAGGTAGCGTTCTTTCCTCTGATTGTAGCCAATGAGCATGAGTGTTTAGAGAGCCAATCAGGTGTCATCTTGTTTTGGCAATGAGCCAGTCAGATCACAGTAGGATTCAGTTATTGATGTTACATATTGAAGCTGAGAGAGGACATTTTTCAGTGTGTTATGTAATCGCTATCAAGTTGGTTGCGGTTTTTTTTTTGTTCTTTCATTTAGTGAGCTTGTAAAATGTAATAAAATTAAAGTAATGGTGCAAAGAGTTGACTGGTCACCCAGAAAGCAATGTAAAATAGTATTATTAAGTGAACAAGGCTACAGTTATAAAGAAATTAGAAGAAAAATTGGTGGAAACTTAACGAAAGGTGGCATTTCTAAGTTTTTGAAGAGGTATAAGGACACTCAGTCACTACAAAACCACACTAGTAAAGGGAGGAAAAGGTGCACAACATCAAGTGATGATAGAAGAATTAAGAGACTGTGTCCACGTGACAGAAGAAAACCATCTAGGTGTATACAAGATAAAATGGTGCAATGCAATGTGAAGTTCAGTGCAAGGACTGTTTGGCACAGACTGCAGGAATTTGGACTAAAATCTAGAATTCCATGAAAAAAGCCACTTTTATCTAGTGTCTAGTTGATTGAAACTGTGGGCGGAGAGCTTTGATGTGATTCACACGGGGGAAGAGGGATAATTTGGTGTAGTGGTTAAAACATCAGCCCTGCTTAAAGCACAAATCTAGCTAGGCGACCTTGGACCAGCCATTCTCTCTCTGTCCTAGGAAGGAGGCAATGGCAAATCACCTCTGATAAAACTTTGCCAAGAAAACTGCCTGAACTAGTCCAGATATCAGAGTCCAAACTGACTCCAAGGCACACACACACACAGACACACACACATAGCAAGGAAAGAAAGTGAATCTTTCTATTAAAGTGATGTTAGTCTGAGAGGGATGTGAAGCCGGCTATTCCAAGAGAAGGAAGGTTTCCAACATTGGAGTCCTCAGCTTTTGAGTGACCTCATCCTGGGGACCTGATGGTCAAATTGTCAGGGCATCTGGCCTCAGGTTGTTGCTGGTCAAAGGATTAATACAGATTCAATACTCCAAAAGGACTGGAAACTTGAATATGTTTTCTGTCTACAGTGGCTAGGGAAATATTTTAATTTCACAAAAGGACAGCTAACATTTTTTTTCAAAAAGTAATTGTAAATTATAAATGCTTTCAGCTAATGCCAAAATTTATCTTAATACTTAAAATGTTTTCTATTTCAGCTCTCAATGTAGAATAGAGCTGAAAGGGACCTTGGAGATTTTCTAGTCCAGCCCCCCTGCTTAAGCAGGAGAATCTAGGCCATTTCAGATAAGTGACTGTCTAGCCTCTTCTTAAAAATCTCCAGTGATGGAGCACTCACGATTTCTGAAGGCAAGTTGTTCCACTGGTTAATTATCCTCACTGTTAGGAAGTTTCTCCTTAATTCCAGGTTGCTTCTCTCTTTTGGTCAGTTTCCAGCCTTGGTTTCTCATCCTGCCCTCTGGTGCTTTGGAGAATAATTTGACCCCTTCTTCTTTGTGCCAGCCCCTCAAATATTGGAATACTGTTATCAACGTGAGCAATGCCCACTTTGAAGTCAAAGGCCCTGCCTGGCTTCTCCCCAACAGGAGCCTTTCCTGGAAACCAAACAGAAGACAAACCAAAGCTTAACAAACCCCCACTGGCTGCTTCCCCCTAAATGCAACAGCGATATCCATAAACCAGGTTAGTCTCTTCCCAGAATGGTGTATGTGTGTGAAGGGCTCCCCCAGATCCCCTTCCTGGCCATCCTGGGCCTTTTCTATGGGCAATGTGATGGGTCTGGACTTTGCTTTTCCCCCTCAGTGCCCTATATATGAAAATAAATGGCAGTGGAACATGGGTCAACTTCCCTCCCTTTCTTCCTTACATTGAGTGAAAGGCATCCTTTATTTTTCTCATTTCCCTCTATCTCTCTCTCATCCTCTGTGCATGGATACGATTTTTTTTTAATTATGCAGAGTCCTGATGAGTAATTTTTGACTGAGCTTGATTTTGTTTGCAATCACCACCCCTTGTAAAAGCTGTCTAGAGTGTTTGTCAATTTCCCTGTGCACAGGAGGACCGCTAAGTTTTATTGTTTCCATTGCTCCATATATTTAACCATACCTGGTCCACACCAGTGTTTCATAAACCAGCAGGAGTCCTTGTGGAGCCTTCTGAAAGACTCTGCTTTTGAAATTTTCCCTTTTGCCTTCCTCCCAGAGATTCTGACATTCCCCCTTCAGATTACTTATCTGTATGATCTCTGTCTATGTCTGGAACTCAAGGGGATTCCTGACCAGTTTTCCCTTTTCCTTTCCTCCATTGATCATTGTTGTTGTTGGACTCAGGTCTCAGGCTTTTTCTCTTCTGACCAAGCTCGAATGAACAATATGTGATAGACTAGAAACAGTAGATAGAACATATATAAGAGAAACACCAATCAAATAAAATGTATCAGGCATATAGTTGAGGCTTGACGTGAGGAGTGAGGAATGTTTACTAAACCAGATGTTTACAGAGATTAATCCTTAGTGTTGTATTGCAGGTTATATGATGATTGCTTTTTAATACGATCTTATGTTTTTTTTAAATTCTTTTATTGAAACAATCAACATCAAACATAAGATCGTATTAGAAAGCAATCATCATATAACCTGCAATACAACACTAAGGATTAGTCTTTGTGAACGTCTGGTTTAGTAAACATTCCTCTTATATATGTTCTAACTACTGTTTCTAGTCTATCACATATTGTTCATTCGAGCTTCAGAAGTAAATTCGTCTCAATAGTAGTGCAATCTTTTATGATCCCTAGCAAAAGATCCTGAGGTAGAAATTCAGTAACCTGAGGTAGAAATTCAGTACGCTTTTCCAATATTAAATCAATCAACATTAAACATAGGATCATATTAAGAAGCTGTCCTCATAAAACCTGAAAATACAGCATGAGGTATTAGTCTTTGTAAATGTCTGGTTTGGTAAACATTCTTTGCTCCTCACGTCAAGCCTCAACTATACACCTGATACATTTTATTTGTATCTAGTCTATCACAGTTAACTTTGTCTCAGTAATAGTGCAGTCATTTATAATCCCTAACAAAAGATCCTGAGGTAGAAATTCAATAACCTGAGGTAGAAGTTCAATCCGCTTTTTCAATATTAAAGCAAACAACATTAAGCATAAGATCATATTAAGAAGCAATCTTCATAGAACATAAACTACAACATTAGGTATCAGTCTTTGTAAACGTCTGATTTGGTAAACATTCTTCACTCTTCACGTCGCACCTCAACTATACGCCAGATACATTTTATTAGATTGGTGTTTCTCTTGCATATAGTCTATCCACTGTTTCCAGTCAGTCAAATATTGTTCATTTGAGCGATCTTTCAAATATGCCGATATTTTCGCCATTTCCGCCAAGTTTATTACTTTCAAAGTCCATTCTTCTATAGGTGGTATTTCTGGATTCTTCCAGTATTGTCCCACCAATAATCTGGCTGCTGTGATCAAGTTCAGAAATAAGTTCGTCTCTGAGGTAGTGCAATCTTTTATGATCCCTAACAAAAAAAACCTGAGGTAGAAATTCAATACGCTTTTTGAAAATGGTTTGGAGTGTCCACCATATCTTCCTCCAGAAGGCTTTGATTTTTCTGCATGTCCACCATACGTGAAAGTATGTAGCCTCCCCATCACCACACCTCCAGCATTTTGGCTGGGTGTCTGGGTAGATTTATGATAGTTTTTTCGGGTCTAGATGCCATCTATAGAACATCTTGTAGAAGTTTTCCCTTAGCTGTTGCGCTTTCATAAATTCTACATTTTTCACCCAGATTTCCTCCTACGTTTCCATCGCGATCGGATGCCCAAAGTCTTGTTCCCACTTAACTATACAGTTCTTGACTAGCACCGTTTCAGAGTCAATTTCTATCAGTACACTGTACACTCGTTTGATATGCATGATCCCCTGCTCTCTAATCTGTTCAATTAAATTCTCATCAGTCCGGGATAAACCCTTCTTGTTGTCTTTATGCCACCTTGACTGCAGTTGTAGGTACGATAGCCAGGTACCTCCTATTCCTTCGTCTGCTAGCGTTGTTTGGGGCTTCAAGGAGAACCCATTTTCTCCTTCCAGTACAAGTTTACTGTATGGCACCACTTCCTGCCCTTGGGATATGTTTACATCCCCTATTGCATGTCCGGGGATCGTCCAGATGGGGATCTTATCGTGTAGAAGGTATTTATATTTCCTCCAGACCCACAACAATGGGATTCATAGTGGGTTCTCCTTGAAGTTCCTGTCTGCCTTTTTGTCGTACACCAAATATGCATGCCAGCCGAATAGTAGACCATGCCTTTCAACATTCAGTATTCTATCATTCGTCATATTGATCCAGTCACTCAACGCCACCAACGTCGCTGCATAGTAGTATAGCTTTAGATTAGGCATTTTTAGTCCCCCTCTCTTCCTCGTGTCCTGGATGATTTTTAGTTTCACCCTCGGTCTCTTGCCATCCCAAATAAATCTGTTGATGCCCTTCTGCCAGTTGTCCAAGTCCACATCCTTTTTGAGTATGGGTAGCATGCACTCCTAAGTATTTAACTTTCTTGACTATTTCACAACCCGTTATTCTTTCCAAGTCCTGTTTTGCTTTGTTGTCTAGATTTTTAACTAGCATCTTCGTTTTTGATATATTTACTTTGAAGCCTGACACCCTACCATAGTCTTCCATTATCTCCATCAATCTCCTTGCTGACTGTACTGGTTGCGACACTGTCACCAGCAAGTCGTCTGCAAAGGCACATAGTCTGTAATCTTGTTGTCTAATCTGTATGCCCTTTATGTCCTCTGCCGCTCTTATCTTGTTCAGTAGAATCTCCACCGTTAGGACAAATAGCAAGGGTGACAGCGGGCAGCCCTGTCTCGTGCCTCTTTCTATGTTGAATGGGTCCATTAGGTCTCCATTAACGATGATCTGGCCTGTTTGTTTCTGGTAAATTGCCAGTATGGAGTTGAGAAACTGTGCTCCCATTTTCATCTTCCGGACCAAGTTCGTCAGAAACGGCCAATTCAGTCTGTCGAAGGCTTTTTCTGCATCCACAAACATAAGAGTGGCAGGTACCTGGTTGTGCCTTTCCAAGTACTCTATTAGGTTCAGCAGCTGTCTCACGTTGGTTTTCTGGCGCCCTTGTATGAATCCCCTTTGGTCCGGGTGTATTGTTTTTTGTAATACAGTCATTAATCTATTGGCCAAAATTTTTGTGAAGATTTTGTAGTCTGTGTTTAGTAGTGAGATGGGTCTGTAGTTTGCAGGTTGTGCATTATCTTTCCCCTCCTTGGGGATTAACGAGATGTAGGCTGTTTTCCAGGACGGTGGGCCTCCTTCTTGTATGTTGGTAAATAGCTTTCTGAGGGGTTCTAACATCTCCTCCTGGAGATGCTTGTAGTAGGTCGCTGTTATCCCATCCGTCCCGGGCGATTTTCCTTTTTTCAGTTGTTTGATCACTGAGTGTATTTCCTCCTTTGTGATTAGGGCATTCAGGGCATCTCTTTGTGCATCGGTGATTGCCAGTATCTTTTCGTTTTGTAGAAACTTATCTATCTCTTTGTCTTGTGTCTTCTCCTCGGCGTATAGTTTTGAGTAGAACTCTGTAAAGGCTTTCTTGATGGTTTCTTGTCGAAATTCTTCCTTGCCTTTGTACTCTATCTTTTCAATTATGCGGGATTTCTGCTTCTTTCTTATGATATAAGCCAGCCATCAACCCGGTTTGTTGGCATTGCAGAATGTCTTATGTTTTGCATATTGTATATTCCTTGCAACTTGGTCTGCCATCAACATGTCAAATTGCTTTCTTAGAATCTTGATTCCTTCCTTGGTGACTTTGTCCTCTGGTCGTTTTATTAATAGCCGCTCCTTCTTACTTATCTCGTCTTCTAACTCTTTTCTTTTTTGTTCTTGTTTGCGATGGTGCCTGCTATTCATGTCCATAAGAATCCCGCGCATATACGCCTTGCTGGTGTCCTAAATCATTTCTATAGGTGTTTCATTGTTCATATTTATGTTGAAGAATTCCTTCATAGCATTTTTGCATTCAGCCACCTTTTCTTCATGTCGAAACAGGTTTTCATTAATTCTCCAGGATCTCCTCTGTTTCAAGCCATGTCTTAATTCCATCTTCACAGGGTTGTGATCTGTTAGTACTTTGGGTAGGATTTTCACCACGTTTAAACAAACTAGCAAGTCGCTAGATGTTAATATAAAGTCAATTCTGGAGAATGATTAATGTCTGTCGGAGAAAAAAGTGAATTCTTGTTCTTTGCCGTGCCTTTCCCTCCATACGTCTGTTGTTTTAATAAAAGAATTTTTTACAAAAAAAAAAGAGAAACATTTTTTTTGATTATCTCTTTCAATTTCACAGAGTTCTTTTTTTTCCCCCACAAGTGAAAGCAGTAAATCCACTCTCAGCCTTGGGCCACAGTCGATTTATTTATTTATTTGGGAAACACTCATTCACCAATCACAATCTGCCTGAGCACTCTTATACACTTCCTTTCTTGCTTAGGATCATCTTAGGAAACTTCATTCATTAAGAAAATAGGAAAAGGGGGATTTGAACAGAACCTCAGGGTTAGTCTCCATTTGACATAGGAAAGTTATACTCACCCCGTCCAAGCCAAATTCCCCCTTGCTTTCTGTGCACCTCCAATTGCTCAGTTAAGCTCAGATCAGGGCCAGGAATGGCTGAGAACTGGAATGATTTACATATTTCAGGAAAAGAGGACAAAATGATAATTGTATATATACATTTTTAATAGATAGATGCTGTATGCATGAATATTCATAATTAGGCAATTTCGGGTTACTTCCTTTCCCATTTTCTGTTACTATTCTCAAGAAAACAATTGTTGCCTTAATAAAAGGAAAACTTTCAGTTGCATTGCCATACCAGTTTTGATGAAAAGTATTAAACAAGGTAATATAGGTTGTATCCTGCAATAATTCTATATTTCTATCTTGTTAACACTTCTCTCACTTCTCCAAAAATTTGATTTCCTCACAATACAATCTTCCAGCTGCCCTTTAATAATTTCAACTGAAATTGTTGGTCCAGTCATCTATGGAGAACAGTTCAGCCCATTTTCTAGATTATGGTTAAGGTTAGGGTTAGGGTTACGGTTAGGGTTAGGATTAGGCTGAGAATTGAAATCCATTGCCTCACATTTCATCATTTCTTCTGGTTGTAAGGTACTCCTTTGTATTCAGGTCTGGCCTCAGAATGATAATTTAGCATTTGAGGATGAAGATGCAGCCTGGCAGAGCAGCATTGGAGGTTAAGCTGGAAAAGACCTGCACAGCCACCATGTGTTTTCCTTTAGTTTTCAGGTAGATGGGCACAAAACTCACCCAGACACTGCAGAAGACCAACATGCTAAAGGTGATCAGCTTGGCTTCATTGAAGGCTCCAGCGAGATTCCTGGCCAGGAAAGCCATCAAGAAGCAGATGGCAGCCAGGAAGCCCAGGTAGCTGAGAGTGATGTAGAACGTGACAACAGAGCCTTTGTTGCATTGCAGGATAATCACTCCAAGCTGAGAGTGTGGGTCAGAGTCAGGGAATAGGGGAGAAACTCCCAACCAGATGCAACAGATGATAATTTGGACAGCAGAACAAGAAAGGATGATGGAATTGGCCAAGCTCTTCCCCAACCATCTCTTCACTAGGTTTCCTGGTTTTGTGGTCAGGAAAGACAGCACCACTGTGATTGTTTTGGCCAAGAGAGAGAAATGATGCTGAAAACCAATTGTCGAAGAAGGCAGGTGGTTTTCCTTGGCTGACCAATGAAAACAAAAGGAGACAAGAAGGAAACCTGGAGGGAGACCAGGAGGATGTAAGAGAGGTCCAGGTTGTTGGCTTTGACAATGGGAGTTTCTCAGTATTTAAGGAATATCATTAAATTAAGGCCTGTGGATAGAAACAAGAGCAGGGCAAAGGAAATCAGGATGATGCCCAGATATTCTTCATGGGACAGGAAGGATATAACTTTAGCGATACATTGGATTCGGTCCTCATGCAGATATTTATCATCTGAACATTTGATGCAATTTCCGCCTATAGAAAAACAAAAACCAATATCCCTTTAATATTCTATCCTTTTACCTTTTTAACTATACCATCCTGGGAAAACAATTGATACCAAGACAATTTCCCAAGATGTATTTCTTAACATTCCAATATGAAGACGATAACAAGAAGATCATTTCCTTAAAACAAAAATAGTTATATTTGTGTTTTGATATGCATTTGGGAGACTATTAGGACCTGAAGAATTCCCTGTGTAATAAGCGGAACCTTCATATGACCCTAAAATATTGGAAGTAAATGATGAATTAGTTATTCTTTCCAAGTAAGCATTCAGTGTTCCCCTACCTGGCACTTAGTATACTAGACTCGTAGGATGTCTATCTTGTAAAATCTAGTTTAATGGAAGAGAAAGCTAGTCTGGCAAATAATTGGGAGTGGCTACTGGCAGCAGTGGTAATAATGAGGTGCACACGTAATTGTCCACACCACCTCATTGTGGACCTTTGACAGCTTCCCTGTGAGGCTCAAGTGGAGGCTCATGTAGACTGCATTGCAATAATCTTTTCCGAAAGTGGGCTTAAGATAATTCCTCAAGTTTTATAGAATCCAGGTTTTCCTAGAGTTTCCTAAACATAGAAGGACACATCAAAACTGAAAAGCAGAAGAGATATTTTCTCTGGTATAGTAAAGCTTGCCCAATCTGCCACACACCCCTATCTCTATCCAACTCCTCCTTCAAGGTCTTTTTGATATATTTGTTGTTAGATAAGAAAGTAAACAATTGATCTTTAATACATCTTTTAACTTGCACTTTCATGAAAATGCTCTGGTTGAATCCACTTGCACAAAGCCTGCCCTTTTCTGTGATGGCACTCACCTTCCTGGGTGGAGATGGTCTCCTCTGGACAAGGAATACAGTCACAGCAGCAAACTGGCTCTCCTTCTTGCTTCCACTTGAGAAATCCAGGATCACAATTTTCCACGCATTTGGACTGAGGCAGAAAAAAAAGAGGAAAGCCCTCCCCCAAAAATGGAGTCAAGTATTATTATTATTTTAAAAAAAGTTTTATTAGTTTTATAATTATAAACAAAAAATCAAATTGAATACAACTCAACTTAATACAATCTTTTTCAACTTTCTCCAACACAAAACAAAACATAAAAACTTACATAGGATATTTAAAATAGCTATGGGTGTTGCTCGGCAGCACCCCCTCCACCACATCCCCCTCTTTCTCCTATCACCTACTTCCCTCCCCCTCCCGTCTCTCCCTCCATCACTCTCCACCCTCCTCTCCTACAACCTTCCAACTTCCTTCACTCCTTACTTTCCATCCCCTCCAGATGTGGTCCAGAGGTACTGCCCGAGCAACCCCTCTTATATCTATAAATACATCATTCTTATATGCCAATATTGCAGTTGAGTACATTATTACACCCCCCCAACCCACCCAACCCCGACTTCCCAAAGTGAATACAGGGTAAAGCACAAGAAAACCCACTAAACTAAACAGAATTATTATGTAAATCCTAATAAAAAATTAACTATATGCTAAGTACAATTTCTTAGATTGATATTTCCCTTGTATGTACTCTATCCATTTTTTCCAGTCCAACATATATTTTTCATTTGAATGATCCTTCAAATATGCGGATATTTTAGCCATTTCTGCCAAATTTATAACTTTCAAAGTCCATTCTTCAATAGATGGTAGTTCTGGCTTCTTCCAGTATTGTCCCACCAACAGTCTTGCTGCTGTAATCAAGTTCAGAATTAAGTTCGTCTCTATGGTGGTGCAGTCTTTTATAATACCTAACAAAAACAACTGTGGTGAAAATTCAATACGTTTTTTCAAAGTATTTTGAAGTATCCACCATATTTTTATCCAAAAGGCCTTGATTTTTCTACAAGTCCACCATACATGAAAATAAGTAGCATCCATACATTCACATCTCCAGCACTTAGGTTGTAAATTAGGGTACATATATGATAATTCTTTCGGATCCAAATGCCATCTATAAAACATTTTGTAAAAATTTTCTCTTAAATGTTGCCCTTATGTAAATCTTACATTTTTCACCCAGATCCTCTCCCAAGTTTCCATCATGATTGGTTGTCCAAAATTTTGTCCCCACTTTATCATACAGTCCTTAACTAATTCAGTTTCAGAGTCAATTTCTATCAATACGTTATACAATCTTTTAATATGCATAGACCTTTGGTCTCTAACTTGTTTAATTAAATTTGCATCTGTTTGAGATAAACCCATCTTCAAGTCTTTTTTCCATCTAGTCTGCAATTGTAGATATGGAAACCAAGTATAGACTATTCCTTCCTCACTTAACATGTTCAAGGACTTCAATAATAACAAATTCCCTTCTTTAATTAGGAGTTTCTCATAGGAGTTTCTCATCTTGAACTTGTACTCTATTTATATTCTCTATTGCATGTCTGGGGACCGTCCAAACAGGAATCTTTTCATTTAATATATACTGGTACTTTTTCCAAACACGCAGCAGAGCACTTCTCAATAGGTGCTCTTTGAAACTCCTGTCCACCTTTTTATCATAAACTAAATATGCATGCCAACCATATAGTAAACCATACCCTTCAATATTCAATATTCAATATTCAATATTCCATCACTTATCGCTACTAAAACAACAGTGTGGTAATATAACTTAAAATTGGGCATTTTCAAACCACCTCTTTCCCTTGTATCCTGAATAATTTTTAATTTGACCCTTGGTTTCTTGCCATTCCAAATAAATCTATTAATACCCTTCTGCCACTCCTTCAAATTCTCACCCTTTTTAAGTATAGGTAACATTTGGAAAAGAAATAAAAATTTTGGCAATACATTCATTTTAACTGCCGCTATCCTACCCAGCATAGATATGTTGTGAGTGTCCCTAGACCAGCTTGGGAAGTGTCAGAGGATGAGGATGAGCAACCAGGCCCCTCTGGGTGTTTTCCCCTCCCGGCAGCCGAGGAAGAGCAGCCAGGCCCCTCTGGGTATTTTCCCCTCCCGGCAGCTGAGCCAGACAGGGAGGAGATTTACAGGCAGTCTGGATCAGATTCACAAAGTGAGGGGTCAGATTTGGATCAAGAAGATAGATGGCTTGATCCGAGATTCCGAAGGTTTGATAAGCGACGGTGTCAGTTAAGTGGAAAAAGGAAGTAATGAGGGGAAGTGACGTATCGGACACTATATTAGAAGGGGACAGAGAGACTACGCCTTTGTCACGAGCAACGTTAATCAAGGAGTAGCCTGATATCTGGAGCAGTGCGTTTGAATTCAGTCTTCTGATGTTTTGGAAATCTACGGAAGAATAATGAGGTATTGGACAATGTGATAAAGAAAGAGTGAGTTAATTGGGAAGGTGTGGGAAGAGCCTGTTTTAATCTAAATGTAAATAACGGAGACTTGGCAGTTCCTGCCAGCAACATGCCAGCAGCGTGCTTTGAAGTGAATTCTTTTGAAATGTGTTAAATAAACCTCTTAAAGACATATTTATGTGGATTTTAATGAGCTGAGAGGGGCCAGACAGAACAGATTGCTCGTGACCCAAAAGCAGAAAAGACGGAAAATTAGTCCGAGCTTTCAGTGACGTCATGGAGCAGCTGCTCGCAGATAATCCGGCTTTGCATCAATTAGTTCTAGCTCTCCAGCAACAAATTGGCGATTTGCAACAGCAGATTCAGCAAGGTGCAGGAGTCCCAGCCCCAGCTCCACCCCCACCCAGACAAAGCAGATGTTATTTAGCCTTGCCTGATAAATTTACTGGAGAGCGTAGTAAATTTCCAGCGTTTTTAAACCAATGCAGAACATTCATTGCCTCAACTCCAGCAGATTTCCAGCTTGATGAAACTAAAGTGGCTTTCATTTTAAGTTTACTCTCTGGTCCAGCTGCTGATTGGTCGTCTCCTCTGATAGAAGGACCAGATCCTGTTCTGCGCAATTATGCAGGATTCTGCCAGCTGATGGAAAGAGAATTTGCTGACCCCCTTCGTAGACAAACTGCCACCAGGCGGATACGAGAGCTACGTCAAGGATCACGCTGCGTAGCGGAATATATATCAGATTTTCGTTGCCTAGCTCAAGAAATTAATTGGAATGATGAGGCTCTCATGGAAATTTTTCAAGATGGGCTGTCTTCCCAGATCTTGAATGGATTGAGACATACTGTAATACCCGCGACCCTGGATGCATTATACCAACATTGTTTGGCTATTGAGGCGCAAACGCAAGCCACGGATGCCCGCCTGGTCAAACAGATGGTTCCAGTCACCGGAAGTACCAAGCCAGTTCCTGCACCACGCAGAGGATTCCAGACCCTACCTATCACTCCACCTATCCCGGCACCCAGACGTATTTTCCAACCATTGCCGGCTTACACTGAGAGGCGTCCTGTACCCATGGCCAGAGATGAGCCCATGGATCTTGGTGCAGCCAGATCTCGCTTGACCGAGACTGAGAAGGCAAGACGGAGAGCTGAGGGATTGTGCCTGTACTGTGGAGAGATGGGTCACTACGTCATGGCCTGCCCCCAGAAACGACGTGGTACGACAGGTCCTACTCCTGTTCCAGCTCGGCCTCCCACTCAGCAGTTTCAAGCCACCTTGCCGGGAAACGGCCAGAGCCCGGCCTAATGGAAACGTTGGGTCGGGCAGGCGCCAAACCCAGTCCCAGTTCCGCAGACGAAGACCCCGGTCCTCCGAGACATCTGATCCTAGCAACCAATATACTTCTGGGAAATCATGCACAGGGCATTCCGGCACACGCCTTGTTGGATTCCGGAGCCACCACTAATTTCATGGATGAAGCTTTCGCTTGTCAGCATGCCATACCTTTGTGCTCTGTGAAGCCACCTATGTTGGTTGAGACAATCGATGGTCGTGAGTTGTTGTCTGGACCGATCAAGTTCATGACCCAGCCCATACGCCTGGTCATAGGACAACATGAAGAAGCCATCCAATTATATATAACCAAGGGACTTCATTTCCCCGTAGTTCTCGGCCTAGCCTGGTTGAGAACCCATGATCCTTTTGTGGTGTGGTCCCAGAACTTTGTTTCATTTCCCAGTTTGCAATGCGTAGACCATGTACGCCAAGTTTGCGCAGCCCAGCTACCATCCCACCCTGACATCACCTTGCCGGCCGACCTAGCGGACTTTGCAGATATATTCAGTGAGAAAGAGGCAGACCAATTGCCTCCGCATAGACCATATGACTGTGCCATTGATTTGCTGCCAAATGCCAAGCTTCCAAGGGGACGCCTTTACTCCATGTCAGAACCCGAGTTGGCCGCATTAAAAGACTTTGTGGACAAAAACCTGGCCAGGGGTTTCATTCGTCCCTCTTCCTCGCCTTTGTCAGCTCCTGTGTTATTCGTGAAGAAGAAAACCGGAGATTTACGCCTATGCTGTGACTATCGCAAGCTCAATGCCATCACGGTGCGCAACCGGTACCCTCTGCCTTTGATTCCTGATCTCATGGACCGTCTCCGATCAGCAACCATCTTCACCAAGATAGATCTACGGGGTGCTTACAACCTGGTTCGCATCCGAGAGGGGGACAAGTGGAAAACCGCGTTTGGGACCAGGTATGGTCATTTTGAATATACCGTCATGCCCTTTGGACTCACCAATGCTCCGGCCGTCTTTCAACATTTCATGAATGACATCTTTCGGGATTTATTAGATCAATTTGTGGTGGTTTACCTCGATGACATCCTGATTTACTCCCCGTCACGAGCAACTCATCTCCAGCATCTCCAGCAAGTTCTGCAACGCTTGAGAGAGCATCACCTTTACGCCAAGTTAGAGAAATGTCAATTCTATCAAACCACCATTGAATTTCTGGGACATGTGATTTCTCCACAAGGCATTGCCATGGATCCTGGCAAGGTTGAGGCCTTGCAAACCTGGCAACCACCGTGTAAAGCAAAAGATGTCCAAAGACTTTTGGGATTTGCGAACTATTACAGGATATTCATTCTGAGATTTTCTGCCTTGACTGCGCCCCTTACTAGACTGTTACGGAAAGGCATTAAGTTCCGGTGGGGCGATGCCGAGCAACAGGCGTTTCAGACCCTCAAAAAGGCGTTTGTTCAGGAACCCATTCTCAAGTATCCAGATCCTTGTCATCCCTTTGTAGTAGAGGCCGATGCCTCAGATGTTGCTGTAGGGGCCGTGCTTCTTCAAACACGCCAAGATGGCGGCCCCCTATTCCCGTGTGCTTATTACTCCAGGAAACTGAGTCCCTCCGAACGCCATTATACCATTTGGGAAAAAGAGCTATTAGCCATCAAGACTGCTTTTGAGACCTGGAGACACCACCTGGAAGGAGCCCGCTACCAAGTTGAAGTTCGGACTGACCATAAAAACTTGGAATTTTTGCAATCTGCCAGGAAATTGAATCAACGTCAGATCCGTTGGTCTCTGTTCTTCGCTCGATTCAACTTCAAAGTCACCTACATTCCGAAAGGGTACAACAAAAGAGCAGATGCCTTGTCCCGTAAACCTGAGTATCTACAGATCAAGGACTCCTTGCCGCTTCGAACCATTCTGCCTATCGAATCGATCGCAGCCGTGCGCGATCCGGTAGATCTACGACGACAGATTCGGGAAGCGCAACAACTAGATGACTTTGCGGCACAGAAGAGGCAAGAGGTGGGTCCCGACTCACCTTGGACCTTGTCCGAGGGTCTGTTACGCTTCCGCAACCTGTTATATGTTCCAGCAGGCCCACTCCGTGGTCTCATCCTGAATCAATGCCATGATAACCCTGCGGCAGGTCATTTTGGGTTCTTTAAGACTCTCCACTTAGTGTCTCGGACTTTTTGGTGGCCCAGACTTCGCCATGATGTTCAGTCTTATGTGAATTCCTGTGTACGGTGCCGTCAGGCAAAACATGCCACAGGAGCCCCTCCGGGATTATTACAGCCTTTACCCACGCCGGAGAGACCCTGGGGGGCTATTTCCATGGACTTCTTGACTTGTCTACCTGTTTCTGCCGGCTACACCATTGTCTTTGTAGTGGTGGACATGCTGACCAAGATGGCACATTTCATTCCTTGCCGAAGAATACCGACAGCCAAGGTCACTGCTCAGCTGTTCATTCAACATATCTTCCGGCTACACGGTCTGCCTGACAAAATAGTGTCCGACCGAGGAACCCAGTTCACCTCGGAGTTCTGGAGAGAACTCATGTCTGCGCTTCAAGTCCACATTAATCTAGCCTCCACGCATCACCCAGAAACTGATGGGGGTACAGAGAAAGTGATTGGCATCCTGGAGCAGTATTTGCGTTGTTTCATCAACGACCAACAGAACGATTGGTCCAAATATCTCTCCGTGGCCGAATTCGCTTTCAACAACTCTCAGCACACTTCCACTCAGACCACTCCGTTTTTTGCCAACTACGGCTATCATCCCAGATTTTTCCCGCTCACGCTCCTCGATTCTCCAGTTCCAGTTGCAGAGGACTATTTAACCGAACTCCAGTCTGTCCAAGAGATGGTTAAGCACCATTTGACTAAGGCCAAGGAAGACTACAAGAGGGTTGCAGACCGCTCTCGTCGCGACACGCCGCCGTTAGCTGTTGGAGATCGGGTTTGGCTCTCCACCAAGTACTTATTTCCAGGGTGAATTCACCGCAAGCTTGATCAACGTTTCCTGGGTCCTTTTCCTGTGGAGACGGTCATCAATCCGGTGACCTATCGTTTGACTTTGCCTAGGTCTCTTCGTGTACATCCCGTGTTTCATCGCTCCTTGCTTGTTCCTGTCAACCCTGATTCTCCGCTTCGACTTCCTGATCCGGGCCCGACAGCTCGCCGTGCTCACGTTCCCGTTTCCCGGTTGGAGGTGTCCGGCATCCGAGATTCCCGATGGCTCAACGACCGCTTCCAATATTTGGTTGATTGGACCGGGGGTGGGCCAGCCGCTGGCTGTTGGGTAGATGCTCGTGATATTGAGGCTCCTCAGTTAATTTGGGATTTTCATACTGCGTTTCCCTACAAACCACATCCCCTGCGCCGGCCTCAAGGGGAGGGGCCTGAGGGGGGGATAGTGTTGTGAGTGTCCCTAGACCAGCTTGGGAAGTGTCAGAGGATGAGGATGAGCAACCAGGCCCCTCTGGGTGTTTTCCCCTCCCGGCAGCCGAGGAAGAGCAGCCAGGCCCCTCTGGGTATTTTCCCCTCCCGGCAGCTGAGCCAGACAGGGAGGAGATTTACAGGCAGTCTGGATCAGATTCACAAAGTGAGGGGTCAGATTTGGATCAAGAAGATAGATGGCTTGATCCGAGATTCCGAAGGTTTGATAAGCGACGGTGTCAGTTAAGTGGAAAAAGGAAGTAATGAGGGGAAGTGACGTATCGGACACTATATTAGAAGGGGACAGAGAGACTACGCCTTTGTCACGAGCAACGTTAATCAAGGAGTAGCCTGATATCTGGAGCAGTGCATTTGAATTCAGTCTTCTGATGTTTTGGAAATCTACGGAAGAATAATGAGGTATTGGACAATGTGATAAAGAAAGAGTGAGTTAATTGGGAAGGTGTGGGAAGAGCCTGTTTTAATCTAAATGTAAATAACGGAGACTTGGCAGTTCCTGCCAGCAACATGCCAGCAGCGTGCTTTGAAGTGAATTTTTTTGAAATGTGTTAAATAAACCTCTTAAAGACATATTTATGTGGATTTTAATGAGCTGAGAGGGGCCAGACAGAACAAGATAATTGTAATTTTTTCCATTTTTCCAATTCTATTTGTGCCTTATTCCACAAGACTTCATAATTATTTTTATATAACTTCCCATTAGAGGCTTCAATATCAATTCCTAAATATTTAACTTTCTTAACTATCTCACAACCCGTTATTCTTTCCAATTCCTGTTTTAAATTAATATCTAAATTTTTAACTAACATCTTTGTCTTAGATATATTTAATTTAAAGCCTGATACCCTACCATAATTTTTAATTATCTCCATCAATCTCTTAGCAGACTGTGTTGGTTGAGTCAGTGTCACAAGCAAAAGCACATAATCTATAATCTTGTTGTCTAATCTGTATACCTTTTAAATCATCTGCTGCTCTTATCCTATTCAATAAAACTTCTAAAGTTAAAACAAACAACAAAGGGGATAATGGACATCCCTGTCTAGTACCTTTCTCTATATTAAATGAATCTGTTAAATCCCCATTCACAATAATCTGACCTGTTTGTTTCTGATAAATTTCCAATATAGAATTAATAAACTGATCCCCCATTCCCATCCTAACAATTAATTTTTTAAAAAACAACCAATTCAGTCTATCAAATGCTTTTTCTGCATCCAAAAACATAAGAACTGCGGGCACCTGGATATGCTTCTCCAAGTATTCTATTATATTAATAAGTTGTCTAACATTAGTCTTTATCTGTCTCCCTTGTAAAAAAAACAGTTTGGTCTGAATGAATTATTTGTTGTAGAACTGTCATTAATCTATTAGTCATAATTTTTGCAAAAATCTTGTAATCCGTATTCAGCAATGAAATATGTCTAAAATTTTCTGGTTGAACATTATCTCTTCCCTCTTTGGGAATTAAAGAAACATAGGCTGTTTTCCATGAAGTTGGAACCTGACCACCCTCTTGTATATTAACAAATAGCTCTCTAAGAGGTTCCACCATTTCCATTTGAAGATGCTTATAATAAATTGCCGTTAACCCATCTGTCCTGGGAGATTTTCCCATTTTCAATTGTTTAATCACTGAAATTATTTCTTCTGATGTAATCAATGCATTTAATCTATCTCTTTGTTCATTGGTGATTATCAATACATTTTCATTTTGCAAAAAAGTATCTATCTCATTCTCTTGTGTCTTCTCTTCAGCGTAAACTTAGAATAAAATTCTAAAAAAGCTTTCTTAATAATTTCTTGTTGAAACACTTCCTTCCCTTTATATTCTATTTTTTCAATTATGCAGGATTTTTGTTTTTTCCTTAATGTATAAGCCAACCATCTGCCAGGTTTATTAGAATTAAAAAATGTATTATGTTTTGCATATTGTATATTCCTAGCAACTTGGTCTGCCATCAACAAGTCAAATAAATCAAAATAAATAAATCAAAATAAATAAATTAAAGAGGAGATTAAGATTTTACGGAAACAATTTGACTTGTTGGAGTCAAGTATTATTATTAATAATAATAATAATAATAATAATAATAATAATAATAATAATAATAATAATAATAATAATAATAATAATAATAAAGTTGGAAGGTACCTTGGGGGGGGTCATCCAGTCCAACTCCCTGCTCAGAAAGGAAACTCTACCATTTTGGACAAATGGTTGTCCAGTCTCCTTAAAAACTTCCAGTGTTGGAGCATTCACAGCTTCTGGAGGCAGGTTGTTCCACTGATCAATTGTTCTAATTGGTATTAACAGTTGACATGATCTTGATTCTATCCCTCTGTTAATGCAACCTAGCACTATGTTGGCTATTCTGGCAGCTGCAGCACATTGCTGGCTTATATTTAAGTGATTGTCCACTAGGACTCCAAGATCCCTCTCACAGTTGCTACTATTGAGCAAGGTACCACCTATACTATACCTGTGCATTTGGTTTTTCTTGCCTTACTTTTTTCACCATTGAATTTCATTTTATTAGATAGCACCCAATGTTCAGGTCTGTCAAGGTCCTTCTGTATCTTAAGCCTATCTTCTGGAGTGTTGGCTATTCCTGCCAGCTTAGTGTCATCTGCAAATTTGATGAGTTCCGCATCTATCCCCTCATCCAAATCATTGATGAAGATATTGAAGAGCACTGAGCCCAAAATATAGCGCTGGGGCACCCCACTACACACTTCCCTTCATGTAGATGTGGTTCTATTGAGGACCACATGCTGAGTACGGCCGGTCAGCCAGCTACGAATCCATCTGGTGGTGATGCTGTGTAACCCACCTTTTTCTATCTTATCAAGTAGTAGGTTGTGGTCTACTTTATCAAATGCCTTACTGAAGTCCCAATAAATTATATCCACAGCATTCCTCTGGTTCACTAATTTTGTCACTTTTTCAAAGAATGCAATAAGATTTTTCTGGCATGATCTGCTTTGACAAACCCCTCACACCAAGTGACTCTGGGTAGCATAAATAAGACTAACAATAAAACAGTTTATAAAACCCAAATGAAAATAATGAAACATTGGGAAAAAACCATTATGATGAAAGGGAAATATATCAGGATGTTGCAAGTCATTACTAGGAGATCAACAGCTGTTGAGTATTCAATTCAGGTGAGTATATTCTCCTCTCCCTTAAAGTGCTAGCCTGATCTATTGAAGAAGCTCCAATAATAGAATAACAGAGTTGGAAGGGCCCTTGGAGGTCTTCTAGTCCAACCTCTTGTTCAAGCAGAAGACCCTATACCATTTCAGACAAGTGAGTGTCTAGTCTTTTCTTAAAAACTTCCAGTGATGGAGCAACCACAACTTCTGAAGACAAGCCGTTCCACTTATTCTCACTGTCTCAAAACATCTTAGTTCTAGGTTGTTTCTCTCCTTGATTAGTTTCCATCCATTGCTACTTGTCTTGCCTTCAGGTGCTTTGGAGAATAGGTTGACCCCTCTCCCCTTCCTTATGGCAGCAACTTAAATATGTTAACACTACTGTTATGTCAACCCTACTCCTCCTTTTCATCAGACTAGACATACTCAGTTCCTGAAACCATTCTACATACATTTTAGCCTCCAGCACCCTAATGATTTCTGTTGTCCTTTGCACTCTTTCTAGAGTCTCGACATTTTTTTTTGTGGCAACCAAAACTGGATGCAATATTCCAATAATTAAAGATTCAGGAAATGGTCCAGGAGCTCTCAGTACTAAAGGAGCTCCCAACTCCTTAATGCCCCCTCAGACACAATTCCACCTCCAAAGATGGGGAATTTCCCCAAGGTTTTCCATGTTCTTCCATACTACATCCCTGTTATGTGAGTTGCACAGACTCCTAGTTTTTTTCCAAAGTGCAGTTATGTTCACTTTAAAGCAATACACGGCATGGCACAAGTGTAATGGTGCACTTAGCAAGTACAATAGACATGGTCCAGGTCCATTCCTTAAAACCTTGCCACTTTCTCGGTCCTCAGCTCCTGCCTGTTGGATTTTATCCACATTGAAATCCAACAGGCCCTCTCCCAACTAACATTCTGGACACCTGGTTATTCCCTCAGGATTGGGACAGAGGACCCACAGGACTGAGTCTGCAGGATGATAATGAGTTGAGTTGCATCAGTGAAGGGTAGCTGGACAAGGTATAACTTTTGAGGTTTATTTTGCTTTAGTTTTACACTTGCATATATTGGGTTTTAATGCTGGGTTGTAAGCTTCCCAGTTTGGTCTGAAATGGGAAACCAGATAAATGTTATATATGTTTATTTATATCCAAAGAAGTCTTTCTTGAAAAGTGAAATGAGATTATAAAAACACACTTATTGTTTTTGCTTTCTCAGATAGTGAAAAATGCACCAAGTGCCCAGATGATCAATATCCAAGCAAGAACCAAGTCCAATGTATCCCCAAAAGAATAACCTTCCTGTCTTAGGAGGACAATCTGGGCATCATCCTGATCTCTTTTACCCTACTCTTGTTCCTAATTACAGGCTTCATTTTAATCATATTCCTTAAATATCTAGAAACTTCTATTGTGAAAGCCAACAACCGGGACCTCTCCTACATCCTCCTGGTCTCCCTCCTCCTTTGCTTCTTGTCCTCCTTTTTCTTTATTGGACAGCCAAGGAAAGCCACCTTTCTTTTTCAACAAACAGTGTTCAGTATTGACTTCTCAGTAGCCGTGTCTTCTATGTTGGCCAAAACAATCACAGTTCGCCTTGCAACAAAACCAGGAAACCGAGTGAAGAGATGGGTGGAGAAGAGCTTGGCCAACTCTATCATCCTTTCTTGTTCTACTGTCCAAACTTTCATCTGCTCTATCTGGCTTGGAATTTCTCCCCCATTCCCCGACTCTGACTTCCACTCTCAACTTGGAATAATTATTGCAATGCAATGAAGGCTCTGATACCATGTTTTATATAGCTTTTTGGTTGCCATCTGCTTCACAGTGGCTTTCCTGGTGAGGAATCTGCCTGGGCCCTTCAATGAAGCCAAGCTGATCACCTTCAGCATGCTGGTCTTCTGCAGTGTCTGGGTCTCCTTCCTGCCCACCTATCTGAGTGCCAAAGGAAAGTCCATGGTGGTTGTGCAGATCTTCTCCATCTTGGCCTCTGGTGCTGGGCTTCTGGGGTGCATCTTCTTTCCCAAGTGCTACATTATTATCCTGAGACCAGATCTGAACACCAAGGAACATGTAAAGATGAAATTAGGGAATTGATTGTGAAATTGTTTCTTAGGCTCACTACATTTAATTTTTCATTTCAGTTATTAGTGGACTTGTATGCATCTGTTTCAAAATGAAGATTATTTAAAAGCGAAGGAAATAAAAATATGAAGTGTAATGAAATTAAAATTCAAGATTATCATGAAACAATAAAATAAATGAAATAATAATTAATAGTCATTTTTACTAGGCACACACATAAGCCTACATTTGTCTTAAGCAACCCTTCAACAGAAGATGGAAATGATCCACATCCTGGGCTTCTTTAATTATTATTATTATTAGTGCATGTATTTTCAAAGTTAGTTAGGAAGGTTTCAAGCTTATCTCCTTCATAGCTCCTTGGGAATCATTATTTCCATTTCCTGAGGTCTAGGTTGTACTGGGAGAAGAAGGGTTAGTAAGAATGAAATGGTGTTGCAACTTCAATAGCTTTAAATGTTGTTGGTGGTTCTTGTATTTCTCCCAATGTGCTCTTTCTCCACACTCCCCGTTCCTTTAAGTTTTCCAGATGAACTTTCACCTTCTTCATGGATTTGTCTCCAGTTCCAGCTTCTCTGGGCTGAGGTAGTGGATAAATTTGCTGACTTCAGGTGTAGAATCTGCTATAGCAGACCTTTTTATAGTCTCTGCCTTCTTGAAAGGGTTGGGATATAGGTGCTCTTTATCACTTTTCAGCTGATGATCTGCCCTAGCACTACAGTTTCCAAAATTGTGGAAACCTTTTGGGAAAAGTGTATTTTTGTGGTTTGATGGCTAATAACACCACTTTTTTTGGAGTAGTACCATAAAATTATATATCAGTGTGAAGATAATTTATTCAAGAATGTAATGCAATAACTTTTATGAAGGAGTTGCTATTAGAATAGCAGTTATAAAGAAGAAAAGTGAAACATGTAGAAAAAATGAGATATACAAAAATTATCACCATGTCAGTTAATACTTAGTTGGGAAACCTTTAGCATGAATTATGGCCTTACAACATCTTCCCATGGAGTGAATCCTAATCCTAACCCATTAATCACACAAATTCTGCCCACACCTTTTGATGTCATACAACCCCAGATCATAACACTGCCTGGGTGTTTCACGGTACATGTAATGCAATCAGGATGCAAATCTTCTCCGATTCTTCTCTTTACGTATTTTATGCCATCACTACCAAACAGGGAGATCTAAGTCTCATCACTCCAAATAAAACTGTTCCTCTGTCCAGGTAACATGGGTTTTGGCCCAGTTTAGTTTTTTCAATGTTTGTTTGAGAGATAAAAGTGGCTTTTTTCATGGAATTCTACATTTTAGTCCAAATTCCTACAGTCTGTGCCAAACAGTCCTTGCACTCAACTTCACATTGCATTGCACCATTTTATCTTGTATACACCTAGATGGTTTTCTTCTGTCACGTGGACACAGTCTCTTAATTCTTCTATCATCACTTGCGTTGTGCACCTTTTCCTGCCTTTACTAGTGAGGTTTTGTAGTGACTGAGTGTCCTTATACCTCTTCAAAAACTTAGAAATGCCACCTTTCGTTAAGTTTCCACCAATTTTTCTTCTAATTTCTTTATAACTGTAGCCTTATTCACTTAATAATACTATTTTACATCACTTTCTGGGTGACCAGTCAACTCTTTGCACCATTGCTTTAATTTTATTACATTTTACAAGCTCACTAAATGAAAGAACAAAAAAAAACCCCGCAACCAACTTGATAGCGATTACATAACACACTGACAAATGTCCTCTCTCAGCTTCAATATGTAACATCAATAACTGAATCTTACTGTGATCTGACTGGCTCATTGCCAAAAACAAGATGACACCTGATTGGCTCTCTAAACACTCATGCTCATTGGCTACAATCAGATGAAAGAACGCTACCTAATATCAACCTAAGCAAGTTGTGCTTCCTTTTTCTGCTTATTTGGCTATAACCTTTAATAGAATACAGATAATTGAACAAACTACGGTATGTTGCATTACATTCTTCATTAAATAACCTTTCCATTGATATATAATTTTATGTTGCTGCTCCAAATAATGTGGAGTTATTAGCCATCAAACCTCAAAAATACACTTTTCCCAAAAGATTTCCACAATTTTGGCCACTACTGTATGTAACATATTTGTTCTTAGTTTCCAAAAAAGAAAACAAAAAGAAATCCATGTTGTTGGTTGTTACATCTATTCATTGACAGGAAATACTCTTTAATTAAAGGAGGGGAAATTCCTCTATTCTCTGGTATGTTCTAGTGTTCAATATCCCACTTTTTGTGAAATCAAGTGCAGGACCGCACACAAATAATCAGGTAGTCCCTTCCGACCCTAGTGCAGTCTGACTTGGATCTGGGATCTGGTGTTGGTCCCATTGAAAAGATAGCATAGTGGGAACTTATTATACAATAGAATAAGATAATGACAAAATTGGAAGGGCGCTTGGAGGTCTTCTAGTGCAGCCCCCTGCTCAAGCAGGAAACCCTAATCTATAATGTTTTTAAGCAGCCCAAGCCTGCTCAGAGTTATCCATGTCTGTCTTTCACCCTATAGGATGAGCAAACACAAATAATAGAACATAATGAATCTGACACTTTAAAGGAGCTGATTTTATCCAGCTTAGAGAGAACTTAGGAAGGATTCTATGGATGATAAAACTATTTACCGAAAAAAAAATGCAGAGATTTTTGATAATTATAATAAATTGGCCAAGAATGGGGAACTTTTGGTTGTTGCAACCGAAAACATTTGTATGTGTGTGTGTGTGTGTGTGTGTGAGAGAGAGAGAGAGAGAGAGAGAGAGAGAGAGAAATAGACCTCTCATCTATTTTTTAATTTAATAAAGTAAGAAACTTCAAAATATAAAGGATCTCAATAGAAAGACAAAAGTGGGAGAGTCAAAGGGGGAAAAAAATCCATCCTTTTTATAAATTTCTCCCTATTTACCCAACAATACAGTCTAAGAGTGTCTGTTTCCTGCCTCTTAGTCAGCTCTCATCCAAAACATTAGATATCTAGAAGAGAAGGAAAATAAAAATTTCACTTCAGGCTGAAGGAATTTTAAAACCAGCTCTATTTTAGGATCAACATATAGAGAGGTCTCGTAGAAAAGAATATTCTTAACATTAGGCAGGGTTTAAGGGCAATTCCTTGGCGTGTTAAGAGGACAGAGAGCACTAGAGTTAAGTGTCCACATCCTAGACTGGAACCAAGCTCCATAGCTCTGGGTGATCTTCCCCAGCAGTTTCTGGAGACAATACACCACAATGGAGGACAGTAGAAGCCAACTCCCTGGGTATTGGAGTATCTTATTCCAGCAATACTTTTTGGACATGTCCTCACAGAAAGGATGGCAACCACTATAGAAGAGTGTCCCCAGGGGTGTATCTGTGACATTTCACAAAATATCCTTTTTTTTTTCTAGCTGCCCCTCTGTACATGGAGCCCTGGAAAAAGTTCAGAAGCCCCAGAGGAAAAATTATCACTATGGTAATGACCATGATCCCAGACTTTGAGATGTTTACTGCTATTTTTCCAGTGACTGCCTTTGATGTAAACATCAGACAGAAGCAACATGGAAAAGATCTTGCATCAAAAAAAAAAAGATAAAAGCCTCTACTCATGCTGAGTGTTTTGCACAAGATTTAAGAGTGGGGCAGGGGCTGTGGTGTTGAATGTACCCTCCTCTCCTTTCCAGATGAAGCTCAGTTTGTTTCTGTCTGAATGATGAAAGCCACTGGATATTCCATTCTCTGAGAGTGCTTTGAATTAATCTAACTCTTCTTTGGAAACAGGGGATTGATTCAGCTTCATGAACTATGGACCTCCTGCTTCTGCTTCTGATATTGCTTCTGATATTGCCAGTCTCTGGGAAGCTTAGAATAAAGTGCTCACTGAATTTGGAACCGCTGAATAGAAAAAGACCATGGAGCTACTACAGGCGAGGAGAACATCTCATTAGTATGGTCACCAGTGCAGAAACACTAGGGCACCCCATGTTGACTTTCGATGTGCCTCCTTATAGTCAGTCTCAAGCGTAAGTTATTCAGTGTGATGGAATTCTATTCCTTCCATCTGCAGTTCTAGCACTCTCATACTTATCTTCTTATTCTACTTATTCCTATATTTCAGGACCTGACTAATTTTGTTAATCAGTCAGATTTCCATGTCTTATTTTATAACAACAACAACAAAAACAACAAAAACAAAAACAACAACAACAACAACAACAACAACAACAACAACAACAATAATAATAATAATAATAATAATAATAATAATGTTGGAAGGGACCTTGGAGGTCATCTAGTCCAAACCCTACTCAGGAAGGAAAACCTATACCATTTCATGGCTGTCCTGTCTCTTCTTAAAAATGTCTAGTATTGTTCACAACTTATTCCACTGATTAATTGTTCTAACTGTCAGGAAGTTTCTCCTTAGTTCTAGGTTGCTTCTCTCTTTGGTTAGCTTCCATCCTTTGCTTCTTGTCCTGCCTTCAGGTCCTTTGGAGAATAGCTTGACTCCCTCTTCTTTGTGGCAGCCCCTGAGATAGTGGAACACTGCTATCATATCACCTCTAGTCCATCTCTTCATTAAAGAGAAGGAAGAGACACAAAGTCCAAGTTATTTTCCTCTCCACATCCATTCCAGAATTCATGACTTGAATACTTTTGTTTAAAATAGTGATTGTTGTAGTTAATCCTGACCAGCTCATTGGAATATTTTTATACGGTAATTCTCATTTGTATTCAATACCTGGTCCTTATAGGAATAGAAGATGACTTGCTTTTGGAATTGCATTTCTCTATGAGATATCCCCTTCCTTTTATGATTGTTCTAAATTGAATTATTTTTCAGACTGAGTACTGGGCCAATGAATATTAGTACAGCTATAAATAATGGACTATTTGTGATTCTTAACCCTGGTGGAAGAATATCTCCTTCCCATTTTCTCAACCGTCACAAATATTAAATGTTGGTGGGTGACTATCATTTGTCTCTTGTTTTGGATTAGTATTGGCTTCAGACTCAATGGTCATGTGTTGATAAAGTGGATGAAATTGAAAAAAGAGGGTATTTTATTATGGAGATGATGCTGTTATTATTAACCAGGCCACTTTTTTCACACTAGTGGATCTTATGGAAATAAAGGAATAGAACGCTTTATTTACTTCTTTCAAATGGTCAACCAAAACAGGAAGCTCCTCAACAATCTCACACTTGGCTACAACATACATGAGAACTATTTGACCACACTTGGCACTTCAGATGCCTTGCTGGACATGCTCTCTACCGGAGAAGCCAATGTTCCCAACTACAGCTGTGGAAGGAAGGACAACATTTTGACTCTTGTTGATGCAGCTGACAGGGCGATCTCCATCCAGATGTCAACATTAGTAGGCACCTACAAAGTTGCACAGGTTTGTGGCATTTTTTTCCTACCTGGTAAAGTGAGTGGGTTGGTAGTGGGTGCATGATGGATCCAACTGTTAGAACAGACAAAATTTCAACTAAAGACCACTTGGATTATACAAATGACAAAATATATGAGGAGCTGTGATCTCCCTTTCTCTTGTACAATTGGAGAAAAATCTGAATCTGGATTCTATAATCTTCCAAAAATAAATCTAACATGGCCCTTCATTGAAACAATAGATATCTGTTCATATCTGCACACATGAATCTGTGAGTAAACTGTAGAGGGGATAAAGAAATATAAGTTTTATTTTAATTATTATTCTTTTTACTTAATTTGTTTCTTGTATTTCATTTTTAATATACAGTCTTTTTAATATTTTGTGTTTAATACTTTAAGCAATGGATAATTTACAAACTATTCTAATACATTCATCAGAACAAAGTTGGATTTATTAAAGGTTTATATTTTGGACTTGACCTGAACCCAAATATAATGCAACATTCTTCATTGCTTTTCCAGATCAGTGATAAAATTACTTCAGAGTCTCTGAGTGATAAAAGCAAATTCCCTTTTTTCCACCGGATGCTCCCCAAAGAAGGGTTTCAGTATCCAGCAATTGTCCAATTGCTCCTCCATTTCAGATGGACCTTGATTGGTCTCCTTGCTCCAGAAACAGAGGAGGGAGAGAATTTCCTGAGGACTTTTCCTCCTTTGCTGGTCAGGAATGGAATTTGTGTCATTATACCACAACAGTTCTCAATGACTAGACATCCAGCACCCCTCCAAGTTTCCAGCTCTAAATGGAGACATGTCAATGTCTTCGTTCACTTCATAGACTATATTATCATTTCAAGCACATTTCGTTCTTTCCAGTTAACAATTAAAAGTATATCAGGACCCATTGAACGGAAAGTCTGGATCACCACAACTTTGGGAAAGTATTTAATGTTTCATCATGGACATCTCAGATACATCCATAGTATTTGGAGCTTTGAATTTCTGCAAAAAATGAGTCCAAAATATGGTGTCTTTGAACCCTATTCCTTTATAGATCGCCAGTTTCAAAAGAAGTCTTTTCACTGTTCTTTTTCAAAACATATCTTTTCTGTCAAAGCCCGAAAGCGATGCAGCCAAAATGCTCTAATGGAGACCCAAGAGAAAAAGGGCAGCATCCGGATTGCAAATAGTGACTCCGTTTACATCATCTTTATGACTTTGGCCCATGCTTTGAAGGCTGCGTATTTGTCCAGATCCTGGAGGAGAAGGAAGAAGGTCCAAGACACATTGGAGGCTCCAAGACTGCAACCATGGCAGGTATGGGGTCCCAACAAGGATCCAGAAAACGTTGGGGAAAGAATCCACAGAAGAAGGAGGGAAACTATCTCATCCTCCTTGTACTATAAAAGATCAACAGATTTGTCCAATCTAGTTCCTTGGGTAATAATTCACTAAGGAGGCAGCATTAATATTTTGATATTAAACACTACTAATTTTAAAAGGATGCTTGTATTTTAAAAAATATTCCTGTATGTATGGTTTCTGATTAGCTCTGTAGAATTTTAATTTATAAATTTGAAGGATTCTGTGAGAATATCTGATGGCCTGAGCCTCAGCTGGGTTCTATTTTCCTGGTGTGAGTGGCCAATCAATCAGAATGGAACAAGGAAGGTGACTTTCAGCTGTTTATTCCTGCAGAGATATAGAGTCTCACATTTAGGACAGAGGTCCAAATGAAAGGCCCTGAGTAAAAGTTGGCTTAGCTATTTATACAATTGATAGCAAAACCTTCCTAATCTTATCATTGTCAGGAGTTTTCTGCTTCATGTCTGTAGTTTCTTTGTCAATTTTGCAAGGAAGCTGGCAAATGAAGGGGGAACTTAGACAATCCACTGGGTAATTTAATCAATTCTAACTTTTGATGGTAGAGAAGGAAAAGGTGAACTAGAGGGTCAGCCATACTTAACTTAATTTTCACTAACAGAAATATAATGATAGAAAGGGCTGAAGTTACAGGAATCCTGGGCAGGGGGAGTGACCATGCAATATTGGAATTAAACACAATGTAAGCACAAGGAGTACAAAAAAAAATCAAATTAGAGTCTTGGACTTTAAGAGACTTGATTTTAACAAATTTAGAGAGTTCTTGGGAAGGATTCCATGTATGAAAATCCTGAAGGGGAAAACAATCCATGAAGCTTGGAAAACTTTGAAAAATAGTATTATAAAAGGCCAGTCTATCACAATACCAATCAAGAGGAAAAATGAAGGATCTCAAAAGAAATCAGGATTGTTGTGCAAAGAACTAATGTAGTTTCTGTCTTCAAAAAAGGAGAAAAAACCACTATGGGTTCTAGTGGGCTATAGTGGTTTTGAGGCTTAAAAGAAGTTTTTGGCAATGGTTTATTCTCCAAGCTTGTTTCAATTTATTTTCTGAACATTTAATTACCAGTCTAGGTAATATCATTAGCAGGATTTTCTTGTCCTATTCTCTTTAAGTAATAAAAATCTTGTGTGCCAGTGTGGTCAGTTGGTCATGCAATTAGCTGCTCGTTTGGAACTATATTTATATTATCATCAGCTGGTTGGTTCTCTTGTTGATTGGCAGATGAAATAGTCTGGTTTTTTTAATATTCATATGCTTGGATCTAGATCAATACAATTGTTAATTGCTCCTTTGGTAGAATACCAGGTTTCAATAAATGCACATGTGTGGAAGGGGTTGGCATGCCCCATGATTTTTCTTCCTTTCCAATCAAACTGGTGTTGTTTATTATCAATTTGGTTTGAGATGAGGGATTTTTGATCGGGTTATACTCTGGATATAGTACAGTATAGACTGGGTAAGCATGGAGAGCAAACCACTGCAAAAATCTAAAACCCGAACTACTGTACAATGGGCAACATTGTATCTCCAGAATGAACATTGTATCTCCAAAATGAAACATAATTTCCTTAGGTTTGGACCTGCAACTGTTTTAGTGGAGAAAAAGTTGGGAAGCTTCTTGCTTAATTCTTATGGGGATTCTTTGAAATGGTAAGACGGGGGGAGGGGCGGTATTTGGTTTCTGGGGAGGAAGTCCCCTTTTCAATTCAACACATATTTTGTCAATATATGATTGACAAATTTTGCTGAATCATTTTTCTTCACTTATGAACTTAGTAGTAATTAAGATTCATACATGAAAATATCACATGGTGTCAGAATCAAATGGGTCTACTTTTAAAATTCTTGGATTTTTCCATTCTAGTTCCACCCCTTTCTGGAGAAGAATGAATTCTACAATCTTTCCCATTTGAAACTGTACTTGGACCAAAATGGAGAAGGAGCTGCAGATATGGACATCCAGTGCTGGATAGTTTCACCCAGTGGGAAATTGATCAGAAGGAAACTGGGAAGTATTGAAAGACAGAAACCTATTATAAACCAAAAGGCTCTTTCATTGCTAAAGTTGCTCAACAGGGTAGGTAAAATATTGCACTGTTCTCTGTTTCTTCTAAAAATTAGGACTCATTTCAAATGGGTGAATTCTAGTCACACTGGTGGATGATCTTCAGTGGGAGTTGAATGTATGAAGGATATATGAATGTATGTACAGTTTTCTTAGAGTACTTGAGGGGAAAAGGGCTTCAGTAGTATTCACAAAGGTGTCCCCCAGAGGTTAGTATATGGAACACTCTTTTAAACTGATTCAGCCATGTTTAACATCCGATACTGTGTGATTATTCTTTAGGTTAAAAACCATGGTTCTTATATCTTCTATAAGTCAGAATCTTCTTCAGACTGGTGAGAAACCCTCAAGTGCTGGCATTTGTGCTTCAAATAGCCACTGGTTCTTTTAACCATTGTATGCATTAAGTTTTCACTGAATGAGATGAATATACTCATAACTGGTTGGAGGTCCTGTTGGTCCATGTGGGAAATAAGATGCAGATCTGAAAGACAACGTTTATTTGTTTGAAGAAAGCAAAGTTCACATTCTGGACAAAGAGGACCACTGGTTTGAAAGAGGGGTCAAAGAGACCATCTATATTAAAACTGAACAGCCCTCTCTCAATAGTGAGTGAGGGATACAAAATCACTTATTCATTTGCCACAAAATTCTAACAGCAGTCCCAAGAAGGTTCCACATCCATTTGCATTTTGATTCAGGTGATTCTGAGGATACAGATAACCCCCCAAGTGTCCTCAACCACTCTCAGAGAGTTAATGACCAGATGACTGGAAATAATATTAATATTTCCATTCCCCACCATTCAGTCAGGACTGAAAAAGCATCTTGGATCAGAAGCAAAATATTTTCAAGGAAAAAAAAATAAAAAGTCAATTTTCCTTTGGGACAAAATATGCCTGACTTACCGTCTTGGAGGGACATGTTCTCATGGCCTCAGCTCTATCTCATCTCACTTCAGTTTCAGTCTTAGTTCACCAACATGGAAGCCAAATCAAATAAAGAAATAAATGTATAAAGAAAGAAAAAAAACATCTCCTTTAAGGTTAACAGCTCTAATTGGTAAGGAATTTCTACTTTATACCTTAACTGAAGAATAGTTTTGAATTATTATCAAAGGGGACTAGCTCTGCAATATTTGATATACTCCAGAAGAAACCTTTCCAGATTCAATTAGTCAGAGATTTCTTTCTTCATCAGAGATTTGTTGTGTTTTAACAAATCTAATAGAATAGAATATATTATAATAATGTTTCTTTTCTAAAATTTAATATAACTTCATCATACTTTATATTAACGGATATATGAAGAATGGAAGAATACATCTTAATGCAACCATAAATAGTAGAGTAGAGTAGAGTGTAATGTAGAGTAGAGTAGAGTAGAGTGGAGTGGAGTGGAGTGGAGTGGAGTGGAGTGGAGTGGAGTGGAGTGGAGTGGAGTAGAGTAGAGTAGAGTAGAGTAGAGTAGAGTAGAGTAGAGTAGAGTAGAATAGAGTAGAATAGAATAGAATAGAATAGAATAGAATAGAATAGAATAGAATAGAATAGAATAGAATAGAATAGAATAGAATAGAATAGAATAGAATAGAATAGGTCTTCTAGTCCAGGCCCTGTTCAAGCAGGAGAACCTATACCTTTTCAGACAAGTGACTGTCTAGTCTCTTCTTAAAAACCTCCAGTGATGGAGCGTCCATGATTTCTGAAGGCAAGCTGTTCCACTTGTTAATTGTCCTCAGTGTTAGGAAATTTCTCTTTAATTCCAGGTTACTTCTCTCTTTGGCCAGTTTCCAACCATTGTTTCTTATCCTGCTCTCTGGTGCTTTGGAGAATAATTTGATGCCCTCTTCTTTGTAGTAGCCCCTCAATACTAGAATACTGCTATCATGTCACTCTTGTTTCTTCTTTTCTTTAGACTAGCCAAACCCAAGTCCTGCAGCCACTCTTCATGTGTTTTAATCTCCAGGCCATTTTAGTTCCTCTTCTCTGAGCTTTTTCCAAAGTCTCAACATCTTTTTTGTAGTATGGTGGCCAAAATTGCTTGCAGTATTCCAGGTGTGGTCTTACTAGGATTTTATAAAGCGATACTAATACTTCACATGATCTTGATTCTATGCCTCTTTTTATACAACCCACAAATGTATTCGTTTTTTTGGCAGCGGCTGCACACTGCTGGCTCATAGTCAAGTTATCATCTACTAGAACTCCAAGGTCCCTCTCACAGTAACTGTTTTTGAGCCAGGTCTCACCTAATCTGTAATTCTACCTTTGATCTTTTCTGCCTAAATGTAAACTTTGCTTTCTTCCACAAAGAAGAAGCCACTACTTGTTATTTAATTTGAAAATCTTTTCTCATTTCCTTCCTCCCACACTTTATTGGGTAGAAAAGACCTTTATTGCCATGAGATATGCCAGAAGTAAAAGGCAAGAACTATATGAATCTTTCAGTGGTTGTATCTCCTGCAATCATTTGGAACTAGTTAGAGAATTCATATTTCTTCAGGTGAAGCCCAGAGAGACGACTCAACTAAACTTCATAGCTACCTCCATTTTCCATGGATGCTTAGTCCATATGCATTTTCTTTGGCATTCCTTCTTTTTTTCCTTAGCCTTTACCTCAATCCCAATGTGTGGAAAATTGTCATCCTGGATTTGTCAAGCGGAAGCGAGAAGGAGAGCTAATTTGTTGCTATGACTGTGTTCCTTGTCCAGAGGGGACCATCTCCACTCAGGAAGGTGGGTGATACCAAAGGAAAGATCAGATATATGAGATTCCTCCGCTTTTTATTTTGAATCTCTCTTTCCTCCTTTGTCTTTTTATGAATATCTGAATTCTTTGAAACTTGAGGAATTGTGTGAGATCCATCCTTTAAAACTGCATCTTAGAAAATCCTCCTGGTATTAATTGTGTTCCAAAGAGGTTATAGTACATTAGTACTATAGTACTAATATACATATAGTACATAGAAGGATAGTACATTAAAGAAATGTTTCTTTTGGGTTTTGCAGATACAGAAAAATGCACCAAATGTCTGGATGATAAATATCCAAATAAGGATCGTACACAATGTATCCCAAAAGCTATATCCTTCCTGTCTTATGAAGAAAATCTGGGAATCATCCTGATCTCTTTTGCCCTGCTGTTGTTCCTAACCACAATGTTTGTATTAATCATATTCATCCAATACCGAGAAACTCCCATTGTCAAAGCCAACAACAGGGACCTCTCTTACATCCTTCTGATCTCCCTCCTGCTTTGCTTCTTGTCTTCTTCTCTCTTCATTGGTCAACCAAGGAAAGCCACCTGCATTCTCCAACAAACAATTTTCAGCATCATCTTCTCAGTTGCCATTTCTTCTCTCTTGGCAAAAACCATCACAGTAGTGCTGGCTTTCCTGGCCACAAAACCAGGAAACCGAGTGAAGAGTTGGTTGGGGAAGAACTTGGCCAACTCCATCATCCTTTCTTGTTCTGCTGTCCAAATTATCATCTGCTCCATCTGGATGGGACTATCTCTTCCATTCCCTGACTCTGACTTCCACTCTCAGCCTGGAATCATCATCCTGCAATGCAATGAAGGCTCTGTTGTCATGTTTTACATCACCCTTAGCTACATGGGCTTCTTAGCTGCCATTTGCTTCACGGTGGCATTCCTAGGCAGGAATCTCCCTGGGGCTTTCAATGAAGCCAAGCTGATCACCTTCAGCATGATGGTCTTCTGCAGTGTCTGGGTGACTTTTGTGCCCACCTACCTGAGCACCAAAGGAAAATACATGGTGGCTGTTCAGGTCTTCTCCATTTTGGCCTCCAGTGCTGGTCTTCTGGGCTGCATCTTCATCCCCAAGTGTTACATAATCATTCTGAGGCCAGACCTGAATAAAAAGGAACAGCTTATGACCAGAAGAAATGTAGAAATGTAGAGACATGGGAATGTCAACTGTCAACATGTTCCAAGAGCCCAAACCTAGAACAATGTCCAAGCTGTTCTCCATTTTTTTTTTTTTTGCTTCAGAACACTAAAGGGCAACTGGCAGATAGGATTGTGAGGGAAGTTATTTCTTGAAGTAGTGGGAGAATATTAAGGAGCTGGAAGGATTGCATGTGGCAACCATGACATCCTTGTTTCTCAGTACATTTTACCAAAACTGCTATTGCAAATGCCACTGATATTTTTATTTAGACAATAACTCTTTCTTGAGGATAATAACAGTAGATCAGTGGGAAAATAACTTGAGGCTTGCTAATTATGAATATTCATGCTTACATCATGTATTAAATATGCATATGTGCTGTTATCATTTTGTCCTCCTTTCCCAAAATGTATCAGTATGAGTGCATCCTTTTGTCTGTAGGATTTTCTCCCACTATTTTCTTGAGTGAAATTCCTTGAGTGTCCACTGAATAAAGAATAACTGCAGTGAACCTTGATTATTGCATTTTTTGGGGGTCATGTATTTTTTTTCTACAGAAACTGGTGTCAGCAATTAGATTCACAATCTTCCTGCTGCTCCCAGGGACAACAGGTCGGGTGTCCTGTAGGATGGTTGCTTTGAGATTGATCCCATAACCCTTTCCACTTCCAAATAATGGCACCATTTAAGGAGGCTGTATAAGGCAACAATCTGTGTATAAAAATCCATTTTTCTAGTGAGGGTTGTGAATCATTTATATATGGTCTCATGCTCACATCCCATCTGAGTAATAACTGGAGGTGTCCAGAAAACAGGGAGGAATTTGGCTTAGGAGGGGTGAGAGTTATCTTTCTATGTCAAACAAAGACTGACTCCAAGGTTCTGTTTCAACTGCCTTTTTCCTATTTCTTAATGTATGAATTTCCTAAGGAGATACTTTGCTGGGAGGGAATTGCAAAATAGTGGTTAAGCAGATTTTGATTGGTGAATGAATGTTTCTCAGATAAACAGATAAGCCTGTAGTGAGTCAAGGCTGGGAGTTTGCCTACTGCTTTCACTCCTACCTCCAGAGCAGGGGTGTCAAACTCGCCATGTCATGTGATGTGTCCCATCGTATTTTGACTTTTCCCCCATTGCTTGAACTGAGGTGGGCGTGGTTTTGGCATGACGCATCTGGCCCACGGCCTGGCAGTTTGACACCCCTGCTATAGAGGCTGTGAAAGAAAGGCAGCGTGTGAAATTGAAACGAATCATAAATAGATTTTCCTCCTCCA